>CAMZMU010000038.1:85577524-86224427 GCA_947311845.1 Poa pratensis | reverse complement strand
CAACTTCATCGTGATCCCCTTCTTACTCATCGTCATTGTCATTCTCTTGTATGTGATTGTGGTTTAGATGACAGTAGTTGATTTGAAAAACTTCCATGGATGAATCTATCGACATGTATTCGTGTATGACAACTTTTATCATCTTGGCTATTATTATGTGGTTTGTAATGCATGTGATCGATGTATGTGGATTTGTCTATATTCCTGTTGTTTTCTTCGCCTGTACACCTGAATATACTGTATTTATACTAAATATACTGCTGGAATGGAGGATTTTCTAAAAAAAAAAATAATACCACGAAATACTACCGCTGGCGGACACACTGCCTTACCGCTGGCGCACAGATCACCCAGAACCCCTAACCAGCGACTAGTACCGCTGGCAGGCGTGGTGGATTACCGCTGGCGGACGCTTGCCCGCCAGCGCTGTGGCATCTACCGCTGGCGGGCGCAATGGGATGCCCGCCAGAGGTAACCAGCCTTACCGCTGGCGGACGGCCGCCCCGCGGTAATTATTACCACTGGCGTAATGATCGCTGGCGGGCGCCCGCCCGCCAGCGGTAGTCCATTTCCGTCCGCCAGCGGTAGGCCTTTTGCTACTAGTGAGTATACATGAGGGCACAAGATCGTCTCCTCAAGTCTGTCTCGCATTGGTACTTTTCATCTTCAAAAATCGGAACGCCATTTTCCCCGATTTAATTGGGTTCTAAACGGGTTCTAAAACATAAACATACAAAAAGGAGATTTCTTACCTAACAGAACTAAATAACAAAATAATAAGTTTCATGGAAAATCTCACAAATCAATATGGCATTAAAGGAAGCATAATAATCATGAAAAGTATTAATATGTAACAAAGTAAAGATACACAATGAGATTAACAAAAGCTTCCCTTTCCCAAAAAAACATATAATCAGTACAACAATTGTCACGAACACAATTTTTTTTTCACCAAAAAGCTGGTTTACAAAGTTTCGAAATAAATAGAGAGTGTTTTGGATGTCTCGTGCGTTATCTTGGCCGGCATCGATAAAGCATCTGTGAAACAGTACCAAAATGATATGCTGACATTAATGGCTTCTCTAATTATACCATCCTTGTTTCTTCAGAGGAGTCAAACTAACGGGACAACAACAGTTGGAATTGTCGTTGCAGAAGGCTCTGGGGACCGGTGGCTTGCCGTCGCCGGCGCAGAACTGTTTGCACCGATCGTCGGTGCAGTTTGGGAAATAGTTCGAGTAGCACGACGCCGGCACGGGAAAAGCAGCAAGCTCATGATCCATCTGCATGCATACGCATAGAAACCATAGGTATATGGAATAATCGTGTGTTAGCTCCCAAATTCAAGAACTTTGTCTGCAAATCTCAAAAACTTCTGAACTTAAGGCTGAATTATTACATATATGCGAGAAAAAGTGGCTAAATCTTCCGATCCTGATGTTGCGGAATGGAAAGAAAAACTAACCTCTTTGTGTGCGTGGCATGAGAGAAGAAGAATGGTGGCCATGGCCACCATGAGGGCCGCCACTAGGCATAGGGAGCTCGTGTTCTTCTTCAGAGCCGCCATGATGTGCAGGAGGGCTAGCTGCTTATAGTCCTTTCTTGATCTGTGTTGTCGTTGTGATTTGTTGTCTGTATATGTAGACCTGTACCTGTGTATGCTTAAGATTACAAATTAAATGTTTTTCTGATTAATTATTTAATTGCAAGCGATAAATACAGTGCATGAACAACACCTTTGTATGGATAAGTGGATAGCCACGTACCACTACAAGCTTGTATATATGGATAAGTGGATAGTTACAAAGCAAGCTTGTACTATGGGTACGTGGATAGCTACGTGCCACTACAAGCTTATATATATGGAACATATTGATTGTGATTTGTCAGTGGGTGGCCTTTTGGTGTTCAGAGGGTTGTCGTTGGATCTAATTTTGGCGCCAGCTGTTAGGTAGCTGGAAAAGTAATGAAAAAAGTTTGTGTCCGCAGAGTGATTGCTTTTGGTTTTGGGGCAAAAGCGTCAAAAGTTGCAACATGTTGTCATCGTGTAGCAAATGCTGCATTTGTGGTCAAGGGAGAGGCAAAAAAGCCGAAATAAATCACGGCTACCTGGACGATCCCCTCGCCAACGGAGGCGCATGGATTGAGCACGGCTCGTCGGAGATAAGCCGGGCGTAGGCGGATCCGGGAGCGGATGAACCTCTGACGGCCCTCGTCGATGCTGCACGGCCCCGTGGCCCAAACCTCGAACAGAGCCCCGCCGCAGTCCTCGGGGAGCCTCGGGTCGCCGTCGCGCTGCTAGGGTGTGGAGAACGACGGCAGGGCCTCGCTCCTCTGCGTCGCTCGGTCCGGAACTCCTGGTGCCGGCATCCGGCTAGAGCTCGAGCGCCCCGTCGGGGCCGCGCGGCCCGGGGACTCCTTTTTCTTCCACTACAGCGGCCACCGCCTGTAGGTGCCTCCGTCCGCCATGCGTTCCAGCCATCGGCGCCACCTCCTTCCCCGCGTCCAACGGAAGAGCAGAGGATGGAGACCTGGTCTCGTTCGTCCCGAGCTTCGCGTGCAGGGGCGAGGAAGCTGGATGTGGAGCCGTGGAGGGGATGTGGGTGAGAGGTTGGGCAAGAATGTACTAGGTGGAAAGGAGGAATGGGTTGGGTGCGGTGCGGGTCAACTTTTCGTCACATCACAGCTTTTGGCGCACCCCCCTGAACACGTGACTTGTGCACAAGTCACTGAAGCTGAGTCCCCTGAACACCAGATCCTTGTTGTCAGTATATATCTTCGGGTTTTCTAAGTTTAGAATGGTCAAAGATTACTCTTAGCCGGCGGACCAATCACATCTCACGAGCCACCGATTGTCCCGGTCTCACCCACGCCCATGTGATGCTTCCGTTGTTGTGTTCTTTTGCTCTAGACTAGAATTCTCACACACTCCCTACATCTTTGTCTCCGTTGCAGTAGTGGACCCCACAGCTGCACTAGTTTTTTTTTAAACCAGGGGAGGGTTCCCAAGCGTCGGAAATATGCCCTAGAGGCAATAATAAATATTGTTACACATATCCAAGTGGAAAAAACTGTAACTAGGACCTAGTTGCACATTTCCAAGTGGAAAAAGTGCAACTAGGACCTAGTTACACATATCCGAATGGAAAAGGTGCAACTAGGACCTAGTTGCACAAATCCGAGTGGAAATGTGCAACTAGGACCAAGTTGCACATTTCTGATTCAAAGGTGCAACTAGGACATAGTTGCACTTTTCCGAGTGGAAAGGTGCAACTTGGACCTAGTTGCACATTTTTAAATTGGAAAAGTGCAATTAGCACCAAGTTGCACATATCCGAGTGGAAAGGTGCAACTAGGACCTAGTTGCACGTTTCCGAGTGGGAAGGTGCAACTAGGAACAAGTTTCACATTTCCGAGTGGAAAGGTGCAACTTAGACCTAGTTTCACATTTCCGAGTGGAAAGGTGCAACTAGGACCAAATGTTTCTGAGTGGAAAGGTGCAGTTGCACATATCCGAGTTGCACGATAAGGTAGTTGCACATTTCTAACAAAAAGTGCAACTATGGTATGACAAAATAAAACGCAACCTATAATAACCTGACAAAATACATGCGAAAATACATACATGACCCTAATTGCACTTTTCTCGATTAGGTAGTTGCATCTTTTAAGAAGTGCAACTACATTGTTGTGAAAAGTGCAACGTACGAATAATCTGAAAAAACGTATACGACCCTCGGTTTCACTTTTCTCGAAAAGTTAGTTGCACTTTGTTTTTAAAAAAAATGCAACTACCTTGTGGCAAAAAGTGCAAAACAATTGGTGGGACTAGAGAAAAAAAATACATACATCGGTTTTAATTCAACCTGTGCATAAAAAAAAGCCCAGCACAAAATAAATGTTGTTCTACTATTTTTTTTTTTGAAAAAATACCACTCTATCCATTGTAACAAACACGAAAGAGAAAGTATAAATCTCCTGACTTCTTTTCTCTGTGGTTTTCTCAAACGTTGGTTGCTTCACTAGATCATTAAGAAGAAATAATTAGTTCCATGGAAGTAGACATGTTATACAGTTTGGATAGGGCTGATTGCACAAAACATTTACGTGTTTAGAGTACGAAAAAAGTGCAACTTTTACATTAAAAAGAAGAGAAAAGGTTGGTAAAAAAAAAAGAGAGAAAAGAGCCAGCCCACATACACAACACATGACACAACCCCAGTTAAAATACACAAGACGCCGCTACGCCGAGCTCGTCGCCTTCCTGTGTCCCCTTTTCCTCGTCCAGAATGAAACGGTGGCGTTACCTTTCCAAAAAAAGAAAGTTCTCTCGAAGACACACGAAAATAGAAACACATTAAAAAAAAAGATAAAATACAAAAGAGCCCATAACACAGAAAAAAAAAGCCCACAGCTGTCCAGGAAACAACACACCAACACAGACCGGGGCTGGATATGAACGCTAAAAACAAACAGACAAATGACGTCAGCGCACGAATCTTGATGCTGCATCGGACGGCTGTCGTCGTCCACTGAGACTTAAGAAATAATCAGGCGCATGAGGTTTAGCAATTCCGAAAAAAAAAACTGTATTTGTCCATCCACGAGCGCACTGGCCGGCCGATAAGCCGATTCGCCGCCCCCATGCCAGTATGGGGCCATACATCAGCCGCAGCGGCAATGCTGAGACCGGATCTGGCGGCATAGGCGACCCGGGGAGGTTCTCGGCGCCCCGCCGGCGATGACGCCGAGGCCGGAGAAGGCGACGCCGGCGTGGATGAGGCGCCCTCTAATCCTTCAACGTCATGGCTGACGGGTGGGTGAGCGTTTTGTTTTCTTGAATTATTATTTTGGTTGGAATCAGTCGCGCTAGTGTATTGATTGATTTTTTGTGGGTTCTCTGATAGAGTTGACTTGGCGTAATTGCCGGCATCCAAACACCAATCGCGCACATCAGAAGCCTCTGCCCTGCCGTTCTTGCTTGCACAACCTTCAGTCAATCCCGAGAGGTGCGAGCACGAGCAGTGGGAGCCATGGTGGAGCTTGGCGGCATGCTTGCCGCTGCCATCCTCAAGGTGGTGAGCGATCAGATCGGTTTTGCAATTGGAGGTTGGATCAAGCTGCAGCAGGACTTCACCAAGGACCTGGGGAAGATGAAGATGACGCTGGAATCTGTGGAGGCCCTGCTGGAGGACGCCGAGGCGCGGTCCGTCAAGGACGAACCGACGCGTCTGTGGCTGAGGCGGCTCAAGGTCGCCATGTATGCCATCTCCGACATGATTGATGAGTTCGAAGCCGACACACAAGACATCACCCAGCCGTCTAAGCACAAGGTATGTCGAGCCTTAAGCCATCTCCTCCCTTATCTGCATCCGATCCGTGCAACGTTAACGGATCAAAAGCTCATGGTTGACAAGCAGTGCCAGTGTGCCACCCCGACCACAAAGGTAACCGACTAGACTTGCCAAAAGGGTGGCGTCAAAGGAGGCCTGATAAAATACTTAGTCATGGTCCGCCCATGTGAACGACGCATGGTTGTGCAAGTGGTGTTTGGTGAGTGGCACTAAGTGACTCAATCTAGTCGAGGGAGGTGATTATCTTCTTAGTCAAATTTATTTCCAGTTTCCAACCATAGCAAGCAACACAAGCAAAGCGTATAACAACAACATAATACTTGCATGAATAACCATAACCATAACAACAATAATAACAACAATAACAATGATAACGATAATACCCGGGTGACGGTGGCGGGAGACCCGGCCGTGTCACTCGGGGGTTAGTGATGAAACAATAATAACAACAGTATAATAATTCCCCCACTTCCTCGGCTGAGGCGGGAGACCCGGCCATTGCCCCGGAAGTGTGAGTGTCACCGTAAAAGAATAACCGAAAAGCACTCATAAAAATGAGAGAGCATCCATTCCACTCGAAGGTTACCTCGACGTGGTGTCAGCAATCTCGGCAAAAGAACCGCAGAAAAGTCAGCTCCCAGCGTCGCAGTCCGGATGGCATATGCCAACCATATTTGACGGTGGGACAAGGCAACTAACTCTTTTGGCGAATGCCCCAACCCCGAGGATCCTAAGACGACATTCGTCCGCTCCTCCCCTCGGCGCAGAGGAAAGATCCAAACAAAGCCCCGCAAAGCGAGACGCACAGTTGTAATAATTCCCCCACTTCTCGGCTGAGGCGGGAGACACTGCCATTGCCCCGGAAATGGGAGTGTTGCACAGATAAATAATATAATGGAGTGCAGTGATTTAACTTGCAATATGACATGTGAGATGCAACAGATATTCAACAGACGAAATATTTCTAAGTCGACCAAGTTTGTAAATGGGTTGGTGGCTTGCCTTCAGGTTCAGGGGTAACTCCTAATCCGTCGGAGAGGTTTGAATCTATTCAAAACGAGATAAACATGCATCACAAATCATCCTAAGTGATTTAAATAAATGCCAAATATTTCCAAATAAATCTTTTCTGGTTCCATTGGAAAGAGAAGAATCAAACTAAGCCAACAAAATTGGTTTCATATTTTTCTGACCATTATTCAAAGAGATATTGCATTTTGAAATTGGGTTCAAATCCTGCCCTTTTTATTTAAAGAAATAAAACAGGAAAACGGTTGGATAATGTTTAAAAACCTGACCAGTGGGTCCCACTGGTCAGTGACTCATACAACCGAACCGTTATTTCTCCTCCCGCGCGGAAAAACAGAAGAAAGCCGGCGATGCTCTGGCGAACTCACCGGCGTCGAATCGCGGCGGCTAGGGCGAGGCAGAGGGGAAGGAGAGGAAGCAGACGGGCTCGGGAAGGGGTTGCGCAGCTCGTCCACGCACTCGCGGATCACGGCGACCTCTGGCGGCACCAGAGCTTCTTCTCCGGCGGCGGCAGCTTGCGGTTGTTGATGGACACGGCGTCTCCGGCCACCATTCACCCTGGCGAGCACGGCATCGTCACCGCCATGTCTTGGGGAGGCTACGGTTGCAAGGAATCGATCGGGGGAGGGGTGCGAATCGTGCTGCGGCCAGTGCGGCTCGGGCTAGCTCGATTCCGGCGAGGTGTTGCTCCTCTGGGCTCGTGGCTGGGGTGGAGGGTGCTAGAGGGAGTGGGAGAGGTGGTGTGGTGCTCAGCGGTGGCCGGGGTGGTCTTTTATAGCGTCTGCGCGCGAGGCCGGAGTTATGGCGCTGCGAGGTGTCGCCACGGCGTGAGAAGGGCGGTGGCGGAGCGTTGCGATGCCGGTGGCACAGGAGGAGCACGAGGGAAATGCGGCGGCGACGGACCGGTCCGAGCGGCGCGAAAGGCGCTGACAGGAGGGGCCCGGCGGCGCTGTGCTGCGCGGCGCGTCGGGTAGCGCTTGGCGCGTCCGCGCGGCCGCCGTCCGGCGCTTCCTCCGGCGACGCGTGGTGCTGGGGGTGAGGGAAGTGACGGCGTGCACGCTGGGCTGGATTAGGAGGGTAGGGGAGCAGAACGGCGACGACCAAAATCGGGCGGCGCCGCCTGGCACGGCCACGTCGACGGTGATCGCCGTTCTGGACATGCCAGAATCGGCATCACCACGTATCTCTCACCTCAGAGCTCCAAAAGCAACGAGGTTTTCACCACTGTGCGCCAAATTCAATTTCCTACAACTTTTGTGACTACACTTTTTGCAAATTTGAAACTTGGTCCGACTAGAGTTTGAGAAAAACTGCACTGGCCAGAAATGGAAATTTAATGTGTGGGGTGGTAGATGGTGTTGGATGGCCTGGCCCTTTTGTCCTGAGGTAGGAGTGATGAATTTGAGCCTATCCATGCCTTGGTTTCACCTAGGAAAAATAGTTTGGCTAGATTTTAAAAAGATTTGAGAAAAAGGGCAGAACACAAAAAGATTTGTGGAGAGGAAATTTTCCAAGTCATGGCCCCATATTTTCTTATAAAAGTGATCCACATTAACTAGGGAGTGTTCCCTAATTTTTGCAGAATTTTTGGAGACATTAAAATAGGGGTTCCTTTGTAAGGTCAAATAAAAGGGTTATTTTCAAAATAGAAAAAGAATTTCTCAAATAAATAATTACCCAGGGGTAAAATCATAATTGCAAGTACCAAGTGGGAGGAGAATGGAAAGCACAAGATCCCACTTGATTTATCATGTTTGCATAGGTTCAAGATTTTAAAAGAATTTTCCAGAGGTTTAAATCCAAATGCACACGAAGTAAAGAAACAAATGCATTTTAGGAAAATTTCAAAAGGGCCAAAATTTGGGGTGTTACAGGACACGTGCCCAGGGCAGCGCTAGGGGTGGACACGTGGCTAGGGCAGCGCTGGGGGAGGACACGTGCCCAGGGCAGCTAGGGGTGGACACGTGGCTAGGGCAGCGCTGGGGGAGGACACGTGCCCAGGGCAGCGCTAGGGGTGGACACGTGGCTAGGGCAGCGCTGGGGGAGGACACGAGTGGTGATCGCCCGCCTTTAGTCCCGGTTCGTGTTACCAACCGGGACTAAAGAAGCACACGGATCGTGTGTTTCTTTCAAGCGCTTGTGAGACGTTGGATCAGGGGTGTGTTTCTTTTGAGGGATTGTGAGCTGTTGGATCAGCACTATCACGACCACTTCGTGAGCCACATGACCCGCCCTTAGTCCCGGTTGGTAACACCAACCGGGACTAAAGAATCACACGGATCGTTTGTTTCTTTCAAACGCTTGTGAGCCGTTGGATCAGGGGTGTGTTTCGTTTGAGGGCTTATGAGCCGTTGGATTTTTAGAACCGTGGTTTCTTCGTGAGCCACATGACCCTATATATAGCCCCCTCCCGGGCACTCACGGCACTCATTGTAGTTCACGGGTAGCAGAGAGCAAGATTTCTGAGAGGCAGGAGTTCTTAGAGCGGAGGCTGAAGGTGAACCCTCCCCTCGGTCGGATCCAAGCAGCGGCAAGGGTCTCTGATGATTAGCAACATCCCAACACTTGTTCGGACGGTTGCAATCATAGAGACGTCTTGCCGCTGTCTGGATCGAAGGCCGATTTGCCGTCTCACGACCACGCGATGATTTGCAGTATACAAAGCATTCGGATTCCGTCATACAGCCCTACGGTGCATTTGATATGCAGTCACTCACGAGGCACCGTGGGCTGTATGACGGGGAAACCGTGTGTTTTGGTCAGTTTTGCTTATATATAAGGAGGCTCCACACCGCCCTCCGTCCCCTCCCCAGGGTGCTGCCCTCTCCCTCCCCTACCTAGGTGTTTGATCAAATTTCCCACTCATTTTTTCAGATCTCGGCGACAATGTCCGGCCTGTTGGATGCGAGGGGCGATGTCCGGGACTGGGCTCCGCCGGGCTGGCACTGGGAGGAATCCGGGACGCGTCGCTTGGTGAGGAATCCGGGTGACATCGTCGACCCGGATCTTGTTTGGTGGAAGTCGCGTGGGCCGCTCTCGTTCCAGAGGGAGCCGGCCCCCGAGGAGGTGGTACGTCGCCGTATCAGGGAGGAGGACGAGCACGTCAATCGCTATGTGTTTAAGTTGGATACGCCAGCGGTGTATAACAGTGGATGGATGGTTCTTCATAGGGATCCTTCTCACGTGAGTATTGCCCCTGTGATGGTTCCTGCTCTTTGGGTGAGCAGCGCCGGCCGCTCAGCACCCCGTGGCTTAGGACCCGGCAAAAGTTAGTGATATTATTCGTGATGTATTATGGTTAAATAAAAATGGACCCGGGCTATGTAACTGGATTAAATAAAGATGTATGCGTGATACTTTATTACACTTCATAACACAGTTACATAAAAGTTGAATACATTATTACACATCACCAACAACATCCCTATCTAGTCTTCACGTTTTCTTCGTGTGTGTCCCTTTCTTCTGATTGCGCCGTAACCATGGACAATCTTCATCATTTAACTTGATGCTTGGGTCAATGTTCACTTTGAAGGGCGGAATTTCATGAAACTTGTTGTAATCTTCTGACATGTCTGTCTTGTCCTCCACTCCCACGATGTTTCTTTTCCCTGAAAGAACTATGTGGCGCTTTGGCTCATCGGCTGATGTATTCGCTTGCTTATCTTTTCTTTTTTTCGGTTTGGTAGACATGTCCTTCACATAGAAAACCTGAGCCACATCATTGGCTAGAACGAATGGTTCGGTGCCGTACGCAAGATTCTTGAGATCCACTGTAGTCATTCCGTACAATGGGTCTACCTTTACCCCGCCGCCTTGCAGGTTGAACCATTTGCACCAGAACAAAGGGACCTTAAAAGAAGGTCCATAGTCAAGTTCCCATATCTGCTCTATGTTACCATAATATGTGACCTTTTGCCCACTGTTGTCTGTTGAATCATCAAAGCGGACACCACTGTTTTGGTTGGTGCTCTTTTGATCTTGTGCGATCGTGTAAAATGTATTCGCATTTATCTCGTACCCTTGGAAAGTCGAAATAGTCGAAGATGGTCCCCTAGACAACAAGTACAGCTCATCTGAGATAGTGTCGTCATTGTTGAGATGTGTGTGCAACCAACCGCCAAAATTCTCCATGTGTTCCTTTGTAGTGAAGGAGTCATCCATCCCCGGGTTCTCGGAGCGTACAATATTCTTGTGCATCTGGATATACGGAGCCACCAAACTGGAATTATGTAGAACTGTGTAGTGTGCTTGTGTGAAAGAATGTCCGTCCCTACATATTATTGATTTCCTTCCTAGAGTGCCTTTTCCACTCAGTCTCCCCTCATGTCGCGATTCAGGAAGACCAATCGGCTTAATGCCAGGAATAAAGTCAACACAAAACTCAATGACCTCCTCTGTTCCATAGCCTTTGGAGATGCTTCCTTCTGGCCTAGCACGGTTATGAACATACTTCTTCAAGACTCCCATGAACCTCTCAAAGGGGAACATATTGTGTAGAAATACAGGACCCAGAATGGCAATCTCGTCGACCAGGTGTACTAGGAGATGTGTCATAATATTGAAGAAGGATGGTGGGAACACCAACTCAAAACTAACGAGACATTGAACCACATCCTTCTGTAGCGTTGGTAGAATGGCTAGATCGATTACCTTCTGCGAAATTGCATTCAGGAACGCACATAGCTTAACAATGGGTAGTCGAACATTTTCCGGTAGAAGCCCCCGCAATGCAACCGGAAGCAATTGAGTCATAAGCACGTGGCAGTCATGAGACTTTAGGTTCTGGAACTTTTTCTCTGCCATATTTATTATTCCCTTTATATTCGATGAGAATCCAGACGGGACCTTCATACTGCTCAGGACTTCGAAAAATATCTCCTTCTCTTTTTGGTAAGAGCGTAGCTAGCAGGACTTAGACGTCCTTTATCCGTCTTCATTGGATGCAGGTTGTCTGGGTCTTTCATACGTTGCTGGTCTTGTCGTGCTTTCGGCGTATCTTTTGTCTTCCCATACACGCCCAAGAAGCCTAGCAGGTTCACGCAAAGATTCTTCGTCACGTGCATCACGTCGATTGCAGAGCGGACCTGTAGGAGTTTCCAGTAGGGTAGCTCCCAAAATATAGACTTCTTCTTCCACATGGGTACGTGTGTCACGTCATTCGGAACAGACAGTCCGCCAGGACCCTTTCCAAAGATTACTTCTAAATCCTTGACCATATCATATATAACATCACCATCAGGGGTTAGGCTTCTTCCGGCGATCTGCCTCACCGTTGAAATGCTTGCTCTCTTTCTTACGGCATGACTGTTCGGAAGAAATCGACGATGCCCCAGGTACACATTCTTGTTTCCCAAATGTATACTTTCAGTCTTATCTAAACAGTGCGTGCATGCATTGTATCCCTTGTTTGACTGTCCTGAAATGTTACTAAGAGCAGGCCAATCATTGATGGTCACAAATAACAACGCTCGTAGGTCAAATGACTCCTGTTTGTACTCATCCCACACACGTACCCCTTCATCACGCCACAACTGTAAAAGTTCTTCAACTAATGGCCTCAGGTACACATCAATGTCGTTGCCGGGTTGCTTCGGGCCTTGGATGAGCACTGGCATCATAATGAACTTCCGCTTCATGCACAACCAAGGAGGAAGGTTATAAATACATAGAGTCACAGGCCAGGTGCTATGACTGCTGCTCTGCTCCCCAAAAGGATTAAAGCCATCCGTACTTAGACCAAACCTTAAGTTCCTTGCGTCACGTGCAAATTCCTTAAACTCTCTATCGATTTTTCTCCACTGCGACCCATCAGCCGGGTGTCTCGACATCTCGTCGTTCTTGCGGTCTTCTTTGTGCCATCGCAACAACTTGGCATGCTCTTTGTTTCTGAACAAACGTTTCAACCGTGGTATTATAGGAGCGTACCACATCACCTTGGCAGGAACCCTCTTCCTGGGGGGCTGGCCCTCAACATCACCAGGGTCATCTCGTCTGATCTTATATCGCAATGCACCGCATACCGGGCATTCATTCATATTCTCGTACTGCTCACCGCGGTAGAGGATGCAGTCATTAATGCATGCATGTATCTTCTGCACATCTAATCCTAGAGGCAGATAACCTTCTTTGCTTCGTACGTACTGTCAGGCAATTCGTTATCCTTTGGAAGCTTTTGCTTCATTATTTTCAGTAAATTCCCAAATCCCTTGTCAGATAAACCATTCTCTGCCTTCCATTGCAGTAATTCCAGTGTGGTACCGAGCTTTGTGTTCCCATCTTCGCAAGTTGGGTACAATTTTTTTTGTGATCCTCTAACATGTGCTCCAACTTCAACTTCTCGAGTGCACTTTCTGCTTCGGTCTGTGCATCAACGATGACCCGCCGTAAATCATCATCTATGATGGGCTCATCTGGTACCTCTGCTGTCGGGGGAATAATTATCCTGCGACTTATTCAAGCAAAGCGCGACTTATTCACAGTCGCACCACTTGGGCTTGCACAAATATGGGCCGACTCAAGATCATGAGGAAGGATCCAGAAGCTCGAAGATAACTTGACTTGGAAGGCAAGACATATGGTTAGTCTCCAAGTAGGACTCCGGCTCATACTTTCCTTGAGAGAGAAGTTTCCTTGTAACCTTGCGAGCCGCCGTCTTTATAAGGTGGACTCCAAGGACCTAGAACCCGGAAGCTCCAAACCCTAGCTCTCATACATCCCGAGAGAGGCGACTCGACACATCGATCGCCAACCCCTTGTAACACCATATTCATATCAATATCAATCTAGGATAGGCAGGACGTAGGTCATTACCTCGCATCGAGGGGCCGAACCTGGGTAAAAAACATTGTCTTCTCGTGCCCTGCGATCTTTAGCTCGGAGACGCTTGACTCACGTAATCCCACACCTACGAAGTCATCTATGACACCTGACGTGACAATCCCACGACAGTTGGCGCCCACCGTGGGGCCTGCGGTCAAGAGCGTCATGTTCCGCGCTGGATCTGTGCCAGGGACGGAGGATCTCATCGTCGATTCAAGCTCGGCGACTTCAACAAATCTCGGCGACTTGATTGCCGCGCCGTTTCAAGCTCGGCGATATCAACATCTACATCAAGATCTACCTCAAAGCTCGAGTAGAAAGTGTACCGCGCGACTCGGGGCTCAATTTCGACAACGCCCATCACGCGCGGGTTACATAACAGCAGCAACGCCCGTATGGCGGACATCACCGACGGCGGCTCGAAACTCACCTCGACGATCCCTTCGGTGGAAAGATGCGCAATCGAGTTTCCTAGCAGCTGTCCAAAGGGCATCGGATTCCGACAGTTAGATCTCCGTGGGCGACTCAAACACTGAAGCCCTGCCAAAAGCTGACGGAACTCCGCGCGACTTTGGGAAAATAATTATCGAGGTCGACTCGGACATCAATTCAAAGATCTGGTGGAGACCTGCGGAATATAATCCTGAAGCACTCCAATAAATTTGAGACAATTCCAACGGTTAGATCTCCGTCGGCGGCTCGTGCACTGGAGCAAGTTTCATAACTACGCGAGTCCGCGAATCCAAGCAAGTTTTATTCCAGAAGTTGCGGCAAAGATCCAGGGTCGCTATTGCTGACTAACTCGCGCATGGCGAGTCGCGTGGCCATGAAGAAATTGGAGCCCTAAGCCGCCACAAGAAGCCAGCTCCAATTATTTCATCTGACCCGCACAAATATAGTGGCCGTGGCAGAAATTGTCTTTTCGCCTTCGTTCTCGAAAGAAACGCGAGCCGGCCACAGCAAACCCATCAAGGTAGCGGATCGATTAATCAAAGCTGAAGCAAAGTAACATCGAGAGTCATAGCAGACTGGAATTCAGTCGACGGTGCGTCAGATCGATTCGAAGTACAATGACACGTGCATCTGACCGCTTAGCCGCTTGGGTATCAGATCGGATTAAGGTCAAAAGCAGATCGGACAAGGAGTACATGTGCATTGATGGGAACATACGTGAGAAGCTAGAAAAACTCAATCTTGCATGCGCATCCAACCCGAGCAATCTGTGATAGCAAGGGCTTTACGTGCCGATATCATACACGGATGGAAATCATCAAAGCTTGGAAGGAAAAGGAAGTAGAAGAGCAAATTGAAGCAAAAGCTACGTACAAACTCTTTTCTTCGCTTCAGATTCCAAGAGAAAAAAAAAGGAGAGACACAAAAAGTAGAAAGACAGCAGTTTGGGTCGCTACTACTACGTTACAAGGCCGACCTTCATGAACAGGTCAAAAACATGGGCAATTGCCACTACTGCTAAATTGGAATACATGCGGGTAGAAAAAGAAAGAGAAAAGAAAGTTGTCAGCTTGTTACGGTTGTTGCAATAGATTCCATCCAGAAATCATGTGCTAAGCCAAGCGCCGCAATCAGCTTAAAGTCAGCCCGGTCTGCGACTCAGAAAAACGTGGAAGGAGCTGACATCACGTCCGGTTCAACAACAGTCAGCAATACAACATCTTCAGCAATAACTTCAGCGTCATGTTGGTAGTCAACAGCACGGACGACCCCTACCGCCATCATGATCATTACCAACTCGCGCGGCACCGCGACTCAACCAATTTAAAGGCCTGGACACAGACGGACGAGCGACTCGATACGGCTCCAGATCAGTCGATTTCGACGATAGTCCTCGGTCGACTCCACATCATCAACACCAGAAGAATAAAAACAAGATAAGTTGTTATTATACTCAACTTTCGCAGCCTTTACTTTTATCAGTAAAATTAAGTTCTCTTCGAGTTTATCTCAGGGGCTGCATTTTTAGGTTATTATGCCTTTTATTAAATGTCTTTTCGACTCATATTATATCATGTCGTAGACTCTAAATTCATATCAGCTTTTGTAGATTTAATTACATCTACTTCCCAATACATTCGTCAAATTAGAGTTCTTTATAACTCGCATTGCAAAGTCTAGCTATTTACAGCTTGCATTGAATATCAAGATCACCACTATATGTTCAAGCATTGATATTTGGCGATTCATTCGTCATTCTATGACTTTATATCAATTTATGACTGATCGTTATATGATCATATCATTTTATTAATCACCATCGACTTATTGTCATGAGTCGCATAGCGATTTACCCCCATATCATTTTATGAGTCGCAAACAGCTCATCATTACATCAGTTTATGAGTTATTAATGAATCATTATCTTATCAAATATTTGAAGTTGAAACAGGTGACTCGCCGTACCACATCTACAGCTAATCAGAGCTGGTTATCATCAAAGCTAATTAGAGCTCGTCACGGCTATTGCAGCCATTAAACGCAATAATCCTGGTTATTCTCGCCTTAAGTCAGAAGTATCTTTGCACTATGCGGCCAAAGTACTGGGGTGCGGTGTCAATCAAAGTGCGATCGCCTATCATGGCTGCCAAGTGACCCTGAACACGCATGTTTACCTGGGAAATTCTGAGCCGCGCGAAGACCTACTTAATGGTAATAGAGATAATTCAGAAGGACTAAAGTACCCGCGTATGGCGTCAATCGAGTCTGATGCCTATCATGGCTGCCTATCATGGCCGTTCTCGACCCTGAACACACATTAGAGTTGGGAAATACTGAGTCAAGTACATGCTATCATGCATCGTACAATATGCTATCATGCATCTTACCAGTTGCTATCATGCAGCTAGTTGCTATTATGCAACCATTTGCTACCATGCAAAATATCATTTGCAGCATGCAACATATCATTTGCATCATGCAACATCATTTGCATCATGAGACATATCATTTGCTATTATGCAGATTATACTATGCTATCATGCAGGGTACCATATGCTATTATGCAGAGTACTAACATTTTATCATAATTATTACCAGCCGTTAAGGCTAATATATTATCATCAAGTTATTATCATTGCTTCCTTGGGGGCTTTGCCTTTTGATTTAACAGGAACATATAACTCGGCCATACGAGTTTGAGTTGGCATGGCCAAATTTTTTATGATTGAGATAATTATATCATGATATTGGCTGATGAAGCCACCATTATTTATTTAACTACAGCCACATCAAGTGGAATTTATATTTATTATCTTGCGGCAACAATATTGTCATCTGTTGCAGGATCAAATTGCAATGATATGCCATCAAGCAGGATAATAAAATCATGCCTGCTTAATGCCTGGAGGCTAGGACAATTAAATTTTTGTCCAACTTGTGATATTTTTGAGTCCCGAGCAGCATGATAAAGCATGCAACCCGGCCCTCGGGGCTACACATCCACCATATCTGGCGGTCTTTATTATACTTATATCCATGATTATATGCAGATTTCATTTTTTGCAGCACACGAGAATATATCCATTTGCGAGTCAAATAAGCGACTCGAAAATCTTTAAATACAGGCTGTGGCTATATACCCTTGAGCCGCCACGCGCTCAGATGGTTCGTCATGATAACAGACAAATTATTATACTCTAATGATTGACCAGCTTTTTTATGCTTATGGTCTTTTTATGCTTCGATGTTTATGACTCAGCACCTTTGGTTGATATATCTTGTTACTCATAAGTTATTATTCTTATGATTTCAGCTCAGGCTTACACCCAACAGGAAAGGTGGTTTTCATCAAGTGCTTCGCAGAAAACTCACCGCGATTCTGCAGTTTCAATGCAACCAAGACAGAAGTGCTCAATTGGCAACATAGTGGCTACATAAGCCGCGAAGATAGCGACTCATCGCTTCTATATCAGCGGCTCGATAAGCCGCAACGTGTGCGACTCATCATCAGCGAGTCGCCAAGTGCAACATCGACAAGTCAGCAAGAACTACATACGCGAGCCCGCAAGATCATCATCAAGACAGAATCTTCCGCCTGATTCTACGAATCACCCGGAAGCTTGGGGGCTAATGTCGGGGGAATAATTATCCTGCGACTTATTTAAGCAAAGCGCGACTTATTCACAGTCGCACCACTATTGGGCTTGCACAAATATGGGCCGACTCAAGATCATGAGGAAGGATCCAGAAGCTCGAAGATAACTTGACTTGGAAGGCAAGACATATGGTTAGTCTCCAAGTAGGACTCCGGCTCATACTTTCCTTGAGAGAGAAGTTTCCTTGTAACCTTGCGAGCCGCCGTCTTTATAAGGTGGACTCCAAGGACCTAGAACCCGGAAGCTCCAAACCCTAGCTCTCATACATCCCGAGAGAGGCGACTCGACACATCGATCGCCAACCCCTTGTAACACCATATTCATATCAATATCAATCTAGGATAGGCAGGACGTAGGTCTTTACCTCGCATCGAGGGGCCGAACCTGGGTAAAAAACATTGTCTTCTCGTGCCCTGCGATCTTTAGCTCGGAGACGCTTGACTCGCGTAATCCCACACCTACGAAGTCATCTATGACACCTGACGTGACAATCCCACGACAGTTGGCGCCCACCGTGGGGCCTGCGGTCAAGAGCGTCATGTTCCGCGCTGGATCTGTGCCAGGGACGGAGGATCTCATCGTCGATTCAAGCTCGGCGACTTCAACAAATCTCGGCGACTTGATTGCCGCGCCGTTTCAAGCTCGGCGATATCAACATCTACATCAAGATCTACCTCAAAGCTCGAGTAGAAAGTGTACCGCGCGACTCGGGGCTCAATTTCGACAACGCCCATCACGCGCGGGTTACATAACAGCAGCAACGCCCGTATGGCGGACATCACCGACGGCGGCTCGAAACTCACCTCGACGATCCCTTCGGTGGAAAGATGCGCAATCGAGTTTCCTAGCAGCTGTCCAAAGGGCATCGGATTCCGACAGTTAGATCTCCGTGGGCGACTCAAACACTGAAGCCCTGCCAAAAGCTGACGGAACTCCGCGCGACTTTGGGAAAATAATTATCGAGGTCGACTCGGACATCAATTCAAAGATCCCTCTGGTGGAGACCTGCGGAATATAATCCTGAAGCACTCCAATAAATTTGAGACAATTCCAACGGTTAGATCTCCGTCGGCGGCTCGTGCACTGGAGCAAGTTTCATAACTACGCGAGTCCGCGAATCCAAGCAAGTTTTATTCCAGAAGTTGCGGCAAAGATCCAGGGTCGCTATTGCTGACTAACTCGCGCATGGCGAGTCGCGTGGCCATGAAGAAATTGGAGCCCTAAGCCGCCACAAGAAGCCAGCTCCAATTATTTCATCTGACCCGCACAAATATAGTGGCCGTGGCAGAAATTGTCTTTTCGCCTTCGTTCTCGAAAGAAATGCGAGCCGGCCACAGCAAACCCATCAAGGTAGCGGATCGATTAATCAAAGCTGAAGCAAAGTAACATCGAGAGTCATAGCAGACTGGAATTCAGTCGACGGTGCGTCAGATCGATTCGAAGTACAATGACACGTGCATCTGACCGCTTAGCCGCTTGGGTATCAGATCGGATTAAGGTCAAAAGCAGATCGGACAAGGAGTACATGTGCATTGATGGGAACATACGTGAGAAGCTAGAAAAACTCAATCTTGCATGCGCATCCAACCCGAGCAATCTGTGATAGCAAGGGCTTTACGTGCCGATATCATACACGGATGGAAATCATCAAAGCTTGGAAGGAAAAGGAAGTAGAAGAGCAAATTGAAGCAAAAGCTACGTACAAACTCTTTTCTTCGCTTCAGATTCCAAGAGAAAAAAAAGGAGAGACACAAAAAGTAGAAAGACAGCAGTTTGGGTCGCTACTACTACGTTACAGGGCCGACCTTCATGAACAGGTCAAAAACATGGGCAATTGCCACTACTGCTAAATTGGAATACATGCGGGTAGAAAAAGAAAGAGAAAAGAAAGTTGTCAGCTTGTTACGGTTGTTGCGATAGATTCCATCCAGAAATCATGTGCTAAGCCAAGCGCCGCAATCAGCTTAAAGTCAGCCCGGTCTGCGACTCAGAAAAACGTGGAAGGAGCTGACATCACGTCCGGTTCAACAACAGTCAGCAATACAACATCTTCAGCAATAACTTCAGCGTCATGTTGGTAGTCAACAGCACGGACGACCCCTACCGCCATCATGATCATTACCAACTCGCGCGGCACCGCGACTCAACCAATTTAAAGGCCTGGACACAGACGGACGAGCGACTCGATACGGCTCCAGATCAGTCGATTTCGACGATAGTCCTCGGTCGACTCCACATCATCAACACCAGAAGAATAAAAACAAGATAAGTTGTTATTATACTCAACTTTCGCAGCCTTTTACTTTTATCAGTAAAATTAAGTTCTCTTCGAGTTTATCTCAGGGGCTGCATTTTTAGGTTATTATGCCTTTTATTAAATGTCTTTTCGACTCATATTATATCATGTCGTAGACTCTAAATTCATATCAGCTTTTGTAGATTTAATTACATCTACTTCCCAATACATTCGTCAAATTAGAGTTCTTTATAACTCGCATTGCAAAGTCTAGCTATTTACAGCTTGCATTGAATATCAAGATCACCACTATATGTTCAAGCATTGATATTTGGCGATTCATTCGTCATTCTATGACTTTATATCAATTTATGACTGATCGTTATATGATCATATCATTTTATTAATCACCATCGACTTATTGTCATGAGTCGCATAGCGATTTACCCCCATATCATTTTATGAGTCGCAAACAGCTCATCATTACATCAGTTTATGAGTTATTAATGAATCATTATCTTATCAAATATTTGAAGTTGAAACAGGTGACTCGCCGTACCACATCTACAGCTAATCAGAGCTGGTTATCATCAAAGCTAATTAGAGCTCGTCACGGCTATTGCAGCCGTTAAACGCAATAATCCTGGTTATTCTCGCCTTAAGTCAGAAGTATCTTTGCACTATGCGGCCAAAGTACTGGGGTGCGGTGTCAATCAAAGTGCGATCGCCTATCATGGCTGCCAAGTGACCCTGAACACGCATGTTTACCTGGGAAATTCTGAGCCGCGCGAAGACCTACTTAATGGTAATAGAGATAATTCAGAAGGACTAAAGTACCCGCGTATGGCGTCAATCGAGTCTGATGCCTATCATGGCTGCCTATCATGGCCGTTCTCGACCCTGAACACACATTAGAGTTGGGAAATACTGAGTCAAGTACATGCTATCATGCATCGTACAATATGCTATCATGCATCTTACCAGTTGCTATCATGCAGCTAGTTGCTATTATGCAACCATTTGCTACCATGCAAAATATCATTTGCAGCATGCAACATATCATTTGCATCATGCAACATATCATTTGCATCATGAGACATATCATTTGCTATTATGCAGATTATACTATGCTATCATGCAGGGTACCATATGCTATTATGCAGAGTACTAACATTTTATCATAATTATTACCAGCCGTTAAGGCTAATATATTATCATCAAGTTATTATCATTGCTTCCTTGGGGGCTTTGCCTTTTGATTTAACAGGAACATATAACTCGGCCATACGAGTTTGAGTTGGCATGGCCAAATTTTTTATGATTGAGATAATTATATCATGATATTGGCTGATGAAGCCACCATTATTTATTTAACTACAGCCACATCAAGTGGAATTTATATCATTATTATCTTGCGGCAACAATATTTGTCAATCTGTTGCAGGATCAAATTGCAATGATATGCCATCAAGCAGGATAATAAAATCATGCCTGCTTAATGCCTGGAGGCTAGGACAATTAAATTTTTGTCCAACTTGTGATTTTTGAGTCCCGAGCAGCATGATAAAGCATGCAACCCGGCCCTCGGGGGCTACACATCCACCATATCTGGCGGTCTTTATTATACTTATATACCATGATTATATGCAGATTTCATTTTTTGCAGCACACGAGAATATATCCATTTGCGAGTCAAATAAGCGACTCGAAAATCTTTAAATACAGGCTGTGGCTATATACCCTTGAGCCGCCACGCGCTCAGATGGTTCGTCATGATAACATGACAAATTATTATACTCTAATGATTGACCAGCTTTTTTATGCTTATGGTCTTTTTACGCTTCGATGTTTATGACTCAGCACCTTTGGTTGATATATCTTGTTACTCATAAGTTATTATTCTTATGATTTCAGCTCAGGCTTACACCCAACAGGAAAAGGTGGTTTTCATCAAGTGCTTCGCAGAAAACTCACCGCGATTCTGCAGTTTCAATGCAACCAAGACAGAAGTGCTCAATTGGCAACATAGTGGCTACATAAGCCGCGAAGATAGCGACTCATCGCTTCTATATCAGCGGCTCGATAAGCCGCAACGTGTGCGACTCATCATCAGCGAGTCGCCAAGTGCAACATCGACAAGTCAGCAAGAACTACATACGCGAGCCCGCAAGATCATCATCAAGACAGAATCTTCCGCCTGATTCTACGAATCACCCGGAAGCTTGGGGGCTAATGTCGGGGGAATAATTATCCTGCGACTTATTCAAGCAAAGCGCGACTTATTCACAGTCGCACCACTATTGGGCTTGCACAAATATGGGCCGACTCAAGATCATGAGGAAGGATCCAGAAGCTCGAAGATAACTTGACTTGGAAGGCAAGACATATGGTTAGTCTCCAAGTAGGACTCCGGCTCATACTTTCCTTGAGAGAGAAGTTTCCTTGTAACCTTGCGAGCCGCCGTCTTTATAAGGTGGACTCCAAGGACCTAGAACCCGGAAGCTCCAAACCCTAGCTCTCATACATCCCGAGAGAGGCGACTCGACACATCGATCGCCAACCCCTTGTAACACCATATTCATATCAATATCAATCTAGGATAGGCAGGACGTAGGTCTTTACCTCGCATCGAGGGGCCGAACCTGGGTAAAAAACATTGTCTTCTCGTGCCCTGCGATCTTTAGCTCGGAGACGCTTGACTCGCGTAATCCCACACCTACGAAGTCATCTATGACACCTGACGTGACAATCCCACGACATCTTCATCTTCAACTTCCTCCCTTTCATTACCACTGTATTCAGGGAACATGTAGTTGTCATCGTTCTGTTCTTCTTCGTTGTCTTCCATCATAACCCTCTTTCTCCGTGCTTGGTCCAACAATTATAGCCGGGCATGAAACCATGCTCTATCAGGTGGATGTGAAGGTCTTGTGACCGAGGGTAATCCTTCTCATTCCGACAGTTACGGCATGGACATAACATAAAACCTTTCCGCTTGTTTGCCTCAGCCACTTTGAGAAAAGATTGCACGCCCTGCATGTACTCTCTAGAGCGTCGGTCAGCGTACATCCATGGATGACTCATCTGCATTATATAAGTATGTTAAACGCAATCACGATGCTAAAACCCATTACGGTAAACGGACATAATACATAACTGACTATATTCATTGATACAAGTTCATCACATTAAAACCAAAGTAGAGTAGTACCAAATGTAATACATAGTTCTCATAAAACATACATTTAAACCAACATACAACTATCCAAAGAATTTAATTCCAACAACAAATTGTTCGCGTCAAAAGGACACCTCACCAGGTACCACCGGCGCCGAGCGCGATACGCATGACACTTCGCCGGTGGAGGCTCGCCGCAAGCGCGATTCGCAAGACAGTACGGCGGGCTCTTTTTGACCCAAAACCCCACACGCCCAGGATGGAACCTGTCAGGGCGCGCGGCAGCAGTGGGCTGCGCTAGATCGATTCGCTCGCCTCTAACGCGTCGTTGATCAATGCTCTGAACACACGAAGAACACCGAAGAACGGAAACAGAAAATACAATGGGAGAAAGTAAAGTAAAGGCAATGAATTTGTAGATTTGTTTGACGATTGTGTGTTGTTTTATTCAATCGGCCAAAACCCCTTAAATAGGGCGCAGGACTTTGCGTACAAGTCAAATCAGGCGTACAGAAATAAAACTCTAAAAACAAAACCGAATAAGACTTTCCCACGTTGGTGCTTTCCTAATTTGTTTGCAAATCAGATCAATCTGCACGTAATCCTCCTGGTATCCTTCTCTGTCGGGACTCTGCACCGTACTTGCAATTATATTTCAGTTTGACATCTGAACCTGACGAATATTTGCCCTCAGCAATAGCAGGTTAAAATGACGAACAAGCAAACCCTCTTCAGGACTTGTCCTCAACAGCGTCAGTGCATCTGAATTTATCAAGTGGTCGCTCTGAATACTGCCTTAATCAATGCCAATGCACTGGCTGACGAGTGCACTGTCAGGAAATTAAACTGCGTGAATCAACTCCAATGCACTAGCGTCATGCTCTGAATGCACCGGCCATATACTGCCACGGGCACCTGATTGCACTGTCCTGAGCTGTAAGTTGCTGCGTGATATTCTTTGCACGACGCGCTGTTCTGCCTCTGGCGCAATCCACACAATGATACTGGAGCAATACCAAACCTGTTGTAACTTTAAAATATCAACTGATTAGTCCAAACAACAGCTAAATTAATTTGGCTCACCATATAAACTACCTAGCCAAATTACACTATCAACACATGCCCCCTGTTTTTCGGTAAAACTTTGTGTGCCGAAAAATAACTTGCGCCTGTTTTAATCCAAGGGCGATGCCAACACTTCACCAGCCATTCACTCTTAGGGCGATAACTTTTTGTATCGGCCATACATCATTTTCTGGAGAAACATATTGCAACATCTGAACAAGTCTGAAGAACGTACTGCAGGAAAAAGAATAATGCAACATAGCTTCCCAGGCAGTATTAGTTCGGTGCAAACTTCAGATAACTATATTTTCCGGTTCAGTACCTTGAAACCAAACCTGCTAAGGGCGATAATCTCATATCGGCCATATGTAAAACTGAGTGTCTTGCTACACATGTAATCTCCAATTGTTTGCACTTTAATCTCAACACCAAATATGCTAAGGGCGACAATTTAATATATCGGCCATACCTTTTTTAAGTTCCTTGCTGCATGCTTCAGTATTACCTTCTTCAGATATTTTCCATTGAGGGCTCTTGGCAGCAAATCTCCTTGTTGGAATCCATTAATTCCTGTTTGTGAGCCGATCATTACCAATTGGTTTTAAAGATATTGGCACAAAGCCATTCCTTGTGGCACTAAGAAAATCAAACTCCGAGAGATCACGCCCTGTTAAACAGGTTGCATTGGGATGTTGCCAATCTACTAATGAATCGGCCAAAGCAACACAAGCCGAATTATCCGCATGGACAACCTCCACTTCATCATCAACCCACTGTATCAAGAATTGGTGCAAAGTAGATGGCACGCATTGGTTTGCATGAAGCCAATCACGGCCTAATATAACATTGTAATTACCTTGCACCTCAGCAATGAAGAAGGCGGTGGCCAAAGTCTTGCTCCCGATAGTAAGCTCTACACTCATGACAACTTTGGCCTCTGTTCTTTCTTTGCCTTCAAATCCATTAAGCACCATATTGGTCCTCATCAAGCTATCCTCATCTAAGCCCAATTTTTTGAAGACCGAATACGGCATGAGATTAACCACCGCACCACCATCAACAAGCATCCTTGCAACCGGCGATCCATTGATGTGTCCCTTGACATATAATGGCTTCAAGTGCTTCACCGGTTCTTTTGGCTTCTCAAAGATAGCATTCTTGGGGCCAAGATCTATCTGCGCCACCTCCCCTTCTTCATCTATGGCACGGAATTCAGCAGGTAAATAATATACCATATTCATATCCATACCTTCTCTAGCCGGCGTGTTCTCGTAGTTCACCATCTCTTCTTCGTCTTCCACTGTGGGCGCCGGCTCTGGAGTTTTAACAATTGAGGGAGGTATAGATGTAGCAACAATATCCACATCTTTCTCCTTGGACTGCATAGGAGCTGTTGCAATCACCATAGGAACCGCAGCATCTTTAATTTGTTTAGGCACCCATATCTTGGAAGGTATAACAGGACGGATCTTATTAAAAAATTCATCTCTCGTTTTTTCCGCCTCATGCTCCTCCTTCTCCTGGTTCCTCATGCGCTGCAACCTCCTCTTCTGTGTTTTAGTCAATCCAGGAGGACACCACTTGGGCTGCATATATTTGGAAACCTTCGGCTTAGCCCTGCTTGTACTAGCTTCATGGTCATTAGCCGAAGATCTGGGTTGAAAAACTAACACAGGCCCACTAGAATTAGCCGGTGTATCATCAACCGCCGGCCCTTTGAGCTTCAACTCTTGTGTACCTACTATCACAATGTCGGCATTCTTGCCAGACTCTGAATTTTCAGTACATGGTAATTTAGGACGCCATACTTTTTGAATGTTCTTGTTTGGAATTTTTTGAGACGACCGATCAGCCTTGTAGCTTGAACGGTCTGTAACATCCCAAATTTATAAACCAAGAAAAACTTAGTTTTACCAGACCCCAAAATTCAGAACCAACAAAAACTTTTTGAAATGTCTTGCTGATGATTGTGTTTTCCTTCCTATTGCTATGTTTGAACTGGTGTGACTTGTTGTTTGAGTTGTTTGACTAGAAAATCCAAGACCCAACCAATATAAAAATATGCTAAACTTGGTGATCATGTCATGACAAGAACAAAATATTCTATATATCTCCTCCACTCTTATTTGGACCAACTTATTCTCAAATGATGCTTTGTTTAGCAACAACCAAAATACCCACTCCTTGAGGGAATAAAAGTATTCTCCAAAATTATATGTTTCCAAAAATATGGAGATATATATACTACCTCCAACCTTGCTATTCCCCTTGTATTGGTAGCCCTATTTTAAACTCATACTTTTTGGAAAACAATAAAGGTGGGAAGTGTGTTGCCCATATATTTTAGCAACCCTTTTGAAAAATATCAAAATTATGAAGTTGAGTTTTTCCCACCTTACTCCTGTCAGGATGACACTGGATCACCACCCCACCACTTGTCGGAGTGATTAAAAACTTGGTTGAAAATTTTTTAAACGATTGTCTAGTGTTGGTTGTTATTTCCTGCCAACTTGATTGCTTGTGTGGTTAATTAGTCAAAGGTGCTTGAAAACTTTAGAACACCCCTGACAACAATTTGGGAGGGGACTTGTTTATTCACACACTCCCAATAAAAACACTAACTAAAAGAAAAAGGTCTTACTTAAATTTCCCTCCCTATCTACATCCCTATTTTGCTATAACCATTATTTTATTTTATAAAATCCTGGAATGAGATGCAATAATAACCATCTCATTATCATATTACCCTTTCCTCAAAATATCTAATTACAAAAATATTTTCAATGTGTCAAATTCCAAGATCCCTTCTTTAATCTTTAAGGGTTATTAGGAATACGACACAAAAATATTTCAAAGAAATTATTCCTTTTCAAACAAAACTTCAGTGGAGTGACATAGGGATCACCCCCACTTTGCTATTACATCTTTTCCCTCTCCAAAAATATTTCCTAAGATCGGAGATTAAAATTCTATATCCTTCTTTATTATTATCAAATCACAAAATGTGCTATGTTGCACATATCAAATAAATTCTACCACCATACCAAAAATCCATGTTTATACATGTGAATCAAAGTATGGAAATAAATCAGAGAAATTTAAATTTAATTTTGGTTCATGCTTTTCATCGAACACATGGTGGGCACTGCCCGTGTTCTTCCTTAAATCTTTGAAACCGAAATCAAATCGATCGATTGGATGTTTCCTTCGTTGATTCCTCACTGCCACACTCCCCTCTCACCTCATTGAGCCACCAGAGCAAGGGGAGAGCGAGCAATTTGGTCGAGGGACCCGTGGCCATGCCCGTGCACACGCCACCGCACTGCCCATGCCGGCCGATGGTGGCGTGTCGAGGAGAGCAGCCGCACTGGCCTCTCTCTGCGTCTTCCGTCACCTCACCTCTCTCCACACTCGACAGAACGGAGAGGACCGCACCTGACGCCCAGCCTCACCGTACCCCCCCCCCCCCCCGCAGCCGTGCGCCGCTCACCGTGCTCTGGCCGCGCGTGGACGCCGATGCCAAACTTCACCCCCACGGCACCCCAGCTCGTGTGACCCATCACCGACGCGCTCCTGTCACCCCTCAATTTCGCGGACACGCCCACACCACCTCTGGAGCCCTGCAGCGACGCCATCGATCCATCGCACTCCGCTGACCCGCCATGGACGCCGTGCGTCCCGAGCTCACCCCCGAGCCACACGCGACCACTCTCCCCTCTGAGCCCCAGCAGAGCAACCCCACTCCGTAACCGGACAGTACCACCGTCAATGCCGTGCTCTCCCACCCCCTATCTCCTCTCGTGCACCCTGTCCACGGCACGCCGACGTTCGGCAATAAAAAGCCACCCCCGCACCCGTGCCTCCACACCCCGCCATATCCCTCTCCCGCACTCCTCACACACCCCGTGAACCTCCAGGAGGGAGGAGCCCCTGCCTCGAAGCCCATTTGCCTCTGAGTTTCCTCGAGCTTCGCCGGAGTAGAAGGTGGAGGTCGATCACGGCCCGGCCGTGATACTCCCTCTTTCTTTCCTCTCTGGCCTGCATCCTCACCACCATTATCACCGCCCTCACCCGCCGTAGTTTCTCCTTGTTTCGTGCACAGACGCGTCCAGGAGACGTCGCCGGAGTTGGAGCACGGCCGCGAAGGAGCAGCCGAGCTACGCCGACGCCAGGAGCTTCCCCAGCAAGTGCCAGCCGCCCCATGATCCTCCCTGAGCCCCCGCGCACGTTCTGCATCATTTCCGCAGCCTCCCGAGCCCCCTAGGTGAGTTTCCAGTGCACCTCGCCGTCGCCAGAGCTCCGGCGCCGCCGCGAGTTAGAGGTCGATGATCGTGGGCTCTGTGAGTCGTTGGATCTAGATCCAACGGCCACATACCGTTTCGATTAGAGTTAGGCTGACAAGCTGGCCCCACCCGTCAGCGATTTAAACATTATCCGTAGCGCGCGAATTAAACCTGAGTCACTGACGTGTAGGACCCACCTGTCATGTTCTTCAACATTATCCAGAGGAGATTGATTTTCCAATCTATTTCTCTCTGGAAATTCCAGTACTGGACCTAGTTTAGAAATTCAATATCTCGAGTTCTACAAATCCAAATAAATCAAACTCAAATGTTCTGGAAAGCTTATGAAATTATTTAACTCACCAAAGTGGTTTCATCTCATTTAGTTAAATAATACAAGTGAAATAATAAAAGTGCTCCAGAAGGTTTCAAACACCAAACCATTTGTTTCTGGAGTTATATTATTCCAAATGACTTGAAACCAATTTTGGTAGCTTGTTATTGGGATCCTTTAACTCCCAAATTTTGGTAGAATTAATTGAGAAACTGAGAATAGTTAGCATTCAATTAAACATTAGTAAACCCTTCTGCACTAGACCAATTATAGGGATTTAATGGTAGATCCTTTTGAGCTGAAACCAATTTTGTTTGGTCACTTGAAGCCAAGGTTAGTTACCCCAAAAAGGACTTAAATTTTGAAGCAACACAATTTGTTTGGTAGCTGAAAACTTGAGTAATAAATTTCTGGATTAAAACGATTGTATAGGGAGTTTGATCACTCCAAATGACCTCAATCCAATTGGGTTGTCTTCTACACATCAGTAGCTATCCATAGAATGTTAGTTTGGATTTTTGTGACCAACATAGATTAAATGGTGAATTGTTTGGTGTACAACTAGTTGCTGCCTTAGTTTGAAAATAATTAGATAAAGATTAATTCAATTAAATTTGAAACCACATTGTGTTGCTTGATGTATGCAGTAGCTATTTATAGAATTTGTGATTGTAATGTGATGATGCTTGAGTTAGTATAGTGATTGTTTGTTTTGCTTGTTTAACGTTTAGACGATACCGTTGACGGATTTATCGAGGAAGGATGGGATTTTTATTATATTGATCAACAAGGAGAAATCCAGGGACATTATGCTGAAACCAGGCAAGCTACTTCACTGAGCTTGCATTTATATACATCTACTTTAGTCTCAAGGGTTATTCAAAAGTGTCGATGATTTTGGGAAAACCCCTTTTTCAAAAACATGAAAACTATTTTGCCACCCTAAGTAGAAGTATAGGGTAGTTATTTAAAAACTATAGGATGGAAAAACAATGTTTATCCAAATCTCCTTTGAAAGTACTTGGATGGAAGTGAAATGCCGAAAGGCCGGTACTAAGATGGGGAAGTAAAGAATGGTGTTGTTTTTGGAAAAGTGCACATTGTGTCCTGGTACTTACATCCCCAGCCGAAAATCTGTGCGACCACATTTACCCACATATGGGCAAGGGCGTAGTCATATAATTTGCTCGTGTTAGTACTGGATGCCTCAATAACGAGGATAACCTCGTTCCATGAGGGGATGGTCTGAGGACCTACCCCCTGACCCGGGTCCTCTAAAGAGAAGAACGCCTGAGGGCTGATATGAATTGGAGATAGAGGATTTGTAGGGCCATTAAAATTCGCCGGGCAGAACTACGAGTCCTCACACTTAGTTTCTGAGGATTTAAGTGTCGATGGAATGTTTCGTAGAGGTAGGGTCCTATACTAGCATGAGCAAAGGACAGGCTACGGCCGGAAACTCAACTTCGCATACCCCTGGTATGGCGGGACGTGGCTGACACGATGAGTGACCGGATGGGTGTGGGAAAAGCGTGCTACCTCTGCAGAGGGTAAAAACTATTCGAATAGCCGAGTCCTCGGATATGGATAGTTGGGAAGAACTGCTAAGACCATGTGCAAGTTTTACAAAGTTTTGAGTTTGAAAGGAAAATGAAGTGGAGATTGTTTCATGCAACTATACCAATGAGTTGGTATGAGGTTGCTGGGAAATAAGTGACCATGAAGGGGCTATGATCAGAAAAAGGGGGAGTTTTGGAGCAATGGACAAGACGGTGAGTTTCGAGGAAAAAGTTTTAAAAGAGATTTCTTACCTTTTAAAAAAAAGGTATATTTTCGAGAAAAGACTTTTAAAAGACTTCTTACCTTTTTCAACAAAGATAGTGAGAAAACTACTTTCCAAAAAGGTTTGTTTTCAACTAAGATATTGGGAAACTACTTTTCAAAGAATGTTTTGCCTTCAACAAGGCTATATTATCTACTCTTCTCTTCTTTCGATAAAGATATAGAGATGTTCTTCTAAAAATAAAAGTTTTATTATTAAATCTAGTGCATGCTCAAGTTGGGGTAGTTTGCGAGTACAATCGAATGTACTCATATTGGTTTCGTCCCTGGCTATTGTCTTAGCCAGATTCTAAGAGGAGCAGTTCGAAGAAGAGGAGTTCACTGGCGTCTTTGCGAACTAGGGCGCTTCCCAGTCAGCTGCCTGTAGGGTTAAGGCGAATGACTTGGGCTCCACGTTGTTTGGTGATTTCCGCTGCAAGAACCTGTTGAAGCTTATGACTTCAATCACGTAAGTATATTTATTCGGTATTTATGGATGTCCTGTGATGCCAATTCGAGTTATGTGCAACAACAGACTGATCATGGGATTGTTGCAGGAAACATAACGAGTATCTCGGATAGCTAATCCGGGGTCCTCACAGACTTGGTATCAGAGCCATCCTGACTGTAACAGACCTTAGTTAGCATGGACGTTAGTTAGGAAAGAAAATATTTTGTTAAAAAAAAAAATATGTTAATCCTAAAAATATAGAGAGAATTCCTTATATGACACTACCTAAAAATCGGATTCCTTATTTGACACTGAAAAAGTTTTTCTTCCCTGTATGACCCCAGGTCTAAATTTGTTTCCTTATATGACACTTTAGTTCATTTTGATCACTAATGGTGTTAAATAGGGACATGAAAAGACGCTTTTGCCCCTATGCATTATGTGACCAAATTTTTGTATACCCAGATTTTTGTAGGTTGTAGGTATCGAAGCAGATTTGGAATATTCATGTGAACAAATCGACAGATTCGGTATTCATACATATTCTGCAACACGGACAAACACTATATGAATCCAGACCGAAAAGCAAATCACAGAAGCAAGAACTAGAAAGGGGACAGAACTGGAGGACCAGAAGACGCTCGCTGTAGGCCCTCTCTCGCTCGCGGAGATGGCGATGCCGGCACAGTACAGTAGGCCTCCGGGGTGAGGCGGCAGTTCGCCGTGCAGCTCTACGCCACCGAGTTCAGGCGGGCGGCCACTCCAACCGGCTTCTCCCATCGTCGCCGACCACCGGGACTGTGTTGTCGCGCGTTGCGTTCCCTCCGCCTTGGTCTTGGGGTCGCCGTGCGGAGCCTCAAACCTAATCTGGCAGCCCCGCTAGCGCCGCCCTCTGCAGCCAACACCCCGGTATCCCATAGACCTCACCGCCGCTACTATGCGCTGCTGTCTGTAGGATTCCTTATCAGATTGAGCCGGGTACAGGCACAGAGACGGACGGGAGTAACTGCGTTTAGTTCTTTTCTTTAGCGTTGCATACGAAGGGGTATTTTGGTCCAGAAACGAAAACATTAACGCTAGACGGTAACGGACTGGACGGCGATGTCAAATAAGGAAACAAATTTAGATCAGGGGTCATATAGGGAAGAAAAACTTTTTCAGTGTCAAATAAGGAATCAGATTTTTAGGTAGTGTCATATAAGGAATTTTCTCAAAAATATATCTTTATCTAGGGAAGTCCAAAAAAAAAAAAAAATGACTTCCACTCTTTTCATCTTCTCAAATAATTTCTGAGTCTTACCCTTCTATTTTGAAATTTACCAAGGATTTCTCTACTCCCTCTTATCTGTTCAAAATACTTGGCGATGAATCCAATGGAGACCTAATTAGCTAGCACCTACAAGAGGAAGCATCCATCTCAAATACTCAACATTCAACATCAAGGTCATTGGTCTACAAATGCCAAGATCATCGACATCAACAAATCAAGAGATCTCCGAAGACCTCCGCTCAACATCAACAATTCTACTCAAGTGCAAATTCGACCCTCTCACTTCTTCCAGCAGAAGCCTAAGGAGATAAAGTGAAGACTTCATCAACCATGTTTACCCACAACCCATAGGAAAAACATATGATAGGGACTTTAGTTATACTACCCGACAACCACGAGTATTAGGCGTCCATTGGTACCAAATGTACCTTGTGTGTTTATTGTTTGCTTGTGGTGTTCCCCTACAGTGAGCCCGATGGATTTGACCCATCCCCGCCTAACCGGCATGGCCAGGCGTCGGTCCACAGTAAGGTGCAGTAGGACTTGTCCCCACTGCATGAGAGACGTTCGCCGGGTTCTTCCACAGAAAGGAGCCGACACAACCTAGCTTGTATAAGACCCGTTCCATCTGCCATCTATCCCCACCCTCACTCACCGTCCTTAGCAACCCAACTCTCTTGAGGCAGGACTCCCGCATTCTTATTCTTTACCCAGAGCCAAAATAACCCAATGGCAAACCCCAGGGTCATTCTGGAAACCACTGCCGAGGAGCATGGCGGATTTCTGCTGATGCTTTGGAAAGCCGTCTGCCATATTATTGGTCGGCCTGCCCGCCCTCGATATGTGGTGTTCGAGAACTCCCTCTCGCTTGCCGGGGGTGAATTTCAAGTCGACGTGCAAATCGGCTCGTGTCCGTTGGGCACAAGTCAGGCCTACTTGATCCATGGTAGGAGCATGCCTACCCTAGATCAAGCCCTCCAGGTAGCAGCCTGGGAAGCTCTTGTCCGTCTCCGGTATTCAGAACCGGCGATGGCACAGAGTCGAGCTTTCCACCTTCTTCCAGTCACTCCCCCGCATGGAGAGGAGCCTGCTCAAATTCCCGTCGGAAGGGAAGTTGACCCTGCCGTAATCACCCTGGTCACCTATGGAGCCTCAATGACAAGATTTCTCCATTCCCTGATGGCGGAACTCATGAACACAAGACGCCACCTTGGTCGAGCCCACCTGGAACTGAGCCGAGCAAGGAACCCACCCACTTTCAATCCTGTGCAAGCTCAGGAAACAGGACAACCATTCCCAGATGATTTGCTGGACCACAGCCTTGATGCATCTGTAGCACAAGTTCTAGCCCGAGCTCAGCAGCAACCCCAAGAGCAAGGTGTAATCCTCGAAGGCGTACCTGTAGTTCCCCACCCCGAGGACGACAGAGATGTGGACACCACTCTTTTTCTCGGCCACGCTCCACCGACAACCAGAGGCCGTCAAGCGGAGTAGAACCCATGCTTAGTTAGTCTGATCTGTGCTTGTAGGTTAGTAGGAGAGAAGCGGCAAAGTTGTTTGCTTGTTTGTTGTTGGTGTTGTGTAAGTTGCTGTAAGCTGTTTGGTTGATCAGCCCGAAATAAAACTTGGTGTTCTTATCATCTTGTTAACCACTTGGTTGACACCTGATGGAATGTCATGCTCTTCCTTCAGTTAAAGGTTTTAAAGAAACGACAGATCACTTAAAAACAGGAACAATATATGTGACCCCAGACGCATATACCCACCTGTGAATTAATGCAAACTTTGAATGGGATTATTTTGTAGTATGCAAATTATTTTGTGTGTGGTCTCCTACATGCCTTCATCACAAGGTTCCTCACCCAATATGAACCTTGTGCGCTCTGCATGTTAAAGAAAGGGCCCGAGCCCTCCACGAGATGTAACCCTCGCAAGCCGTAGAATGCTTGCTGAGTGTCAATGCTCGCGGGAACACAGAAGGATTTCTTGTAGGGTGTTTTTAGTTGTTGTGTTCAACCTATATGGTTGAAATGTTATGCTACCACTGCAAATGGTTGGTACCATATAATGCAGTGCTATTTCCTAAAAATATATTTTCTCACTAAAGCAAGATTATTCTAGTACCTCTACCTCCTATCTGTGCTGCAAGATCAGATCTATTACGACTGAGGAAAATTCTCGATCCAAGGAGGCAAAGTGGATACATCAATTAAGTTCAGTACAGAAGCGAGACAGAGGATACAAATTCTACTCCTACGAAGAACACTGCCAGTACTCAGCACGGATGCAACGGCACCCCAGAGATTCCTACTCCCTCTCGAGCTCCAGGACGCCACCGGAGGAGGAGCCTGGCTCACCCGAAGCCGAGTCGCGAGTCGCGCGACGGCGATAAACGACTCGAGCAGCCGGCTCACCTCCAGCGGGAAAATCTGCCACCTCATCCACCGACACTGCAACTGGTTCCTCCACCACAGCCTGCTCCACCGCCGCCGCGTGCTCCTCCACTGCAGCTGGCCCCTCCGCCGCAACTGGCTCCTCCGGCGCAGCTGGCACCACTGCCGCAGCCTCACCACCCGCGTCAGCCCACCAACTGCAGAAGCCAAGGGTCAAGACGACCACCGCCGCAAGCAGCAGTGCGGTCACCACCGACGACGAGATCCCAAAGAGCACGACGATGATGACCTGCTCGATGAAACCCGCTCTCTCCAACATCTCGTAGTAGGCTTTGAAAAAGGCGTGAATAAAACTCATGGTGGAGATGAGGGGAGAAAAGCCTCGGAGATTTCCGATTTATAGCCGGAGCTCGGATGTCGCTCCTCGACACCGCTTTGCGAGGGAAAGAAGAGGAATCCCGAGCAGTACTCGCCTTAATGGCGCGAAACCATATAGGTGTCGTGTCCCAAAGCCGTGTCTGCCGCTGCATCGACGGACCGCACGCGCAGCAGTGCCGCAGGGGAGTGCTTTGCGCACTGAAAGCTGGGCGAGTGCGAAGCCAGGGAGAGCAAGGAGGAAGAAGAGAAGAAAGGGAAGGAGAGACTGACAGGTGGACCCTGGTCCCACATGCCAGTGAGTAAGCAGACAATCCCCGTGTCCTTCTATCCTTTATTCTAAACCGTATCCCTCGTTTTCCCAGTATCCTTTGCAAAAGAAATCTCTCTGGATAACCCAACCCCACTGTGTCTTTAAGCCAATTATTGGTGGCACAGATATTTTGTATAAAAGAAACCCTGCATCTTCCGAAATCTGTGCTCTCGTATTCCCCCGTACCCCCGGGCAAATCTCGAGGACGAGATTTATTTTAAGGGGGGAAGGATCTGTAACATCCCAAATTTATAAACCAAGAAAAACTTAGTTTTACCAGACCCCAAAATTCAGAACCAACAAAAACTTTTTGAAATGTCTTGCTGATGATTGTGTTTTCCTTCCTATTGCTATGTTTGAACTGGTGTGACTTGTTGTTTGAGTTGTTTGACTAGAAAATCCAAGACCCAACCAATATAAAAATATGCTAAACTTGGTGATCATGTCATGACAAGAACAAAATATTCCATATATCTCCTCCACTCTTTTTGGACCAACTTATCCTCAAATGATGCTTTGTTTAGCAACAACCAAAATACCCAATCCTTGAGGGAATAAAAGTATTCTCCAAAATTATATGTTTCCAAAAATATGGAGATATATATACTACCTCCAACCTTGTTATTCCCCTTGTATTGGTAGCCCTATTTTAAACTCATACTTTTTGGAAAACAATAAAGGTGGGAAGTGTGTTGCCCATATATTTTAGCAACCCTTTTGAAAAATATCAAATTATGAAATTGAGTTTTTCCCACCTTACTCCTGTCAGGATGACACTGGATCACCACCCCACCACTTGTCGGAGTGATTAAAAACTTGGTTGAAATTTTATAAATGATTGTCTAGTGTTGGTTGTTATTTCCTGCCAACTTGATTGCTTGTGTGGTTAATTATTCAAATGTGCTTGAAAACTTTAGAGCACCCCTGACAACAATTTGGGAGGGGACTTGTTTATTCACACACTCCCAATAAAAACACTAACTAAAAGAAAAAGGTCTCACTTAAATTTCCCCCCTATCTACATCCCTATTTTGCTATAACCATTATTTTATTTTATAAAATCCTGGAATGAGATGCAATAATAACCATCTCATTATCATATTACCCTTTCCTCAAAATATCTAATTACAAAAATATTTTTCAATGTGTCAAATTCCAAGATCCCTTCTTTAATCTTTAAGGGTTATTAGGAATACGACACAAAAATATTTCAAAGAAATTATTTCTTTTCAAACAAAACTTCAGTGGAGTGACATAAGGATCACCCCCACTTTGCTATTACATCTTTTCTCTCTCCAAAAATATTTCTTAAAATCCAAGATTAAAATTCTATATCTTTCTTTATTATTCTCAAAACACAAAATGTGCTATGTTGCACATATCAAATAAATTCTACCACCATACCAAAAATCCATGTTTATACATATAAATCAAAGTATGGAAATAAATCAGAGAAATTTGAATTTAAATTTGGTTCATGCTTTTCATCGAACACATGGTGGGCACTGCCCGTGTTCTTCCTCAAATCTTTGAAACCGAAATCAAATCGATCGATTGGATGTTTCCTTCGTCGATTCCTCACTGCCACACTCCCCTCTCACCTCACTGAGCCACCAGAGCAAGGGGAGAGCGAGCAATTTGGTCGAGGGACCCGTGGCCATGCCCGTGCACACGCCACCGCACTGCCCATGCCAGCCGATGGTGGCGTGTCGAGGAGAGCAGCCGCACTGGCCTCTCTCTGCGTCTTCCGTCACCTCACCTCTCTCCACACCCGACAGAACGGAGAGGACCGCACCTGACGCCCAGCCTGCCGTACCCCCCCCCCCCCCCGCAGCCGTGCGCCGCTCACCGTGCTCTGGCCGCGCGTGGACGCCGATGCCAAACTTCACCCCCACGGCACCCCAGCTCGTGTGACCCATCACCGACGCGCTCCTGTCACCCCTCAATTTCGCGGACACGCCCACACCACCTCTGGAGCCCTGCAGCGACGTCATCGATCCATCGCACTCCGCTGACCCGCCATGGACGCCGTGCGTCCCGAGCTCACCCCCGAGCCACACGCGACCACTCTCTCCCTCTGAGCCCCAGCAGAGCAACCCCACTCCGTAACCGCACAGTACCACCGTCAATGCCGTGCTCTCCCACCCCCTATCTCCTCTCGTGCACCCTGTCCACGGCACGCCGACGTTCGTCAATAAAAAGCCACCCCCGCACCCGTGCCTCCACACCCCGCCATATCCCTCTCCCGCACTCCTCACACACCCCGTGAACCTCCAGGAGGGAGGAGCCCCTCCCTCGAAGCCCCATTTGCCTCTGAGTTTCCTCGAGCTTCGCCGGAGTAGAAGGTGGAGGTCGATCACGGCCCGGCCGTGATACTCCCTCTTTCTTTCCTCTCTGGCCTGCATCCTCACCACCATTATCACCGCCCTCACCCGCCGTAGTTTCTCCTTGTTTCGTGCACAGACGCGTCCAGGAGACGTCGCCGGAGTTGGAGCACGACCGCGAAGGAGCAGCCGAGCTACGCCGACGCCAGGAGCTTCCCCAGCAAGTGCCAGCCGCCCCATGATCCTCCCCGAGCCCCCGCGCACGTTCTGCATCATTTCCGCAGCCTCCCGAGCCCCCTAGGTGAGTTTCCAGTGCACCTCGCCGTCGCTGGAGCTCCGGCGCCGCCGCGAGTTAGAGGTCGATGATCGTGGGCTCTGTGAGTCGTTGGATCTAGATCCAACGGCCACATACCGTTTCGATTAGAGTTAGGCTGACAAGCTGGCCCCACCCGTCAGCGATTTAAACATTATCCGTAGCGCGCGAATTAAACCTGAGTCACTGACGTGTAGGACCCACCTGTCATGTTCTTCAACATTATCCAGAGGAGATTGATTTTCCAATCTATTTCTCTCTGGAAATTCCAGTACTGGACCTAGTTTAGAAATTCAATATCTCGAGTTCTACAAATCCAAATAAATCAAACTCAAATGTTCTGGAAAGCTTATGAAATTCTTTAACTCACCAAAGTGGTTTCATCTCATTCAGTTAAATAATACAAGTGAAATAATAAAAGTGCTCCAGAAGGTTTCAAACACCAAACCATTTGTTTCTGGAGTTATATTATTCCAAATGACTTGAAACCAATTTTGGTAGCTTGTTATTGGGATCCTTTAACTCCCAAAATTTTGGTAGAATTAATTGAGAAACTGAGAATCGTTAGCATTCAATTAAACATTAGTAAACCCTTCTGCACTAGACCAATTATAGGGATTTAATGGTAGATCCTTTTGAGCTGAAACCAATTTTGTTAGGTCACTTGAAGCCAAGGTTAGTTACCCCAAAAAGGACTTAAATTTTGAAGCAACACAATTTGTTTGGTAGCTAAAAACTTGAGTAATAAATTTCTGGATTAAAACGATTGTATAGGGAGTTTGATCACTCCAAATGACCTCAATCCAATTGGGTTGTCTTCTACACATCAGTAGCTATCCATAGAATGTTAGTTTGGATTTTTGTGACCAACATAGATTAAATGGTGAATTGTTTGGTGTACAACTAGTTGCTGCCTTAGTTTGAAAATAATTAGATAAAGATTAATTCAATTAAATTTGAAACCACATTGTGTTGCTTGATGTATGCAGTAGCTATTTATAGAATTTGTGATTGTAATGTGATGATGCTTGAGTTAGTATAGTGATTGTTTGTTTTGCTTGTTTAACGTTTAGACGATACCGTTGACGGATTTATCGAGGAAGGATGGGATTTTTATTATATTGATCAACAAGGAGAAATCCAGGGACATTATGCTGAAACCAGGCAAGCTACTTCACTGAGCTTGCATTTATATACATCTACTTTAGTCTCAAGGGTTATTCAAAAGTGTCGATGATTTTGGGAAAACCCCTTTTTCAAAAACATGAAAACTATTTTGCCACCCTAAGTAGAAGTATAGGGTAGTTATTTAAAAACTGTAGGATGGAAAAACAATGTTTATCCAAATCTCCTTTGAAAGTACTTGGATGGAAGTGAAATGCCGAAAGGCCGGTACTAAGATGGGGAAGTAAAGAATGGTGTTGTTTTTGGAAAAGTGCACATTGTGTCCTGGTACTTACATCCCCAGCCGAAAATCTGTGCGACCACATTTACCCACATATGGGCAAGGGCGTAGTCATATAATTTGCTCGTGTTAGTACTGGATGCCTCAATAACGAGGATAACCTCGTTCCATGAGGGGATGGTCTGAGGACCTACCCCCTGACCCGGGTCCTCTAAAGAGAAGAACGCCTGAGGGCTGATATGAATTGGAGATAGAGGATTTGTAGGGCCATTAAAATTCGCCGGGCAGAACTACGAGTCCTCACACTTAGTTTCTGAGGATTTAAGTGTCGATGGAATGTTTCGTAGAGGTAGGGTCCTATACTAGCATGAGCAAAGGACAGGCTACGGCCGGAAACTCAACTTCGCATACCCCTGGTATGGCGGGACGTGGCTGACACGATGAGTGACCGGATGGGTGTGGGAAAAGCGTGCTACCTCTGCAGAGGGTAAAAACTATTCGAATAGCCGAGTCCTCGGATATGGACAGTTGGGAAGAACTGCTAAGACCATGTGCAAGTTTTACAAAGTTTTGAGTTTGAAAGGAAAATGAAGTGGAGATTGTTTCATGCAACTATACCAATGAGTTGGTATGAGGTTGCTGGGAAATAAGTGACCATGAAGGGGCTATGATCAGAAAAAGGGGGAGTTTTGGAGCAATGGACAAGACGGTGAGTTTCGAGGAAAAAGTTTTAAAAGAGATTTCTTACCTTTTAAAAAAAAAGGTATATTTTCGAGAAAAGACTTTTAAAAGACTTCTTACCTTTTTCAACAAAGATAGTGAGAAAACTACTTTCCAAAAAGGTTTGTTTTCAACTAAGATATTGGGAAACTACTTTTCAAAGAATGTTTTGCCTTCAACAAGGCTATATTATCTACTCTTCTCTTCTTTCGATAAAGATATAGAGATGTTCTTCTAAAAATAAAAGTTTTATTATTAAATCTAGTGCATGCTCAAGTTGGGGTAGTTTGCGAGTACAATCGAATGTACTCATATTGGTTTCATCCCTGGCTATTGTCTTAGCCAGATTCTAAGAGGAGCAGTTCGAAGAAGAGGAGTTCACTGGCGTCTTTGCGAACTAGGGCGCTTCCCAGTCAGCTGCCTGTAGGGTTAAGGCGAATGACTTGGGCTCCACGTTGTTTGGTGATTTCCGCTGCAAGAACCTGTTGAAGCTTATGACTTCAATCACATAAGTATATTTATTCGGTATTTATGGATGTCCTGTGATGCCAATTCGAGTTATGTGCAACAACAGACTGATCATGGGATTGTTGCAGGAAACATAACGAGTATCTCGGATAGCTAATCCGGGGTCCTCACACGGTCCCTAACAGGTCGTGGAATCCTGTCATGTGCAGATCTTCTAGGCTCTGTCCAACGTGGATGGAAAGCATATGGCGCCATTGGGTGCTGAAACCATCCTCCATCAAAGTGATACGGCCAGTAGGGTGGTGGCATCATCCATGGCTCTGGCGCCCACTGCCCATACGGCCTCATGTGTCATGGAAACTTCTCCCTTGGAGGTGATCTTAGCCGCTTCACCTGTGATGACCGGTTAGAGTTGGAATCGGTCGCTTGACTTGTATACTTAGACAGCAACATATCAAAAGTTGGCTTGATGCGTTTGGGCTGCTTATTGACATCATTGTTCTTCCACTTGCCAACTTCTGGATCCTTGGGTTTAATGAACTTGGCATGATCATCTTTTTGCCCTTGTGTTTGCCCCCCGAGCGCAGGATTCTTTATAGTGATCTTCAACGTATCCTTTCCATCAGGTTGCTTGCCAAGAACAATCTCCCTTCCCAAGACCTTATCGCTCTCCCTGTTGTTCCTGGGTTCACCAATAACAACATTATTTTTATTAGCAGATCCGGCCACTTCAGGCCGAATTAAAATTTTCTTTCCCTGCAGCTCCAAAGTATTTATTGGAAAAGGCTGCCTATCAACTTGCATATCGGCAAAACTCAATCGTCCATCGTTGATAGCCGATTGTATTTGTCGCCGAAAAATATTGCAATCATTAGTAGCATGAGAAAAATAATTATGGTACTTGCAATAAGCACGCCGCTTTAAATCTTCAAATGGCGGTAAAGTATGAGAGATTTTAATGTGCTTATCTTTTAACATAGCATCAAATATTTTGTCACACTTAGCTACATCAAAACTAAACTTCATCTCATCTTCACGATTCTTGCGAATCGGCTTAAGAGCATCACAAGTATAAGGCTTGGCCTTTGATGGCCAAACGAATTCAGCAGCATAAACATCGACTTCATCGTCCGAACTTTCACTACTATATTCAACAGCATTTATTCTAGGATGATCAGACTTAAATTTATGCATATCTCTTACCTCTTTGCTTCGGCTTTCTTGAGCCAAAGCTCTCTGCAAAACTTGGTTAATGTTCAAAAATTCGTACCCTTCAAGTCTTTCTTTAATGTGAGATCTTAAACCATTAAGTACCAAGTCAGCCAAGTCTCTTTCAGATATAACTAAACTATAACATCGATTTTTAGTATCCCTGAATCTTTTGACATAATCGGTGACCGATTCATCATGCTTTTGTCTAACCGATGTAAGATGTGATAACTTAAGTTCATTATCTCCGCTGTAAAAATGCTCATGGAATTTCTTTTCTAGATGATACCAAGTATTAATAGAACCATAAGGTAAAGCGGAAAACCAAGAAAAAGCAGTACCAGTCAGGGACAAAGAGAATAAACGCACTTTTAATGGATCACTATTCCCAGCTGGTCCTAATTGTGCTAAATATTGGCTAACATGTTCCCAAGTTGTTTTATTATCTACACCATTAAATTTTGCAAAATCAGGAACCTTGTACCCTGGTGGATATGGCAAAGCATCAAAGTATTCCGGGTATGGTTTTTGATACATCCGGCTAATAGGTTTTGGTTCAATACCGAGGTTGTCATAAAACATCTTGTGCAACTCTGTCCTAAGTGCAGCCATAGTTTCGTCTAAATTGGATGAATTTGTTTGTGGTACTGGAGCAGGAATTAAATTAACCGCAGAACTTGTTTGTGTTATTGGTACCGAATTAAAATTCGGTGTGATGTTTGTAACAGGAGGGGTTGCAACCTGGTTCGGCTGTACTGCCGAATAAGGCACACTACTGATGGGAATAGGATATGATGGTGCAGTTATAATTTGATTCCCTTGGCTGAAAAAAGGACTCATCGATGCCACGCGAGGAAGCGCCGATGAAATAGGTAATGTTGGGCTAGGGTTTTCTACGGCAGTATTTATACTAACATTAACGGGATCAGAAGGCTTGTTCTTACTAGCTTTTAAAAGTTCTGCCATGGCCGCATAAGCTTGACCACTAGATTCAGTAGCTACATGATTAATCAAAGCTAATTGATCCTTAGAAAACAAGCCAGCACTTACAGAGAGTTCGGTTGAAGAAGACTCGGCTGGATCACCGAGCATTGGAGGAAGCTTGATTTCCCCTAGCGAAGTAGCACCACCTTGGCGATCCTTTCTGAAATTTGCTAGGAACGCTTCTCTGTCTACCTCTTCCTGCTTCTTCTTCTGAATTTCGAATTCCTCCTCTCGCTTCTTCCTCTGGATCTCGAACTCCTCCTTGCGCCTCCGCTCCATTACATCAAGTTGCTCCTGACGCTGTTTCTTGAAGGCTTCATACGCTTCAAGTTGTTCCGCCGAAAGATCATCAAAGCTAGGCTTGATGATATTTTCAGCGCTGATGTTGGAGGGCTGGGGTATATTGCTCTTCGACATGATGAAATCGTCCCCAGCGGAGTCGACAAAATGTGTTCGCGTCAAAAGAACACCTCACCAGGTACCACCGGCACCGAGCGCGATACGCAGGACACTTCGCCGGTGGAGGCTCGCCGCAAGCGCGATTCGCAAGACAGTACGGCGGGCTCTTTTTGACCCAAAACCCCACACGCCCAGGATGGAACCTGTCAGGGCGCGCGGCAGCAGTGGGCTGCGCTAGATCGATTCGCTCGCCTCTAACGCGTCGTTGATCAATGCTCTGAACACACGAAGAACACCGAAGAACGGAAACAGAAAATACAATGGGAGAAAGTAAAGTAAAGGCAATGAATTTGTAGATTTGTTTGACGATTGTGTGTTGTTTTATTCAATCGGCCAAAACCCCTTAAATAGGGCGCAGGACTTTGCGTACAAGTCAAATCAGGCGTACAGAAATAAAACTCTAAAAACAAAAGCGAATAAGACTTTCCCACGTCGGTGCTTTCCTAATTTGTTTGCAAATCAGATCAATCTGCACGTAATCCTCCTGGTATCCTTCTCTGTCGGGACTCTGCACCGTACTTGCAATTATATTTCAGTTTGACATCTGAACCTGACAAATATTTGCCCTCAGCAATAGCAGGTTAAAATGACGAACAAGCAAACCCTCTTCAGGACTTGTCCTCAACAGCGTCAGTGCATCTGAATTTATCAAGTGGTCGCTCTGAATACTGCCTTAATCAATGCCAATGCACTGGCTGACGAGTGCACTGTCAGGAAATTAAACTGCGTGAATCAACTCCAATGCACTAGCGTCATGCTCTGAATGCACCGGCCATATACTGCCCTGGGCACCTGATTGCACTGTCCTAAGCTGTAAGTTGCTGCGTGATATGCTTTGCACGACGCGCTGTTCTGCCTCTGGCGCAATCCACACAATGATACTGGAGCAATTAATACCAAACCTGTTGTAACTTTAAAATATCAACTGATTAGTCCAAACAACAGCTAAATTAATTTGGCTCACCATATAAACTACCTAGCCAAATTACACTATCAACACAAATGCGATCAAAATCGCAACTAAGATAATTATTGAACCAACAACATAATGATACCAAGCCTCTTGACTAATGGCATAATTTCTAATATTTTTAATCTTCAAGCGCATTGCATCCATCTTGATCTCGCGAGCATCGACGACGTCGGCAAGTTTGAACTCCTGTTCAGCGACGATGTCGGCAAGCTTCAACTCGTGTTCAGCGACGATGTCGGCAAGCTTGAACTCCAATTTCATCTTCTCTTCTAGGCATTGGAGACGAAGATCTTCACTTCTTTTCAATTTTGCTTTCAAATTATTGTTTTCTTTTATAAAAAACTCGACAATAGGGTCGGTTGGAATTTCCGGTTCAACTACCTCCTAGATAAAAAATATATCTATGTCAAGTTGGTCGGCATGATTGTCATAAACACGAAACGAAACAAATATATAGTTATAACAAACAATCATACCACATCCGAATAAAAGAGCGGACGAGAGCCGGTGTGGTCAGGTGTCAAAACCATGGCACTATATATATATAACAAACAATTATACAACTAATAAAATTATACAAATAATAATTATGCATTAATGTTTTGAAATAAAAGTTTTAAAAAAGAGGCTTACCAAGGTGGTGCCGGTGACGGGACAACGCGGGCGATCAACGGCGGTGAGCACGGCATGTAACACCCCGAAAATTTAGACCAAATTCTTAATTTTATTTTCGGACACTGGAAAAACTTTTCGGGTTTCTAAATGTTTTCTCCGAACCCGCTGGTCTTTGACTAGACTTTGGTTTCACTCTCTTAGAAAATTCCCAGCCATTCTCTATCTCCGTCGACCTCCACCATAATTCTAGGACATCGTTTTATCTGTTAAACGGTGATTCCCAAAATCCTTCCGGTCTATCCCACAAAGGTCTCCACCGCAATTTTTGCTTGGAATAAATTCTACCAAGCTACCATATGGTTCCCCCACACATATACATCACTCCCTTGGAAAAATATTTCCTAGTCCCATGCAATATTCCACAGATTATTCATATCCCCTTTTATGTCGTTTTCGATCCAGAAATTATCCAGACACCTTCCCCTCGTCCAAAAATTCCACAATTTTGGGGAGATGCATAAATCCATCTCCTGAACATTTCATTCCACTGTCCCAACCTCATTTGAGCAATATTTGAGGTACTTTCTTTGTAGTGCTCTTTTCTTGCCTATTTGCAACTTCCAAAGGAACCCATCTTTTTATGTCTCCAAAAATTCTACAAAAATTCAGAGATGGTCCCTATCCAGTGGGTAACCCAAATATGTGAAGATACCCCATACCTTGTTAAGAGAATATTGGACCTTTTCCCTGTTCTCATTTCTGCCCAAAATGTCAAAGATTTTGGAAAGCTTGTAAAAGCATTTCCCCTTTTCATGAAAACTCCCAAAATAGGTGCAATGGACCAGTACCTATCTCAGGGATTTATTTGGGCTCAATTCCATTTATTTTGGGACCCCTAAACCTAATTTTGCTTTTTAACCAGTACTGTTTTTCAAAGTTTCTAGTCGCACAAAGTTTTGAGTTTGCAAAAACTCCAGTCAGAAAACTTGTAGGATTTTCAATTTGGCACCGAGTGACGCGACTAATTTTCCCTCTGGAGCCCTGAGATGAGAGATCCGTGTCGATGCCGATTTCGGCATGACCTCCTGCGTGGTCACCACCGGCATCGGCGAGCCAGACAGCGCCGCCGCGCTGTTCCTCGGGCTCCATTCGCTGTTTCTCGGTTCTGGACCACGCCAGCAGTGCCGCACCCCCTCCTGCTCCTCTAGCTCGAACCAGAGACACTCTTATCCCCGCAATCAATGCCGGGCCGGAGTTAGGCGCCGCCCAGCCACCCGTCGGCCTCCTCCTCCATGCCGCTCTCAAGCACGAGCTCAACGTGCGGATTCCCGAGTCCGGACTGCTCCACTGGCTAAGGACGGCACTCGACGACGCGCCGCTTCTACACGCCGCCACAAGCCGTCGACACGTCGAGGCCGCGCGAGCAGTGCGCCATCAATGGCCGCCACCGGCCACGCACCCACCCCTCCCCCTCCGGCTATAAAAGGGGAGCACCCCGAGCCGTTCAGCAGCACCCCATTCTCCTTCCCCTCTCCTGGAACCCCTCTGCCCTCCCCGTTTCGAAATGGCGGAGCTCTGCTCTGATTTGGCCGAGGATGCCGCCGCCGATCCGTCGACCACGGCGAGCCCTAGGCTGAGCCATTCCCCGATTAACCACGCAGAAACGTTTCCCTCGACCCCCTCCACCTTCCAGTCTAATCCACTTGGATTTTGGTGGACCGTAGCCTCGCATTCATCCTCGACCGCCGGCGGCAAGCACGCCTCCGCCGCTCGGCCTCCGGTCGATTCCTCTCTCCAGAGCCACCCCGCCACCGATTAACCACCCCCTCCTCCAATCCAGACCACCAGGAAGCCGTGACCATCCTCGACGGGGCACGGGATGGCCTGGGTCGCCGTCTCCGTCCTTGCCGCCCCACGGTCACCGCCGAGCTTCGGAAGCTCGTGGGCAACGCGCCCCGGCTTTTTCCCCATACCCTGGACCCCTCCCCTGGGTGCGGTGAGGCTCGCCGGGCTGGACGCCGCCGTCTTCCGGCGTCTCGGCCCTCCTAGCAGCCGCGCCGGCGAGCGCCCGAGCCGGCCCGTGCCGCGTCGCGCTCTCCCGCGCGGGAAAGAAGAAGCGCCAGCGTGGCGCCAGCGTGGCGGACCTGTGACGCCGACAGGCGGGTCCCACGCTGGCCCAGCTGCCACGTCGTTTAAGTGGAGGCGTATTTCCAGTTTTACGCTTTCCTGAGAAGAAAGCGTATTTTCCTGCGGTGCGCAACCAGCCCAGCCCAGTTGAAAAGCGGCCCGTTCTGTTTTTTTTTCTGGTGAGCAGCAGATAGCTAACGATCGCACGTCAATATCTTTCGAACCGTAGCTCCGTTTGGAGTGATTCAAATTTCTAAATTCTTAGTTTGAATGGCTCTATCCAGTAGGGTAGTTTTTACTTTTTGTGAAACACTTGTGTGCTCAGCGCTCTTGTATGCATGCCTAGGGTGTTTCCGCGGTACCGGCTGATCGAAACCCTGAACCGCGACGTGTCCGTGACCCTCCAAGCCAAACGGTGTCGATCTTCGAAGGCAAGCTAACCCCTTGCTATAAACCGTCCAGCAGTGTTTGTTTGTTATTTTCTGTTGCCATGCTTGGTTGTTTATATCGGTCCCCTGTTATATCGTTATGCCTACTATTATTGTTCCTGCTATGTTACATATCCTGTTGCATTTTAATTTATTGCACTACTTATATTGCTTACCTGTACAACACTCCCATTCCCGAGACAATGGCCGGGTCTCCCGCCTCAAAGGAGTGGGGGAAATTATTACAACTGTGCGTCTCGCTTGCGGGGCTTTGTTTGGTTTTCTTCCTCTTCGCCGAGGTGAGGAGCGGACGAATGTCGTCTTATGATCCTCGGGGATGGGGGCATTGGCCAAAAGAGTTAGTTGCCTTGTACCCCCGTCAAATATGGTTGGCATAGACCAACCGGACTGCGACGCTGGGGAGCTGACTTTTCCGCGGTTCTTTTGCCGAGATTGCTGACACCACGTCGGGGTAACCTTCGAGTGGAATGGATGCTCTCTCATTTTTTGAGTGCTTTTCGGTTATTCTTTTACGGTGACACTCACACTTCCGGGGCAATGGCCGGGTCTCCCGCCTCAGTCATGGAAGTGGGGGAAATATTATGCTATTATTGTTATTGTTTTATCACTAACCCCCGAGTGACACCGGCCGGGTCTCCCGCCACCGTCACCCGGGTATTATTGTTATTATTGTTATTGTTGTTATTATTGTTATGTTGTTGTTTATTCATGCAAGTATTATGTGTTATTGTGATTGTTGTGTTGGACTAACCCCTGTTGCTTGGACTCGTTATGTTGAAACTTGAATAAATTGAAACAACCCTCCAAGCTTCGATAGGGTCAGTCCATGGTGCCACTAATCTGAACCTTGAACGCACTGCCACTGTCGCTCACATGGGCGGGCCTTGGCCTACGTAACCTATCGAGCCTCCTTTGATGCTACCATTTTGGCAAGTCTAGTCGGTTACCTTTGTGGTCGGGGCTAGTCTTGTGAAGGTTCCGGAGCTAGGCGTCGCTCATAGGTTGGGGACGTGCCGGATTCACTTCGTCATAAGACATAGAGTTATGTCGGTAGCTATACAGGGAGTGTCTTGGTAGCGTGAACGGTCATGTAGTGTATCGGGTCGTCTTAAGGAAGTGTTCCTAAAGTACCGGCTAATGGTGCATTTAGATGAGTGGTAACTGCAACCTCTCGAGAGTGTCAATCTAGCTAGCCTTGTTCCTGGGTTATGGAACAACAGTTCAGTGTCGGTCACACTGTGTGTCCTCGTCGAGTCCGGAGGTTAAACATAAGTAATGTTTGAAAGAAAGATGAACAACCTGATTTCACTAAATGAACAATAAATGATGCAGGGAATGTTACTTGTGAGGTGAGTGGGATGGCGGTGTGATGCGTTGGAAGCCTATAGTTAGGCCAGAGCCAACATCAACCGTGCATGCCCCGGGAGATAGCCAGAGTTGGCTGGATTGATAGCCAGAGTTGGCTAAAGGCTTGGAAGCCTGATTGTGTTCACAGGTGTTGTTATTTATTTGTACCAATTGGTACACTCGTTTACTCGTCACAGGTAAGCTCATTTACGATTGCCGGCACACGATCCAACCCCACCTGGCTTGGACTCTGTACTGGTGATACCCCTGTTGCTTGCTTATGACTTGTTTGGTTGTCAATGCCATGCTACTTTTATGCCATGTATCTAGAGTACACTTGCCATGTTGTAGGATTTTATTTACAGTGTATGTCTTGTTGCATGATTGTTGGATTGTTTGTAGTGAGGGGCAATACTTGCTGAGTGCATAATTAATGTACTCACGGGCCTCGTGTTTTGGCCAGATTTTGGCGAGGATTCATCTTCTACCTTAGCAAGGAGATGGAGCAAGAGCGTGCTAGGATCAGTAGCCCAGCCAGATGCCTGTGGAGTGGAGCCGCTCCAAGCCGTTGCCTTAGTCGTCTTCCGCTGCCAGTTAAACCCCGTCCTGAGCCATGCTTGGCTTGATATTTTGTCATGCCTTGATGGCCTTGTAAACCATTTGTAGCACTTCTTGTGCCTGATTGTGTAATGATTTCCATTATGTTACACTGTTGTGACGTGCGGCCAGATATCCTGGGCTGGCGCACGGGACGACTGCCTCTCTGGAGATATGTTCCAGGGAGGGGTGTCACAGACAATGGTATCAGAGCGCCAGGCTGGCTGTAGACTACCCTAGCATGGAAATCTCAGCCTTACTTTTGCCCGACAAGGAGCCCGATGGATTTGACCCATCTCCGCCTAACCGGCATGGCTATTGTTGGTCAATAGTATGGTGCAGTAGGACTTGTCCCAATCCTTTCCCAACGCGACTTGCCGGTTTCTTCCTTGAGAAGGAATCGACACTACCCATTAGTATGACCCAAGTCCTGGCTACCTATAAAATCCCACCCTCGCCTGCTATCCTTTGCAACCCAACTCTCTTGAAGCAGATCCCGCTCAGGAATCTTGCGCTCTCCTCTCTCCCAAGTACCTTAGCTTGAGTTTGTAGATGGAAACCACCCTTGTTTTCGAGACCACCGCTGAGTTTCGCCCCGGTTTTCCACCTCTGTTGTGGGAAGCTGCTCGCGACATTCTTGGTTGTGTTTCTCGGCCGGTGTACCGTGTATATCGGTCTAACCTCTCCTCCTGCGTGAGCGAGTATCATGCCGAAATACATGTTGCCCCAGGTGCCTTAGGAAGCGCGACGCCGTGTGTGATTCAAAGCCACTTCGTGGATTCCCCTGAATGGCTCTCCAGGTTGCAGCTTGGAAATGTCTCGCTCGTCTGCGATACTTTGAAGCCGCGACAGAACCTCCCGCCCTCGCTTTTTCCCGCCAAGATCCCTTGCAAGCCCCAGCCATCCCATGGTAAGCATTGAAGTGATGCTCAACTCAACCTTGTTCACCTCGAAGCCTACACCACCGCCTTGGAAAGCATTCTTGCCTACCACTTGGAGGAATGCCATTCCAATAGGCAAGCCCTTGCCCGAGTCCGCAGCCCACTGACAAGACCCAGTGGATACCAAGCTTTGCGTAGGACCAAAACCGCAAGATCCAGAAGGCAACAAAGTGGATGCCCAGACCAAGTCCCCACCAAGTGAGGAGTCCTAAGTTGGTAGGTGAGAGTTGTGAGGTTGTTTGTTTTTCTGTGTTGGCTTGTAATGCAAGTTCTTGTCTGTTTTCTGGTTGATGTCGAATCAGCCGTAATAAAACTTGGTGTTCTGATTTCTTGTTAACCACTTGGTTGACGTGACGGAATACCATGTCCTCTTTCTTCAGTTGAAAAGTTTTGAAGAAATGACAGATCACATAAAAACAAAGTGGTATATGTGAACCCAGACGCATATGCACGTCTTGTAAAATTAATGCAAACTTGAATGATATTATTTTCTAGTATGAAAATTATTTTGTGTGTGTTGCACAAGTTTAACATTAAGTGGAAGTATTTAATGAGACACTGTAACCACGGTGTCCCGCTCACTTAATGTTGGCTCGTGCATAGGTTTGAAAAACTCCTACATGTGGTACCCCAAGGTTCCTCACCCAATATGAACCTTGTGTATTTGCATGTGAAAGAAAGGGGCCCGAGCCCTCCACGAGCAACTCCCTCCAAGCCTTAAATGCTTGTTGAGTGTCCATACTCGTGGAACACAGAAGGATTTTTGTAGAGTGTTTTGTTAGCTTGTTTGTAGACTTGCTTGTTTGCTTTTGCCATGGTTATGTTGTTTATGTGTGCCCTGCCGTGTGAATGTTTGAGCAAAAACCATAGTTTGTATTTATATACCATGGTGGTAGCTCCTATTTGAATGATTGTGTGAGCCCCTGCCATGCCATCCCTAGAATGCATTAAGTGCGATAAATATATCGAGCCTTGAAGATACTTGGTTTTAGGAAAAATCCCGTTGTGTGTTGATCTTTCTATACGTTTCCAACTATAGTCGTGGTTGGAAGGTTTACGAAAAAGGTTTAAAATGTAGGGGTATATTAAAACCGTACAAGAAATATCTTGTATAACCCCGGGAATCTCTATAAGTCTCCGAATCTCGGGACGAGATTCTTTTTAAGGGGGGAAGGTTTGTAACACCCCGAAAATTTAGACCAAATTTTTAATTTTATTTTCGGACACCGGAAAAACTTTTTCGGGTTTCTAAATGTTTTCTCCGAACCCGCTGGTCTTTGACTAGACTTTGGTTTCACTCTCTTAGAAAATTCCCAGCCATTCTCTATCTCCGTCGACCTCCACCATAATTCCAGGACATCGTTTTATCTGTTAAACGGTGATTCCCAAAATCCTTCCGGTCTATCCCACAAAGGTCTCCACCGCAATTTTTGCTTGGAATAAATTCTACCAAGCTACCATATGGTTCCCCCACACATATACATCACTCCCTTGGAAAAATATTTCCTAGTCCCATGCAATATTCCAAAGATTATTCATATCCCCTTTTATGTCGTTTTCGATCCAGAAATTATCCAGACACCTTCCCCTCATCCAAAAATTCCACAATTTTGGGGAGATGCATAAATCCATCTCCTGAACATTTCATTCCACTGTCCCAACCTCATTTGAGCAATATTTGAGGTACTTTCTTTGTAGTGCTCTTTTCTTGCCTATTTGCAACTTCCAAAGGAACCCATCTTTTTATGTCTCCAAAAATTCTACAAAAATTCAGAGATGGTCCCTATCCAGTGGGTAACCCAAATATGTGAAGATACCCCATACCTTGTTAAGAGAATATTGGACCTTTTCCCTGTTCTCATTTCTGCCCAAAATGTCAAAGATTTTGGAAAGCTTGTAAAAGCATTTCCCCTTTTCATGAAAACTCCCAAAATAGGTGCAATGGACCAGTACCTATCTCAGGGATTTATTTGGGCTCAATTCCATTTATTTAGGGACCCCTAAACCTAATTTTGCTTTTTAACCAGTACTGTTTTTCAAAGTTTCTAGTCGCACAAAGTTTTGAGTTTGCAAAAACTCCAGTCAGAAAACTTGTAGGATTTTCAATTTGGCACCGAGTGACGCGACTACTTTTCCCTCTGGAGCCCTGAGATGAGAGATCCGTGTCGATGCCGATTTCGGCATGACCTCCTGCGTGGTCACCACCGGCATCGGCGAGCCAGACAGCGCCGCCGCGCTGTTCCTCGGGCTCCATTCGCTGTTTCTCGGTTCTGGACCACGCCAGCAGTGCCGCACCCCCTCCTGCTCCTCTAGCTCGAACCAGAGACGCTCTTATCCCCGCAATCAATGCCGGGCCGGAGTTAGGCGCCGCCCAGCCACCGTCGGCCTCCTCCTCCATGCCGCTCTCAAGCACGAGCTCAACGTGCGGATTCCCGAGTCCGGACTGCTCCACTGGCTAAGGACGGCACTCGACGACGCGCCGCTTCTACACCGCCAAGCCGTCGACACGTCGAGGCCGCGCGAGCAGTGCGCCATCAATGGCCGCCACCGGCCACGCACCCACCCCTCCCCCTCCAGCTATAAAAGGGGAGCACCCCGAGCCGTTCAGCTGCACCCCATTCTCCTTCCCCTCTCCTGGAACCCCTCTGCCCTCCCTGTTTCGAAATGGCGGAGCTCTGCTCTGATTTGGCCGAGGATGCCGCCGCCGGTCCGTCGACCACGGCGAGCCCTAGGCTGAGCCATTCCCCAATTAACCACGCAGAAACGTTTCCCTCGACCCCCTCCACCTTCCAGTCTAATCCACTTGGATTTTGGTGGACCGTAGCCTCGCATTCATCCTCGACCGCCGGCGGCAAGCACGCCTCCGCCGCTCGGCCTCCGGTCAATTCCTCTCTCCAGAGCCACCCCGCCACCGATTAACCACCCCCTCCTCCAATCCAGACCACCAGGAAGCCGTGACCATCCTCGACGGGGCACGGGATGGCCTGGGTCGCCGTCTCCGTCCTTGCCGCCCCACGGTCACCGCCGAGCTTCGGAAGCTCGTGGGCAACGCGCCCGGCTTTTTCCCCATACCCTGGACCCCTCCCCTGGGTGCGGTGAGGCTCGCCGGGCTGGACGCCGCCGTCTTCCGGCGTCTCGGCCCTCCTAGCAGCCGCGCCGGCGAGCGCCCGAGCCGGCCCGTGCCGCGTCGCGCTCTCCCGCGCGGGAAAGAAGAAGCGCCAGCGTGGCGCCAGCGTGGCGGACCTGTGACGCCGACAGGCGGGTCCCACGCTGGCCCAGCTGCCACGTCGTTTAAGTGGAGGCGCATTTCCAGTTTTACGCTTTCCCGAGAAGAAAGCGTATTTTCCTGCGGTGCGCAACCAGCCCAGCCCAGTTGAAAAGCGGCCCGTTCTGTTTTTTTTTCTGGTGAGCAGCAGATAGCTAACGATCGCACGTCAATATCTTTTGAACCGTAGCTCCGTTTGGAGTGATTCAAATTTCTAAATTCTTAGTTTGAATGGCTCTATCCAGTAGGGTAGTTTTTACTTTTTGTGAAACACTTGTGTGCTCAGCGCTCTTGTATGCATGCCTAGGGTGTTTCCGCGGTACCGGCTGATCGAAACCCTGAACCGCGACGTGTCCGTGACCCTCCAAGCCAAACGGTGTCGATCTTCGAAGGCAAGCTAACCCCTTGCTATAAACCGTCCAGCAGTGTTTGTTTGTTATTTTCTGTTGCCATGCTTGGTTGTTTATATCGGTCCCTGTTATATCGTTATGCCTGCTATTATTGTTCCTGCTATGTTACATATCCTGTTGCATTTTAATTTATTGCACTACTTATATTGCTTACCTGTACAACACTCCCATTCCCGAGACAATGGCCGGGTCTCCCGCCTCAAAGGAGTGGGGGAAATTATTACAACTGTGCGTCTCGCTTGCGGGGCTTTGTTTGGTTTCTTCCTCTTCGCCGAGGTGAGGAGCGGACGAATGTCGTCTTATGATCCTCGGGGATGGGGGCATTGGCCAAAAGAGTTAGTTGCCTTGTCCACCCGTCAAATATGGTTGGCATAGACCAATCGGACTGCGACGCTGGGGAGCTGACTTTTCCGCGGTTCTTTTGCCGAGATTGCTGACACCACGTCGGGGTAACCTTCGAGTGGAATGGATGCTCTCTCATTTTTTGAGTGCTTTTCGGTTATTCTTTTACGGTGACACTCACACTTCCGGGGCAATGGCCGGGTCTCCCGCCTCAGTCATGGAAGTGGGGGAAATATTATGCTATTATTGTTATTGTTTTATCACTAACCCCGAGTGACACCGGCCGGGTCTCCCGCCACCGTCACCCGGGTATTATTGTTATTATTGTTATTGTTGTTATTATTGTTATGTTGTTGTTTATTCATGCAAGTATTATGTGTTATTGTGATTGTTGTGTTGGACTAACCCCTGTTGCTTGGACTCGTTATGTTGAAACTTGAATAAATTGAAACAACCCTCCAAGCTTTGATAGGGTCAGTCCATGGTGCCACTAATCTGAACCTTGAACGCACTGCCACTGTCGCTCACATGGGCGGGCCTTGGCCTACGTAACCTATCGAGCCTCCTTTGATTCTACCATTTTGGCAAGTCTAGTCGGTTACCTTTGTGGTCGGGGCTAGTCTTGTGAAGGTTCCGGAGCTAGGCGTCGCTCATAGGTTGGGGACGTGCCGGATTCACTTCGTCATAAGACATAGAGTTATGTCGGTAGCTATACAGGGAGTGTCTTGGTAGCGTGAACGGTCATGTAACTGTATCGGGTCGTCTTAAGGAAGTGTTCCTAAAGTACCGGCTAAATGGTGCATTTAGATGAGTGGTAACTGCAACCTCTCGAGAGTGTCAATCTAGCAGCTAGCCTTGTTCCTGGGTTATGGAACAACAGTTCAGTGTCGGTCACACTGTGTGTCCTCGTCGAGTCCGGAGGTTAAACATAAGTAATGTTTGAAAGAAAGATGAACAACCTGATTTCACTAAATGAACAATAAAATGATGCAGGGAATGTTACTTGTGAGGTGAGTGGGATGGCGGTGTGATGCGTTGGAAGCCTATAGTTAGGCCAGAGCCAACATCAACCGTGCATGCCCCGGGAGATAGCCAGAGTTGGCTGGATTGATAGCCAGAGTTGGCTAAAGGCTTGGAAGCCTGATTGTGTTCACAGGTGTTGTTATCTTACTTTGTACCAATTGGTACACTCGTTTACTCGTCACAGGTAAGCTCATTTCACGATCGCCGGCACACGATCCAACCCCACCTGGCTTGGACTCTGTACTGGTGATACCCCTGTTGCTTGCTTATGACTTGTTTGATTGTCAATGCCATGCTACTTTATGCCATGTATCTAGAGTACACTTGCCGTGTTGTAGGATTTTATTTACAGTGTATGTCTTGTTGCATGATTGTTGGATTGTTTGTAGTGAGGGGCAATACTTGCTGAGTGCATATTTAATGTACTCACGGGCCTCGTGTTTTGGCCAGATTTTGGCGAGGATTCATCTTCTACCTTAGCAAGGAGATGGAGCAAGAGCGTGCTAGGATCAGTAGCCCAGCCAGATGCCTGTGGAGTGGAGCCGCTCCAAGCCGTTGCCTTAGTCGTCTTCCGCTGCCAGTTAAACCCCGTCCCGAGCCAGGCTTGGCTTGATATTTTGTCATGCCTTGATGGCCTTGTAAACCGTTTGTAGCACTTCTTGTGCCTGATTGTGTAATGATTTCCATTATGTTACACTGTTGTGACGTGCGGCCAGATATCCTGGGCTGGCGCACGGGACGACTGCCTCTCTGGAGATATGTTCCAGGGAGGGGTGTCACACGGCACTAGAACACACAAATCATAATTTAATTTTAGCTCAAATTGCATATAAAAAAAATGAACTCCCTAACTTAGGCATTTCATCAAACACCTAGCTAGCACCTAAAAATGAAATGAGCTAAGCTAGTATGGAAATGAGCTAAAATGAGGAACGCCGGATGAAAGGATCAAGTTGCTAACCCTTGAAAAGATGGGTGCCGTTAATCTTGACAAATCGTGGAGGAAAATGGAGATGAACTCGAGCTTGGGAGAGTAAAACAATGGAGAAAATGGTGATGAACTCGAGCTGCTGCTCTCGGGGGTGGAAGGTGGAAGATGATATAGTAGTGATACCCCTCAAGTACCGGCTCGTAGCACGACCCGGTACTAAAGATCCACCTCTAGTACCGGGTCGTGCTACGAGCCGGTACTAGAGGTGCTCGCGCGGGCCCCGTGCTGCTGCTGCCCTGACAGGAACCTCTAGTACCGGCTCGTATCACAGCCCGGTACTAGAGGTCCCCTACGAAATTCTGAATTCTGCATTTAATTTGTATAATTTATATCTATAAATTCGTAACTCGAAATATGACAAATAGTATATCTTAATTTTGTAATTCCGAACAATTATTTGAGTAAACAAAAATAAATAAGTAATACTAATCTTGCATTCAAATAATATTGAATTTAAATAATGATAAACTTTTTCGCCTTTTGCGTTTAATTTGAATAATTTATATCTATAAATTTGTAACTCGAAATATGACAAATAATATGTCTTTATTTTGTAAATCCGAACAATTATATGAGTAAACAAAAATAAATAAGTAATACTAATCTTGCATTCAAATAATATTGAATTTAAATAATAATAAACTTTTGGCATCACAATGCCTTGCACATATATCATACTTAAACAGGGACATAATTAATAGAAATAATAGTTCAGATAACCATTACAGATAGTACTGAAAATACCCATATATATGAAACTGCAAACACTACTCTGTTCTAGATGAGGAGACCCTTAAGCACTACATAATATTAGAGATAAAGTGTTTGCCATTGCAAACACTAGTACTAATTAATCGTCCTCCGAATCAGAATACCCCCAAGCAGGAGACCCATGGGGCACTGGTGGCGGTACGAGGTGACGCTGCCCATAGTTGACGATTCTAATCTTGCGGTACACCTCGTATGCAACGTACCCATCTCTTGCTGCATACTCAATGTTGCAAGCGTCAAGTGGGGTCTTCTCCCAAAAATCGTGCTGCTCCTTGGGGAATCCTGTTTTCATCTCAGTGTAGTCGTCCTCCTCGATCACGGCGACTGCCATATCAGCCATTCCAGTCTTGTCATGGTCAAGCCTGAAAATGCGCTGGAGATCAATGTGGCAGGCAGATGGTATCTCAAGACCCTAGGTGCGTCTCATCTTGATCTTGTCATTCGTTATATCAACGCTAGCAAAATGTATGCCGCTGCGAAGAAAATCCATGAGTGTTGGACATTGCTTGTCACTACTGCAACAACAAAATAGAACACATGTTAAATACTGCTGTAACAAAGATAATTTAGAACAACAAGTATAATAAGAATAACAACAAGTATAATTTTAGATCAAGTATAATAAGAATTAATCATAACAACAAGTATAATAAGAATCATATATAACAATTATAATTTAGAACAAGTATAATAATTAAGAATCATAACAAGTATATTTTGGCATAAGTATATATAATTTTTCCTTCATTTCCTTTGAATCAACAAGTATAATAAGAATTAATCATAACAAGTATATATTAAGAATAATAACAAGTATAATTTTAGATCAAGTATAATAAGAATTAATCATAACAACAAGTATAATAAGAATCATATATAACAATTATAATTTAGAACAAGTATAATAATTAAGAATCATAACAAGCATATTTCGGCACAAGTATATATAATTTTCCTTCATTTCCTATGAATCAAAAGACATGTTTTCTCCCACGACGATATGGCCAATATGCAACTTTCATTTTCGGCACAAGTATATGTCGGCACAATATATATAATTCTTTCACTACAATCAAAGAGGAATTGCTATCCTATGCAATTTTCCTATCCCTATGAATCAACAAACAAAATAAGCCCCAATTTAAAACTAAGACAAGTTTTTATATTACCTTGCCCACTGGAAGACCATGACATGTTTCTTGAAACAAAGTTGGATGACGGCAACATCTCTTTGATCGGCCGTGTACTCGAGATCAAGGCCCATGAACTTGTCTTGCTCCCGAGCTTCGTCAAGCCAATACTTGAAATCGGAAAGAAAACCCGGCACCTTAGCGCTGTCGTTCGTGTACACGACATTGAGATTGGTGGTGCCATGTGCAAGCACCTGCTCGTAGCGAGTGATCGGTGGTGGATTCATGGTGGAAGGAATCGGATGGGGATGGAAGAAGAAGAAGAGAGGAGAGGGAGAGAAATGGCCACGGTTACTGTAGCAATCGCGTTTTCCGTGTGTTAAAATCGTGGGCGCGGGAGGCGAACCGTTTGGCTTTAGTACCGGGCCGTACCACGACCCGGTACTAAAGCTTTGCTCGCGCGGGCCCGCGCGGCTGTTGCCCTGCCACGGACCTCTAGTACCGGCTCGTGTTACGGCCCGGTACTAGAGGGCCGGTACAAGACCTGCGCGGCCTCGTAGTTTTTGAACCGGTACTAGAGCCACACTCTAGTACCGGTGCGTAAGCCAACCGGGACGAGAGCAAAACTGGCTCTCGACGAAAGGTGTGTGTTTTCCACTAGTGTGTCGTTGGGCGACTCCATGTCTACCTGGTGTGTCGGTCTGCAAAGTTACTCTCGAGATATGACTAGGGTAGTTATACTCATGGGTTGGTAGAATCTTGTACCTATGATGATATGATCGATATTACCGTATGAGCATGGTATTGTTTTCTATACCATACCCTACCGGCCTACCATTGCCATGAGTATGAGTGAGGTCGAGCATGACACAGCTTAACAAGAAGCACCAATCACACCCGGCCGTATATGCCACAATCATCGTTGCCCCGAAAATTGGCAAACACATTTGCATGCCGCAGAAGTTGCCAGAATGGTCGATCGACGGACAAGTTATTACACCACACACGTGTGCATACAGTGCATGATTCAAAAGTATATATGAGACGCTCTTACAGTACGTATAGCTTACACAGCACAGTGGTCGAGGATCGACAAAGCAAAAGCGGAAAAAAGATCGTTAAAGAAGCGCATGCATGAACCTACTCTGAACCTCGTACGTACTCGCGCTCAGTTAAGAAGCTCGAAGAGCGGCTCGAGCGCCGCCTTCGCGACGCCAGCAGCGGCCACAGCAGCCGCCGGGAAGCGCCGGTGCACGAAGGATAGGAGAAGGAGGGCGACGGCGGCGACCCAGAGCAAGAACCCGGTGAAGGCGGCGCCGCCGTCGAGGGGCATAGCCCGGAGGAGGAAGGCGACGCCCAGCAGCATGTACGTGGCGGCGTAGAGGCGGAGGCGGCGCTCCATGCTGTGCTGACCCTCGTCGACGCCGTCGAAGTACTGCTGTGCCGCGGCCAGGAGAACGTTGCGGAAGAAGGACGCCATTTTTGTGTGTTAGTCTGCACTGTCGATCAGGCTGTTTGGAGCTTAGGAGACACAGTGCGGGTCCATCGTATATTTATAGCCGACTTGCTGTAGGCACGATCTGATCACGTACGTACTACTATAATACTACGGCCTACATATGCTAATCAATCTCAAGGAAGCGAATGTTTTTTTTATCAATCAGTACACATCAATAAATTGTATTAGCGTGATGCTAACTTATCAATTTAATGAAGAGTTCTTAATATAAAAAAATCAGTGCTATCACGATAGATACACGTGATGTCTAATGAATCTACGTTTTTGTAGAACATGGAAACTCCATTACATATGCCCTTTGGATCAACTAAGGATGTACAATGCAGTCGCATTGTTACAAATCTGATAAAAATGGCAAAAAATATGTTAAAAGGACAACTCATGGCAACTAGCCAACGTGGCCAAACACAAAACAAGCCACAGCCGATTCGACGCTAAGGGCAAACCATTGTTATTGGGCCACAAAGGAAGACATAAGTTTTCATCCATGATAACTGGTATCGAATCTATCTTTGACTGATCCCTTGAGACCATCATCGCTTGAACTTCGTCAATAACAGAACCACCACGCCATGTCGAGATCATCAACCACTACGGTTTGATTGTTGTCACCATCACGCCTTAGATCCGGATCATGTCGACGGCCAAACTGTCACCTCCAAAAGCCGACAGATGCGGTTAAAGGACACACCTAGGCTAGCAACCGCGAAAACACTATGTCAGAGAATCTTTGAAGGAAACGCGCAAACCTGCAACCAAACATGGAGGAGCAGACCGCCACACGACATGCCTGATGTGCATATGCGGAAAACAACATGATGCCTATGTCAAAATTACCAAACTGTCGCAATCTCCACAAACCTCTGTAGGATCCTTATGACCTCTTGAGGATCCAAAAGTGTCATGTTGTCGCGCCTGTCTCAAGTGGAAAGACGCCAACAGGATGGAGGAACGATGAAGGAGGGTCCCTACCGCCGTCAGGGGCGTGAAGGAGGTGGTCACCAAAGAATTTATTTTGGTGAGATAATGTTTTACAAATTGAAAAATATGACATGCAAAATCATGTATCAATCATATTGCAAACCTTCAAATTCAAACTGCAACTCAAAAATAAGATAAATGTAATGGTAAACATTTATATAATACATTAAATTCCGGATATCGATCCAACAACCTGTCACAGTGGTGGTCCTGGGTTCATAATTTTGTGACATAATAAAATGTGGTTGTATAGTATTGGTTCTCATATTTTTAATGGAGTTTTAGCGACATTTAAATGGAGTATACGTCAAGCTGAAAAGTCGACCACGCCACTCTCAGGATGGAGCTTTGACCAAGAACCTGTTTAACAACGCATGAATTATTGGATCCGTACTAAAAGAACACTCTTCGATGGTATCAAACATATGTCAGGACGCCAGGTAACTGAATAATAGTACTCCCTCCGATCCATATTAGTGGGCATAGTTTTGTCTAAATTCATATGTATCTAGTTAAGTATTTAGACTAAATACATGTGTATGTAGACAAAGTTGTGCCCACTAATATGGATCGGAGGTAGTACTAGTTGAACTGAGCAGTGATAAAAGTAGTTTCAAAACGGCGCATCTTGGGTATCTGAAGTGGTCCACACATAATAAACTGTACGGAAGCATTTGTCGATTTGAGATGCCATCGGTCACCCCTCACCAGACCTGTCTCCCGAATATGTCGGCGTGGGAGGCCGGCCGTCAAAATATGCACTACCGGTGACGACGTTTAGCGACGTCATGGTGATGACGTCAGGGCTCCTGACGTTACACTTCACCCTAGCTTGTTGAATTCGATGCTGGGCCAAGTCAGTCGCTGGGCTTCAGCTGGGCCAACTAGACCGTAGCTCCCTGGAAAAATAATGTTTTTGGATTACCCATTAAAAAATTAGGATTACCTCTTACTTAGTTATTTGTTTCTGAAATATGGCATATCTATCTCGGTCTGGCAGCCACTACGCTTTTTCCATCAATCTGGAACACGACCAACCGAAAAGTTTATGTAGCGATTCCTACCGACGAAAAGATTTTGTATCGCTCGGGCGATTCCTACCCACAAAACGTTTTTGACTCATCCTATACATTGAAGCCGGCAATACAATTATACATGTTACCTTGTGCACACAACAATGCCATGTTTGCATAAAAGAATTGCACAATAACTATCTGCTCAACCGTGAAAAAATTGAACACCACTAGATATCGAATTTTACCTATCAGGGAATACACATTGCATGAACACCGGTAGAAGTTAATAAGGGCAGTTTTTCCGGGGCTTTGCCCTTGATAACATAAATAACATAAAACGCCGATGCCCTGCAGTCCTGCACGCGCACCCCTCCCTCTTAATTTGTTTGGCTCGCCGGTTGGTTTCGGCCCTATATATCCACACCCAACAAATAGTACCCCTCTTTTGCCATTCTTTAACTCTTTTTTCATATTGTGGCTTAATTTGTATACTAGTATATTAGAGAAAAATCTGAAGATCTTGTCACTCTGCATTCCATTGTCACAAATCTCTAAAATATTCTGTCAACAACTCGAAAAAAGCTACTAGTTGATTGCTTTCCATAGATTAACAATTACATGAATAGCACAGCACAATTGCAGCGCCAGTAATGCACGACATATCAAAACAGATAATAAAACTGTAATACTCAAGGCTGTTGCAGAATATGGCATCTTACAGCAAGTAATAGTCGAGTACAACACCGCCAAAAAGAAGAGATAAATGCCCCCACACACAACCTCCACAAGTAAGGCCCCGATTGGTTCGCAGTTTATATTTTCCCTCCGTAAGAAAACGACGGAATTAGCGTAAACTTTACGGACGTGGACAGGTCCGTAGTTTTTTGCTACCGACGTTTCCAGCCGAAATACGACGATCCAAGCGAGCCCTAAGTTGTATTACAGCTCTCATAAGTTAATAACAGACATAGCACTGGAGGACTAACCCGGCTACTATGGAAAATCCAGGAACAACGACAATGGTGATCAGATACACTGATACATAGTAACATATGGAGACATGGGAGTACAGGAGCTAGTCTGGCTACCACTAACTTGTGCCTCATTTTGATTTCCGTTGTCTGAGAAGGTTATAGTCGAGCTTATCGCGCTTGTTTGACTTGCGGGATCCAAAACCATTGCGCTGCGAAGACGACTGGCCGTCGGCACTCTGGCCTGCGGTCTTCGGCAGCTTTCGAAACGGCGGTGTTTCCATCTCAAGCTCAGGTTCTTTCCTCTTTAGCTCGTTCAGGGATATGCTTTCTGAACTGTCGATGTTGAAGTCTCTGAATCTTGACGCTGCTGATACATCATCCGTTCTGCAGTTTCAGTGCAAATGGAAAAACATTTAACCCTTCAGTTGTTGAAAAGCATCAAAACTACATATGTCAAAGAAAGGCTGGTCTGCCGATGCATATAGACATACAATAGGAAAAAAAATACAAGTGTTATTCTGGTTAATATGCTGTGTATGGCATGCTACAGAGACTCTAGAGATCAAACTGAATCTAATTTTTACCTACGGGTTGAACAAAATAGAACCGCCTTAAGGTAACAACTAAATGACAACTTCTGCAAATATGTATGCAAGTCATAAAAGTTGTTTATGTCATGCATCAATAACTTGTTGAAACGAAAAAAAAAACAGTATAGACCATCATCATTTATAAATAGAACATGACAGTATACAATTCTACACAGTTCACTGGAATACTTAGATTGTATTTTTAAGAAAATCAAAAAAAAGACATGCCCAGCTATATAAAGTGGAATCTACAGGTTACTACATCAAGTTGATGATCACATTGGTCCACATTCAGCAATTGAAACTAAATTTGCAATGTATCAGCCCTGGTGAATAGCTCAAATTATATCTTCTGGCAGATAGCATTTCCAAGATAGTAACTTAGCAGGGAAAGAAGAGTAAATATAATCCTCCTTCATTGCAAGTTTACAACATGGCAATTTACACTCGCATACAGTTCCCTTGGATACATTTCATATTTTTGATTTGAGTACTTCTAAAAGACATGAGCAGCTCAAAAAACGAAGTGGACGCTACAGTTTATCGAAACATGTTGATTATCATACTGGTCCACATTCTGAATAGTTTCTCGACACATTTGCTAGAACAATAGCTAAGTCATAGCTTGTGATAGATTGCACTGCAAATGTAGCTTAACAAAGAAAGAGAGTTAAGTCAATTGACTCAATTGCTAACCTGGCAGTATTTGCACTGTCTTGATGAGAATTACTAGGTGAAGCTGATTGTGTTGGGTGACCATTTGCCTCGTCATTTAGTTTCTACATGTCTAGGCTTGTGTAAGGGAAACAAAGATCTAAAGGACATAACTTCCACAAGGACATGCAACAAAATCTACTGCACTCACATCAATAATGGATGGATTGAAGTTCTGGAATGACATTCTACCCTTTACGGCTCCTGGATGTGGATTACCCTCCATGACAACTACACTGAAAAGAGAAACTAGTATTGTAAAGCCTGCACTGACAGATCAATCAAAGCTATCACTTGTTCGTTAACATTTATTCAATGAGAAAGCATGTTAATGAGTAGGAAGTAAAATCTGTGACAACAGAACTCATGAAATATATGTATATGCCTTTTTAACAGGAGCAGTATGTGCGTTTTCATGAGCGCCAAACATCTGAACCGACAGCAGTGCAATCTTCATTATGGTATCTCTATTTCGCAGAGTCAGGAGCTAAGCTATATCATCACACAAAATTGCTTGAACTGTATAGCCGTCACGCACACTAGCAAATCTAAAGTTCCTCTACACCACTTCCCTAAACCGAAGATATCCAAATACACGGACAAAGACGGAACAGGCGCCACTAAGAAGACAGCCTTTCCATCACCATACCACTTCCTGGTGACTTACAACCCTCTGCGAGTTCACGCACATCACACATTTGAACCAACAGTGTTGCGACTACCATCCATCATGGTTTCTCAATTTGTCAGTAACCAAACTAAGTTATATCAGTCAAAATTGCCAAAATCCTCTGGGCCTCTTCCCTAAACCCAAGATAACCAAGTACAAAGAACACAGACAGAACCGCTGTAGCTAAAGAAGAACCGAGCCTTGCAACCAATTCCCCATACCACTTCCTGGCGACCTGGACCGACGAGCCGACCCCTCCGCGTGATATTTGTGAGAACCATCATTTCTTGTGGCACCTCGAAATAAAACTCCCTCCCGTTTTCTTTTTTTCCCGCCCAATTTTCGACCGGTTTTGGGACGGTTCCGTGGGAGGCGCAATGGAGAGTTTTGTGGTGCTTCCCAATTGCGTGTTCTCCTTGTGAACGTTTTGGGTGCTCGAACGCCCAAAACGGACTCCGGACGAGAAAGATCTCGCGGTTTTAGTGAACGACCAATAATAGCGGAGTAGCACTCTCGGTCGTCCGGCGAGAGGGGATTCGCTCCGTCGGCGTCTCTCCTCACACGTCCGCGCTCAAGCTAAGTTCCTCATCGAGAGCTCGCCGAAATTCCCTCGTCATGGCGTACTCCCACCCGTAGTAAGTAGGTATCTAGCCCATTTTCGCCGTACTTTTTCCCGCCCATTTTCGCCCTACTTTTTCCCGCCCAATTTTCACAACAGGAGAAATAGGAAAACGTTTCCATGCGTCCCGAGATTTCACCGTGGATTCACTTTTCCGCGAGCCCTAACTTTTGGATGCGAGATCCGATGGAGCCGATTCCGGTGGCGTTGGAAAGCCCTCTAAAATTTAGGGTTCGCTACACTTGTGTTTTTCCGGAGACGGTCTTTTGAGCACTAGGGGAGATTTTATTAACACTCGTGAGGTCACAATAGTTAGGGTAAGCCCGAGCTCGGCCCGACACGACTATCGGGCCCTAAAATCAGGCCCGAGCCCGGCCCGATGTGCAAGCCCGGGTTGGGTAGGGCCGTCCGGGCCGGGCTGCCCATGGCCAAGTATACCTACAGAACCAGTCCACTGGGCTGGCGAAGGCAACATCTGAGCTTCGGCTGACCTATGTCGCTTCCAGCCATGCATGGGGCCCAAGGAAAGCGACATTTTTCAATGGCAATACATGGAGCTGATGACCTCCGGCGAGCAGAAACCCCAAGTACGGCCGGCTGCCTTGGTGCCGTGTTCAGATCGGGGCCGTCTCCTTCCCTGCCATGTGCGCGAACCTTCAGCGCTCAATAAGCTCCATTGATGCTGCTTCCTTCGCCTCGCCTCGGATCTCCACGGCGTACCTGAGGAAGCACGGATGGAGAGTCCCTTCCCTTGCCTTGTCTCCGTGTGGAAAAAGGTTTATGGATTTTAAAAAGGAACGGGAACGTGCACTCGTGCGGTCTCTGACAGTCTGACCAAACTGAACATTTAAACAACCGGTGACAGCAGCAGCTAACTGAAGAACCAACAAACCAGCTTGACTGAGCCTGCTATAATACAGTCTGACATACGGGGTTATTCATTCGCCTTTTCTCGATGGTGATGGATAACGGAGACCAGAAAATTCGTTTGGTTTGAGACTTTGACGAAATTTTAAGCTCACTAGTCAAGGAGGTTCAGTTCAGCATGGGGATGCAGAGACCGTATCAGCTATCCAGTTACAGACAAGCATTAGCTCTGATATTTACAGACTTGCAGTGGGAATACATACAGGTTTACATAGGAACAGAACACAGGTACAGTACAGGAAAGCTCATAAAGAAATAAAATGAAATTCGTTGGTCACATTAATTCAAAGCTCATAAACACAACCAAACTTGATACGTACATTCCAGGGCACCCCTGCCCAAAGAGAATCACACTCACAGTGTCATCACCAGCCCCTGGTACACACATCCAGGTACTTGCGCATCTTCAGCATCGACAAGCCCCTCTAGATGAACCGTGGCACAATTCCTAGGCTGCCAGAATTAGGAAACAATCTGTAGTGAGTAGTAGTAGTCATGACAAACACGTAACATGGTTACACATACATAAGACTGAGGCATTCTAAAATTATTCCTCACTTGATTTTTTTCTTTTTCTGTCAGCAAAGCAAGGACAGAGTCACATACTAAATGCTACAAGTATGTGTGGAGGTTCAACTATCAGCATGAGCATGTAGCTACAAATTTTGTTGTCGTGCACTACTGTCACACACAACATTGGGGTATTGTTTGTCTCAATAACAGAATCAAGGCCTCAACAACTATTACTACTAATATATGTTTCAGAAGCACGCAAGTTGAGAAAATAACAGATCAAGGCCCCAACAAGTATTACTACTACTAATACCTTGTGTCATCTATGTGGTAGACAGTGTATAAACATCCAGGTCTTCGCCATGAAGTTGTTGGTGCTGCTTCTGAAGCCCAGACAACCAGCGGGAAGAGATCTCTTCCATATCCTCACCCAGCCCAAGCTGCTGCAGACTGCCCAACCCCTCTACATGGCTTAAGTTTGGGCAACCAAGTACTCCCAGGTCTGTCACTTGGGGGAGGTTGGAGACCCTCTCCAGGCCTTCACATTTATCAACAACAAGGAGCTCAGATAGATGTGGGAAGTCCTCCACGGCCTTCAAGTTGTTTGTTCCAATTAATATGAGACTCTTCAAGCTGGTGGTGTCCTTTCCAAGCTGTTGCGGGAGAGCTCTCAGCTTTGGGCACTCTAGGAGTCGCAACCTCGCCAAACGAGGCAGAAGTTGCAACCTTGCAGATTGGGCATCCTCTTTTCGAATCTCGGCAGCTCCATCCTCTCCCCATTCATCAGCAGCAGCTCCTTCCTCAAGAAAAGACCACTCCTCCCAGTTGGGCATGTCCGTAAAGATCAACCATTCAAGTTTAGGAAAAGCAACTAACTCATTGCATAAACGATCACCCTTCCCGCAGCCAACAAATTCTGGTCCAACCTTGATAACTGCATGTGCTCCATCAATTCTCAGAAATTTCAAGTTGGGTAGCTGCCCAAGCGTTGGAAGATCCACACAGTACAGTACATCTCTGAGGGTTAAGTGTAAAAGTGAAGACAAATATGTGGTACCAAACCAGGTGGGATACCTCCGACCAAAGAAGCTATAGATAGTGAGGCTTTCCAGGTTGTGTGGAGGTATTAGCTGCTCAAAGACCTTCTCAGTATTGCTAACATCTTCTTCTGAATATGATCTCTCTTCACGTTCAGTCCAGACTAGAGCTAGTTCTTTTAGATGATTTTTATCCGCCAACACAGTATTTGTGCTACAGTGAAGGGCTCTTTCCAATCTAAGCAGGAAAAGACGCCTCATTGCGACATAGAAGACAACTCTTCCAATCTCCATCCATCTTGTACATCCGCATTATCCCTTCCTCCACCCAGAGGAAATTCCACTAATTTAGTAAGAAACATCAGTTTTCCTATCCCTTCTTGAACCTGATGTATTACTGTACCAAACAGATCAAGAGCTCTTAAACTACACAGCTGGGTCATCGCCGAAGGAAGACGGTGCAGAGCATCACAGTTACGCAAGCTCAATACTTGAAGGTTCTTTAGGGAGCCAATGGATTCTGGAAGACAAGATATGCCGGTATAATTGAGATCAAGTAGGCGTAATGTATCAATTTTCCTATATAATCTGGAATGCTTTGTACAAGTGAGCCATTCAGTACCAAAACACGAAGGAGCAAAAATCTCTTGAACAATGTGTCCTCGATGCTATGTGGACCAGGAACAGTTATGAAAGTCCTCACCTTAACTTGAATTTTGTCCATTCTGGGTAACAATAATTTATCCTTCTTGGTGACAACAGTAATACGTCGCAATTTTGACATATTTTCACCCCTTAATGTTTCAACATCTCCAACAAAACATTCTTCTCTTGATATTTTCAAAGCAAGTTGTCTTAAGAGGTCATGCATTCTGCAGCTTTGCTGGTTAAAGATACTCGGTCTGGTTGAAGGAGATTCCGATGGATTAGCTCGTAGTAGTACTCTTCTGATATGTCTTCTAGTTGTTGGCCTTGTTGCTCCTCGATGAAGCCTTCAGCAATCCAAAGGTTGGTAATGTCATTGCGGTGAATGTCGAATCTTCAGTATAGAGCGCACAATAAAGGAAACATTGTTTTAGATGATATGGTAACTCATCGTAGCTAAGATACAGAGCTCCTTCTATTTCATCGGAGAGCATCTGGGGACCAACATATTTGCCCAAACTTTTTCCACTCATTCTCTGTTAGATCTCTTGTTGCCAGGACACCAGCGTAACCTTGATTGCAAGAGGGAGGCGGCCGCATTTAAGAACAATCTCAATTCCGGTGTTTCTTAAATTCTGCACTTCTTTCTCTTCGCCAATGTTCATGCTCTTCCAAAGTAGCTCCCATCCCACCTCTGCTGACATGAGATCAACTTGATGGGTATGTTGTACACCTATCCTCTTTGCAATTTGATCATCTCGTGTGGTTACCAATATTACTCCAGAAGTTGCTGCCTGTAATGAGGTCTTAATAAATCCATCCATACATTGGAATGCCACACGTCGTCCAGAACCAAAAAGAAACTCTTTCCTTCGACTGTTTCTGCAAGCTTTCTCTGCAGCTCTGCTATGGTTTCACCTTGCTCATGATGCACACCGATATTACGGAGAACCTCTTTCAAAAGAGTAACTTCATCGTAGCCTTGGGAAACACAAATCCATGCGTGTACCTTGAAGCTTCCTTTTATCTTTGGGTCATTGTATATTTTTTGAGCTAGTGTAGTCTTACCAACACCTCCGGTTCCAACAATAGCGAGCTTGAAAGACTTATTTTCTTTGTGCGCAAGCACTAACTCCACCAACTTCTGGCAGAATGTATGATCTCCTTTCCCACAAGGTCGGGCTCAACAAGGTTGGAACTCTTATCAGTCTGGATGTTGGAGGTTGTATGCTACTACTGAATGTTAAGAATATCTTGTCCTTTGAAATGTTTCTATCTTTTTGTTGAGGCTTCTGATCCGAACAGCAACATCATGACGTGACCCGATGTTACAAAAGCAAGAGGAAACTGAAAGACCTTTACATGCAGCTAATTTGCTTGACGATGATGAAGGATGGTCAGGCAGTAGCTTGCTTCCTTTGCATCTAGCCACATCCAAGATTTCATCAACATCATATATAACATCTCTTAGCTGACCAAGCCAATTTTTACTGCTAGCTCTTTTGTTCTCTTTTTTTCAGCATCATATATACAATCCCGTATTAGTTCCACTCGTCGCAGCACTTCTGTGAGCTCTTCTTCCACCCCTAGGATTAGTATGGCCTCATCAGTAATGATATCTTGCAACTTTTTGGCACATGATCCAAGCAAAGATTCAAGTATGGTTGCCATTGATCGGACAAACTCAATGTTCCAGAAACACCATACACACCCGGTGAACTATTTGGAGGATGCGAAGACTGAAGGCTGAAAATGCATGCACAAGATAAGTTAGCAAGCTTTCAAAATGAGACAAGGCTCTACTTATATGCTTTATTGACCGATATCACTGCCGAGTTGTTATCTATATTTTGAAGAAAAAAAATAGCATAATGAAGCTATGCAACGTACATACAGATTCAACACCTTGAGTAGGTCCAAGTGTTGGGGTCTAAATTCCAAGGCTAGCACTCTTGTCTTTTCATTTATTTATTTTTTGCACATTAACATGTGTTTTAGTTTTGTATGCTATGTTTTTTAACAAAGGGCCATCAAAGGGCAGCTGCATAGCCGCCTACATATAAATCCAGCCACAGAAAATATTGAAATGCATTATATATTTCTATCTATGACAACATAAATATAAACAATCCATCTATGAATTTATTTTTCCAATCCATCTTCTGGATGAACAACCCTGATTGGGTTCCCTCATGCTAGCCTAATACTCATGATAACTAACTTATTACATTGTAGTAATGAAAGTAAAGTAGATTGTGAGTCTTTACCTTACACGCCACTCTTCCAACAAGGAAAGCCCCATCAATAATAAGAATCAATAGTTATTATCTGAGGACGCAGCGTTGCTCCGATGTTCAGTCCATGGCTACTTTTAAGATCTTGCGAGGCTGAGCGCCAGCCGAATGAAAATAGAGAACAGAAAATCATCCGGCAATCACCAAGAGCAAACCACCCTGCTGCTACACCTGCAATGAACAAATAGAAGATTATCGACCAGCAAGGGAACAAAGGAGTACCAATCAGCGGTGAACAGTTGTAGGGTGGAGGCATATGTACACGGATTAACCTGGGAAGAAGAAGATCAATGGACCAAACAAAATCTTCAGGTTTCCTGGTTTCCCACCGGTGAAAAGCGGTTCAAAGAGGGCTATGGAGGAAGTGAACTCAGTTGTAGGGGTAGTAATGAATTTCCCTGGTTTGAAGCAATAAGTTGGTTCAGCTCGGCGATAATCGCAGTTGCTGGAAGAGAAAGCCAAGGAAGAAGGCCGATGAGCCAACGATTCCTTCCTTCCGGCCATTGCAACCAAAGTAAAAGCGAAAGCAAGGTGGTGATTCACTTTTGTTTCTTGATTGAACCTGATGCCTTACCTGAGCCAACTGCCAAGCAAGAGCAAAGCATTCGTTAGAATTAATTAAATGGATACAAGACAACAATAGCTGTTTCCTGTGCATCATTTTTCTCTTTCTTTCATTTGTTTCCTTTTGATCTCTGATCAATGTTTGATCTGTAATTACCCGCAAAAAAATGTTTGATCTGTAATTACATCCCTATGTACTTCACCGGCATTTGTTCCGACTCCTCTTAAGTAATTGAAGCAGTGCTCGCTACCTTCCATAAAAAAAGAGGGCTATGGAGGAAGCGAACTCAGCAGGGAATTTCTGAGGTTTGAAGCAATAACTTGGTTCAGCTCGGCGATAATCGCAGTTGCTGGAAGAGAAAAGCAAGGAAGAAGGCTGATGACTCTCATTTTTCTTAATTAATTTGGACCCACCAATGACTCCTTCCTTTCAGCCATTGCAACAAAAGTAAAAGCAAAAGCAAGGTGCCCTGCTTACAAGAGCAAGCGTTCGTAAGAATTAATTAATTGGATACAAGACAACAATAGCTGCTAAAACCATCCACGCTCCCTTGCTTGCATTATTAACTCATGCGTCAGGACATCTACCAAAAAACAACATTAGCTCATCATTTTCAGCAACCAGCCACAAAAAAGGGCAACACAGATTACGATCAGATTAGCGTGCTTGCGAACAAAACTTCAGCGTGAAGCCCACCGCGAGGCCGACCACGAAGCTGATGGCGCCGACCTTCGTGCAAGTCGATAGAGACACGGACCCGGCTGCAGTACAGCAGATCACCAAATGTTTGTTAGTTACAAGCAACATAATATGCATCAAAACTGTGGTGTACATGGGAAAAAACTCACAATTGAAGCCTAAATCTAAAAAATTAAGACTACAAAGTTGACGCCAAAAGGGTGGAAAACAGAGCAGAATTCTACTATTCGTGGGATAGGGTAAATTCTGCAGGAATCCTGTAGCACAGACGGGCAGCATGATCTGGCATGAATCGGGCATAGATCCTACAGACCCTGGAGATCCATCATACAAATAAACAAAAGTAAAGAAAATGTTGCTCTACCATACACATTTTGCAGAAACACTGGAGCTTTACCACTGCCAAATCTTGAAATCCGCCCAAGTGTTCGACATCTACTACTACACTGTAGAGTATAGTACTCGCAACACGAGCAGCGCAACCAAATCGGAGCAATCTGCCGAGCTCAAACAGAGAGCACCGATCGAATCAGAGCAGGGGGAGGGGGAGCTGGAGCATACCCTGCGGCCCGGGACACGAGGACCTGGTCGGAGAAGGCGGATGTGCCGGAGCGCGATGAGGAGCTGACCGCGGCGTCCTGCGCCGCCTGCTGCAGCCACGACACCGCAGACGAAGCCGTAGCCATCTCCGCGGATCCTGAGTAGAATTTCTAGGCGGGGTTCGAGCTAGGTTTAGCGGCGGCGCGGCGAATCGGTCGAGAGAGCAGAGCAATTTCCCCATTTTTCTTCTTCTGTATAGTTTTTTCATTTGATATTGCAGTGAGGTTTTTTTCACATACCATTCAATGGTGTGATGACATGTGGGGCCGACATTTCATATGTCGTTGGGTTTGTTTTCTCAAGGCTTACTCAAGACACCTTTATCTCTTCATAAATCTGTTTCTTTCTAAATATTCTCTTTCATATACTATCAGAACCGACTATACTATACTACATTGCTGAATATTCCATTAACTTACATATTAACCCTATGCACATCCATGGTACGTAAATGAAAAGGGTAAAGGAGCTTAGAAGGGTGATTTCGAGTCGTTATGATTATTAATCTCAAATAATTTGAGGTGGTGGTTAGTAGAACTAGAGCTTTAAACAAGCCTTCGGGGGGGGGGGGGGGGGGGCAACGCGTAGACACAGATGCAATATAAAGCAAATTCAATCTTACAATCGAGCAATAAAATAGCAATACCATTGTGATACCCAAATAGAAACATTGACACTAAAACACAATTAATTCATAATGTTAGCCAAAACATTTTAATTGGATCTGAATTTGTATAAAATCTAGTACATACATACTTTTTCAACGCATAGATCGAATCAGAACACACATGACATCCTTGATTAATTGTTAATTTCATAATCATTTCAACGACGATCAAGGGGGTTCTAATTGTGCTTGGTTTGACAGAGTCGAGTGGATGGCAGCACCAGGATGTCTTCCCTATGAGGCCATTGTCCTTTACCGTGTTCTATGCACTCGAGTTCTTCCCACACAATTGCCTGCAGAGCTCCATGTCGTAGGCAAGGAGCCGGGGTTGATGGGAAACACCTATCTCCTTCTGCGGAACATGCAAAACACGGATTGTGCCGAGTGTTACACTTGGCAAAGAACACTCGACAGAAATTCGGCCGGCAAACAGCAGTTTGCCGAGTGTCGAAACACGGGTCCGTCGGTAAACCATTGGCCGACCAATTTTCACGAGCACTCGGTTAAGAAAAGGCGATGACGGTTGTCCGATGAAAAGCGGACGTCAAATCTTTGCGAGTGTCAGACGCCAGCACTTGGCAAAGCCGGCCACGCATCATGAAAATTGCCTCGGTATAGATGTTGCCGAATGCTGGTATGGCACTCGGCACATATGTGTGCCGAGTCCTAGCACTTGGCAAAAAGCCACCAGAGCTCCTGTGCTGCCACGTGGCCCGTCTTTGTCGAGTGTCGCTGGGCGATGCTCGGCAGAGATGTTTGCCAAGTGCCGGCCCGACACTCGGCACATTTGTTTGTCGAGTGTCGGCACTCGGCACAGAACTCCACCTTCTACGCGGCCACGTGTCTCATATTTGCCGAGTGCTGCAAAAAAACACTCAGAAAACTTCAGCCACTAGGCGGGAAGGAGTGGCGCGAGGGGAAAAAATATTTCCCGCCTACTGTTTGCCGAGTGTCATCCTTCACGACACTCGGCAAACATTTGGAAAAATGGCGGCAAAATCCAAAAGTTTTCGCGCTCACCTTTGCCAAGTATCGCACACGAAGCACTCGGCAAACATTCAGAAAAAATGGTGGCACAAAACAAAAAGTTTCGCACCTCAACTTTGCCGAGTGCCTTTCGTCTAGACACTCGTCAAAGACATAGCGCCGTCACGGAGCTGTTCGCGGAGCTGCGAAGGGACACGTGGAGATCTTCTTTGCCGAGTGTCGCCGTATTACCGATTGGCTTTTCGACACAGTCGGCATACAAAGCTGTTTGCCAAGGCGTTTTGTGTTTACAGAGTGTTTTTTTCCTGGTACTCGGTATACATACGTATTTGCCAAGTGTCCGGGCATTTGCCGAGTGTATTATACGAGCGACACAGTATATACATCAGTTTATCGAGTCCCTGAGTTTCGGCACTCAGCAAACTCTATAAATGTCGGCGGCGACATGTTTTCCCGTAGTGTATGTATGTACATTAGGGCATGTGACTCAGTTTATTGCAAGATATACATTTGAAATGAAGAAAACATACCAAACTCTCCTCTATCCCCATCGCATGAGGAGATGATGGTGGCCATAACTGTCAGGGCAGCCCAGCACAGGGCACTCGTGCTCTTCTTCGAGATCGCCATGAGGGTATGAGTAGGCTAGGATTAGATTGTCCTTCAGTTTGTTTGTTTCTAATTTTTGTTGTGCAAGATCGGCGCAATATTCACATATGGTCTCAAGGTATTATATACAGAGGCCAATGTATACATCATGTGTGGGTATATATGGAACTAATTAATGTGCATATATGAGTGGCCACGTTATTGTGATGAATTAATACAATGCATATACTCCATTCGTTCCACAAAAGGCGTATATTTTCATGAGTCTAAGATTAGGATTTAATTAGTAGGCTAACAAAATGTTGACACGATAACAAGGCATTTATGTGTAAATTAATACAGTATTAACTTCTTCCCTTCTATTTTAAGTTCTTACAAACACACATCGTTGGCGTAGCTATTTACTGACCAAAATTACGCAAATATCATCAAGATTTAAGTGTCCAAGGATCGTGTCTTCCCCCATCGCTTGTTTTCCAATGTCAATGTTTTCTTGTGACACTCTGATGTCCTCGTCAGGTGGCCCTTCAACTCCACCACTGGCAATCGATCGCCGTCGATTGATGGGTATGTGTGTGTGCTTTGACTGCACGCTTGTGCCTCATGTGGTAAGAAAGATTAAATAAATGGGACCAAAGGGTATTGACATGTAAAATAATCGGTAATAGTCCGGACATACCCTAAAGGCATAAACCATTATTTTGTGGACTCTTACACCTTTTGTATGGCTCACGGCCAAACAATAATAACTAGACAACTCATATATTGACATGTGAAACCAACATGTCCTATCAGTGACTTCTTACCATATGCATAGGAAAATCATGTCAGCACGATCACGTACAATCATGCGATGTTAACCTCGTCTAGGACATGCCATTCTTAAACCTCTGTTGAGATGAAGGAGACATGGGGACTTTCACGGAGAGAAAGACTTGTCTTTTATTAGAAAAAAAGCTATGATAAAGCTCACTCCCCAAAACTTGAGGGTGCTAAGACACATATTATACAGCATGCATCAATCCACGATGATGCATGCCACATCATGTCTTCTTCATTTCAACCGAGATTAGATGGTGAGAGTGCCGGCGCAAGGTGCCCCGGATGGAGCGGGCGGCAACAGCATGAGGATATCCCCATGGGTTGTTCCTCTAACATGTAGCAGTGTGCAGTGGAATCCTTCCCGCACAATCGCTTACAAAGTTTCATGTCACAGGTCGAAGTCGGGGTAGGCGGAAAGCATTTCTCTCCATCTACATGCAAAAAAAGTATAGGCTAAATATATACTCCTTCGATTGAAAAAACATGTAAAATTGAGTTACTAAAATATGATATAACAAAATAGTGAGTGTACCAGAACTTCCCGTGTGTGCTTGGCCACATGTGACCATCGCCATGACCATCAGTGCAACCAAGCACCAAACATTCATTTTCCTCTTGAAGATTGCCATGAGAATAATTATAGAATTAGCTAGTCCCTACTTTTTTCTTTTGTTTTTCTTCCTCTGGATCGATTGATGCGGTGTTCACTCTTGCCTCATGGTATATATATGGAAACTGATGAATGTGGATATATATGGAACCAATGAATGCTAAAATGTACCAGAAGGAGCATTATTACAATTTATTACAGTATATATATCCGTTCTCATACCTACCGAATGGCGACAATTTTATTTATCTGGTAAATTAGTATGCTGTTAAATCTTAATTATTAAAAAACTTTTTTACATTGGAATAGCCTTTTATGTGACATTGACCAATAGTTTCTACAAAAAATTGATTAATAGTAATGATAATTTTTTTTATGGAACTGGCTAAACAATGAACGTTGCATATTTAGTTGTAAGATAGGTACCGAACATCTTATTAGTAGTTACCCTCCACCATCCTGTTACATGCATACCTTCTCTCCTGGATGGAATGCATGCATATAAGACAAGAAAGTTTACATCATCAAGATCCTGTCTAATTTAAAAATTCAAAAACAAAATAACTCTTCAGCGGCTCATTCGATTAAAGATCTTGTACACCACGAAAACAATCGTGACGAGATCTTCTAAAATAAATCTCATGTTTATATGCAATGACAAACATGGCTCAGATTTTACCGGCCGGTCTTGCTGTGTACCCCATCCTGCCCCAATCCACTACCATACCTTCTCCCAAGTCTTACCCCTCGTCGGGATGCAAGTCATGGTGGAGCACAACGAAGATATATACCGGTCTCTCTGGCTGCCACGTTGTCGCCGCGGCGCCCTGTGTTGTCGCTTCCCCTTATACCCCCTCCGCTAAAGTTGCCCACCTCTCTCGGTGGCGGCACTGGAGATCATGATCAGCTCACGAGAGGCATGGTAGTGCTAATCAGGCCGTGCAGAGATGCCTCGATATAGGTGTGGTAGCGGCCATATTTCAGGATGAGATGGAGGAGGAAGAAAGTGAGGTGACCTAGGGGAAATAGGGGAAGCATTTGGAGCAAACGTGCAAAATCGGACGACGTTCAACGCTTTTGAGCGTAAGGATTGTTTCAGAACGTCCTTCAACCAAAAAATATGATTTTATTGTACATGAGAAAAAGAAACATAAAAGAATGGGAGCTTCTAGTGCACATGGGACTATAATTTAGCACCCGTGAAAATCATCTGATGAAACTACAACTCTATGTTTCTCTTTATCTCTCTGTCTCTCTCTCTCTCTCTCTCTCTCTCTCTCTCTCTCTCTCTCATCCACTCCGTTCCACCATCCTCTCATGCATCTGAATGGCCCTCCCGCCATTGTCCCATGTGCCGCCTATGGCCCTGATCCAAATTTCTTCATGTGTTAATTTATTTCTTTTACATTTATGATTACTTTATATGATCAATGCATTGATCCTAGAGATGAGTTTGTATAGCTTGTGTATATATTAAACCAATTAACAATGAGTATGTAATAACAAGCAAGCATATCACTGTCAAAAGTAGGTATTCTAAACTTTTATTGAAATGTTAAGATTATTCTTTACTATATTATGGTTTGACGGTTTATATATGTAACATGAAATTTCTGTTTAGGATGGTACATTAAGGGTGTAGGTACAACCTAACTTGTCGTTGTTTTTGTTTATTTATACAATTATATATGTTTCCCTCTCAAATACAATGATAGTGTTCGATGTACAGACACGATTCTTAATAGGATCAAATTAAACAAATGTTCACTAAAATTAGAAAGACTTATGTTTTTTTGTCATATTAAGAACATGTCTCTAACGAAGAAACAAGAAATTTGTGATATGTCGTCAGCGCAAGCATTGAGTATTATTGTTAAAGCTTAATTTTCAGTCTTTCTCTCCATCAACTAAAGATACTCAACCGGAGTAACGAAATCTTCCATTTCCAAAACAAGACCTATATAATCACTACAACAATTGCGAACAAAAAATAGGAGCTACAACAACATCCAAAATCGTCAAACCAACGACGATCTAGGTTTGATGGTTTACATAGGTAACATGACATTTTCTGTTTAGGATGGTACATTAAGGGTAAAGGTACAAGCTAGATCATCGAAAGTTTTTTGTTTATTTATGCAATTATATATGTTTCCCTCTCAAATACAATAAAAGTGTTAGAGTTACAGGTTTGATTCTAAATGAAATTATATAGGAGCTAGATAGGACCAAATTGAAAAAATGTGCACCAAAAGTGTACTAAGACTTATATTTTCGTCAAATAAAAAACATGTCTATCTATCACAGAAACAAGAAATTAGTGACATGACGCAAGCATTGAGCATTATTGTTAAACATTCATTCATTATCTACACCGACTAAAGATACTCAACCGGAATAACGAAAGCTTGCGTTTCCAAAACAAGACCCATAAAATCACTATAACAATTGTCAACAAAAAATACCAAATAATCCGTTTTATAAAGATTAATGAAAAAGATAGAATCTGATGTCTTGTTGAGTCTGGACGGTGTCGAGGAACGCATTCTGGAATAGTACTATCTAAATTTTATTAATGGCATATTTGATTATTTCTTTCTCGATTCTCCGGGGTCATTTAATCAAACAGGGCAGCAACAGCTGTTTTCGTAGTTGCAGAAGGCTCCCAGGCCGCTGTCACTGGCGCCGCATAACATCTTGCACCGCTCTTCGGTGCAGTTTGGCAAATTGTGCGAGTAGCACGACGCCGGCAGAGGAAAAGCAGCAGGCACATCCGTCTGCATGCATGGCCAAGTCACAAATCATTCCATGCATGTGTGATAAACCGTAGGACCTATATGATTGTAAGAAAAAGGTAAATCATGTGTTCTCAACTTTGCAAAATAGCCAATGTTAACTAACCACTTTGCGTGCGTTGCTTGAGAGAGGAATGGTAACCATGGCGACCATGAGGGCGGCCATGAAGCAGCACATAGCTCTCCTGTTATTTTTCGGCATTGCCATGATGTACATGAGTACAGAGCTGAATCGTATAGTTGTTTTCTTTGTGTTGTGATTCTTTGTGTGTTTATATAGACCCACCCTTGTTCACGCCTAGGAGTATCGATTAAATGGTAGGATTATCAATTAAATGGTGGATTATTTTATTCTTTAATACAGTTAATGCATATTGATCTGGTGTGTGGATAAGTCAATAGCTAATATCACATACTAAAAAACCTACTAATTGTGAAATAGTATATATCTTTGGTGAAGTTTTGGTTCAAATGATATCGATTGGATCCTTCAATCATCGATGAAAAAAAGTTTGTTCATACGTCCATCCCTTGATTCTGCAAACCGTAACATTAACGTGGTAATTTTTCAATGTTACATCCTTGAAATATAGTATTATTTAAATCATTCTTATATTCATAGTATCTTAAATAATTCCCTTCTCGTTCACGGGCGTTTATCAAACGGTTGCGGCAGCAGTTCTTTTCGTCCTTGCAGAAGTCTCTAGGGGATGGTGGCTCGCCATCGCTGCCGCAAAAACACTTGCACTGACTTTGATGCAGTTAGCTAGGGAAATAGTGCAAGTGGCATTGAAACTGGCATGGGAAAATTAGACACGTCCATCTGCATTCATGCATGCCCCACACAAACGAAATAAGTTAAAGATGTACAAATAATCACATGCATGCATGTGTGGTAAACTGCTGGTATAGATTTAAGAGCAACTCTAGAATACATTTACAAAATATCACACAAAAAAACTGTCTCTTTTAGGATGGATGGTAGAAAATATGGTCTAAGAGATACTCAAAACGTCCCATGTAGTGGAAATTATATTATACTTGGAAAACAGCCCATACCGCCGGTGAACAGGCCTGAATCCAGTCAAATTCCAGCGAATTTTGGCCAAATGCCGGTGAATACCTAACGACAAGAGCTAGGATAAGGAGGACACAGTTGTGCTCGCTGCTACTCATGGGAGCTCTCCGTCGTATGCGCAGTCCAACAGATGGATCTAGGATGAGGAGAGGAGGGGCGGGGTGGCGCCCGGAGCTAGAGAGGGGAGGAGTGGTACGGAGGCCACAGGTTTGTACAGAAAATATTTTTTGAGTATACTTAATACTGAATTTTGGGTACTCGATTTGAATGCATCTGCTATAGTTGCTCTAATGTGCACAAAATGGCCATTTTGTTTCATGGTTACAGAACTACAAAAGTTAAATAACCTGTTTTTCTGCGTGGCTATAGAGAGGAAAGGCAGACATGGTCACCAGTAGGGCGTCCATGAAGCAGCACAAGGCGCTCGTATTCGTCTTCAACATCGTCAGGATGTATAGTTTTTTTCGTCTATGTTGCTATTGTGATTTGTTTGTGTGTTTATATAGACATGTACCTGTGCATGCCTCGGAGCATTGATTAAATGGTAGGATTATCAGTTAAAGGGTTTATGGATTAACTTTTTAATACAATGCATATGTATCTTATGTATGGATAAGTGGATAACTACTACTGCATGGAAAAAATGGAACTTAATATACGTGAATAATTATTTTATATATTTTCCGAAGATTTTATTCAAATGATACCAAGTGGATTCTCCAATTGTTGCGGGCGACTAAAAGTTTGCTGTGCATCTCTCAATTCTGCTGAAGGGTGCTAGCACCGGGAGGACCTATGTTTCGCTCCTGTAGGTCGGCCTACGGGAAGCGTTTTCCTTTAGGTAAAGTCACTAGTAGGAATGTGCTTATAGCCACCAGCATACCGCTGGCGGACGGCTTTTTCGTCCGCCAGCGCTACTACCGCTGGCGGGCTGGTTTCGGAGCCCGCCACTGGTTCTACACGTACCGCTGGCGGACAGCAACTCTGCCCGCCAGCGGTAGTAGCAGGAATTTGCGAGGAGGTGGGGCAAAATACCGCTGGCGGACAGCATCCGTGCCCGCCCGCGGTACTAAACATACCACTGGCGGACGATTCGGGCTGCCAGCCAGCGGTAACTGGCTCGGCTATACCGGGTGGGGGGGGGGGGGGGGGGATATCCCAGGTTACCGCTGGCAGGCAGTCTAAACCAGCCGCCAGCGGTAAGTAAACTACCGCTGGCGGACACTTATAAGCGTCCGCCAGCGATAACCTGGAGAGTGCAATAAGTGCGGCCGGCCACCAGCCCCCTCCCTCTATTATTGCACTTTACACTTCCTTCTCTCCCTAGCTCGAGTTTTGCTCATTTGTGGCTAATTTCCCCCATCAAATTCATCACTTTTAGCCAATAAAAACTTGTTTAATTGGTAGATCCCACTAAATCTCTCTCCCACATCCAACTTTGACCAAAAGAAATCCACTCAAGTCACTCTTATCTCAAGATCTAGATTTCATCTCCGGTCGACTTCCGCGGTTTTTTTGGCGTGTGTTTTACTTATTAAGGTGATCTTTTATCGATATAAATGCATATTCTTAAAATTTGGTCGGATAAAATGCGCTCGTAACCATGCGAAATGATGAAATGGCTTGGAATATGTGAAATTTTGTTGTGATGAATAAATTTGTGTTGTGATGTGTAAAAATAATAATGAGGGTGCCAATACCATGCCGGAATGTTGATTCATTTTCCGTTTCGGCAACTTTTGGCACTCTCCTTAGGTCCTATTTGTAGGAAGGTCATGGCGAATTTTTTCGTGAAGCCCGATAAAATATAAAATGGTGATTAATTATTGTCTTGATTCTACAACGTGCAGGTGATAATGGTTATTATGAGTGAACGTGTCGTGAATACATACATGAGACACGCGACGGAAGACATGCTGCAGAATAAACGCAAAGATATACAATGTCCGTGTCGAATATGCAAATTGGAGGTCGGCTTCTCTCCATTTAGCGGAGATTTGCTGGAACACCTGCTCAGGCGTGGTTTCATGGATGGCCACACTCGTTGGATAGAAGATGATGAAAATGATGGTGCGGCGGCAGGAAATGATCAGGAAGGGCAGCAAGATCACAATAACGACGAGGGGCTAGAAGATGAAGAGCCTGATCTCCAACATGATCACGTTGAAGAAGACGACGATGATCATCATCAGGTGGTACCAGAAGAGGAGGACACACGGACACCGCTAACTTCAGTCGTGCGGGACCCTCATCTAAAAGAACTGTTTCTTCAGAAGACGACTAACAGGGAATCTAAGTTGGCGCAATTGGAGAAAGACTCAAATACTCCGTTGTATCCAGGCTGCGACCCGGAAGATTCCCACTTGAAAGTATCGCTTGATATTCTGCAGATGAAGACAAGACACAAATGGAGCGATAAAAGCGTCGACGCTAGTCTGGAATACATGCACGGTCTCCTTCTGAAGGGCAACACGTGTCCTAAAAATTGTGACGAAGCCAAGAAAGTCGTGTGCCCCTTTGATTTACCGCACGAGAGGTACCATGTGTGCATCTTCGACTGCTACATATTTCGGAAAGAGGACGAGGAAATGATCAAATGTCCAGTGTGCAATGTTGATCGATACAAGACCGGGAAGAAAGCCCGTCGCAAAGTTGTGTGGTACTTTCCGCTCATTCCTCGTCTGCAGCGATATTTCGCAGACCGTAAGGAAGCAGAGCGAATGTGCTGGCACGCGGAAAGAAGGGCGGCAGTGCTGAAAGATTCAGAGCGGAGTGAAAAGATAATTCTGACACACCCTTCGGATGCAAGCCAGTGGAAAGCATTAGACGCTTATGATGCAGAGTTTGGAGACGAGCCAAGGAACATCAGGTTGGGTGCGAGCACCGACGGTCTCAATCCGTTTGGCAACCAGAGCAGTACACACAGCACGTGGCATGTGTTTGTATGGATATACAACCTCCCCCTGGTTGTGCATGAAAAGAAAGTACATACACATGAGCATGCTAATTCAAGGGCCGAAACAACCAGGCAGCGACATCAATCTGTATCTGAAGCTACTGAAAGATGAGCTAGACACGTTATGGGCGCCAGAAGGGCTCTCCACTTGGGACGCTGTCGCGGAAGAGTATTTCCCTATGCGAGCTGCCTTGTTGTGTACGGTGCACGATTTGCCCGGCTGCGCATACGTTGCTGGCCAGGTGTCCCACGGACATAACGGATGCGTCAGGTGCATGGATGATCCGTCATTCCACCAGCTCGAGAAAGCCGGTTCTTCGAAAACCGTCTACATAGGCCATCGAAGGTGGCTACGCGATACAGACCCATGGAGGAAACGTGGAGACCTTTAACAGGGCAAACTTAGTAGCTCTCGAACACCTTCAAATGGTCGATACTTGGGTGGAAAAGCATAAAAGCACGATTAAGCAGAAGTACATTGACCAGGGCAGGCAAAAGAACGAAGGAGAAATAATCAGAGAGCACAATTCCTCTTTCTTGCGTTGGTTCAAAGATGAGCTTGTCGCTCCGCCAATGGATTGTGCAGAAGGTAGACTCTTATACGACTTATCACGTGGCCCCGCACCCAACCTCGCGACGTTTCAAGCATATGATATCAACGGGTTCACTTTCTACACGGAGGAAAAGGACAAAACTTCTGACTATCAAAATTCAGGGGTAACGATGAAATCCTACGTCGGTGACAAAAAGTTCAGATACTACGGAAGGATAGAGGAGATCTGGGAGCTTAACTACTCTGGAGAGAAGGTGCCGATGTTCCGTGTGAGATGGGCTAGGTTATCCACCGTGAAAAAAGAAGACCAATACTTCACCACCATGGTTTTACCCGAAGCCGGCACTTCATCAAACAGTACGAACGTCACCGCACAAAATGAGCCGTGGGTATTGGCTAATCACGTGTCTCAATGCTTCTTCATAACCGACCCGTCAAAGCCTAGCCGTGTTGTCGTGAGGAGAGGCAAAAGAAACATCATTGGAATGGATGGAATCGCCAACGAGGACGAGTTCGACCAGTATGGCGACCCTTATTTTGAAGATGATGATGAAGATGATGATAACACGCCATACACATTAAGAAGAAGCAGAACCACGGTACCCACGAGAGGAGGTCTTCCATTCAAAAGAAGAAGTCATAATGTAGGGCTAAGTTATGCAACTAGGACCAAAAAAGGCAAGAAGACGGCCAAATGCTGAGAGAGAAGCGCGAGACGTGTGTGTTATTTTAAATTTGTATATATTTGACATATGTTTTGAACAATGCATGATGTGTATGAATATTTATGTAAATGCACTCAACTATATATTTTAAACATATTTTGCTATGCGTAATTGTACTTGAAAATACTAAGTATAATTAAAAAAAAGCAGAACCACGCTACCCATGAGAGGTCTTCCATTCAAAAAAAGAGGTCATAATGTGGGGCTAAATTATGCAACTGCGACTAAAAGAGGCAAGAAAAATGTGGGGCCAAATTTTAAACATATTTTGCGATGCGCAATTGTACTTGAAAATACTAAATAATAAGAAAAACAGAAAAGAAAACAACAAAACAGAAAATAATAAAATATACCGCTGGCTGACACAGCGCACGTCCGCCAGCGGTAATGTCCGCCTGCCCCACTTACGCGCGGGTCCCTCTCTCTCTCTCTTTCCCCATTATCTCTCAAACCGCCGCCCCCCCGATTCAAACCGTCGCCGCGTCGCCGTCCCGCGCCGCCTCCGCCGCGCCGCCATCCCGCGCCACCTCCTCCCTCGTCGGCCATCCCCGAGCTCCTCCGCCTCCTCCTCCTCCACTGCCTGGCCCCGAGCGCCGCCGCCTCCTCCTCCTCCACTGCCTGGCCCCGAGCGCCGCCGCCACCGTCGACCTCCGCCTCCGCCGAGCCGCCATCCCGCGCCACCTCCTCCCTCGTCGGCCATCCCTGAGCTCCTCCGCCTCCTCCTCCTCCACTGCCTGGCCCCGAGCGCCGCCGCCTCCTCCTCCTCACTGCCTGGCCCCGAGCGCCGCCGCCACCGTCGACCTCCGCCTCCGGCGCGCTGCTCCCCTCCTCCACCATCGAGCCGGAGCAAGGCTGAGCCCCCTCCTGGTGAGCTCGCTCGCCCCCTCCTCTCTTCTCCCCTCCGGTTTACATGTGCACACAAAGTGTTTGGTGAAATGCCCATGTGTTTTTTCTTCAAATTTTGTTACTGTTGTACATGAATGTCCATGTGGTGGTGGTGATGAATGTTTGGTGATGGTGGTGAATGTGTGGTGGTGATGAAATGTGGTGGTGGTGATGAAATGTGGTGGTGGTGGTGGTTGTGGATGTGTGGTGTGATGAATTTTTTGTGTGTGGTTGTGATGAATATAAAATGTTTGCAGGTACCCTTGAGACCTTTGAAATTGCCGGAACGTTGATTAGCTTCCGTTCCGGCAAATTCGGGTACTCCATATGTCCTAATTTTAGCAAAGGTCATGCCAAAAAATTCGTGATTTTTGGCACGACTATTTCTAAAATTAGGACATATTTGAGTGCCCGCATTTGCCGTGACGGACATTCCGGCAAACTTAGACTCATGGGTATCTTAGTAGTTAATTAAGTGAAATTTTCCTGTTATACTAAGTTCGACTTTTCTCGATCGTTAGTGTGAACATGGCTGACAACGACGAGGCCGGGGGTTCTCAGATAGGAGGCGAGGATCCGATGCAGGCGTTCGTTAACATGGCTGACAACGACGAGGCCGGGGGTTCTCAGATAGGAGGTGAGGATCCGATGCAGGCGTTCGTCGAGAACGAACTCACAAGCACCTTCAAATCCATGTTTCCTACCGTCTGTGAGTTTGTTCGGACTTGCATGAATGGAGGCCAAGTAAGGCCTCCCCCCATGATCGGCTACGGCTATGGCAACTCTATCACCAATTTGATGCCTATTGCGCAAAATCATGATACGCCAGAAGATGCGCCGGTGAACAAGCCTAAGAAGGCAAGGAAAAGATACAAGAAACATAAGTTGGACGACTCCAACAGCCGGCCGGAGCAGGGGACTGATTTCCAGTTTGTGGATAGGATACCCATCAAGAACTGGCATACGACGCATCACTTGGGTAAATCAATCCTGCCGGCGAATTTGGTCGAAAAGTTATCTGGCCATTTGTTGGACCTACATGAGCTTGTTCTTGTTATGGAGACAAGACTTCTCGAGTAAGAAAATCCAACATACCCAGTTTTTATTGCAAAGGTACCAAAACGGTTGGGCTTTGTCACAGAAGATGGTGCAGACCTGCTTTTTGTGAGATTTGATGATATCTTCAGAATGTTCCATATGCTCCCGCTCCACCCATCCATGGTCCGCCTTGTTGCGCTCCATATGGCGAACCAAATCAAAATGGATGATACACCCGATATCGTGGTAGTTGACCCCTACTATTTACAAGAAATGTTCGTGAACAACCATGAGGGTAGGAAACACGCGACGCGTTATCTCAAAAATCTCTTCCTCGACAATGCTCACAAGCGCACCTATCTCTTGCCTTATTTTCCCGAGTAAGTCATTCATACCTGTCGTAATTAACATGCTTCCATGATTTCCATCGTTGAATTTGCATCTACAATGGTGAAATTTTGCGCAGAAACAAACACGGCACCCTCATCTGGTTGGACATGGTAAATTTGAGTGCCGTGTATCTCGACAGCGGGGATCGTTATGAAGACAAGGCTACTAGAAGGGACTACACCGACATCAAGATTGTTCTGAATAATGCTCTCAACAGCTACGCCTTAAAGGGTGGCCCGATTAAAAAAACAACATATGATGAAATCTATAAATTCTCCCACATAACGTATTTCCCCTGCATCAAGCAGGATTCAAGGAGTTTTATGGAGTCATGGTACCTAATCTATCAAATGCGGTGGTTATTAAAGTTTCAACGACGAGGCCAATTTGTTGGTGATGTTAACAAATGGTGCCAAAGGCTGAAGGAACCCACTGATTATGTTATCAGAGATGAGTTCCGTTACATCCAGAAGATGATCGCGCGAATCATCATGTGTGACGTCCTAGAAGAAGATGGGGAGTTCTACTTCGGCTTTAAACCACCACCTAACGCCGAGATAGAACATCGCATAAGAAGTTCGGGTGATGATAGGCTATTCAACTCGTTAGATGAATGTAACGCGTTCCCGTAGATACCGAAGAGAAGGTGAGAAACAATTAACAGTCTTCGTAAACTACATCCCTAAATTAACTTGCCTAGTTTCAAAAGTCGTTTGATTTTGTGTGATCGATGCTATATTTTCTTCTATCTTATGTACACACATCTTTTTTCTTACAACTCTTATTTGGCTTATACTTTTATATGCGTCTTGTGTACAGAGAAATGAAGAAGTGGTATGTGGTGTACGAAGGTCGTGTTCCAGGAGTTTATGAATACTGGGAAGACTGTCTAAAGCAAGTGAACAACTTCGAAGGGAACAACCACAAAAGCTACAAGAGTAAAGCGGAGGCGGAAGCTAGGTACTTCAACCACCTTCTTGAGGAAGAGAGGAAAAACCAGATGAAGTCCAACATCATCGTGAACAACCACAATAGTTACAAAAGTAAAGCGGAGATAGACGCTACATACTTGAATCACCTGCTTGCGGAAGAGAGGAAGAAGAGAATGAAGTCCAACTTCATCGTGATCCCCTTCTTACTCATCGTCATTGTCATTCTCTTGTATGTGATTGTGGTTTAGATGACAGTAGTTGATTTGAAAAACTTCCATGGATGAATCTATCGACATGTATTCGTGTATGACAACTTTTATCATCTTGGCTATTATTATGTGGTTTGTAATGCATGTGATCGATGTATGTGGATTTGTCTATATTCCTGTTGTTTTCTTCGCCTGTACACCTGAATATACTGTATTTATACTAAATATACTGCTGGAATAGGATTTTCTAAAAAAAAAAAAATACCACGAAATACTACCGCTGGCGGACACACTGCCTTACCGCTGGCGCACAGATCACCCAGAACCCCTAACCAGCGACTAGTACCGCTGGCAGGCGTGGTGGATTACCGCTGGCGGACGCTTGCCCGCCAGCGCTGTGGCATCTACCGCTGGCGGGCGCAATGGGATGCCCGCCAGAGGTAACCAGCCTTACCGCTGGCGGACGGCCGCCCGCCAGCAGTAATTATTACCACTGGCGTAATGATCGCTGGCGGGCGCCCGCCCGCCAGCGGTAGTCCATTTCCGTCCGCCAGCGGTAGGCCTTTTGCTACTAGTGAGTATACATGAGGGCACAAGATCGTCTCCTCAAGTCGTCTCGCATTGGTACTTTTCATCTTCAAAAATCGGAACGCCATTTTTCCCGATTTAATTGGGTTCTAAACGGGTTCTAAAACATAAACATACAAAAAGGAGATTTCTTACCTAACAGAACTAAATAACAAAATAATAAGTTTCATGGAAAATCTCACAAATCAATATGGCATTAAAGGAAGCATAATAATCATGAAAAGTATTAATATGTAACAAAGTAAAGATACACAATGAGATTAACAAAAGCTTCCCTTTCCCAAAAAAACATATAATCAGTACAACAATTGTCACGAACACAATTTTTTTTTCACCAAAAAGCTGGTTTACAAAGTTTCGAAATAAATAGAGAGTGTTTTGGATGTCTCGTGCGTTATCTTGGCCGGCATCGATAAAGCATCTGTGAAACAGTACCAAAATGATATGCTGACATTAATGGCTTCTCTAATTATACCATCCTTGTTTCTTCAGAGGAGTCAAACTAACGGGACAACAACAGTTGGAATTGTCGTTGCAGAAGGCTCTGGGGACCGGTGGCTTGCCGTCGCCGGCGCAGAACTGTTTGCACCGATCGTCGGTGCAGTTTGGGAAATAGTTCGAGTAGCACGACGCCGGCACGGGAAAAGCAGCAAGCTCATGATCCATCTGCATGCATACGCATAGAAACCATAGGTATATGGAATAATCGTGTGTTAGCTCCCAAATTCAAGAACTTTGTCTGCAAATCTCAAAAACTTCTGAACTTAAGGCTGAATTATTACATATATGCGAGAAAAAGTGGCTAAATCTTCCGATCCTGATGTTGCGGAATGGAAAGAAAAACTAACCTCTTTGTGTGCGTGGCATGAGAGAAGAAGAATGGTGGCCATGGCCACCATGAGGGCCGCCACTAGGCATAGGGAGCTCGTGTTCTTCTTCAGAGCCGCCATGATGTGCAGGAGGGCTAGCTGCTTATAGTCCTTTCTTGATCTGTGTTGTCGTTGTGATTTGTTGTCTGTATATGTAGACCTGTACCTGTGTATGCTTAAGATTACAAATTAAATGTTTTTCTGATTAATTATTTAATTGCAAGCGATAAATACAGTGCATGAACAACACCTTTGTATGGATAAGTGGATAGCCACGTACCACTACAAGCTTGTATATATGGATAAGTGGATAGTTACAAAGCAAGCTTGTACTATGGGTACGTGGATAGCTACGTGCCACTACAAGCTTATATATATGGAACATATTGATTGTGATTTGTCAGTGGGTGGCCTTTTGGTGTTCAGAGGGTTGTCGTTGGATCTAATTTTGGCGCCAGCTGTTAGGTAGCTGGAAAAGTAATGAAAAAAGTTTGTGTCCGCAGAGTGATTGCTTTTGGTTTTGGGGCAAAAGCGTCAAAAGTTGCAACATGTTGTCATCGTGTAGCAAATGCTGCATTTGTGGTCAAGGGAGAGGCAAAAAAGCCGAAATAAATCACGGCTACCTGGACGATCCCCTCGCCAACGGAGGCGCATGGATTGAGCACGGCTCGTCGGAGATAAGCCGGGCGTAGGCGGATCCGGGAGCGGATGAACCTCTGACGGCCCTCGTCGATGCTGCACGGCCCCGTGGCCCAAACCTCGAACAGAGCCCCGCCGCAGTCCTCGGGGAGCCTCGGGTCGCCGTCGCGCTAGGGTGTGGAGAACGACGGCAGGGCCTCGCTCCTCTGCGTCGCTCGGTCCGGAACTCCTGGTGCCGGCATCCGGCTAGAGCTCGAGCGCCCCGTCGGGGCCGCGCGGCCCGGGGACTCCTTTTTCTTCCACTACAGCGGCCACCGCCTGTAGGTGCCTCCGTCCGCCATGCGTTCCAGCCATCGGCGCCACCTCCTTCCCCGCGTCCAACGGAAGAGCAGAGGATGGAGACCTGGTCTCGTTCGTCCCGAGCTTCGCGTGCAGGGGCGAGGAAGCTGGATGTGGAGCCGTGGAGGGGATGTGGGTGAGAGGTTGGGCAAGAATGTACTAGGTGGAAAGGAGGAATGGGTTGGGTGCGGTGCGGGTCAACTTTTCGTCACATCACAGCTTTTGGCGCACCCCCCTGAACACGTGACTTGTGCACAAGTCACTGAAGCTGAGTCCCCTGAACACCAGATCCTTGTTGTCAGTATATATCTTCGGGTTTTCTAAGTTTAGAATGGTCAAAGATTACTCTTAGCCGGCGGACCAATCACATCTCACGAGCCACCGATTGTCCCGGTCTCACCCACGCCCATGTGATGCTTCCGTTGTTGTGTTCTTTTGCTCTAGACTAGAATTCTCACACACTCCCTACATCTTTGTCTCCGTTGCAGTAGTGGACCCCACAGCTGCACTAGTTTTTTTTTAAACCAGGGGAGGGTTCCCAAGCGTCGGAAATATGCCCTAGAGGCAATAATAAATATTGTTACACATATCCAAGTGGAAAAAACTGTAACTAGGACCTAGTTGCACATTTCCAAGTGGAAAAAGTGCAACTAGGACCTAGTTACACATATCCGAATGGAAAAGGTGCAACTAGGACCTAGTTGCACAAATCCGAGTGGAAATGTGCAACTAGGACCAAGTTGCACATTTCTGATTCAAAGGTGCAACTAGGACATAGTTGCACTTTTCCGAGTGGAAAGGTGCAACTTGGACCTAGTTGCACATTTTTAAATTGGAAAAGTGCAATTAGCACCAAGTTGCACATATCCGAGTGGAAAGGTGCAACTAGGACCTAGTTGCACGTTTCCGAGTGGGAAGGTGCAACTAGGAACAAGTTTCACATTTCCGAGTGGAAAGGTGCAACTTAGACCTAGTTTCACATTTCCGAGTGGAAAGGTGCAACTAGGACCAAATGTTTCTGAGTGGAAAGGTGCAGTTGCACATATCCGAGTTGCACGATAAGGTAGTTGCACATTTCTAACAAAAAGTGCAACTATGGTATGACAAAATAAAACGCAACCTATAATAACCTGACAAAATACATGCGAAAATACATACATGACCCTAATTGCACTTTTCTCGATTAGGTAGTTGCATCTTTTAAGAAGTGCAACTACATTGTTGTGAAAAGTGCAACGTACGAATAATCTGAAAAAACGTATACGACCCTCGGTTTCACTTTTCTCGAAAAGTTAGTTGCACTTTGTTTTTAAAAAAAATGCAACTACCTTGTGGCAAAAAGTGCAAAACAATTGGTGGGACTAGAGAAAAAAAATACATACATCGGTTTTAATTCAACCTGTGCATAAAAAAAAGCCCAGCACAAAATAAATGTTGTTCTACTATTTTTTTTTTTGAAAAAATACCACTCTATCCATTGTAACAAACACGAAAGAGAAAGTATAAATCTCCTGACTTCTTTTCTCTGTGGTTTTCTCAAACGTTGGTTGCTTCACTAGATCATTAAGAAGAAATAATTAGTTCCATGGAAGTAGACATGTTATACAGTTTGGATAGGGCTGATTGCACAAAACATTTACGTGTTTAGAGTACGAAAAAAGTGCAACTTTTACATTAAAAAGAAGAGAAAAGGTTGGTAAAAAAAAAAGAGAGAAAAGAGCCAGCCCACATACACAACACATGACACAACCCCAGTTAAAATACACAAGACGCCGCTACGCCGAGCTCGTCGCCTTCCTGTGTCCCCTTTTCCTCGTCCAGAATGAAACGGTGGCGTTACCTTTCCAAAAAAAGAAAGTTCTCTCGAAGACACACGAAAATAGAAACACATTAAAAAAAAAGATAAAATACAAAAGAGCCCATAACACAGAAAAAAAAAGCCCACAGCTGTCCAGGAAACAACACACCGACACAGACCGGGGCTGGATACGAACGCTAAAAACAAACAGACAAATGACGTCAGCGCACGAATCTTGATGCTGCATCGGACGGCTGTCGTCGTCCACTGAGACTTAAGAAATAATCAGGCGCATGAGGTTTAGCAATTCCGAAAAAAAAAACTGTATTTGTCCATCCACGAGCGCACTGGCCGGCCGATAAGCCGATTCGCCGCCCCCATGCCGATAATCAGCCGCAGCGGCAATGCTGAGACCGGATCTGGCGGCATAGGCGACCCGGGGAGGTTCTCGGCGCCCCGCCGGCGATGACGCCGAGGCCGGAGAAGGTGACGCCGGCGTGGATGAGGCGCCCTCTAATCCTTCAACGTCATGGCTGACGGGTGGGTGAGCGTTTTGTTTTCTTGAATTATTATTTTGGTTGGAATCAGTCGCGCTAGTGTATTGATTGATTTTTTGTGGGTTCTCTGATAGAGTTGACTTGGCGTAATTGCCGGCATCCAAACACCAATCGCGCACATCAGAAGCCTCTGCCCTGCCGTTCTTGCTTGCACAACCTTCAGTCAATCCCGAGAGGTGCGAGCACGAGCAGTGGGAGCCATGGTGGAGCTTGGCGGCATGCTTGCCGCTGCCATCCTCAAGGTGGTGAGCGATCAGATCGGTTTTGCAATTGGAGGTCGGATCAAGCTGCAGCAGGACTTCACCAAGGACCTGGGGAAGATGAAGATGACGCTGGAATCTGTGGAGGCCCTGCTGGAGGACGCCGAGGCGCGGTCCGTCAAGGACGAACCGACGCGTCTGTGGCTGAGGCGGCTCAAGGTCGCCATGTATGCCATCTCCGACATGATTGATGAGTTCGAAGCCGACACACAAGACATCACCCAGCCGTCTAAGCACAAGGTATGTCGAGCCTTAAGCCATCTCCTCCCTTATCTGCATCCGATCCGTGCAACGTTAACGGATCAAAAGCTCATGGTTGACAAGCAGTGCCAGTGTGCCACCCCCGGATGAAAAATTTGTGATTTCGTCTACTTATGGAAATGGAACTGAAGCTGAAAAGGCTAATAATAGTTTCTGCATGGAGCTGGTTCTCAAAACTTTGAAGTGTTGTATCTGAATGCATTACCATGTTTTTAAAAGTAGATGTATTTTGAAGGGAACCTTCAATATAAAATGAATCATAAATTATGATTGAAATTCAACGAAATAGGTATTATGTTTAATTTTGGCATTAAAAATTGCAGCGATGAAGTATATTTAATCCAGAAGATAAAGTTTGTGGTGTCTGGAGCACTTTTAGTAGGAATGATAAACTCCACATCAAAAAGTGTATCTACTTGAAAATTAGTATGCATGAACATGACGCTATAACAAGTCTCCTCGCAAAATATAATACAAATAATTTACAACACGTGCTCAGAATGATTCTTTTATTTACATTTTGAATAGCATACATTTGCTATACAAGCTGCACCATTTTGCATTGTACTAACAAATCAACTAACCTATGTTGCAGTTCTCCCTCAAAAAGCATCTGGCAGTTATGATCCCTTGTCTCACAATTGGTCCAAAGGTTACATTGGCAAATATGATGAAGACGATGAGAGAGGATCTGGAGGACATCACAAGTCAACACAAGAACTTCAACTTATTGGCAGTGGCTAATGCCACTGAACTAAAAGTTAGTAATGAGGAAACATTTTCAAACATGGACAAACATATCATTGGGAGGACTGAAGAGAGAGACATAATATTAGATCTTTTATCTGAGGGCATGACAAAAGAGATTACGGTTCTTGCAATATATGGTATTGGAGGCCTTGGAAAAACAACCTTGGCACAAATGGTTTACAACAGTTCCCAATTCAAAGAGTACTCTCTAGTGTGGGTTTACGTGTCCCAGACATTTGATTTGAAGAAAATTGGAAATTCTATAATATCACAACTATCAGAGAAGGAGTGTCAGTACACTGAGTTGCAGATGATACACAATGTCCTTTCAAAGCTACTTGATAATAAGAAGATTCTTATTGTTTTAGATGACCTTTGGGAGGACAATAAATTTTATTTAAACAAACTGAAGGCTATGTTAGAGGTTGGGAAGGGCAGCAGGGTAGTTGTTATAGTAACCACACGTGATGAGAGTATTGCAAAGGAAATTTCCAGCATTCAACCACATAAATTGGCACTGCTAACAAATGCAATGTGCTGGTCTATAATAAAGCACAAGAGTGACTTTAATTCTAGACATGATAAAGAAGAGTTGAAGCAGATAGGGAAGGACATTGCAAGTAAGTGTGGAGGTGTGGCTTTAGCAGCTCAATCACTTGGATATGTGATGCAGTCAATGACATCTCGTCAATGGAAGCTAATGAGGGACAGTGATATCTGGTCTATATCTGATTCGAAAGACCCAAGTTTTACACATGCTCTTGCATCCTTGAGGTTAAGCTATAGTGTTATGCCTCCATATTTGAAGCTATGCTTTGCCTATTGTGCAATCTTTCCAAAAGGTCGCACGATAGTTAAGGATGAACTAATTCAACAATGGCTTGCTCTTGGTTTGATCGAGCCAACAGCTGTGTACTCCTCTTGTGAGCTCGGCGATATATACATTAGGAAACTTTTGGGGTTGTCCTTTCTTCAGAATTCCGAGTCCACACTAGTGAGTTCCTACGTAGCTTGGGCAATTAAACAATTTTGATGTTTTGTTTGAACTATTTTGAGCTCATATAAGACATATTTCACGCTAATGGCAATTCAGTACTGCTATAACTTTGCAGCTTACAGTATACTTTATTCTCAATAACTTTTTTCGAATATTTTCATTATTGATAATTAGAAATTCCCCCTACATGCACGCACGTGTGCAACCCTAGAACATGGTAGATTATTTAATTCTTGGTGATTTCGTTTATGGTATGCTTGTAAATGTACAAAAAATGTATAGTATTATAAGTATGACAGCTAGTATTTATGGGGAAAATACATCCTACTACTTGGTGTACTTACACCCACATCTCATATACTACTATACTACCATGGGTACTACTTTATTATTCTGACTATGTTCATATAGTATTCCAACATAATTAAAAGCTAACTATACATTCAAAAGTGAGCCGGCATATTTTCAAAATACCTTCATATTTGTATAAAAAAGAGTATGTAAAAAAATTAACATTACAACGAAAAGTGGCATATATGTTCCTAGATGGTCTTATATACTCCCATACTATCACTACATACTCCCAATTACACTAGATAGTCCCTAAATTGCATGATGCATCTATGATATCACATTTAAAATGTATGCACAAGAACATTTACATACCTGGTTGCATCCCTGCACCGGTTTCATTTTGGAACTATTATATACACTCTTTCTAACTAATGGTCTACTTTGTTTACTGACATCAAATCAATCTAAGTATTTTTTTGAAAAAATCAGGACGTTGAGCACTAAATGTCCAATGTCATGTGGCCAGGTTCAAAGGCCATATGTTATCGAGACAATGAGTGGCAAATACAATGGGTTGAGCGAGCCACATAATTTTTGTGGCTTGGGCTAGAGAATAATATACAACATGTCTCAGGATTTTAACAAACATTAAATTAGAGTTTTATCATGAAGTATGATATGGATATATAAAAGAACCTGACACTATTAAATGATCTTGTTTGCAGGCTGCTGGAGTGCATCTTGATGAGGCTATATTGTTTACCATGCATGACCTGGTGCATGATCTAGCAAGATTGGTCATGGTTGATGAAATTATGGTCCCTGACAAACAGGGCAACACCGCGGAAAGCTATTATCGCTATGCATTGCTTGATAATTGTAGCAAGTCATTGAAATCATCCAAGATAAGGGCACTCCGTTTTATGGACTGTGGCGAAATTGAACTTGATGGTGCTGCATTTTTATCTGCTAAGTCCCTACGTGTCTTGGACTTGAGCGAGTGCTCCATACATAAGTTGCCAGATTCTATTGGTATATTGAAGCAGCTAAGGTATCTGAATGCTCCAAGAATACAAGGTACAACGATTCCGGATAGTATCACCATGCTCTCAAAGTTAACTTATCTCAACCTTCATGGATCTTCTGCGATCTCTGCACTACCAGAGTTGATTGGAGATATTGGAAGTCTGTTGTATATTGATTTGTCAGGTTGTTCAGAAATTGAAAAACTGCCAGAATCATTTGGGAGGCTAGAAAAATTGGTGCATTTGGATTTGTCAAACTGCTCTCATGTTGGAGATGTATCGAAGTTCTTTGGGAGCCTAACAAAGCTGCAATATTTGAACTTATCACACTGCCCAAATATTGGAGACTTGCCAAAAGAATTGTGTGGCCTATCAGAACTGCAGTACTTGAACTTATCATTCAATTCATATCTTGGATGGTACCAAAACGTAGATGTTTTGGGCAACCTCACTAAACTCCAATACTTGAATTTATCTTCAAATTATTGTCATTTAGAAAAGCTTCCTGAAGCTTTGGGTAGCTTCAGTGGACTCAAGTATTTAAACTTATCAGGTTGTAAGAAGTTAGAAGAACTGCCAACAGTCATTGGTAATCTCACGGAACTTCGGTATTTAAATCTATCGGGGTGCATAGATTCTATGTTCGGTAGGTATGAGAGGAACGCATTGAGTCAGCCTGAAAGCTTCATAAACAGTATCAGTGCCCTTTCCAAACTAGAGCATTTGGACTTGTCTAAAAATAATTATGTTCGTAGTATACCTGCAAGTTTATGTAACCTGAGAAATTTGCGTACATTGGATCTCTCAAACTGTGATGATCTTAAGCACATACCAGAAAGCATAGGTACAATTGATAGTTTGAAGTTTCTATATGTAAACTATATTTCAGAACCACGTCAGCTCAGTAGCAATGCAATATCATTACCACACTTTGTGGTGTATGCTGGTGATGGTGAATTTAGGAGCAATCTTGTCCTGCTACAACACACGGATCCTGTTGAGCTGCATATAATTAAACTTGAAAGTGTGAAGACCGCAGAAGAGGCACAGAGTATAAAATTGATTGGAAAGCAGAGGATGAATAAGTTGGAGTTGAAGTGGACTAGGGATGCTGAGAGATTTGTGGATGACAAAATGTTGCTGGAAAAACTAGTGCCACCAAGCACTTTAGAGAAGTTGGAGATACAAGGTTATAGAAGTGGCAGCTTCCCACCCTGGCTAATGGATATTACACAATATCTCCCTAATCTTATTGAAGTGGAGTTGTGTGATATACCCAACTGCAATGTCCTACCACCACTGAGCCAACTACCAAAACTAAAATCGCTAGTTCTCAGAGGTTTGGAGAGCGTGGAAGAATGGAACACACCATACTCCAGTGGTGATGAGCACGTTATTGAGAACTTGGAAATACATGATTGCCCCAAGTTGAGGATTAAATCAGTTATGCCGAGAGCTAAATGGTTGACAATATCAAACAGTCATAGTGTGCTATCATCATGGGGAGAGTACACAGGTGCTTCCACCTCTTCTTATCCAGTAAAGACTACTCTGCTTGTTGAAGAATGCGAGGTGCCTATGCATCAGTGGAGGTTGTTTCAACACCTCCCTGGCCTCAGTTGTCTATGCATTACTGGTTGCGGTGATCTGACTGGCTCACCAGAGATCATCCAACATCTCTCCTGCCTCAGATCATTAAAGCTAAATGACAGAGACCAGCAAAAACTGCCGAAATGGTTGGGTGAGCTCACGTCTCTTCAGGAACTTGAAATATCAGGATTTAGTGGGCTAAACGAGTTGCACGAGAGCATGAGGCAACTCACAAAGCTGCGATCATTAAAACTGTGCACTTGCAGCAGCATCACATCACTGCCACATTGGTTAGGAGAACTAACCTCTCTCAAGAAACTTGAAATATGGGAATGCGATGGCATCAGGTCCTTGCCAGAGGGCATACAACAACTCACCAACCTCCAGGAACTAGAAATTTGTCGCTGCCCAGCACTAAAGAAGTGGTGTGAATTAGAGGAGAACGAGACGAAGCTCACTCACATAAGAAACAGGGTACATGTCCCCACTATCTACCATATTAATTGTATTTTGCAATGCCGACTCTTTCTTCTTTTCGTTATGTCAGTATATAGTTTATTCTGGTTTGTATTTCTCCAATGGTTCTTTAATGCCAAAATGTCTAATTTTTCATTATTTTTCCTTGTAATTACACTTTCTGTTGATCTGAACCAAACAATTTTCTTGCGTATAATGCTCGTCATTCATATGAACTATAATCCAAGCTAATAATAGTATTGACATTATTCCTTGTGCAGCTAATTTGGTAGTATTACCGATTCAGACAGTGTATGACGCACACCAGGTTACAGATTTTATTCTGGCTGATTTGGATCCATGGGTTTGCAGAATCCAACTGCATTAGTTAAGCCTCCCAGATGACTCTTAAGAAGGTAACCATTTCGTTTCATGATTTAAACATCATGTCACTCTCGACAAGGTTCTGCACTATTTCACATCATCTGCACTTATCTGCACCATGGAACTGAGTCCCCAGGCAGCAGAATTCCTAAGGAACAGGTTCACAGCTACAATTGGTGTAAATACTGGTTTTTGTGTGTTTGTCCTATTTGTGCTTTAATACGAAAGATATATACTGTTGTAATGATGGGTTTATGCTAGTTGTTGCATTTCTTTTTACTGAACAGATTGTACTTGTAATTTAGACTGCCATTTATGCCGTTCTGCGATGTATGTTGTTGTATTATCGAAACAAGTCAGGCGATCTGAAATTTCCATGGTAATTGGATTGTTGCTAGTGTTAATTGTGATCCAGAACTTGAAGAACAGAAAATCTTGTGAGTTTGTTAGACAAAAATAGCCTTGATTTATGTTAACAAAAAGCGGCAAAATTTGGTCCAAAAAATATTTTTTTCATGGAGTAGGTAGTGGGAGCATATCCATGGTATACATGCAAGGAGCTGGGAGGCTGCCGTGTCCACTTCTATTTTTGGAGCATCAGATTCTACCTCATCTGGTATCCCAGACCGATGGAGATTGCGTGGATTCTTTCAATCGCATCCCCTAACATCAACAAAACACGCCCTTTTCAGGTAGGTTTGATCATTGCAGTTGCAGGGATGGGAGGCGCCACTTCCAGGCTCGCCGCCCCGATGAAGCACCGGAGGACCGAAAAGGACCTCGACAACAAGGTGGTGGAGGAGGGCGCGGACCAGGAATAAGACCTTCAGGTCGGTTAACAGCATCACCATGCGCCTCCCTCGCTTCAAGGACGGCCTCAGGGACATCAGGGGCGTCTTCGACCACTACGGTAAAGTAAAGAAAGCTCGGATTTCATCAGTCTAATTTAGTACGAGTTTGAATTGAAGTGTGTTTTCCTGAGGAAGCTCCAGGTTCAGATGTCGGAGAAGGAGGTTGGCGACGTGCACCACTGTTGGGGCGGGCATCGACATCAGGAAGGGGAATCCAGTTCCAGGAGTTCATCATCCTCCTCTGCCTCATGTACCTGCTCTTTGGCCCGAATGTCACACGCTAGGTACCTGGATTATACAATCTGTCTGCAGAGAATTTTCGTGATCCTTTACTGAACTTGTTTCGTGTGTTTGTTGTCAGGTTTCTGAGTTTGAATCGGCGAGGCTCAACGCTCAACTGCGTCTTCAACGAACTCATCGACGCCTTCCTGTTTAACAATGAAGGGGATGGCAAGATGAGGAGGAAAGGTGAACGAGGCCTATCATCAGGACAGGACGCCCAGCCATATAACGACGCAACTATTCAGTCTACTCTATTGTCGCACCAAGGAAGAGGGAGAAGCAAACAGCTCAAGAGCAACAAGGAAGAGGGAGAAGACGCATCGGGTTCAGCTATGGAACAAAATCGAGAGGCGTGTGTCACTGCCACATAGTCTGAGACCACCACCAGATCGCGAAAATGAGCCCGGTATACCGATTTGGCCGAATAGACACCATTAGATTCCCACGAACAAGACCAAACATCTTCCGCAACCGGCGTGAGATGAAAATTTTGTAATTCTTCCCAAATATGGAGCACTTGAAGGAAGCCTTGAACATTAAGAGGTTTTTTCATGTTATCGATCCATTGGCTATTGAGAATTGCCTCCGCGACCATTCTTATAGCTTTTGTAAGTAGGGGGATACTATGAAAAATGTCCGGCGCAATTTCTTCAATCGTCTTTCCATTTAGCCATTTATCGTTCCAAAAGAAACATCGCTCCCTGTTGCCAACAGCCACTTTCGCAGCAGCCCCATATACTTTTTTTGTGCCTAACAAAAAAATGGCGTATATTTTGGATCAGAGAAGTACTTATCAAGTTACATCCCAGGTACGATATGTATTAAGCATTATTTATTTTTGGAGACAAGGAAATATTTTTTTAATATTTAGTGGTTTATTGCTCAACTAATGCCGCTGTTGTTATTTTTTCTGGGCATAAGTTTATACTCCAAAGAGAACCGAAATTGGTTGGATGGTTAGGAGAGTTGTTACACCCCCACCACACCGGGGATCAGTGCACATGTCTGACGTTATTCATGTCTTGTAGGGACAACATATTTTTTCAGTGTTTGCGTCGATAACAAAGTACAGGTGGTGACTTCGTCAATTTGAGTCTCTGCTACTCCGGTCCTCAGAAGACGTCGTGAGTGCGTTCTTGTGGTGGTGCATGTGTGTGTGCGTGTCTATATTGTACTTGATGTGTATCTTAGAGAGAGAAAATAGGCTCTAACTTTTTTCTTTAAGAGAGCTACTTTTTTTTTAGAACAGAATGTTCGACTCCAAAGTTTGGCCTTGTAGTGTTGGGCCTCTATTGCAGAACCAGTTTACTGGCGGCCCATGTTAAAAGCTTCAAATGTTTCCCTTTTTTTTGGGTGCCACTAGCGGAAGGACCCTTCACGAAGGTCGATTTCTGCTTCACGTGCGCTCTGTTACCGCCACGTGGTGGCTTTTGAGATATCCTCCGCGACGTAGCGCGTACGTGCACGACCGGCCGGAACGAACGCCCCCGCGGCCGGAACGCGAGCGTGCGTACAATTAGCCAGCCTCCCGCACGTACAATCCAAGCCTCCCACGTACAACATGTCTACAGCAACCTGAAGAAAAAGAAAACCTGAAGATCGTTGCATCTAGCACACGAAAGTGAAAAAATAGAGCACGGTACAAAGACTTTGGCTTCATAAGTAGTGTGTACGCGCTCCTGAAACGGAAGTACAAAAATTATTAATATTACGGCTCGGCTTTGCTTCAATAAATTTTAATAAAATCTGCACAGACATATATTGTACAACTATAGAGAAACAAGTTGTACAACTAACAGAGTGTACACTACACAAATATAACTTGTACAAATAACAGGTTGCACAACTAAAGAGACACATGTTGTACCACTATATAGACACAGGTTGTACAACTACATATATACATGTTGTACAATTAGACAGACACAGATTATACAGACACAGGTTGTACAACTAAACAGATACAAGTTGTACAACTAGACAGACACATGTTGTACAACTACGCAGACACAGTTTGTACAGACACAGGTTGTACAACTACACAGAAACAGGTTGTACAACTATATATAACCGGAAGTAAAAAAAAAGTTCGTCGGCATGTGATCTAATTTTAAAGTTCTCGACGCGAGGGGCTCAAAAGTGAAAACGGTTCGTAATTTAGATAAACGGTTCTCAAGATATTACGTTTTCCAAATTTGGATTTGAAAAATAAAAGGCAAAAAGGGAAAACTGCATACCACGTTCGTGCATGCCCTCTCTTTCTCTCTCGTACTTCCCAATTTTCAACCTAATTGTGACACTTGGTATACATGCAGACAACCAAAATTAGAACATGTGATTAGAAACTGACACTTGTCCCAATTAGAACGATTGTGGGGTTCATTTTGCAAAATGAACCCTTTTCCTAGTGATTTTTTTACTAGTGATTTCGAGAATTTTCTAGTCTGATCAACCCAATTGCTCGGGCGGCCCATTTCCCAGACTGGCCAAGCAGCCTGCAAACCCCCAAAAAAAAAAGCTGCCCGCACGTGCTGTGCGCGTGCACCGCCGGGCCCGAGATAATTCCAGCAAGCCCCAAGTTGAGCGCACACGTCGTCGGTCCGTGCCGCAATATCCGCACCCCAACAAATAGTACCTCCTCTTTTGCCATTTTCACTCTCTTCTATTTTATTGTGTGTGTAAAAAGATTTTTGACTTCCACCAGACAAACAAACAAACATTGTGTCAGTTAAAATTACAAAGAAACCTTGTCAACTAAAATTACATGCAGTATAAACAGGAATATTACACCAAAGCTCAAGTGAGAACTCTCTACAGGTAGTAGCAAAGTAGCAATACAATAGTATATGGTGTAAGTTTTGCGGAAAGTACTTTTGGCTCCCGAGGTCTAGTTTTTTTTTTCGAAATGGGGAACGGAGCCTGAAACGATGCACACAGCTCTTTTATTGCAAAGTTCAGAAAGATACAAAGTAAACAAACCCGATGCCGCATGCCTCACGACAGTACCTCCACCGGGCTCCCTCCGTTTAAAAAAATTCGAAAATCGTATTTGTGGGTTTCAAAAAAATCTGAAAAAAAATACGGATGTAGCAAATGATGTACCCCACAAATGTGATTTTTTTTCAATTTGAAATACATTATATTATGGGCTACACATTAAAATCTATACGTTTTATCAGATTTTGTTACTTTTGTGTAGCTTAGAATACAAAGTATTTGAAATTGATATTTTGCATGTTCGTGGGATATACTGTTAGCGAGACCCAGATTTTTGTCAGAATTTTTTGAAACTAATAAATATGATTTTTGAATTTTTAAATTAGAGGAAGCACTGGAGCTCGGGAGCCAAAAATCTCCACTCGTAAGTTTTGGGGCCCGATTTAGGATATCGTGGTACTAGCATGATGGACGAAAAACCTGAATATTTGTTACCCTGCATCCCTTTTTCACAAAGCTTTGAAGATTCTGTCATGAAATCCGACGAAAGCTAGCTGATTGCCTGTGTTTTCAAGGCTGCAATCGATTCCAGTACATGAATGAACTACATGAACGTCGAAAAACACAATGGCACCGCCAGTAATGCACCTCGACATATCAAAACAGAATTCCCACAACTGTAATACTCAGGGTTGTTGCAGAATATGGCATTCTTACAGCAAAGTAACATAATGTAGTAAGAACATAGCAACACTGTATATGGTGTTACATTGTTGTGATGGTAAGTTTGGCCTAGTTTAGAGTGGAAATTCTCAAGAGATGGATGTTATTTAGCCAAGTCGGCCTATAAGGCGCAATAGAGTTTGGACGGCGGATAGGTTCGTTTGGAATCAATGGGCGCCACCAAAGTGCAAGATTTCACTTGGTTGGTACTTCAAAATAGAGTTTGGACGGCAGATAGGATGGAGCGTAGAGGTTGGGACAATTGTGGAAGGTGCAAGCTTTGTGATCAAACGCATGAATCGGCGGCGTACCTCCTATTCCAATGCTGCTTCTCGGCTAGAATTTGGTCTTTGGTGAAAGATTGGTTGGGAATCCATGATATCTCGCCCTTGGATTGGAGTTCTATTCCTAGAGTCAAAGATTGGTGGACGGATGTGATCGGCGGAAGATCCCACCACGGCAAAACACTTGCTTATTTGGCAATGCTCATATCGTGGAAAATTTGGAAGGAGAAAACACCCGTGTCTTCCGCAACAATTTCTCCACTTTGGAGATGGTAGTAAGCAAGATCAAGGAGGAAGCTAGATTATGGTCATGTGCGGGGGCTAAGGCCTTGAGTTATTTGATGTCGTGGGAGTAAACGCTTATATTTTGGGCGGGGCTTTGCCTTTGCCTTGGTTTGTAACAACTCATAAACCTTCTTCTTAATCAATGAAAATGGCAAATCTTTTGCCTTGTTTCAAAAAAAAAAAAGTGAGGCATTCGAGAATGTATTCCTACGTTGATTATTTATGTCTGTGGGCAGTCACAAACAGCATGGTGCACATACTGACATACAAACTAGCGTATTGCTACTAGTATAATACAGTGCGGCATGCATGATGGATAATGCAGGGTACGTTGATTAGCTAACTGAACTTCTAAAGTGAACTTCTAAACAACAGGGTGCCAGCAGCTAACTGAAGAACCAGCACTCCCAGCTTAACTGAACCTTGCTACTAGTATAATACAGTGCGGCATGCATGATGGATAATGCAGACCAAGAAGTTCAATGACATACTCCTGCTCCAAGCGATGCCAATGGTTTCCCTTCCCGTGTTACGCGTGTGTTCGGAGATTCTGATGCAATTTTGCTACTAGTATGATTTTTTAACCCAAGCAGTCAAAGGAGAATCAGTTCAGCTTAGGGATAGAGAGTGAGCAGTAATAAGCAGAGCACACCAGTGTGAAGAGAGTTAGTTCTTGCTGTTCACTGAATTGACTTCAGTGCTACGTTTTTTTTGGGGGATTCGGTGCTAGGCCAACACGTACATCCATGAGAAAATGCATCCAAATAGGCAGAGGCAGCTTGTCAGAAATCCTCAAATCCAGCTTCCAGGGCGACTCTCGCGTCTGGGATGGAGCAGAGCTCGTTCGGCACAGCTTCTGGGTTTGGCTGGGCTGGCAGCCTAGTTTCGATGGGCCGGCCTGCTGGGAGGGAGCATTGAAGCCTGCTTACTGATGGTTGGGCCAGTTTGTTTAAGCCCGATGAGGAGAATAGCGCCTGCTTTACAGGGAAAGTAACATGATGGAATTCGATACATTTCAGGGAACCCGCGGTCTTTTCCCTACATATCCAGGTACTGACAGACTTCTCGATCATGTTGAGTCTCTACCGGAAAGCCACAAGACCCCGACGGCCAATATGTACGCCGACGGCTAAATGTCGGGGCCGTCGGCGTATGAACGGACACACGGTTGCCCTGCAACCAGGTGGTCGGCGTGCAAAAACCGTCGGCGTAAGTTGATGACGTGCACCGCTGAAAACGGCCACGTTGGGACGGCGTTAAGGCAGGAGATATGCCGACGGCAATGTTATCAGCCTATCAGTTTATTTTTCTTTTTTATTCACCTTATTAAACTCCGTCCGTGGTAGCTCAGTGTGAAGGTCACATAAAATGACGTTGTGCGCGGGTTTTACTTTTTTTTAGATTTTTCTGAATTAATTGTAGCAAATTTTGGTCTCACATGCAATGATAGCGCGCAAAACCGTGCACCGCGGGGTCAACCGGAAGGAATCATCCTAAACCGTCGTGGTATCTGTGATGAAACATGACCTTGGCAACTAGTTCCACTTTGCTACCCTCTTCCGGCTTCGGTCAAGGTTGTAGACGATAAGTTGGACTTTTCTCCGGCTGGGCTATGGTTTCGTCGGAGAGGCGGTCCGGAGCGTGGGGATGCCACCACAAGCTAGGGGGTGCCATACCATGTGTGTAAAAATGTGATATGGGTTTTGGATGGCAAAGATTCCACTCCGGGGTGCGACCTGCTTCACACACATCCACTTCTCCCTAGCGAGTTTCACGACTTATAGCGTGAAAGTCCCGGATCGGACAAACCGGAGGGAATCTTGTCAAGAGTTGGGTTATACCTTTCTCTTGGGACTTCCTAGGGCCTACCCTAACACAACCAAGCAACTAGTTCCACTTTGCTACCCTCTTCCGGCTTCGGTCAAGGTTGTAGACGATAAGTTGGACTTTTCTCGGGCTGGGCTAGGGTTTCGCCGGAGAGGCGGTCCGGAGCGTCGGGATGCCACCACAAGATAGGGGGTGCCATACCATGTGTGTAAAAGTGTGATATGGGTTTTGGATGGCAAAGATTCCACTCCGGGGTGTGACCTGCTTCACACACATCCACTTCTCTCTAGTGACACTATTAGGAAACAGGCCATTAGTGGCGCACCAAAAATGCTTTCTGTGGCGCATGGAGGATGCGCCACAGTTAGCTCGCCACTAAAATGTATTTCTGTGGCGCATACTTGGGTGCGCCACAGAAAGTCCAGGTTTTTGTGGCGCACCGCACAGGGTGCGCCACAGAAATATTTCAGTGGCGCATTCCTCTGTAGTGCGCCACAGAATTACATGCGCCACAGAAAAGAAAATACATGTGCCACAGAATAATTTACAGGTATTCTGGAATTGCTGCTGCCTGCTGTATAAATACAGGTATATCACAGGAAATACAGATATATATACAAGATTTATACAGACATAATAGAAACAATAATATATTTGACACGGTATATGAAAACAGACACATTACTATGTCATCACATTACTTAGAGGCCGAGATACATAAATATAGTGACAAGTGCCAAATTAATTGTACAAAAGTTCATCTCATGTCACATAAGTCATAGTATAAATAAGGCTGAGAAGCCAGATTCAGCATGGGGCGCAGGAGCCGACGATGATAAGTGGGGCCTAGTGATCCCTTAATGTCTAAGCAATCACTAGGGCCCACGTATCACGCCGGCTCCTGCTGGGGTCGCTGCTGGGGTCTCTTACTGGGTCGCTAACACGGAGAACACGTCTAGCTCCACTGGTAGGATTGAGCCTTCTTCTTGATCGGCTCCGGGAACGGTTTATAGCAGTCTTTCGTCATCCACGTCCTCATGTCATTTTGCCTGTCTAGGCGTTCTTCGATCTCCCACTTAGACAACCCTGGAGATGGATTGGAAAATATATTTGGTTAATAATATAAATAGAGTATGATTTATTCATCTAATTAAGTGGATAAGTCTATAATAAATAAAATAAAGAAGCACTTCTATCGAGTGAGGCAAGGCTTTCTTTTATAATACATCCTACCTCTGGCGTTGTGTAAGGACCCCCCATTCTGTCATGACATCTTCCAAGATGATTTGCGATAACTGCATCTGGATGCGATGGAAGTCTTCTCTAAGGTCAGCGTCGGTGATATCCCCACTAAGTCTGCTCCATTCTTGGAGATTCGTTGGCCACCTCGTTTGCTCTGCATCCCGGACAAACCCTTTAATGTGATGGAGGACGTAGAAGACATCCTTCACGCAGCCAGGCGCATGCTTGATGCAATGGAACCCGGTCCCATGCCGAAAACTGTGTTTGTTGTCCTTCGTGAAATGTTCCCCATTCTTATCTTTGTGGAAGTGGCCTCCCATTTGGGCATAGCCCTCGAGAGCCTCATCGAGAACACCCTTTATTCTGGTGTAGTCTTTAAGACTCCCCGAGTCGAAATAAGTGGCAATGGACCACCTCGGGCTTACGACGATGAGTATGCAGTACTCATCCCTGCTCAACACAATTGAAACGGAATGTTGGAAAGGATCAACAACGGAAGAAATCTATAAGAAAGCATAAGATATGACGGCGGCGACCGGATGTGTACTTACTCGGAAAAGAAAGGCAGAAGAAGGTTGTTCTTATTCTGGTTGGTCAGCATGATTCTCTGGAGGAACTCCGTGGCCATGGCCCGTGTCGTTGATCCTTGCACCAGCTGGCTGTCGCGCATGTAGTAGGGATCCACTACCTTGACGTACGGGGTATTATCTCTCCTGATCCTCATCGCCTGGTTGAGCGCGTATAGGCGGACCAAGTTATAGTCTAGCCGTCTATAGTGAAACAGTTTGAAGTCGTCCTTGTACGATATGAAGAACAGATCCGCGGGGGCTTCATGGACGAAGTCGGCCAAGTCGTTTGGCACCTTGACAGCGAACACCGGGTAATTTGGATCCTCTTCTTTAAGAAGGTTACCCTCTAGCGTCAAGATAGCATTTTGCAAAGGAAGCATGCATCCGCCTGCAAGGCGGAGCAGGTCCCGAGACAGGATCGGTTAACCAGCTTCATGAACTCGGGTCACGCCATCCGCACGGGGTGGTACCATGTCTTCATACCCCCGGTACCATGTCTTCTCTTACTGTGCTTCTTCTTCTTTACCTCTGGGGATGCTGGGGGTGCATCTTCTGTACCCACATAGATTGAGTACTTGTTGGAGCCGAAGCTGATCACTGGGGGAGGCCCTTTTTTTCCTCCCTCAATCCAAACCCTGACACCCTCACAGACGGTAGGAAAGAGCGACGTGAACGTCTTTGTCACTGCTTGTGCGATGACCGTCGGAATCATACTATTTTCCTCTATCGGTTCCTCGCCTCCTGTTCGAGAACCCCCGGCCTCGTTATTGTCAGCCATGTTCGGAACTATAAGAAAAAAAACGTCGAAGTTAGTACACCAAATATAAGAAATAAATCCACATCTCCGGCCGGCATCTCCACGACACGATGGTCGGAGCACAAACAACCACATGAAAGCCAACGTAAGTGGACAAGTCAACCATGTGATGCATGAAAATAAAACATTAGTCTTAACCAAGTACAGTGGAAATATCAGTCTACATAGATAAGTGGACAAGTCAACCATGTGATAGTGGAAACATCAGTCTACATAGTACAGTGGAAACAAGTCAACATAAAACATAGTACGGAAAGAAGTGGACAAGTCGCTCTATGGGTCGTCGTCCCTAGGACTATTCAACTTGGCCCAGAACATCGGATCTGCGGGGTCATCAGTGTCCTTGCTCCCCCACGGCTGACCCGAAGGAGTTCGGAACGGAGGTACGCCGTCCCACCTATTCACCTCGACCCAGTGCCTCGGGTCGCTGTGGTGATAAGCATCGGGGTTCGGCGGCCCGAACATCCGCAGTAGCGGCTGCTCCGACTCCTGCCACTGCTGGTGCCGCTGCTGCTGCCGCTCCTCCCACTCCTAGTGCCGCTCCTGCTGCCGCTTCTGCCGCCGCTGCTCAGAGTCGGAATCCCAGTCCTTCTCCCAGTCCTCCTCCTGCTGCTCCTCCTCCTCCTCCGCCCAGATCCCAACAGAAGTGATGTCGTCGTTGATGCATGTAAAATGCATACATGAACTTTGCATTATTTTATTCATATTCCCATCATATTTGCATCATATAAGGGTTATATCATTGATTTATAATGATTTTGGGAATAATTCACAAATTCCCCTATTTTTCTGGAATTAACCATGCGCAGGCAGAAAACCCTACTTTCTATATTTTGATGTTTCAGGGACCCAAACGACATACAAATGACTTGCAATTTTAGGAGCATCAATATTTGGAAGGAAGAAGACCTGGGAGCGAAGGAAGCAAACAAACGGAGGTCCGAGGACCAAAAGAGGGGGGCCCACGCGGCCACAGTACCAGGCCGCGTGGGACCCACCATCTCGACCCTCGACGCTCCGTTGCCGTCGATCTTTCTTCCAGAAGCTTCGTCTTGACCTAAAGCCGACTATAAAAATAGTCCCCGAGGCTCTTCGGAGAGGAGCGCCGCAGAAACACAGAAACCACGAAAGAGAGATCAGGAGCTGCAGATTGGAGGGGGAAAACTCCGGCGGGGCGCTGCCGGAGAGGTCTCCACCTTCTCCAACGACATCTCCATCAACTCCATGATGAAGAGGGAGTAGTCCACCCCTGGACTATGGGTTTGTGGAAGTAACTTATGTATCTCTCTCTCTTGTGCTTCACTAATTAGCACCGTATGAGCTGCCGAACATGATTACGGTCATCTATGTAATACCTTTGTGGTGGATCTTTATGAGTTAATATATGTGTAAGATTGCAATTATTTTACTTCAGTTATGAAAGTAGATGCATATTATGTACCCCGTTCTTGTTTACTTGTTTTGATCAAGCATGTTTATGAGAGCGTGTGAGGGGGAACGTGTGCATTAGATGGAGTAACGGGGGGTGGCTAGTGCGGTGAACGTGAGAGAAACTTCCGCGATCCACTTGGGTATTTTACCTTACTTTGTTGCCTCACTAGGGATAAAAAGAAATACCTTGCTACCGGAGATGTGGGTGTGACCATGCCACTACTCCATGACTAGATCTAGCATGTTCTTATTTCAACTTCATGTCATGAAACTTATTGCTATGCTCTGATTTATCTTAATACTAAGGTGTTATGATTTAGTTCGCATCTTAGTGGAGTATAAGACAGATTAATAACCAAAAGATCTCTATGTTAGGACGTGATGCCCATATGATTAATAACTTGTCATGAAACTTTGTTGCAATCTCATATGTTAACTTTTGTGTTCCATTGTCCACCACATCATTAAAGAGAGAGTGCATTTGTGAAACCATGAACCCCGGTCCATTTTTAATCATAAGAAACAACTTTCCAACAACTTTCATCCACTTTTCATTTTCAGCCATAATTAAATCCGAAAATACAAAAATACTTTTGCATCTTTCATTCATCATATAAAACCCAAAAATATCATTTATCATTGTTTCCATCATCCTTGCATATTTATTTACATCATTGCATTTTATTTATTGTTTTGTATTCATAACTTACTCACACCTTGTGCTTGACAACCACTTGGTGAGGTTGAGGGCACAAAACAATTTATCTTTGTTTGCAGGTTTCCAAGGGAAGGATAAGGAGGTAAAGCTTCCACTACTGATTCCCCGAGAGTTCGATATAAACCCTCGAGTCACCTTCGTGGGGAAAATTGTCTTGCCCGTACTACACACTTGCTATTGGGGTCTCAACCTACGCCTTTGAGGGCTATCAAGACATATTTTCTGGCGCCGTTGCGGGGAATCATTGCTGAAAGTTTTATCCAAGGGTATCTCACAACAAGTCAACTTCATCACCAAGTTGTGCAAACACCTAAGCTTGGGGAGGTTGCACCTACGTGAGCACCATCTTATCCATCTTTACTTGCAAACCATTTTATTTTGTTTTGTTATTGTCTTGCATTTTGTGTTGCATATTTTATTTTCAGTTTTGCATAAAAAATTAAAAAACACATAAAAACTTGGAAAATGGAAAAGAGAACCTTCTGGCCATTCAGTGTTAAGAATTTTCCTCAAGATATGAATATCCCTTTGATAAATGTGTGGTAGATCCTAATGTCATGAAAGCAATTTATGAATGCCGTTTTTATGGGAAACCAAAAGAAGATCCTATACTCATCTTAAGAAGTTTAAAGAAAGGTGCAAAATGTTAAATATGAATCATGCTAATGTTGAACTTAAGCTTTTTCCTTACTCCCTAGGTGGAAAAGCCTTAGATTGGATATTGAGATGGCCACCTGGAAATTTTAGCACTGGTTTAATTTAAAAGCTGCTTTCATTGAAAGATTTTGTTCCACTGAAAAAATTTACAATCTTAGACATAGTTATCACCTTTAAACATGAAGAGGATGAACCTTTGGTAAAAACATGGGAAAGGTTTAGAGGAATAGCTTTTGGATGGAACATGGTCTTAAAGATTGGATGCTCATGCATATATTTTTTAGAGGATTGTCTGAAACCTCTAAACCTTTTTGGATAATGAATGTGCTGGTTCTTTTATGAATACTGCTGCAGTAATACCCTCTACCTACTTGATGGCCTACTTTTGGAAGTAAGAATTAAAGAAAGTCTAGAAAAGGCCAAGTACCTGAAGATGTCTTTGATGACGTTATGAAATATTTAACCTATATAATAGAGAAAAGAAAGTTGAAGAAGTTAAAATGCTTAGTGAAGTCAAGGAACCATTGCTTGACTTAGAGAATTGTAGCTTGCATGAATTAATATCTATCTTACAAAAATTTGCAAGTGATCCTTCTATTAATGCTAACCAAGCTGGTTTTGGTTCTTATATTGCTAATCATGTTTAAAAGAAAAGATTGCTAGGTACAACAAGAAGCTATGATACCACCTAAGCTTGGGGATGTATGGATTCCCAAAGTACTTAACCATTGGAAAAGAGACACACCATGCTATATTAGATCTAGGATCTAGTGTCTCTTTTATCTAAAGAACTATATGAAGTACTTGAATTAAAGAATCTTGAAAAATGCTCTATTGAACTTGCACTTGCTGATGATTCCATTAAACATGCTATAGGAAGAGTAAGTGATGTTATGGTAGAGTTACATATGACTTTGTGCCTGTTGATTTTCTAATCATGGATATGGGGAATAAAACCTCTAGTCCAATTATTCTTGGAAGACCTTTTCTTCGTACTACAGGTGCTATCATTGATTCAAAAGAAGGGAATGTGAAGTTTCAGTTTCCACACAAGAAATGCATGGAACACTTCCCAAGGAAGAGGGACACACCAAAGTTCAAGCTCCCTCATGAGCTTCGTCCACAATAACTATCAAGTAAGAAGCCTAGCTATATGGCTATAAAGAAAGCGCTTTACGGGAGGCAACCCGGTTGTTTTTTTTTTGATTTTCTTTGTGTCCTCTTGCTGTAACAAGAGACTTTGTTTAGTTTTGTTTCTGGAATTTTTAATAAAGTGCCAAGTTTTACCCATTTTGGTTTGAAAAAGTTGCTTATAGCATTCGGAGATATTATTCCAGCACGAATCTGTGCACGGTTTGATTTTTAATTCCTATTCTGTAAGCTGATATTTAAACTGTAGAAGCAACTTTTCATCCTCTGTATGCATGAATTTTTCAGAATTTTTGACAAAGTTAAGTAGGGTAGAAAAATACGTTTTGCTGCTGCTGTTTTTCTGGACAGATTCTGTCCCATTTTGTTTGATGCATGCTTAGAACTTTTAACTTGAATCTTTCAGATCCAATTGAGTTTATGAGTAGGCATACAACATATACACTTACTGGACATTCATATAAATTTTTGTCTAAGGATTATATGCAGCAAGAAACTATTTGTTTATCACTACTAATGTCACCCCACAGAAAAGAAATGGGAGAAACGGTGTTTTGAAGTTTTTTCACAGGGATTAGAGGAGATGCACCAAGAGTATCTAAGGATGGTGAAACCATAAGCTTGGGGATGTGAAGACAACCCACTGGACCTACACACTCTCGGTTTGCACACGTCTAACTTCTGTTTTTCGATCAATGCACTTTATCGCATAAACTTGGAGCGTCTTTTTGTTTGTTTGTTTTGATTTTTATTTTTGAGAGACCACCACATTATCATTTATATATGAGAGAGCTACTGGAAATATGGGTTGAAATATGTTGGATGCCATTATAAGATTGGGAAAAGGGATGTTTGAGTTGATTTTAAAAGATACATATAGTTGCATGATTCATGAGCTTGTTAATGAGTAATAATTTGCAGTGTTTTATCAAGAGCTATCTTTTATTCATGTTTTGATGCTGAATGTTACTTTACTTTGTTTAACATGATTAGTTAGTTCTATGGACACTCATGCATGCTTTAGACGGTCAACTTTCTCCCTCTTGCTAGCCCAAAAATTCCAACAAGCAAAAACTTGTTTCCAACACCTTCAACCAAAGTTTTTCCAGTGAGTCCACCATATCTACCTATTAGCTTTATGCTATTCCGAGTATGTTTACATGTTATTTTGTATCATTATACCTCTGAATTAAAATGCTTATGTTGTTGATTGTTATGGGAAAAGTTGGTTATATAGCTCTCACGAACTTGATGCACACTTTACTTTTATTGCACTTAATGAACATGACCCATTGTGATTAAAATTATGATGTTATGAGCTTGACAAATGTCTTTGGTTGAGAGTTAGCAGAAATGTGCTGTCACATGGAACGCTTTCAACATTGCACTTCATTATATTAGTTGATGTCATGCACTTTTGTTTATGGATGCTTACATGGTGAAATAAAGTGGAAATGAGTAGGTTTAAATGAGTTTGTATAATGGTTAGAGAGACGCCTGGGCCGCTAATCTAAGCCATGCATCATTCATGGTGGAAATTTACTTACATGCTATGGTGAACCTCTGTGATACACCTTACAATAAAAAGCTATCCAATGGTAAATAAAAAGGTGTTGAGATTGTTCATTATGTTTGTTTGTCTTGTCATTTTGATATGGGCTTGTTCCATATCCTGGGACAAGAGGTACCCCAGTTGACGCTCTTGATGATACTATTTTACTTACAATGATATTTAAATTGAACTTGCTTTGTTTCCCAAGTTGAGTAACACATGGTGTAGGTACTCGTATTCAAGGGGCATGAGACTTTCAACCCATACTTTGTCAAGCACATTACTCATATTTGCTTTCACTTTAAACTTAATCATTCAAGATGCTATGATAGGGGAATGAGAGCTTGACACCAAGGATACCACATTACAATCATTAACTTAAGTAGAAATTTGGAAGTTAGATGAAACTTATTCATGTTTACCTCTACTCAATATATCTTTCCAAAGTGTCCACCTTTTATATTCAGATTTCCTTACACTCTATGACCATTATAGGATGTTCTTACTTATCATTATGCATACTTGAAGTCCATAGTACTTTTTCATTTATGTTACACTTTGTGAATTATCATTGAACATCCTTACATTGAATATTTGATATCACTTCATAAACTATCTTGCATATTGTTACATCTTATTAAGAATGAACCATTTGACTCTATGTAGCAATAGTAATCATCTTTGATATCCATTGATAGTATTGAAATGCAAAGTCCATGTTAGTTTTATCACCTTCATACTCGAGGACGAGCATGGGTTAAGCTTGGGGATGCTGATGCATGTAAAATGCATACATGAACTTTGCATTATTTTATTCATATTCCCATCATATTTGCATCATATAAGGGTTATATCATTGATTTATAATGATTTTGGGAATAATTCACAAGTTCCCCTATTTTTCTGGAATTAACCCTGCGCAGGCAGAAAACCCTATTTCTATATTTTGATGTTTCAGGGACCCAAACGACGTCCAAATGACTTGCAATTTTAGGAGCATCAATATTTGGAAGGAAGAAGACCTGGGAGCGAAGGAAGCAAACAAACGGAGGTCCGAGGACCAAAAGAGGGGGCCCACGCGGCCACAGTACCTGGCCGCGTGGGACCCACCATCTGGCCCTCGACGCTCCGTTGCCGTCGATCTTTCTTCCAGAAGTTCGTCTTGACCTAAAACCGACTATAAAAATAGTCCCCGAGGCTCTTCGGAGGAGCGCCGCAGAAACACAGAAACACGAAACAGAGATCAGGAGCTGCAGATTGGAGGGGGAAAACTCCGGCGGGGCGCTGCCGGAGAGGTCTCCACCTTCTCCAACGACATCTCCATCAACTCCATGATGAAGAGGGAGTAGTCCACCCCTGGACTATGGGTTTGTGGAAGTAACTTATGTATCTCTCTCTCTCTGTGCTTCACTAATTAGCCGTATGAGCTGCCGAACATGATTACGGTCATCTATGTAATACCTTTGTGGTGGATCTTTATGAGTTAATATATGTGTGAGATTGCAATTGTTTTACTTCAGTTATGAAAGTAGATGCATATTATGTACCCCGTTCTTGTTTACTTGTTTTGATCAAGCATGTTTATGAGAGCGTGTGAGGGGGAACGTGTGCATTAGATGGAGTAACGGGGGGTGGCTAGTGCGGTGAACGTGAGAGAAAGTTCCGCGATCCACTTGGGTATTTTACCTTACTTTGTTGCCTCACTAGGGATAAAAAGAAATACCTTGCTACCGGAGATGTGGGTGTGACCATGCCACTACTCCATGACTAGATCTAGCATGTTCTTATTTCAACTTCATGTCATGAAACTTATTGCTATGCTCTGATTTATCTTAATACTAAGGTGTTATGATTTAGTTCGCATCTTAGTGGAGTATAAGAAGATTAATAACCAAAAGATCTCTATGTTAGGACGTGATGCCCATATGATTAATAACTTGTCATGAAACTTTGTTGCAATCTCATATGTTAACTTTTGTGTTCCATTGTCCACCACATCATTAAAGAGAGAGTGCATTAGAGAGAGTGCATTTGTGAAACCATGAACCCCGGTCCATTTTTAATCATAAGAAACAACTTTCCAACAACTTTCATCCACTTTTCATTTTCAGCCAAATTAAATCCGAAAATACAAAAATACTTTTGCATCTTTCATTCATCATATAAAACCCAAAAATATCATTTATCATTTTTCCATCATCCTTGCATATTTATTTACCATCATTCATTTTTATTTATTGTTTTGTATTCATAACTTACTCACACCTTGTGCTGACAACCACTTGGTGAGGTTGAGGGCACAAAACAATTTATCTTTGTTTGCAGGTTTCCAAGAGAAGGATAAGGAGGTAAAGCTTCCACTACTGATTCTCCGAGAGTTCGATATAAACCCTCGAGTCACCTTCGTGGGGAAAATTGTCTTGCCCGTACTACACACTCTGCTATTGGGGTCTCAACCTACGCCTTTGAGGGCTATCAGTCGTCAGTAGGACCGGCGCCGTGGGAAGGACCAGTGCGTTACGAAGGACCAGCACCGTCAAAAGGACTAGCGCTGAACTGCTGGTAGGACATCAAGTTTGGCTCGTTCTGCAGGAGATGCCTCACATACGGGTCGTCCTGGGGGCATGCGTTGCGACGTGCAATCTGCGTCTCAGCCAGCCGGTGCTCCTTCTCCATGGCCATTTCCACCTGTCTGATCCCCTCCGGTTTGTACTCATCCACTCGGTGGCGATCCGCTGGGTAGTTCAGATCCTTATCTTTCTTCTTATCACCGTACTCGTGTGCGGCGAAATAATCATAGGCGCCGCCTCCTCCGGTGTATCAAACTGCCCAGCCCAGTGCTTCCTCTTGTTGATATGGATCTGACATCCATACACGTACCGACCAAGCTTTTTCCTATAGGACTCCCTCACACCCTTAAACCCGGCCATTCCGTGAAACTAAAACATATTAAAAACAAATTCATTAGAATCAAAAAACTACACAACTATATACTACAAACTACACAATGTGGAAATTACATAATATAAACCAATGAACAGAACTAAAATTATTTTTAGCAAAGTCATGCCAAAATTATATTCATGCATGTAGGGACATTGATCAAATATGCAAAAGTATAACTAATACATCTTGATCACATGAATAATTTGGTCCATGTTTATTTAACCCTAATACATCGCGAATAATATCACTAATACATCTCTCCCATGCATGAACCTCTCAAACTAACTTCGACCGGGTCCTGAGCCGCGGGCGCTACGCATCCAAAGATAAGGAACCCTCACAGGGTCATAGCTCACGTGATGAGGAACCCTCCAAAGAAACGACCATCCATTGTTGTACTGCCTATCCAAACAATACATGTAGCGACGGACGTGCTCGTCCTCCTCCCTGATACGGCGACGTACCACCTCTTCGGGGGCCGGCTCCCTCTGCACCGAGCATGGCCCACGCGACCGCCACCAAAAAAGATCCGGGTCGACGACGTCACCCAGATTCCTCACCAAGATACGCGTCCTGGAATGTTGCACCTCCCAATGCCAGCCCGGCGGAGTCCAGTCGCGGACATCGCCACTCTGGTCCAACAGTGACATCGTCGCCGAGAACAATAAACTAAAAACACAATTTTTAAACTCATTTTTAGCAATGTGGAAATTACACAATATAAACCAACAATGAAGACAACTAAAATTATCTACAATCTAAGTTACACAAATATATGTCCTATTTTTAGCAAAGTCATGCCAACATTCAAATTTTGGCATGACCTTTGCTAAAAAAGGACATATGGAGTACCCGAATTTGCCGGAACGGAAGTTAATCGACGTTCCGGCAAACTCAAGGGCCTCATGGGTACCTGCAGACATTTCACAAACCATATGTCCTATTTTTAGCAAAGTCATCCCAAAATTCACGAAAAATTTCGGCATGACCTTTGCTAAAAATAGGACATATGGAGTACCCGAATTTGCCGGAACGAAAGTTAATCGACATTCCGGCAAACTCAAGAGCCTCTCGGGGTACCTGCAAGCATTTCACAAATCATGGGCGCCGGCATAGCTGGCCGGCAACAGCATCACATAAACACATTTCCTTCGGCATAGCTGGCCGACAACATCATCAAATCAACACAAATAATGTTTGCCGGCATAGCTGGCCAGCAACAGCATCACAAACAACCACGACACGATGGTCGTGACAGCACAGAACACATGGTCGTCACGGGAGCTCACCAGGGGCGTCTTCTTGCCTAGCCGCACACACAAGCACCTGTACAACAAAAAAAAAAAGATCGTGTCAATGGTTACAAAATTAACATCTACTGCATTTTTGCAAGCACCTAGAGCCGAGTCAATATATAACAAAATATAAGAAGCAACTAGGTTATTTATCTTCATTTCCTTTAAAAAGTACCAACTTTGGAGCATTTCTAGACCATCAAATCTTGATCCCATTTCACATTAACCCTCATGGATCTCTTGTACTAAGTTACTACTTCATGATAAACCCCAGAAATATTTTTTTGAATACATCTGGAACTTTAATTGAAGGCATTTTCGTACGCATGTTTAAACAGTGACCATATTTAACTTCGCAAAATTTTAAATTTTAACTTCTTACCTTCGCGAAGGTGACCGGTATTTATCTAGGTGGAATCTATCGCCGATCGAAGAAGCCGATCCGGGAATCCAATCTATCTTGGTAATCGTGCTTAGCAAGTAAGGTGCACAACTTGCTGTGGAAAGTAGCACGAAGGTAAGACGTACATGACCCCTATGAATAATGAATTCACCCAACAGCGAAGGTGACAACCAATTTCCATTTATCGTTCCCTCCATTTGTATTCGTTGTGTGCACGTCCATTTTAAAAGAGCTCGGTCAACTACTTTGGAGGCAATTATGTCCGGCGGCAGAGCTTGACTGATGCACAAGACTGTACATGACCACCTGTGTTCGTTAATTCTCTCTTGTCGGTCGGCAATTGCAAGGCTTGACTGCTTCATCGTCTCTTCTTGACTGACTAATGATCATTCGCATCATATCAGGAATCTCTTCACTTAAAAAGAAGAAGACCTGGAGAAAGAAGCACGGATGCTGCGCACCTACATACATACTTTTTGCCTGAGTTCTCAAAAAAAACATACTTTTTGCCTTTATTTGTTTTGTAACAAACGTTTTATCCTGCTAATAAAATGGAACATGCTCCTTCATTTCATTAAAAAAAGCATATCTGGACCTTGTTAGAAGAAGTCATACGCATAGGCATTGTAATCTGATCGTTCCTTATTGATAAAGGACGGTTCGGGTAGTTTCCTTGAATCTCAAGTTTTGTAATACATCTTGTAAATCAAGCCATTGGCTATCTATGTAACACGGAGGCGGCCCGGGACAAAGGGACACGCTTAACAGAAAGTTTACATGGTATCTGAGCTACCTCTTTCAATCTAGATCGCATCTATCCATGGCGTCATCCTCTTCAGCTTTGCTCGGCCCATCGCTTGGCCAGGGCGTATCAGAGAAGCTCACACGTGAGAACTTCGTCCTATGGAAGGCTCAAGTTCTCCCTCCGATCCGTGGCGCACAGCTCGCCGGCTACCTCGACGGATCAGGGGCAGAGCTGCGGCCGGTGCTACCCGGGCGCTAGCACCGGTCCAGCTGAGTTAACCCAAAGGCACACATGTTCATGTGACCTGCTTAATTGCATGACAAACGCCAGCGGCAAATGGACTGGCAGCTGATCTCATAAGCTAGCACCACTCTAGGTCTGCTCCTGGCTCCGCCACTGCGACGGATCAACCCCTGCACCTCCCGTACTGCTTGATGTCACCAAGGGCGACAAGACGGAGAAGGTGCCCAATCCGGCGTACGCGCCATGGGTTGCCGTGGACCAACAGGTTCTCGGCTACTTGCTGAATTCGTTGTCCAAGGATGTACTGACGCAGGTGGCGTCCATCACCTCCTCGGCAGGAGTTTGGTCAGCTCTCAACACAATGTTTTCATCGCAGCCACGCGCGCGGGTTATAAAAATCCGCATGATGATGGCCAACATGCAGAAGGGCAACATGAGTGCCGCAGAGTACTTCTCCAAGATGAGATCCCTGGCGGATGAGCTCGCCTCGGCAGGAAAACCACTAGATGAGGACGACATGATCTCCTATCTTCTTGCTAGACTCGACATCGACTACAACCCTCTCGTCTCCTCGGTGCTCGGACAGGACAACATCAACCTCAACAATCTCTATTCCCAACTCTTGAGCTTCGACACAAGGATGAAGATTCTTCAGGGTGCCGGAAACTTTCAGCACTCAGGCAATGCCGCAACTCATGGCGGCCGCGGTGGATACCAGCGCGGCAGAGGAGGTGGTCGCGGCGGCCGCGGACGCGGAAACTACAACAACAACAATGGCGGCAGAAACTACAACAACAATGGCAGCAGAGGCTACTACAACAATGGTGGTGGACGAGGAGGCGGACGCGGACATAACCAAGGAGGTCAGACGCGCCCCACTTGTCAGCTTTGTCGCAAGCCAGGACACACAGTCATAGACTGCTGGCATAGGTATGAGGAGGACTATGTTCGTCCGAACCTCAACACCAACCTCATCAAGCCGGTTCTGCAACAACTTCCTACGGCATAGATATGAACTGGTATACAGACTCCGGCGCCACCGACCACATTACAAGCGAACTTGATCGATTGACCACGCGTGAAAAGTACAACGACAACGACAAGGTTCACACCGCAAGCGCTGCAGGTATGGAAATTAAGCATATTGGTAGTACTATTTTTCGTACCCCTAATCAAAATCTTCAATTGAAAAATATTCATCATGTCCCGAAGGCGTCTAAAAATCTTCTTGTGGATTCTAAATTACCATATGATAATGATGCTTTTATTGAGTATCATACTCCCCAGCCCCAGCCGCAGCCTTCCTGCTCATCTTCATTTGCTCACTGGGTGATATATATGCCAGTGGCGGTGGAGGCACCAACTCGCCATCCTTTAATACTGCTGCCTCTGGGGTAGCTTCCATGTTTAGCTGTTTTTTTTGCCACCGGCCCAGCCTCGCTTGCCTTCCCGTCTCCAACCCTCTGGGATTTCTTCAAAGGGCTAGCCGCAGTGTCGTCCATATCCTCCTCATCAACCTTTTCCAGCCCTGCATCATGCAATGACCGCTTCTTGGAGCTGGAGCCATCAGCATTAGCTGCAGCTTTTGCCTTCCACTTGCGTACTGTTTTCTCTCCCAGGCCACGCCCTGCAGCTCTACCTCCACGGACGCCACCCCGTCCTCTTCCAGTACCTGGCGCCTCTCTGCTCGGCTGGCGTGCAATACGCTGCCCCGGAGTGTCTCCTCTGCCTTCATCCAGAGGCCATACTGAAGCTCATTCTCCACAAATTCTCCTGTACCGCACTCCATATATTCATGATCCATCAAGCCATAGTGCTCGCAGTAGCGCGGGATTTTCTCGTACTTCACTTGGAGAAAGATGCGGTCTTGCCCTTCTGGAGCCAGCGGAGTAAACCTGGTGAGGGGCTTCTGTGAGTCCAGCTTCACCCTCACCCGATGGAAGTCTCCGGTCACCGATGGCACTGCCATCAGGTCTACCGAGACCACCTCTCCCACCCTTGTTGCGAGTTGTGTGATGATCTCTTTCGTCCTGTACAAAGGTGGTATCCTATGGATTTGAATCCAGGCCTGCACTTTGCTCGGTACCACAGCCGGCACCGCCGTTGTCCAATCAAACGGCTCAATCATCAACGCAGAGCCTCAAAACTGCCAAGGACAATCTTCGGTGATCCTTTCCAATCACCCAAACACCGAGCTTGCAGCGTGAACAGATTCGTCCCAAGTTCATGGAACGCCACTTCTTGCGCCGGGTTCCATGCTGCAAACATCGTCTTTTTCAGCGACTCCCGACTGAAGCCCTTCCTGGTCAGAACCTTTGCTGCCGCCATCCACTTGCACTACACCACGGTCAACATTTTGGGGCAATTTGGTTGGGGCACTTTGTAACCTTTCAATTAGGGGCACTTTGCCAAAGTGTCTCAATAGGTATAACCTTTTGGGGCATTTTGGCAAAGTGCCCCTAAAAGTCATATCAATTGAGGCACTTTAACAAAGTGCCACTAAAGGTTATAACTATTGGGGCACTTTGACAAAGTGCCCCTAAAGGTCATATCTATTGAGGCACTTTGGCAAAGTGCCTCTAAAAATCAAGAGTAATAGGGGCAGTTTGGCAAAGTGCCCCAAAGGTACTTACAACAAACTGCACTTAATTTCTCACAACAAATAATAGCAAGCTACCAGGTCTTGATAACTTGCAAGCCAAAAGATCTCGTTACAGGCTCTAAGAACACATTACTAACAAATACAATTAAAAGAAGTCTTATAGATAATTGGATACTGCCACTAGGCCAAGAATTTACATAAATCTTTTTCGTGGCCTATACAGGATGTCTAAAGGCAACGACACGATTAACTACAGAGCTAATAGCAAGATGAAGTAAAAGCTAAACAGTTGTCTCTTAGGGACAGTAAACACATCGCTCAGATAAAGTCCACAGAAGCACGCATGTAGCGGACACCTACTTCATATGTATAGAACAAACCACAAAACGAACATCAGATTCTTCAAAATCCAGGGCATGCGCAACACAAAAGGAACACGCATGAGCACATTATGAGAGCGAAAGCTAAGACTCCTGGAAGAAGCAAAGTTGGAATCAGAGGCCGTTATCACTTGAACCTGAAACAACAAAAGATGAACGGTGTAGCTAAACTGGTTACCTGACACTGACACCAAAGAAGCTCATAAGTTAGGTTTTCTTCTTCTTGGACTGTGCCTCAGCTTGAGGCATCACGACGACGTCCTAGGCCTGATTTGTTTTTAACAAAATCAAGAAATTAAAGGAAGATACAGGAGTATAAATAATGATAGTAAATGTATGTTGCAAGTAACTATGAACTAAATCTGGAAGAGAGGGGGCTTCTTAAATAATAAGGCTAGGGACATATGCTATGGTTCTTATATCTACTTTGCCATTTAAGCTATATGCTTTTCATATGTTCTGAACATTTTTTATATGGTAAATTCTCCATGTGTACCTCATATATCTTGCTAGTATATACATGAGCAAAGCAAAACCTAAATAAAGTCTGCACTGCACTTATATATTGTTACTAACATCTACAGAAATAACTTGAGCACATCAGTATAGGCATGGGAACGTGGACATAAAGCCTTAGTACCTTTGGAGCCTCAGTTTGGGTAGAGGAGTCCTGGAACAGAGCCTTCTGCACAGATGAATTGTTAAAATCTTTGTCACCGCTGCAGAAGGCAATGATCGTGTGCATCAGAACACATCAAAGAAATTTGGGAGAATTAAATTGCATTGGAGAATAGGTTCCCTAGACTTCTTACAGAAAGGTAATAATGCAGCACAACAACTTCAGGTATGAACTAACACAATATCTGGAGAAAAAGGTGGCTCCCATGCTATTGTATAGCCAGAGTGGAATATCCAAATTAAAAGAAATGGCACTACAGATTCAATTCCTAATATGTCTCAAAATCTCTAAAAATAAGCAGAATATCTGACATCGCAGTTGTCATGTTCAAGCATAATAATAAACTCCTCTTATAAACTAACAAGAATAGGTTGGTGTGCTCCTCCAAACTAGAAGGAGTAATAGTGATTAAAGCTGCCTGAGTGAGCCATATCGTTTGATTAACAAGCAAGATTGAATTATATGATAAAAGCAACTATAATGCTCCCATTTGATTGACTGGTTTTTCATGAATGTGGATGTACAAACAGATACATAAGATATACATGAAGGTTAGGTCACATTTCCAGCCTTTAACAATTTCCAGCCTTCAACAATATAACCTGCTGTTGGGCACATTTCCAGCCTTTAAAATGGCAGCATAATAGACCAGTACATCAGCCTTTAAGGATTTTAAGTTTGACAGTATTAATATAAGTCATAACCAAATGAACAACAGTATCTTAGTAGGCATGTTGCAGCACGGCGCCCCCGCAGCACCATCACCAGACCACCACACCCCCGGGAAGCAGAGCAGTGCGGGAACCAAGGGGAGGACGAGGTGACGCGGCCGATGAGAGGCTCGAAGAGGGAGTCGCTGACGCTGATGAAGAGCATCCGGAGGCGCGGGGTCACCGGTGCCGCGCCGGCGACCCAAGCCATGACGGCTAGGGTTAGCCTCAGAGTTGCGTGTGGGCACGGAGGAACGAATCAGCGGAGGGGAATAGGTGGATGGATTTACGGTGGAGCGGAACCAGCAGGCGGCGGCGTCGGAGCCGTCCATCGCCGGCCGGAGCAGCAGCTGGCGACGGCGGCGGTGATTTTTTTTTTGAGAGGAAGACGGCGGCAGAGATGTTATCGGGCCACAGCAGCGCCACGATATCTCGGCGAGAGACGGCCAGAGAAACGGGATGGGCCCACCGGCCTGAATCCGGCCCAACAAGATCGATACCTTGGGCCACCGGTTCGCTACCAAAGGACGACAAGGATACAAGCGGAAAGCAAAAAAAAAAAGCAGCGACCAGCGAGTACACACACATACGCGGTACGCTGAACCCTTTCTCTTCCTCTCGCGATGCGCCGCCGCCGCCTGCCGCTCCGGACGTCGCCGGCCGGCTCCCACACCAGCGTTCACCGCCGCAACCGTGACCTGCTATCTGCCGCCTTGACGCCTCCCCGCTCTCGAGCGCGTGCCCGTGGCTAACCCTAGCCTCGGGTTTGGCTCGGTCGCCGGCCTCGACCTCTCCATCCGCCGCGTCGCCTACGCCTCCCTCGCCGGCGCTTTCGGGGGCCTCATCCGCTTCCGTTCGTCCTCCCCCATCCCCATTCCCTTGCTCGCGAGTTAGATTGAAATGTAATTTAGGGATACCTTGGTGCTCACAAGGTGTTTGTGATATTGCGTACCTGAGCCACTGCTGGGAGTCGGAGGGAGCTGGGAAGGCCTACTCGACGGCGATGGAGACCACCGCGTCCTTCGCTGTTGCAGCACGGGCCCTGCCTCGCCACGCCACGGTGCTTGCGGTGCCGCTCGTTTGGTACGTGCTCCTCTGTCCCTCCTCAGTGTCTCCTCTTGGTTACTCTCTCTGTATTGCAAATAAGGTGAATAGCAAGTAACGTGCTAATTAATATTAATTTCATCTTAATGGTTCCGTCTATTTGTCTATGGTGCTAACTGCATTGCAAATGGTTGAGGCAGTGGCCTGAGTACTTGATTTCCTCACTTCTGAAGATGGCATTAACTTGACTACTATACAAACTGCAAGGAAGAAATAACAACAGTATCTTAGTAGGCATGTTTAGCATCAATTGTTGTCTTCCTTTTAAAATTAGTTGAGCTGAAACATGATTGTAATGAACATATGTTTCATCAATTGCAGACTTTTTTACATGATTTGTTGCCTGCTTTTCTGTTTACAGTAATAGCTTATTTATGTAGACAACAAAGAAACCACCCGCGTCCCTTAGTATTTTCTGCCTTAAAATTATATGCAGCAGTCAGTTCCAAATTTAGTGAAAGTGTATTTTCAAATGATCCTCATAAGTGGCGTTGCTCATAATCAGTAGCATAGATAGCATCATAAGGTTTTTGTTTGACAAATACATAATGGAGTAACACTCTTATCTTTGGTTTTGTTCATCGAACAGTTGAAGAATATATGCCCATTATTAGAATATTGAAGTGAGTTACTTACATTTCGAGATAGCTTTGCCCAGAAGGTAAAATACTACAGAGGTGCTACTTTAGCGCATGTCTTGATTCTCATGAGTAAATTTCTGGTGGTGTTTAGTGTAATTATACTGGAGAGAAACATGATGAACTCTTCGTAATTTAGCATGATATTCGACTGGCTCCCCCATTGTAAAAAATTGCTTTCCATCCATTGTGTAATTTATAAGGAAATAATGGAGTGCTTTCCCTTCTTTGGTTAAAATTCACTTCCCCGTCCATTACATAATTTCTCCAGAAATCATAGGGTGCTTATTATTGGCACCACACTTGCCTTCTTTCTGAACAGAATCTGTAAGCAAACAAAATGTGATGTCTTTTCTTTTTACTAGAATTGTGCATCCAGGTAAAAGGTATGCGTTATATCCCAAACGGCAACAAATAATGCGACTTCTGTATGACATTCACGTAATTCATTTTTCTGAATCGTATTTGCAACTCCAGACAGTGATTGCTTTGCTGTTCTTGAAACTGTTAACAAATTTCAATGACTTGCAATATGGTTATGTGTGTATTTGGTGATCATCCTCGATGGCCTTGATATCGTGTCAATAGCAGCTAATTAGCGTATGAACTAATTAGCGTACTGTCCATTAATTTTGTATTCCGAGATCATACATGTTGTCCATCATTTCAGTCTTGCGATTTTTGTAAGATAAGCATCATTTCAGTCTTGCACTTTTTATAAGATAGGAATCCTTAAGATGAGCTATAGAGATTAGAAAGAAATGTTTAGTGTCTTACTTCATAATATATGGGCAAACAATCCAATAGCCGTAATTGCTTATATGAATTTAAGTCTTGTTTACTTGACCAGCTTGCTCTAACTTTTGGTTCACAAACGTCATTTAATTAGCATTATATCTATGCAAAACAGCATCCATGGTAAAATGATAATTTTGTGTGGCCAGATTCTGCAGTTACACGTAGTTGAAATATGGCATAGTGAAGCAAGTGTCATTAATGTGTGTACTGTCTATATAATTCAGGATTGCAAATTTGATACGATTTTTTCCCAGCTTATTCGTGTAGTATCCAGTAGTGCTGCTCGAAACTCTTATCTCACTATTGTATCATCCACTGTAAAGATTTTCAACTGTTCATTCGTCTAGAAGGGCGGATTGGCCGGCGCCGGTGGGCAAGGAGGTGTCGGAGAGGAAGGGGATGGGGAGATTGCGTGAGTAGAGAAGGGAGAAAGGCGATTGAGGGATTGGGACGCAGCGTACGTTGTGTGTGCGTGAAGCAGCTCCGTCGACCGGCCATGGAATCAGCCACGGCGGCGGGAGAGAAAGGGGAGCGAAGGATTTGGAGATGAAGCGATGTCAAACTGGAGCTACCTGGAAAGGTGTATGCAGATGTCAGATCTAGCCTTTGCTTTCTGTTGCCCTTACTTAACTTTCAGTTTCATAGTTGTACTCTTAAGATTTCAGTTCCTTCAGAATTTCTGCTGTTCTCTCTCAATATGACCACTATGTTGCTGTAGGTAATAGTGTTGGAGTGTCATTATTTCAGGGCGTGGTTAAAATTTCCACTATGACCACTATGTTGCTGTAGGTAATAGTGTTGGAGTGTCACTATGTTGGGGGATTCATGTCATGTACTATGGAAACTGTAGTACATGTAAATGTTAGAATGTAGGTGTTGGGTACATGGCCAATAGCATCTGTGGCCTTATAGAATTATATTTCATAATAGTATTGTCTGAATTTGAAAGCCTTGCACCTGCAAGAAGTATTGGCATGTGAAACGTAACTAAAAACTGCATACTTGTGTAATTCAGTAATTTTGATTGTGATCTACTGAACTAAGGTGGCTAGGTAGCGGCTTTTCTTAAGTAACCAGCTTAAGTGTCTTATCTTCCTGAATTAAAGACGATAACCGTTTTCATGATAAGAAACTAAATATTCTAATCACGTACATATTACTTGCTTTATTGCGTTCTGGGTTAGGCTTTAAGATGCAAATTCTGATGAGTTCAGATCTGTTAGTACAATATTGTCCAGGTGGGGTAATGCATTTTCCCCTGTTGTGTTGTAGGCTGCAGGTGAGCCTTGTCGAGGCCGTCCCGAGCTTGCTCTATATCGTGCTGCTGGGCCTGCTGTCGAGCGGACGACGATGGTTCTTAATGGTACTATTTGCTGATTTGTATATTCTTTCTACTGAAGTTTGCAACTTATTTTCACTCCATGGCATAACTGGCTCAGTATAGTAATACACTACTATACTGCTGGTTTCTTGTGTGTTTTGCCTCTCTTAACAGCCGTCAATGTTACATAATGTGCAGTATGTACTGTCAGTAAAATACTCTTCCTAAGCAAAAGAAGTTTGCAACTTATTTTCACTCCATGGCATAACTGGCTCAGTATAGTAATACACTACTATACTGCTGGTTTCTTGTGTGTTTTGCCTCTCTTAACAGCCATCAATGTTACATAATGTGCAGTATGTACTGTCAGTAAAATACTCTTCCTAAGCAAAAGAAATCATGCTTCTGTCAAAAAAAATATTTTCATTTGTTTTGTTGTGCAAACAATAGCGGCATGATTACTTTTCTTACGTTTCTTTAAATTTTATGCTGCCAGCCAGAATAGCTCAATGGTTGCATAATTTAAGCCATGAATTCCAATGCGATATCTATAGTTTGCCAACACTGTATGCCCTCCTCTTTCTGTATCTGACTGGAACCCTGGTTTTGATCACAGGAGGGTGAGCTGGAGGCGCTAGACAAGGGAGTGGAGCCGGCGTGGGGCAATCTGGTCATCTCGCTCGAGCGCATCGTCGACAGCTAGATGTCGTCGGGAACATCGGCGACCATCTCAAGGCTGTCAAGGAGGCCGCCGACCTCCGTGCCGCGCTCGAGAACATCCAGGTACACCCTCTCTCTCCTGCCCTCTTGCCGCCTCTTGTTCAAATTTTAAGGCTGCGGTGGTTCTTGCATTATTTTTTGAAAATGGTGATATGGTATGTTTTAGTGGATTAATGGTTAACTCATGAGTTTTACTTGGTTCTGTTCATATTTATTGTTTATTAACTCATAGATCACCCAATCTGGTATTAGAGTTATCTAGTGTTTATGTTGTAAATTGATATTTAATGAATTGTATGATGTTGTTTGAGTACTGTATAGTGGTAGTGGTACCATTAATTCTTGAGTTGTTGTTTCTTGAGCACATCATAGCTCCATATGATGTTTTTATTACCTAAATGTGTGATGTTTCAATATAGAATTTGGCAGTGGTTAGAATGTATGGTTTGAACTTAGAATCGTACAAACTATGCGTAGCAAGATAAAGCTGCAACATACTTCTAGAGAATCATATCCATTAAGGGTTTCATAGTACAAAATCATTCAAAAGCTCTCTGCAATCAGCTATCGTTTGTATCTGTTCTCACCAGTTTGTACTTGCCATAAAGAGCAAACAGTAGGTTACCCTATATTCTTGCCATATTCCCCTTTTAAGATAATGCAGATATGCATCAAACAGTTTTCTTACTAACTAATTAGCCATGATCTGAACAAATTGTGCCAATGACTCCTTGCTAGTTAACATAAATTGTGCCAATGACTTGCAGGTTACGGAATCTGATTGCAACAATCTAAAGAAACAAATGGTGTTTGCACTTTGCAGAGGTGAGGCATGAAGATTCAGTAACAGGAAAGGTCATACATATTTTCACAAGTAAATTCAGATAGAGAATAGTGAGGATCTTGCAAAGTTACAAATTAGTGGTTGCAATCTGCTGTTTATATTCGTGGTTACAAAGCTGTGATGTTTGTACTGCTGTTTATATTACTGCTGTGTTGTTTATACAGATTGAGATCTGAGATCTATATTGTGTTGTAAACTGTGTTAATGTCAGTAGCTGATCTAAACTAGTAGCTGATCTAAACCGTGCCCCAAATACATTTAGGGGCATTATCTAAAATTGCCCCAAAAACAATTAGAGGCATTTTCTCAAACTGCCCCTAGATGTATTTGGGGCATTTGAGATAATGCCCCTAAATGTATTAGAGGCACTTTCTTAAAACGCCCCTAAATGTATTTGGGGCATTTGAGATAATGCCTCCAATTGTATTAGGGGCACTTTTGAAAGTGCCCCTAAATGTTGAGCTATTGGGGCACTTTTAGGGGCACTTTCTCAAAGTGCCCCTAAAACCTTTAGAGACACAGGTATCCGTGGCACTTCTAAAAAGTGGCCCTAATACTATTTGAGACACAAAAGTGACATTTGGGGGCACTTTGAAGTGTCCCAAAATCTCAACCGTGCTGTAGTGTTGACCGCAGGCAGCATGCCGACTTCCTCCTTCCCCAGAAACACGTCGTTGAGCTCCGAGTCATTGAGCTTTAGGTTCTTGAGCAGTTCCCCAACGTCCGTTCTCCGTCCTCTTTCTCTCCTCTCCCTTGCACTGGATGGTTCCGCCGCCATCTTGTCCGATCGTCCGCCAAGTCCTCGCCACGGGACGAAACTCCAACCTCCCCGTCCGCCAAGGCCGGGAAACCAGACCAGCCGGTCCCTTGATCAGCCCGAACGGCGGAGAGATGCGGGAGTCTGTCGCTGGAGCGAGAAGGTTGGTCGTCGTCAGTCTCCGGTGGTGATCGCCGCCGCCGTCGCCCTAACCCTAGGAAAGCCCTAGGTCCGTGAGCGTGATGTTAGTGGCAGCGTAGAAAAGGTCCATATCTTCGTCGTCGCACGGGCTGCCCAGCCCAATCCATGGCTTGGTCCTCTCAGTCCACCTGAACTTTGGGGAGCCCACACCTTCCAAATGATATGATGCATGGGAGAGGCCACCATTCCTTCAAATTGAGTCCTATAAGCAGAGGAAGCCGTGTAGGTGCCACTGTCCGTGAATTTCCAAGGGATGGAATCCGGCGAGTCGGGGTTTAGCTGGACCGCTTGCACTTGCTGCCAAAGGAGCACAAACTCCTCGATGTGTCTCGCAGAAAGGATGTGCGCGGTGTCAATTTTGCCAATCCAGCTATGATTTGCCATGGACTGCTTGACCGTCCATTTCTTCCTCTTGGAGATAGAATAAGAGTATGGGGCGATGAGCTTCAGACGTTGCCCGTTGAGCCATGAGGATTTCCAAAAATCTGCAGTGGCTCCGTCAACGAGCGTGATGTTAGTGGCAGCGTAGAAAAGGTCCCTATCTTCGTCGTCGCACGGGCTGCCCAGCCCAATCCATGACTTGGTCCTCTCAGTCCACCTGAACCAAAGCCAGCGCAGCCTCAGGGCCCTCGCAAACTGGTCGAGGTGGAAGATGCCAAGCCCACCAAGCTTTTTGGGCCTTTAGACAGCCTACCAATTCACCTTAAGTTCATATAGGCGATGGAAAACTCATAGTAGTTGAACATGATTTTGAACCTGGCGCTAAAACGGTGTTGCTACTGCCACCATATGCTACAGTGAGACCATAACCATGTCATGCGCCAACATCATTTCAAAAATAAAATTTACTCTGCAAATTCTACAAAACAAACAACATGGCACGGACAACCCTGACTGGAATACAACATATATTTGGTGTTTTCCACAGGCACAAAATATAGTGCAACATAGCAGTGGATCACCAAATCAGCGTCAGTACAGCAAAAGGGTTTGAAGCATTAGTGCAGACACAACTAAAACGGTAATCATCGTCAGTTACATTCAAATAAGGAAACAACAAGTTCAATAAAACAAAGGCTGGATAGGTTCACATATGAACAACTAACGCAGAATCTGTCGGGTACTTCTGAAGAATGAAAGCATATAACACAAGAGGTTTGTCAGCCAAAGTGAACTTTATCAGTCCTAGTCTACACATCTGAAAAGAGAATGGATAAATATGATGGTGAAGAGGACAATGATTCAAACAAACGATCAAAGAAGCAAAATTCAGAGACTTGATAAAGGGCGCTTTATCTATCTATCTATTATATACGAAAACCAATATACGGAGGTTGTGTTTTCGAGACTCCACGTTAGTCCACATCAGTAGAATTATTTTGATAGTTGGCTCTAAAATCTGTGGTTCGGATTTAACCAAACAACGTAACGTCACGTAATTATATTCCTTACACACATTAGGTGTCTTCCACGTCATTTATCTCTCCCGTATACTGTTCAAGAAAAAAAATCTATTTCTCTCTTTGACAACACATTGTTTAATTCATCTCCGTTAAAAAAGTATACTGATACGAACCCTTGAACGTGCACGATACAAACTCTACGAAACTCAGACCCATCAGCGTTACCTATTGGAGTAGTGCAAGTGCACACCTCCATTGTATCTGTTCTATATAATTTCTCTTTACAACCCTATATCGTATACATCTAAAAAAAAAAAAAACTAAACCAAACCAAATTATTTAGAATTTCTACCAAAACCGCTCCAATCTATCCCCCGTTATCAGTTTGAAACCAAAGTTTCGAACCGTGGACAACCCGGCAGATTCGACTAGCAGCTAGCAGCTACTGGATGCATGGCTGCACCCAATCGAGCGAGGGAAATCAGCTAGCAGCTAGATGGATGCATGGCTAATGGCTTCATAGAATGCAAATTCCAATCGTTGAGATTCCTGACCAACAACGTAAAACAAGGCCAAGTATGATTGATCGCGGATGCATTGGATTTTATTATTTTATACATTATATAGTTGCTCTCATAAACCATAACTTTTGTAGAACTCATCGTGTGTTAGATCTACCTCAGCCAATATTTTTCTATTTCGACCTTGAAATATATATTTAGAAATAGAAAAAAGAAGTTTGAACGTAGAAATAGCTTTTTCTATGCACGGCCGCTATCAAACGCGCTATTATTACGAAATAAATTAGTTTAAAAATTTAAACTTAGGCGTAGCCGAAATAGGAAGTGGTGAGTTTCTGAGAACTCGAGCACATTTGGAGTGTGTTTACTATATGTATTATAATACAAATAGGGATAAATCATAATTGCAACTGCGAAAAAAGATGCATCTTATGCATTTTAGCAACAAATAGCAACAAAAATGACATGTGTGTCATAATTTACTTTTGAGCTAGTAATAATATAATATTACACAAACAATTTTCAAGATTATTACTTAAATTTTAGGTACTAATAATCCAATATCTTGCATAAAAACTATTGTGTCATCGAACTATAACTCTGTATATTAGTATTTGATCACTAGAAATACATATAATTATCTATCACAAAATAAAAATATAAATGAATTTCTGAACCTATTTCTTCGTCACTTTCGACACACTAAAGATGATGTTTCTATCTCTTAAAAAAACTAAAAACGATGCCCTCGCAAGTTATTATATACTAAAAGCAATATACAGGAACTAAGGCACTAGGTTGAGCCAAATCATCCGAATATTCGTCCCACCAGGGTTCTACGCGAACTATAGCCTGCGGCAACTGCGGTGCACTGGCGCAGTAAAAGGCAGCAGAAGCTCTGCTTGCACCACCCAAGGTGAAGAGCCGTGAAACGCGTAGGAGAAGGTTACGCCCGAGATGGCCAGATGAGAGCACGTCTTCTCCATGTAGTCCGATCAGATCTGGTGATTAATTAGGACGAGGTGTGTAGGACGACGCAATTGCCGCTGAGCACGTGAGCGAGCAGGCGGTCCTTCAGCGTCAACGGAAGCTGGCAACCCTCATCAGCCCAATATCTCTTCTTCCACCTAAAATCTCTTAGTCTTATTTTCTGTGGCATCACAGATTAAAAATTATATTCAACTTAGCTAATATTGGGATTGTTATCATCTGAAGTTTATCAAGGTCATATCCTCCTCGTATTTCACAGTGCATCAGGAGCATGCATGGATGTGGCCGGATGTACAACAACTAGATTCGAACGGCCCGGCTTGCCGCGCGGCACTTGTTGGTTCTTTTAATTTTTTGCCCGTGTTTATCATATTTTGAACAGACTATTAAAATGATGTTAATATCAAAATGTATACGTGAAATATGTACCATTTTGTCATCGGGAAAGAATGTAGCTAGGTTACATAGCAACTGTGATTCCCATTATGCTAAATACAAAAGCTTTAGAAGCAATATTCTAGCTTCAACCTTATTTTCATTGGCGCATCTAGTCTCTTTTAAGATGCAATAAAGTACGCCCATTCATTGTTTTCACATCCAAAATATTCAAAAGCTCAGAGGCAACAAACATTCTTCCAGCACTGAAAGAAAAGTACATGATCTAAAAGGATTCATCTATGGTGCTTCGTTGTTGTCCAGGTAGATGCTTATCTGAGCATGATTTGTGCTATCAGCATTCAGCGACATTAATTCAAATGCACTCCAGTTCATGCAATTTATTATACTGTTGCGCTGCTCTCCACATTTATATGACTCTTTCTTTAACACTCACATCTATATAATTCTTTGTGCAAAACTGCACATATTTTGGAAAGTGCAAAACAAAAAGGAAGCATGAGTATCAGGCTCAAAGGAATCTCATATATCAAAGAATCACATATTGTTTGAATATGCACGTGCTTTGAAGTTTTACCACCGAGTTATAGTCACTAAATGAGAAAGTGGCGCATTAGCTGGATATATTCATCTCACATGACCAGGTTTCCTATGCTAGTAAGACGAAAAGCTCACTACAATTTTGCACAGAATATAGAAACACAACTGTGTATATTTGGTGAATTCGTAAGCAGTCAGACCTTCCTATGAAGAGAAACGGAGAAGGAATTACCTATACAAAAATGGATAGGAAAAGCATTGTGTCTAGCTTAGCTAGTTAGCGCCCGGGTAAGGATTGTGTCTAGCTTAGCTAGTTAGCGCAACACATACGTATGTCCGGACAGTTTTGCAAGGAACCAACTTATTCACTAATTACAGAGCACCATCGTTACGAACTTATAGTTACATACACTATTCTCTTCAACCATAGCATGCCATAACTTAAAACAGAATAAATCAAGCACCGACACCTACGGAACTTCGCGGGAGACAAAAACTTCCCGGGAGACAAAGAGAGACAATTTAGTGTTCATGGTGGTACCTGCACACACCCATGCGTTATACGGGGATTTAATCCGTATATACCCGTTTTAGCTTGTTTAACTGGTAAAATACACATTTTTGGTGTACAAACTGGTTTCAGAATTTTGAAAAAAAAAATTTGCTCGTCATTTTTGGGGTTGACTTTTACGTTGACTTTTATGTTGACTTTCAAAAATAATCATAACGGATGGAAAATAACTAAAAAAAATTTGAAATCACTTTTTAATAATTCTATCAACTCCACTAATGGCATCCCCCTGATCTCCTTGAGTAATCTCTTTTCACCGTTGCGCATATGTGTCGGTCAAACTTAGGGTGTATAGCTACCACCATTAACACTGAGTCTTTTCCGGGAGACAAATATAACAGCCGATCGGTTGGCGAGACTAGTATTGATACGGGTGGAACCACCCCATACCCTTACCCGTCCACATCGAGCTTACCCGTCACTCGTACCCATACCCGTCAATGGGTATAATTTTTCCCATACCTGTCACCCGACAGGGTAAATGGGTACCCGCGGGTAAAAATATCCACGTTTAAAACACATCAAATTGAGAAAAAATTATTTGTAGAAAACAACACATAACACATCCGGAAGAGATCGCTTTGCTTTTCTGCTCTATCGAGAGTCGAGACGTGATCACGTGAATCAGATAAATTTGATACGGTATTAGGGATAGCTAATCTATCAGTATAGTTGTCCGCCATCCGCGGCAGGTGAAGTGAGTGATCCCCGTCTACCCATTGTCATATCTAGACGTGACAACGACACAAACCAACAGTGTACACAGAGTGCTTGCGTGGAGTGCTTGTGTTCAAAAGAAGGCACAGAAACGCGTTAACGTTGCATACCCTATTTTGGAAGTTGGGATCGCCAAGTCAGAAACAAAAGTAAAACTTTTATTTGTTGAGATTATTCTAAATAAATCACTTTGGGAGATATGTATCTGTTAATCCGAAGTCGCCTGTTGGTCTGGAAATGTACGTAGGTAGCAGCACGTATACATGCATATGTCACAAGGCAAGGATTAAGAGTGCACACAATGGATAACACATTTTACATAGGACCAACTTTTCAGCAATTACATAGCTCCACCGTTACATAACCATAGCATGCCACAACTTTTTCAGGGAGACACTAACAATCGCCATGCATGCGTGCATGCATGCACGTAAAACACGGCGGTCACACCTAAGAGGAGGGAAATGGGGTAAGAGGCTGATCAGGACGAGGTATCTGAGGCTTCAGTACGTAACACGACGGGAAGTGGCGACGGCTGCGGGTCTTTTGAAGGTACGTAGAGGAGAGAGGGCTAGCTTGGTATCATGCACGAGCACGTCGGGGATTGTTATTTAGCAGTCGGAAACGGTGACATGTGCGCCCATTAATGCGAAGAGATCCCAGTGATTGATTGTCGAGCTAGGACGATCGAACCAGAGTCCATGGGCATGCATGCAATACAACACCCTTACGTAAAAAAATCGAACCCAACCGAAAATGCAATTCTAAGGGAGCCGGTGTCTCCCGGTGTGACCCCGAACCAATAAGAGGCCACGGTTGTTTTTTTTTTTTTTTTGAACACTAAAAAGGCCCCGAAGGACCTGGAATCTGCATTAAGTCGGCATGGGGCATACAATTACATAAAGGACCCACAAGAAACAAGGAATTGAAACAAGGTCCTTAGGAAATACACAAAGCACCCTAACTAAGACCGCAGAAACGCGATCAAGTCCAAGCTCGCCGACGACGACAAGCCTCCAAACGCGGCCGCTCCACTGATCTCCACCGGGGACAAGGCCACTTGGTGAAGCATGGGCGTTCGGCGCCGCATCGAAGCTGAAGAAGATCCTCCAGAGGAGGAAGAAGCTCAAGCAGCCACAGCTGCCAAGAACGGCGGGGCCAGCCCTCTGGCCAAGGATAGCAGCGGCATAACATCGCCGTCGCTGAGGAACCGCCGAAGGAGACGCAGAATCCAAGATCTCCCGACGCCAACCCTGCACAGCAGACGAAGCAGCGCAGTACATCACCTCTCCCTCGCCACCCCGGCCGGCCGAGAGGGAAAGCACCACCTGATACAAACTGAAGAGCAGGAGACACCTAACGAGCTTATTCAAGCACCGTCCGCCGAATCCACCACCTCGCCGCGCCATCCACCATGGAAGGTCGCCGGGAAGAGGTTTCTCCACGCCTTGGCCGCCACTCGAGAGCGGGCAAAGCAAGCGGGAGGACACGCAGCAGAACCAGCACAGCGTCACCGGCCCGCCCTCCACCGTTCCCCGAGCTCCACGCCGGTGAAGGGGAAGGGACTGGACCGACGCCACCGCCCAGATCCACAGCAGGGCAAGCTTATTAAGGGCGCAGCGGCCAGATCCCGACCACACGGCCGTCCGCCTCGGACGCCAGCGAGCGAGAGGATCCCGGCGAACTCCAGCACGGCTTGCACGCACCAGAGGACTACGCGGCAAAACGCCAAGCTCCACAAGGGAAACACAAGACCTAGCACTACTACTCACAGGGGAGGACCAGCCACCTCTCTCGCCCCATCTCCAGCCGGCTGAGCCGTCGGAGACGAGGGAGAGAGGGGCTGGGGCGACGGCGGCGACTCTCAAAGCACTAGAGGGGAGAGAGAGGAAGAGAGGAAAAGAGACTACCGGCCACGGTTGTTTGTATGCTTATAACTGGGTACTTGCTCAGCTGTATTAGATTCTTTCCACCCATTTAATGCACGCGATTGTGTCTCTGGCAGCAATAACTGCTCATTCCCTTCCTCTCACGCGTTGAACGATTGAAGGCCTTGAAGGCACAACCCATTCTTCACCATTATATTGCCTGACGCGGCAGCAAATGACTCTGTGCATTTTTTTCAACATATATTTTAATTCGATTTTCTAAAAAATGATTCAGTTTATTTTTAGAAAAAATAAATGTCTTTTTAAGAACTGTTAGCTAATTCCAATAGAAATATGAGAGATATTTCATAAATTACTAAATTTTGGGACATACTAACACGATCTAATTACGCTTTAGAAATTAATCTTTTTGTCATAGATACCAATATTATATCAACAATTTGCGGCATATACTATTGGAATATGAGACATACTTGTTACGACCCATATTTTGTTTATGGTGCGAAATTGGTATAAATAAAATATGACATATATTTCATTACTATTTCAGAAGTACTCCGTATATGGTATATATGATATACATGAAGAATATAATCCAGTTATGTTTCGTGAGATGATTCCAACTAAAATCGATCAAGATATATTTCAAGTATGCGTTCAATAACACTTTGGTATCAAAGAGATGTGACATATTTTTCACACATTTGTGGAAATTGGAAGGTCGGGTCCAATTACGTTTCAAAAATCAAAAAAGTTTATCGGAGATACCGGTATTATATTAACAAAATATGGCATATAGAATTGGAATTTGAGACATTTTTATAGTAAATTGAATTCAGATTTTCGAGCAAATTAGTAGCGTTCAAATGGATTAAACACCACCAAACAATTTCTCAACCAAGGGATTTTTAGTTGGATTTTGACAAGGATTTCTCAATCTGGGTATTGCAAAAAAAGTATCTAGAAAATTAAATTGCAGCAGAGATTCGGATGCATTAGATTGGACACTGAATAGAAGACTAAAATTCAGATCTAACTAAAAATAGGGGTGTGACTAGTTCTCATTCGACTGAGAATTACGTTAATTCTCAGTCGAATGATGTCAGCGTGGTGATTTCTAGCTCTTTTCTGTTATCCCGATCGATTGATAGCTAGCGGTTTTTAAACGATCGATTTGCTCAGTAACCATGTATGTACGTGTTGTTTCCGGTGAAGTGAATAAGGACACGATTTGTTGGGCCTTAGAGCTGTATTATGAGTTTACTGCTTTCTGCAATAGAGTTGATGGTGTCGGCACAAGGTTCGCCTTCCCCTGCTAGTTAAGCTCATGTGATGGGAGAACAATTTTTTTTTGGAGAAGCCTATAGGGGGTGCGAAGCCCACACCATTGAGCCATAAAAAATGACAAAGGATAAGTGTATACAAAGAGATTTGACGGCGAAATTTCACGCGTGGGTACTTGCTCAGCTGTATTAGATTCTTTCCACCCATTTAATGCACGCGATTGTGTCTCTGGCAGCAATAACTGCTCATTCCCTTCCTCTCACGCGTTGAACGATTGAAGGCCTTGAAGGCACAACCCATTCTTCACCATTATATTGCCTGACGCGGCAGCAAATGACTCTGTGCATTTTTTTCAACATATATTTTAATTCGATTTTCTAAAAAATGATTCAGTTTATTTTTAGAAAAAATAAATGTCTTTTTAAGAACTGTTAGCTAATTCCAATAGAAATATGAGAGACATTTCATAAATTACTAAATTTTGGGACATACTAACACGATCTAATTACGCTTTAGAAATTAATCTTTTTGTCATAGATACCAATATTATATCAACAATTTGCGGCATATACTATTGGAATATGAGACATACTTGTTACGACCCATATTTTGTTTATGGTGCGAAATTGGTATAAATAAAATATGACATATATTTCATTACTATTTCAGAAGTACTCCGTATATGGTATATATGATATACATGAAGAATATAATCCAGTTATGTTTCGTGAGATGATTCCAACTAAAATCGATCAAGATATATTTCAAGTATGCGTTCAATAACACTTTGGTATCAAAGAGATGTGACATATTTTTCACACATTTGTGGAAATTGGAAGGTCGGGTCCAATTACGTTTCAAAAATCAAAAAAGTTTATCGGAGATACCGGTATTATATTAACAAAATATGGCATATAGAATTGGAATTTGAGACATTTTTATAGTAAATTGAATTCAGATTTTCGAGCAAATTAGTAGCGTTCAAATGGATTAAACACCACCAAACAATTTCTCAACCAAGGGATTTTTAGTTGGATTTTGACAAGGATTTCTCAATCTGGGTATTGCAAAAAAGTATCTAGAAAATTAAATTGCAGCAGAGATTCGGATGCATTAGATTGGACACTGAATAGAAGACTAAAATTCAGATCTAACTAAAAATAGGGGTGTGACTAGTTCTCATTCGACTGAGAATTACGTTAATTCTCAGTCGAATGATGTCAGCGTGGTGATTTCTAGCTCTTTTCTGTTATCCCGATCGATTGATAGCTAGCGGTTTTTAAACGATCGATTTGCTCAGTAACCATGTATGTACGTGTTGTTTCCGGTGAAGTGAATAAGGACACGATTTGTTGGGCCTTAGAGCTGTATTATGAGTTTACTGCTTTCTGCAATAGTGTTGATGGTGTCGGCACAAGGTTCGCCTTCCCCTGCTAGTTAAGCTCATGTGATGGGAGAACAATTTTTTTTTGGAGAAGCCTATAGGGGGTGCGAAGCCCACACCATTGAGTCATAAAAAATGACAAAGGATAAGTGTATACAAAGAGATTTGACGGCGAAATTTCACGCGACCAACCGAGGTCCGAAGTGGTTGGAAAACCTAGCTAGTTCTCCCCTTTCTTACCAGTGGACACCGCCGGCCCGCCGTCGATCCCACGTGGCGGCGAAGCTAGCCGTGGGTCGCGTCTTTCTCCATGCGCTTTCAGGCAGCGTGGTCGTGGCAAAAGTTGTTTCCCAACGCCAAGTTTTTTTTTTGTGTGACATAAACCGGACTATATTAGATTACCATTAGATACAAACGGAAGGAGGACCGTTGTCCAAATTTACAAAAAAGCCCCTGAAAAAGTGGAAAAACACAAAACAACTCCGGAGCTTTTCTTGGCCAATTCGCAGCTGCGGTCTACTTCGCCGCCACGCTGGAGAGCCGGAGGAAGACGAAGGAGAAGTCCAACCGCTGAGCCGCCTGCTCGGTACTATAGAGGACCAGCCTCGATGGAGCGCCGCATTTGTCGTCCGCCGCACCTCGGCGGCGGGTGAGTAGGAGGCACCAGCCAAAGGGAGCAACGCCAGCCCACATCAGATCCAAAGCAGGGACAGCAGGAAGGTGGCGCGCCGACGCAGCCGACAACACCGACACCTCCCTTCCTCCGACAACCAAAGTCGAGCAGATCCCTTAACTCCTCCACCTCTCTTCCCCTACCACCTCGGCAGCGAGAAAAGAAACGAGATGAGCAGCGACACCCAACTCCGGCTTGCTCCAAACTCGAGCTTATTGGCCGAGGTCCGGCCAGATCTGCCACCAATACCAATTTTCCCCATGGAAACCAGCAGGGAGAGGAGACAGCCGGCCATCGGATGCTGCTCACGGGCTCGGGCAAAAACCTCCAAAGCGGCAAGAAGCCACGAAACCTTAGACCTACAGCTATAACTGGCCATTTCTCAGGCCGGGTCAGGCCTAAAAAAAGCCCGAGCCCAGTCGGGCCGCAGAAATCGGGCCCAAGCCCAAAAAAGCCCAACTAGGCCCGACCCGATCCCGGCTAAAATCATGTTTTTGGTAAGCCCGAGCCCAGCCCGACACGACTATCGGTCCAAAAAATCAGGCCCAATGTGCAATCACGGGTCGGGTAGGGCCGTCCGGGCCGGGCTGCCCATGGCCAGGTAGAACCAGTCCACTGGGCTGGCGAAGGCAACATGTGAGCTTCGGCTGCCCTAGGTCGCTTCCAGCCATGCATGGGGCCCAAGGAAAGCGACATTTTTCAATGGCAATACCCAATAGTCCACGCGCGCGAGCCCAAGGAAAGCGACATTTGCCATGCATGGAGCTGATGACCTCCGGCGAGCGGAAACCCTGCCATGTACGGCCGGCTGCCTTGGTCAGATCGGGGCCGTCTCCTTCCCTGCCATGTGGGTCCGTCTGCGCGAGCCTTCAGCGCTCAAGAAGCTCCATTGATGCTGCTTCCTTCATCTCGATTCTCCACGGCGTACCTGAGGAAATAGGTGTATGGATTTTTAAAAAGAACGGGAACGTGCACTCGTGCGGTCTCTGACAGTCTGACCAAACTGAACATTTAAACAACCGGTGACAGCAGCAGCTAACTGAAGAACCAAGAAACCAGCTTGACTGAGCCTGCTATAATACAGTCCGACATACGGGGTTATTCATTCGCCTTTTCTTGATGGTGATGGATAACGGAGACCAAAAAATTCGTTTGGTCGGAGATTTTGACGAAATTTTAAGCCCACTAGTCAAGGAGGTTCAGTTCAGCATGGGGATGCAGAGACCGTATCAGCTATCCTGTTACAGACAAGCACCAGCTCTGATACTAGTGGAATTTGGTGCGGCGACACGCCGCACCCGTTGTAATTTGTAAAATGTTATATTTTTTTAACATGCTAATATATTTTGGAGTATATTCAAAATTGTGTCCAAATCTAGTAAAGTTCACTCAGATTGTGTCCAAATGTTCACCAAATTGGAATGTTCAAATACGTTTGCATTATGCCATAAGTAGTTAGCATATATTTTTGTGAACATGTTGATATATTTTAGAGTGAACAGTAAACGGCACGTGTGAACAGTATTCAGTGAATTTCATGTACATATTATTGCGAAAAGAGGGAAAAAATACAGTGCGTGTACTGTAGCAAATTTCAAAACACGCAGGGGTCTTTGTGCAAAAATGCTACTTTTACCGTTGGACGACGAAGCGACGGCGCTTCTACGGTGCCTAGGCGACGTGGCCACCTCAAGTTTCAAAATTTTGAAATTCGTCAGTATTTGTCTTTTTTTTTTTGCGCAGCCAAAAATACCATGAATTTGAAGATTGGAGAGAAATATGTTTATGTCCATCAAAATCAAAAGGTTAAAACATGAAGGCTGAGTATTTTGCGTAGCCAAAAATACAATGAATTTGAAAATTGGAGAGAAATATGTTTATGTCCGTCAAAATCAAAAGGTTAAAACATGAAAGTTGTTCGAAAGGTTGGTATTCATCTAAAGGAAAATTTAAATGGATGACTGAGTGCGGCGAATTTGACGAAATTCATCAGATGTTTTTGCGAGTTTGGATCTAAAATCAAGGTGTTAGAGTCGACTAAACTTAAAACTGATCGTGGGAATGGAATCTGCTCGTTGGTGTGCATATATTTCATATACACGTTATCGCGAGAATGGAAAAAACACAGCTACAGTACACGGCATATGTTCGGTACTGTAGCGATCTACAGTGCCCGCGCATACCCAGCGGAGGGCTTAGGGTGGTCTTTTATGTAGCGGAGGGAAAAAAACATGCTACAGTGCGCGGGCACTGCAGATGCGCGGCACTGTAGCGATCTACAGTGCCCCCGCGTGACGTGGGCGCGCGAGGAGAGGGCTAAGCCGGTCGGCTTTTATATAGGGTTTTATTTACAGACTTGCAGTGGGAATACATACAGGTTTACATAGGAACAGAACACAGGTTCAGTACAGCAAAGCTCGTAAAGAAATAAAATGAAATTCGTTGGTCACATTCAAAGAACCAAACCTCCACACATAGGTTCAGAAATAAACACAACCAAACTTGATACGTACATTCCAGGGCACCCCTGCCCAAAGAGAATCACACTCACAGTGTCGTCACCAGCCCTTGGTACACACATCCAGGTACTTGCGCATCTTCAGCATCGACAAGCGTCCTCAACTTAGTGTGCCTCATGCTTCGCCCCTCTAGATGAACCGTGGCATGATTCCTAGGCTGCCAGAATTAGGAAACAATCTGTAGTGAGTAGTAGTCATGACAGACACGTAACATGGTTTACACATACATAAGACTGAGGCATTCTAAAATTACTCCTCGCTTGATTTTTTTTTCTGTCAGCAAAGCAAGGGCAGAGTCACATACTAAATGCTACAATTATGTGTGGAGGTGCAACTCTCAGCATGAGCATATAGCTACAAATTTTGTTGTCATGCACTACTGTCACATTCAACATTGGGGTATTGTTTGTCTCAATAACAGAATCAAGGCCTCAACAACTATTACTACTAATATATGTTTCAGAAGCACGCAAGTTGAAAAAATAACAGATCAAGGCCCCAACAACTATTACTACTACTAATACCTTGTGCCATCCATGTGGTAGACAGTGTATAAACATCCAGGTCTTCGCCATGAAGTTGTTGGTGCTGCTTTTGAAGCCCAGGCAACCAGCGGGAAGAGATCTCTTGCATATCCTCACCCAGCCCAAGCTGCTGCAGACTGCCCAACCCCTCTACATGGCTTAAGTTTGGGCAACCACGTACTTCCAGTTCTGTCACTTGGGGGAGGTTGGAGACCCTCTCCAGGCCTTCACATTTATCCATAGCAAGGACCCCAGAAAGCAGTGGGAATTCCTCTACGACCCTCAAGTCCTTTGTTCCCCTTAAAACGAGCTCCTTCAAACTGGTGGTGTCCTCTCCAAGCTGTCGCGGGAGGGCTCTCAGCTTTGGGCACTCTAGGAGTCCCAACTTCGCCAAACGAGGCAGCAGTTGCAACCTTGCAGATTGGGCACCCTCGTGTTCATCAGCAGCAGCTCCTTCCTCAAGAAAATACCACTCCTCCCAGTTGGGCATATCCTTGAAGAACAACCATTCAAGTTTAGGAAAAGCAACTAACTCATTGCATAAAGGATCACCCTTCCCGCAGCCAACAAATTCAGGTCCAACCTTGGTAACTGCATATGCTCCATCAATTCTCAGATATTTCAAGTTGGGTAGCTGCCCAAGCGTTGGAAGATCCACACACGATCTTATATCTTCGAGATCTAAGTGCAGCAGTGAAGACAGATAGTTGGTACCAAACCAGTTGGGATACCGCCGACCAAAGAACCCTGAAATAAATAGGTCTTCCAGGTTGCGTGGGGTATTAGCTTCTCAAAGACCTTCTCAGTATTGCTAACATCTTCGTCTGAATATGATCTCTCTGCACGTTCACTCCAGACTAGAACTAGTTCTTTTAGATGATTTTTATCCGCCAGCACAGTATTTGTGCTACAGTGAAGGGCTCTTTCCAATCTAAGCAGGAAAAGACGCCTCATTTGCGACATAGAAGACAACTCTTCCAATCTCCACCCATCTTGTACATCAGAATTACCCCTTCCTCCACCCACAGGAAATTCCTCTATATCGGTAAGAAACTTCAATTTTCCTATCCCATTATGAACCTGGATTATTTCTATACCAGGGAGACGAAGACATCTTAAACTGAACAATTGGGTCATCGCCGAAGGAAGACGGTGAAGAGCATCACAGTTACGCAAGCTCAATACTTGAAGGTTCTTTAGGGAGCCAATGGATTCTGGAAGAGAAGATATGCCAGACTGATCTAGATCAAGTAGGCATAGATGTATCAATTTTCCTATATAATCTGGAATGCTTTGTACAAGTGAGCCATTCAGTACCAAAACACGAAGGAGCAGAAATCTCTTGAATAATGTGTCCTCGATGCGGTGTGGACCAGGTTCAGTTATGAAAGTCCTCACCTTAACTTGAATTTTGTCCATTCTGGGTAACAATAATTTATCCTTCTTGGTGACAACAGTAATACGTCGCAATTTTGACATATTTTCACCCCTTAATGTTTCAACATCTCCAACAAAACATTCTTCTCTTGATATTTTCAAACCAAGTTGTCTTAAGAGGTCATGCATTCTGCATCTATACTGGTTAAAGCATCGTCGGTTCGGTTCAAGGAGATTCCGATGGATTAGCTCGTAGTAGTACTCTTCTGATATGTCTTCTAGTTGTTGGCCTTGTTGCTCCTCGATGAAGCCTTCAGCAATCCAAAGCTTGGTAATGTCATTGCGGTGAATGTCTGAATCTTCAGTATAGAGCGCACAATAAAGGAAACATTGTTTTAGATGATATGGTAACTCATCGTAGCTAAGATACAGAGCTCCTTCTATTTCATCAGGGAGCATCGGGGAACCAACATATTTGCCCAAATACTTTTTCCACTCATTCTCTGTTAGATCTTTGCTTGCCAAAGCACTAGCTGTAACCTTGATTCCAAGAGGGAGGTGGCCGCATTTATGAACAATCTCAATACCTGTGTTTCTTAAATTCTGCACTTCTCTCTCTTCACCAATGTTCATGCTCTTCCAAAGTAGCTCCCATCCTACCTCTGTTGACATGAGATCAACTTGATGAATATGTTGTACACCTATTCTCATTGCAATTTGATCATCTCGTGTGGTCACCAATATTACTGCGGTAGCTACATGTAGTGCAGCTCTCAGTAAATCCGTCCATACATTGGAATGCCACACATCATCTAGAACCAGAAAGATACTCTTTCCTTCAATTGTTTCTGCAAGCTTCCTCTGCAACTCAGCTATGGTTTCACCTTGCTCGTGATGTACACCAATATTTCGGAGAACCTCTTTAAGAAGAGTAACTTCATTATAGTCTTGCGAGACACAAATCCATCCCTGTAACTTGAAGCTTCCTTTAACTTTTTTGTCATTGTATATTTTCTGAGCTAGTGTTGTCTTACCAACTCCTCCTGTTCCAACAATAGCAAGCTTGTAAGACTTACTTTCTTTGTGTTCAAGCACTAAGTCCAACAACTTCCTGCTAGAATGCATGATCTCCTTTCCCACAAGGTTGGGCTCAACAAGGTTGGAACTTCTTATCAGTCTGGATGTTGGAGGTTGTATGCTACTACTGAATGTTAAGAATATCTTGTCCTTTGAAATGTTCTCTATCTTTTTGTTGAGACTTCTGATCCGAACAGCAACATCATGACGTGACCCGATGTTACAAAAGCAAGAGGAAACTGAAAGACCTTTACATGCAGCTAATTTGCTTGACGATGATGAAGGATGGTCAGGCAGTAGCTTGCTTCCTTTGCATCTAGCCACATCCAAGATTTCATCTACATCATATATAACATCTCTTAGCTGACCAAGCCAATTGTGTACTGCTAGCTCTTTTGTTCTCTTTTTTTCAGCATCATATATACAATCCCGTATTAGTTCCACTTGTCGCAGCACTTCTTTGAGCTCTTTTTCCACCCCTAGGATTAGTATGGCCTCATCAGTAATGATATCTTGCAACTTTTTCACACATGATCCAAGCAAAGATTCAAGTATGGCTGCCATCAATCAGATAAACTCAGCGCCAGAGATCCCACCGAAACACCAGGGAGGCTTGTTTCCAATGTCAAATATCGAAGTCTGAAAAATGCATGCACAAGGTTTGTTAGCATGCTTTCAAAATTAGAAAGGGTTCTACTTATGTACTTCCACTGGGCTATATTAACATATATCAATACTGGGGTCCTACTTACATTCTGTTGAACCGTTATTGGGCCTGGCCCATGAACGTGAGAGCTGTGCACTTAGAAGAGGAGGGGTTCGCATCCTCCCTGACCTAATTCGAACCAAAAGCAACACCCAGCCGCCGGCCATGATGGAAACCACCAGGTGAGCTCCTCTCTGCACAACATGGTATCAGAGCACGGGTTGATGGCCGTGGCGGCGGTGGTGCTGGCTGGCCGCTAGGATAGCTACCTGTGAGGAGGGGGTAGAGAGAGGAGGCGGCTGTGGTGTGTGCTGCGTGCGCGTGAGCGGGAAGGAAGAGGCTCAGCTGTTGTACGAGGAAGAAGAAGGGAGAAGGAGAGGAAGCTGCTGCTGTGAAGGGGGCTGAGGAAGGGGCTCGAGCTGCCGTGCTGTTACTGCTGCATGCAGCTACTCGTGAGGAGAAGAACCTCCTGGAACTGCAGTTGGTGTTGTTTTGCGCCAGGGGAGAAATCGCCCCGTTCTCTCCCCTAGCTCTGCCGTGCTCCGTAGCTGTGGGGAACCGCCGCTGGAGCTCGCTGCCGTGCCGCTCGGATTTTCCGACTCGTGCACAACCGGATAATCCGGATTTCTCCAGTACACTGTTGCTGTCAGTCCTTAGTGATTTTTCCGAGTCAGCCGTGGAGACCGGATATTCCGGGTCAGCCCAAAATCGGATTATCCGAACTAGTCCAGTACCTCCAGTACACTGTTGGTCAGAAAGATGGGTGATCAGAAAATCCTTGCTGAGGCTCTCGAGAAGATCACGATGTTTCTCACCTCCAAGACGGATGGCTCAAGCTCCGGGGCCATGGTTCCTCGGCAGGAAGTGGTCCAGAAGATCGATTTGCCACCCACTGAAATTAAGTTAGAGGGTGTTACCAACTATCTGAGTTGGTCCCGGAGGGCAATGTTGGCTGTGGAGCAGAAGGACCTTGATGGGCACTTGGTTGGTACCGTTGGAGAACCAGAGGACAAGACTAGTGTGGAGGGGAAGAAGTGGAAGGTCATCAACTCTTTGCTTGTTGGATGGCTGTTGAATTCGGTGGTGCCCTCCATTGCTCGCTCCGTGGAGGGGCTAACCCTAGCCGCGGAGATCTGGAAAACCTTGTCTACGCAATACTCCGGCAAGGGCAATGTCATGCTCATTGCTCAGATTGATGGGAAGATTCACCGTCTTCGTCAAGGTGAAATGTCAGTGATGGCATATGTGGCAGAGCTGCAGGCTTTGTGGGCAGATCAGGATAACTGTGACCCTCTCGAACTCTATGACGCAGCCAGCATCAAGTCAGGGCATAGGTGGATGGCACGCAGGCGTGTGCTAAAACTATTAGATGGGCTCGATCGTCGTTTTGATGGCAGGAAGGCTTCCCTGATGCATCAAACTTCCCTGCCTACTATTGATGAGCCTATTGCAGCAATGACTCAAGAGGAAGTGCGCCTATCTCTTGAGAAAGCGGATGAGAAGGTTGTGCCGACTCCGACGTTTGCAGTCACTGAGCGTAGGGAATGGAGAGATACTAGGGACTGTTTTTCCTATGGGGAGCCAGGTCACTTGAAGTGGAACTGTCCAACTCGTGGCAGAGGCAGGGGATATTATAGAGGGGGAGGCAGCAGGCCGTATGGAAGCCGAGGTGGATACTCAGGGGGTCAGAATGCTAGAGGCAGAGGTGGATATTCTGGATACTCAGGGGGTCAGAAGGCACACATGGTAGTTGAAGAAGACAATGGGGCGCCAAAGGGCCCAAAAATAGATGATGCCACCTATGGAGATTTTGCTCACTTGGTTTCCACGAATGAAGGTAATTTTGCAAGGGCATCTCTTGCTGCTAATGAAATTGATACAGAATGGGTTCTAGACTCCGGTGCCTCTAAGCATGTTGGGGGTAAATTCTCTGTGTTTGAGTCTTACAGTAAACATCCTTCCACCCGCAAGGGTACCATTCAAACTGCTGATGGTACAAAACAGCCTGTTGTCGGGGTTGGTATAGTCAAGTGTACTCCCAACATCTCTCTATCCTCGGTTTTGCATGTGCCAGCGTTTCCTGTCAATTTGGCATCTTTAAGTGCACTGATTGATCAAATTGACTGTAGTGTGATTTTTGACAAGTTCGGTTGCCTGATTCAGGAGCGACAGACGAGGCAGATGGTTGGGACTGGCACCAGGCGTAGAGGACTTTGGTACATGGACAAGGGTGTGCAACCGGATTTGGTGTATGCTGCAACCATGGAGGACAAGGAGAAGCGTGCGATGATCCATCACTGTAGGATGGGGCATGTATCTTTTGATAAGATGAGTAGAATATTTCCTGATGTTATGTGTGGAATAAGCAAGTACAAGTTGTCATGTGATGCTTGCGAATATGCTAAGCACACAAGAGCCTCGTATGTCAGTAAGGGGTTGAGGAGTATATCTCCTTTTATGCTTATTCATTCAGATGTATGGACTTGTCCAGTGGTGTCAGTTAATGGAATGAAGTACTTTGTTACCTTCATTGACTGCTATTCTCGTATGACGTGGGTTTACTTGATGCGCCATAAGGATGATGTGTTTAACTGTTTTCAGAACTTTCATGCATATGTGAAGAACCAGTTTCAGGTGCAAGTGCAGGTGATCAGGACTGACAATGGCACCGAGTATGTGAACACCAATTTTGGGTCCTTCTTGTCTACCCAGGGAATTCTTCATCAAACATCCTGCCCAGATACTCCTCCACAAAATGGTGTGGCGGAGCGCAAAAATCGCCATGTTTTGGAAGTTGCTCGCTCGTTGATGTATACCATGAATGTTCCTAAGTTCTTGTGGAGTGAAGCTGTCATGACAGCCACATACTTGATCAACAGAACCCCTTCCAGGATTCTAGGCATGAAATCCCCTGTGAGTTGCTGTTTGGAGAAAATAAGTTTATTGTCCCTCCAAAGTTATTTGGAAGTACTTGTTTTGTTCGGGATCATAGGCCATCTATTGGGAAGTTAGACCCACGGGCATTGAAATGTGTGTTTATGGGTTATTCATCCAGTCAGCAAGGGTATAAGTGTTTCCCCGCAAAAAAAAAAGCAAGGGTATAAGTGTTGGAGCCCCTCTGCAAAGCGTATGTTTGTAAGTATGGATGTCACCTTCAGGGAATCTGAACCATTCTATGGTGAACCAACTGATCTGAGTATGTTATTTGCAGAACTTGACCACCTACACTCTGTGCAAGATGGTCATGAGGGGGAGAATGTTGTATCACGTACTCAGGGTGATTCAGTGGGTACTAACACTGATGATGATGTGCAGGTTCAGATTCAGCCAACAGTTCAGATTCAGCCAACAGTGGGTACAATTCAAATTGGTTCTCTCCAGGTTCCTGTTCCTGTTCGAGATCGTTGGCCGCAGAATCTTCGCGTGTACTCTAGAAGGCAGCCACCTGTGCAGGAGGAGCATCAAGACAGTGATACAAGCTCATCTGACACTGCGGGACAGCAGGCACATGTGCAGGGGGAGCAGCAAGGCAATGATGCTAGCTCATGTGATACTGTGGATCTTCCTATTGCTTTGAGGAAAGAACCACGAGCTAAGGCAGGAAGGCCTCCTGAAAAATACAGGGATGAGGAAGATACTATAGTGGCAAAGAAGGCACTACAAAATATACGGGATGATCATGATATTGGAAATTTTGTGTCTTATGAGGCTTTGTCTCCTTCCTACAGAGCCTTTGTTGCATCTCTGCAATCCGCGTCTGTCCCAAAGGATTGGAGGAGTGCAAAGCAAGATCCGAAGTGGCGTGCTGTGATGATAGAGGAGTTGGAAGCACTAAAGAAAAACAATACTTGGGTACTAACCACATTGCCAGCAGAGAAGAAAGCTGTGAGTTGCAAATGGATTTATACTGTGAAGCAAAATCCAGAAGGGAAGGTAGAACGATATAAGGCTAGATTGGTTGCTCGAGGGTTCAGTCAGACGTATGGCATTGACTATGATGAGACGTTTGCCCCAGTGGCAAAGATGAACACAGTAAGGATTTTGGTTTCTTGTGCTGCTAACTTCGGGTGGAAGTTGCATCAACTAGATGTCAAGAATGCATTTCTGCATGGTGACCTAAAGGAAGAAGTCTACATGGAGATACCACCAGGCTTTGGTACCTCAGAGACCACAGGGAAAGTATGCAGGCTGAAGAAATCCTTGTATGGTCTGAAGCAATCACCAAGGGCATGGTTCGATAGGTTCAAACGTGCTGTTTGTGGTATGGGTTATGGTCAATGCAATGGTGATCACACGGTGTTCTACAGACACTCTGATAAGAAAATCACCATTCTCGCAGTTTATGTAGATGACATAATCATCACTGGAGATGATCAAGGAGAAATCAAGAGGCTGAAGGAGTGTCTGAGTAAGGAGTTTGAGGTAAAAGATTTGGGCAACCTAAAATACTTTCTTGGTATAGAAGTGGCCCGAACAGAGAAGGGGATATCTTTGTGCCAACGGAAATACACCTTAGATCTCTTGAGCGACATGGGCATGATGGGGTGTCGTGCAGCCCCCACTCCAATTGAGCAAAATCATCAAGTAACAGCACAATCAGGTGAGCTAGTGAACAAGGAAGATTATCAGAAACTGGTTGGAAGGTTATTATATTTGTGTCACACTAGGCCTGACATTACATACGCCGTGGGCGTAGTGAGCAGATACATGCATGAACCAAGAAGTGGGCATCTTGATATAGTGCACGGAATCTTGAGATACCTGAAGGGGACTCCAGGAAAGGGGTTGTGGTTTGCAAAGAATGGACATCTTGAAATGGATGGCTATAGTGACTCAAGCTGGGCTGATTGTCAAGATGATAGAAGGTCAACAGCAGGCTATTGTGTGTTTGTGGGAGGAAATTTAGTGTCTTGGAGAAGCAAGAAACAGTCTGTTGTGTCTAGATCAACAGCAGAAGCTGAGTATAGAGCCCTATCCCATGGGTTGAGTGAGATGCTCTGGGTAAAGCACCTTCTGGGCGAGTTGAAACTTCTGAGGAATGGGCCCTTGCGAGTGTGGTGTGACAATCAATCAGCTATAAGTATTGCAAATAATCCAGTTCAACATGACAGGACAAAACATGTGGAAATTGATCGCTTCTTCATTAAGGAGAAACTCGATGCTGGAATCATCAGTCTTAGTCATGTTTGCTCTCAGCACAAAGGGTTTGGGAACAAAGGAATGTAACTTGGCATGTGACAAGATGGGGTTGATCGACATCTACCATCCATCTTGAGGGGGAGTGTTGAACCGTTATTGGGCCTGGCCCATGAACGTGAGAGCTGTGCACTTAGAAGAGGAGGGGTTCGCATCCTCCCTGACCTAATTCGAACCAAAAGCAACACCCAGCCGCCGGCCATGATGGAAACCACCAGGTGAGCTCCTCTCTGCACAACACATTCTGAGTAAATTTGGTATAGTGAAGCTACGCAACTTACATACATGTTCATCACACTAAGGAGAGCCAGGTATCATGGTCTATTCCAGAGCTGCCGAGCTGGCACTCTGTTTGAATTTTTCGTGCTTGCAAAGAAACACGTCTCTTAGTTTTGTATGCTAAAAGGTTTATCCGTTTGTTCTGCTTTAGTTGAAGGGTGATCAGACGGCAGTTGCATATACAACAGTTACAACATACAGATTAATCATCCATCTCAACGTTTTTGATTCTTTGATCCATCTCAACCCAAATTTGGTTTCCCGCATGCTAGTCTAGACTCTAGAGATGATGATAATCGATTCCATTGTACTTTTGAAAGTACGATAGTAATTAAATCTCACCTCACAAGCCAGTCTTCTGACTATGAAAAATATTTCAACAATAAGAACCGACAGCGATCATCATGAGCACGCAGCCTTGCTCGGATGGTCAGTTCATGGCTACTTTTAAGATCTCGCGAGGCTGAGCGCAGGCCAGAACGAAAATAGAGAATAGAGAATCATCGGTCAATCACCAAGAGAAAACCCATGTTGCTGCTGCTACACCTGCGATACATGTACAGGATGATTAATAAGCCAGTGAGTGAGCAGAAGGTGTACCAGGCACCCACTGCGCTATAGATGCATAAGTGCAGAACATTTAGATCGAACACTGCGTTATAGATGCATAAGTGCAGAATATGTACCTGAACAAAAAAGATCACTTCAGTTAGAGGTGATCTGTTCTGCGGACCACAGCAAAGGAACAACGAACACTGGTTAACTGGAGAAGAACTGAAGAAGAACTGAGTGAACAAAATTTTCAGATATATCTTGATTTTCCACGACTGGTGTGTTAAGGGGCCGTTTGAAGAGGCCGGGCTATGGAACTCAGCGGATTGGGGATTTCTTTTCGTAGGTTTGAAGCAAGAATGAGCTGGTGGTTCTGCTCGAATATAATCGGAGGTGGTGGTTGGGCTTCTTAATGAAGAGAAAAGAGGCAAGGCATATGATATATGCTCCATCTCTTTGTTCCTTTGGACAGGGGACCAACTACAGATTCTTGCATTCCGGCCATTTGCAGCAAAAGCAAAACCACTCAAGGTGGTGGCTCACTTTTCTCTTTCTTGATTGTGACTGAACCTGATGCCTTGCCTGAGCCCCGTAGCAAGCGCGAAGCACTCGCTAGAACTGCATGCCCAAAACATTAGCTTATCAGTTTTCAGCATAAATCCACGAAAAAATAATACCAACAGGAGGCAGAAGACAACGTCTGCCAAGGGAGGGCGCATAACAGAATCACAGATTTATGATCAGTGAGAGAGAAGTAAGGCAGGATCAACTCATAACCACAACTGCCAGTACAGATCCCCTTAAAGGGAGTCGCGATACAGTATTATCCATCATAGTTAATCCAAGCAATCAGGTAGGTTCAGCACGGAGCTACAGAGTAAGTAGAATACGCTTGCTAACAAAACTTCAGAGACATTGAGCACTTCAGCTAGCTAGTTGTCATCCTTGATCCTCTTGAGCAGCCTTGCAGCCCACTGGCGCAGCCTTCTCTTCAGCTTGAACCCCACCGCGACGCCCACCATGAAGCTGATGGCGCCAACCTTCGTGCAAGTCGACAGAGACCGACCGGCGAGCGGAAACCCCAAGTACGGCCGGCTGCCTTGGTGCCGTGGTCAGATCAGGGCCGTCTCCTTCCCTGCCATGTGGGTCCGTCTGCGCGAGCTTTCAATGCTCAAGAAGCTCCATTGATGCTGCTTCCTTCGCCTCGAGTCTCCACGGCGTACCTGAGGAAGCACGGATGGAGAGTCCCTTCCCTTGCCTTGTCTCCGTGTGGAAATAGGTGTATGGATTTTAAAAAGGAACGGGAACGTGCACTCGTGCGGTCTCGGACAGTCTGACCAAACTGAACATTTAAACAACCGGTGACAGCAACAGCTAACTGAAGAACCAACAAACCAGCTTGACTGAGCCTGCTATAATACAGTCCGACATACGGGGTTATTCATTCGCCTTTTCTCGATGGTGATGGATGACGGAGACCAGAAAATTCGTTTGGTTGGAGATTTTGACGAAATTTTAAGCTCACTAGTCAAGGAGGTTCAGTTCAGCATGGGGATGCAGAGACCGTATTAGCTCACTAGTCACCAGCCCGTGGTACAAACATCCAGGTACTTGCGCATCTTCAGCATCGACAAGCGCCCTCAACTTAGTGTGCCTCATGCTTCGCCCCTCTAGATGAACCGTGGCATGATTCCTAGGCTGCCAGAATTAGGAAACAATCTGTAGTGAGTAGTAGTCATGACAAACACGTAACATGGTTACACATACATAAGACTGAGGCATTCTAAAATTATTCCTCACTTGATTTTTTTTCTTTTTCTGTCAGCAAAGCAAGGACAGAGTCACATACTAAATGCTACAAGTATGTGTGGAGATTCAACTATCAGCATGAGCATATAGCTACAAATTTTGTTGTCCTGCACTACTGTCACATACAACATTGGGGTATTGTTTGTCTCAATAACAGAATCAAGGCCTCAACAACTATTATACTACTAATATATGTTACAGAAGCACGCAAGTTGAGAAAATAACAGATCAAGGCCCCAACAACTATTACTACTACTAATACCTTGTGTCATCTATGTGGTAGACTGTGTATAAACATCCAGGTCTTCGCCATGAAGTTGTTGGTGCTGCTTTTGAAGCCCAGGCAACCAGCGGGAAGAGATCTCTTGCATATCCTCACCCAGCCCAAGTTGCTGCAGACTGCCCAACCCCTCTACATGGCTTAAGTTTGGGCAACCACGTACTTCCAGTTCTGTCACTTGGGGGAGGTTGGAGACCCTCTCCAGGCCTTCACATTTATCAACAACAAGGACCCCAGAAAGCAGTGGGAAGTCCTCTACGACCCTCAAGTCCTTTGTTCCTCTTAAACGGAGCACCTTCAAGCTGGTGGTGTCCTCTCCAAGCTGTCGCGGGAGGGCTCTCAGCTTTGGGCACTCTAGGAGTCCCAACCTCGCCAAACGAGGCAGCAGTTGCAACCTTGCAGATTGGGCACCCTCGCGTTCATCAGCAGCAGCTCCTTCCTCAAGAAAAGACCACTCCTCCCAGTTGGGCATATCCTTGAAGAACAACCATTCAAGTTTAGGAAAAGCAACTAACTCATTGCATAAAGGATCACCCTTCCCGCAGCCAACAAATTCAGGTCCAACCTTGGTAACTGCATATGCTCCATCAATTCTCAGATATTTCAAGTTGGGTAGCTGCCCAAGCGTTGGAAGATCCACACATGATCTTATATCTCCGAGAACTAAGTGCAGCAGTGAAGACAGACAGTTGGTACCAAACCAGGTGGGATACCTCCGACCAAAGAAGCTATAGATAACGAGGCCTTCCAGGTTGTGTGGAGGTATTAGCTGCTCAAAGACCTTCTCAGTATTGCTAACATCTTCTTCTGAATATGATCTCTCTTCCCGTTCAGTCCAGCGTAGTACTAGGTCTATTAGATGCTTTTTATCCATCAACATTGTATTTGTGCTACAGTGAAGGGCTCTTTCCAATCTAACCAGACGAAGACGCCTCATCTGTGACACTGAAGACAACTCTTCCAATCTCCACCCATCTTGTACATCAGCATTACCCCTTCCTCCACCCACAGGAAATTCCTCTATTTCGGTAAGAAACTTCAATTTTCCTATCCCTTTTCGAACCTGATTTATTACTGTACGAAACAAACAAAGAGATCTTAAATTGCACAATTGCGTCACTGCTAAAGGAAGAGTGTGCAGAGCATCACAATATCTCAAGCTCAATACTTGAAGGTTCTTTAGGGAGCCAATGGATTCTGGAAGACAAGATATGCCGGTACGATCAAGATTAAGTAGGCGTAGATGTATCAATTTTCCTATATAATCTGGAATGCTTTGTACAAGTGAGCCATTAAGTACCAAAACACGAAGAAGCATAAATCTGTTGAACAATTTATTCTCAATGCTCCATGGACCAGCAACAGTTAGAAAAATCCTCACCTTAACTTCAACCTTATCCATGCTAGGTAACACTAATTTATCCTTCTTGGTTGTAACAGTAACACGTCGCAATTTTGACATATTTTCACCCCTTATTGTTTCAACATCTCCAACAAAACATTCTTCTCTTGATATAGTACAAGCAAGCTGCCGTAAGAGGTCATGCATTTTGCATTCATCCTGGTCAAAATATGAGTTATTTGGTTGCAAGAGATTCCTATGGATTAGCTCGTAGTAGTACTCTTCAGATATGTCTTCTAGTAGTCTGCCTTGTTGCTCCTCAACAAAGCCTTCAGCAATCCAAAGCTTGGTAATTAAAACACGGTAAATGACAGAACCTTCAGTATACAAAGCAAAATAAAGGAAACACTGCTTCAGATGATACGGTAACCCATCATAGCTAATATACAGAGCTCCTTCTATTTCATCCGAGAACATACTCTGTGAACCAGCATATTTGCCCAGAAATCTTTTCCACTCATTCTCCGTTAGATCTTTGCTTGCCAAAGCACTAGCTGTAACCTTGATTGCAAGAGGGAGGCGGCCGCATTTACGAACAATCTCAATCCCTGTGTTTCTTAAATTCTGCACTTCTCTCTCTTCACCAATGTTCATGCTCTTCCAAAGTAGCTCCCATCCTACCTCTGTTGACATGAGATCAACTTGATGAATATGTTGTACACCTATTCTCATTGCAATTTGATCATCTCGTGTGGTCACCAATATTACTGCGGTAGCTACATGTAGTGCAGCTCTCAGTAAATCCGTCCATACATTGGAATGCCACACATCATCTAGAACCAGAAAGATACTCTTTCCTTCAATTGTTTCTGCAAGCTTCCTCTGCAACTCAGCTATGGTTTCACCTTGCTCGTGATGCACACCAATATTTCGGAGAACCTCTTTAAGAAGAGTAACTTCATTATAGTCTTGTGAGACACAAATCCATCCCTGTAACTTGAAGCTTCCTTTAACTTTTTTGTCATTGTATATTTTCTGAGCTAATGTTGTCTTACCAACACCTCCAGTTCCAACAATAGAGATCTTATAAGACTTAATATCCTTGTGTGCAAGCACTAAGTCCACCAATTTCTTGCTAGAATGCATGATCTCCTTTCCCACAAGGTTGGGTTCAACAAGGTTGGAACTTCTTATCAGTCTGGATGTTGGAACATTTCCAGTAGGATGTATGCTACTGTTGAATGTTAAAAATATATTGTCCTTCAAAATGTTCTCCATCTTTTTATTGAGGCTTCTAATCCGAACAGCAACATCACGCCGTGAGCTGATGTTACTGAAGCAAGAGGAAACTGAAATACATTTACATTTAGCTGCTTTGCTAGAGGACGATGATGGATGGTCATCCAGTAGCTTGCTTCCTTTACATCTAGCCACGTCCAAGATTTCATCAACATCATATATAACATCTCTCAGTTGACCAAGCCAATTCTTTACTGCTAGCTCTTTTGTCCTCCTTTTGTCAGCATCATATATACAGCACTGTATCAGTTCTACTCGTCGCAGCACTTCTGTGAGCTCTTCTTCCACACCTAGAATTAGTATGGCCTCATTAGTGATGATATCTTTCAACTTATTGGCACATGATCCAAGCAAAGATTCTAATATGGCTGCCATCAATCAGATAAACTCAGCGCCAGAGATCCCACCAAAACACCAGGGAGGCTTGTTTCCAATGTCAAATATCGAAGTCTGAAAAATGCATGCAGTGGGTTTGTTAGCATACTTTAAAAATAAGAAAGGTTCTACTTATGTAATAAAATATGTAAACAGATATCAATACTGAGGTGCTACTTACATTCTGAGTAAATTTAGTATAGTGAAGCTACGCAACTTACATACATGTTCATCACACTAAGTAGAGCCAGGTATCAAGGTCTATTCCAGAGCTGGCACTCTGCTTGAATTTTTCGTGCTTGCAAAGAAACACGTCTCTTAGTTTTGTATGCTAAAAGGTTTATCGGTTTGTTCTGCTTAGTTGAAGGGTGATTAGACGGCAGTTGCATATACAGCAGCCTAAATATTGAACTACCGAGGATTTTGCATTGAGTTACAACATACAGATTAACCATCCATCTCCACTGTTTGATCCATCTCAACCCATTTGGTTTCCCGCATGCTAGTCTATAGATGATGATAATCTATTCCATTGTACTTATGTAAGTACGATTATGAAAGTACGGTAGTAATTAATCTTACCTCACAAGCCAGTCTTCTGACTATGAAAAAAACATCAACAATAACTCAATAAGAACCGACAGCGATCATCATGAGCATGCAGCCTTGCTCCCATGGTCAGTTCATGGCTACTTTTAAGATCTCGTGAGGCTGAGCGCAAGCCAGAACGAAAATCATCGGTCAATTACCAAGAGAAAAGCCATGCTGCTGCTGCTGCTACACCTGCGAATATAGATAATACAAGATCATTAATCAGCCAGTGAGTGAGCAGAAGGTGTACCAGGCACCCACAGCGTTATAGATGCATAAGTGCAGAACATTTAGATCGAATATGTACCTGAACAAAAAGGATCACTTCAGTCAGAGGTAATCTGCTCTGTGGACCAGCAGCAAAGGAACACAATTTTCAGCCTTTTCACCTATATATTATGCAAACAGTAAAGTAGTAATTAATGATGATTTAGTCTCTTCTTGCTTTGCAGGTACTGCTGCGATTTTTCCAAACTGCAGATCGACCTGCTAGAGATCTGTGGTCAACGATGGATCCGCAGATGGCAGAGCCCCATAAGCATACATAAATACATCTCGGAAAAGAAATTTGTAGTTGCTAGTGGTACCTGCAATTGGTGAAGGAGATCGAGCTTCACTAACGAAGGAGCTTCACCAATACCTTCTCAACCTAGTGAAGGAGATCGAGTTCCAGATTTGTCGTGGGATAGTGGAGGAGAAGAAGGCGATGAGATGTGATATCAGGTCAACGGCACTTTGAGAGAGGAGATACAATGTGCGAGCTCTATAATAATTCAGCTATACCCAATTAGCCTAGTGGAGGCACAGTAGGCCCACACGTTTTTTTTTTTGTTACTTTTCTTGTTGGCCCTCGACAGCGCGCGCGAGGAGCAAGGATGGAGAAAGAGTATGTACTGATTAGAAAGAAATACACTATAATCAATCATCATTTCTGGAGTTACAAACTCGAAGTGGGAACAGAGGTTTCCATTGGATCACCGGATCAGCGTACAGCAAAGCTAGATAATTCAATGCATTTTAGTTACGAAAGGACGATAGCAAGTCTTACCTCACAAGCCAGTCTGCTGATAAGGAGAAAAACTTCAACAATAAGAACCAACAACGAGGGTACGCTAATAGGGACGCATATGGAAAAAGACCCCCCGTGCCACTCCCCAGGCGGCACCAGGGGCGCACGCCGCCGCCGCCGCTCACACCTCCTCCCCGGTGCTCCCCCTCGGCCGCTGCCGCCGACCCCTACGCCGCGGTGGCGGCGGCCCCCCGCGGCCAACAAATGGTTTCGGGGGAGGTTCTCTTCCTTGCTTGAGGTGGCGCCGGTCCCGTCGGATTCTGGTAGGGAGAAGACGGCGGCTCGCCGGCGCCGTTTAGGCCGGGGCGTGATACGTCTCAAACGTATCTATAATTTTTGATATTCCATGCTGATATTATACCAATTGTTACATGTTTTGCATCCACTTTATTTCACTTTTATACATTTTTTGGGACTAACCTATTAACAAGATGACGCAGTGCCAGTTCCTATTTTCTGCTGTTTTTGTATTCCAGAAAAGCTAGTCTGGAAATATTCTCGGAATTGGACGAAACTTGACGGAGACACCTATTTTATCAGAAGGCACCTGGAGTCCAAAGGGGAGACAGAGATGAGCCAGGGAGGCCCCACACGCCCCCAGGGCGCGGCCAAGGGTGGGCCCGCGCCGAGGGTGCGTGTGGGTCCCTCGGGGCTCGTCAGTCGCCGTCATTTCGCCTACTTATTCCCCCGATGCAAAAACCTTAAACACCCGAGCCATTATCCACGAAAAGTTCCAGAGACGCCGCCGTCGTCAACCCTAGCTCGGGAGGGTCCAGAACCTCTTCCCGGCACCCTGCCGGAGAGGGGAATCATCACCGGAGGGTTCTACATCATCATGCCTGCCTCCGGAGTGATGCGTGAGTAGTTCATCCTTGGACTACGGGTCCATAGCAGTAGCTAGATGGTTGTCTCTCCATTTTGTGCCATCATGTTTAGATCTTGTGAGCTGCCTAACATGATCAAGATCATCTTATTGTAATGCTACATGTTGTGTTTGCTGGGATCCGATGAATATTGAATATTATGTCAAGTTGATTATCAATCTATCTTATATGATCGTGCATGCTTTCCGTTACTAGTAGATACTTTGGCCAAGTAGATGTTTGTAACTCCAAGAGGGAGTGTTTATACTAGATAGTGGGTTCATGCCTCCGGCAATCTGGGAGAGTGACAGCAACTTCTAAGATTGTGGATGTGCTGTTCCCACTAGGGATAAAATAACCGATGCTTAGATTAAGTGTGCGCCGTTAGGTCTAATGCATTTGTTTACATTACGCACTTTATGTCGGGGGAATAGTTAACCCGCGACTTATTTGAATCCAGCAACAGCGACTTAAGGCCGCGTATCATTATTGGGCCACAAGAAAGATGGGCCAATCTCGCATCACGACTCAACAAAAGAAAGCTCCACAAGGTCGGTGCAAACTTGCCTTGGAAGACAAGAATACAATCAGACTTCGTGTAGAACTCTTGTAACCTGACGAGCCTCTGTGTATATAAAGAGGACTCGCAGGACTTAGAGCGGGTCGAGATCAATATCCACGATCTAGAAGCTATCAAGCCCTTAAACCCTAGCTCATACGGCGAGTTCCACATTGGATCGCCTCCATTGTAACACCTCGATTATCATATCAATACCAATCTAGGGTAGGCAGGAAGTAGGTCTTTTACCTCACATTGAGGGGGGCGAACCTGGGTAAATCTGTGTTGATCTTTGTTCCTGCGATCCCAAGCTCGGAGATGCTTGACTCGCGTAATCCCACACCTACGAAGTCATCTATGACACCTGACGTGACAAACCCACGACAGTTGGCGCCCACCGTGGAGCCTGCGGTCACGAGCATCACGTTCCGCGCAGGATCCATGAAGGGAGCTGAAGATCTCGTCGTTGGCCGCATCATCACGGTTAACGGCACACCCCTCATCGACGATTCAAGCTGGGGACCGGAAGCAGATTACTTGGAAACCGGCCACGTCATCCCGTTTGGATCTATCAACGTTTTCGTTGGGTTCATTGGCAGTGACTTGGACCAAGAAGGCGACTCATCAGGAGAAGTCGCCGATGATGAAGAAGGATCCATCGAGAGCATGGACTCGCAAGAGTTCGGATCCATCATATCAGCTTTTGAAGAAAGTCGCTGGAGCTACCCACAGGAAATCCCGTTATCTCCAGATCGGGAGGCAGCGCGAGTCGCGGTCTACGTGACCGGAGGAGCCGGTGCATCAGGAACTGCTGGAGAAGCCGAAGTATCGGCACCCCCAAGCAACCCGCTGCTCGTCCCTGTGTCAGAAAGAAACGCAGCCGTCCGCGCAACAGAAATTGAAGCCGCTAGGGCCGAGCTCCTGTACGAGGATCGAAGGATTGAAGAGGAGCGCCGTAGGCTCGATCAGATACGTCAAGGAATCCAACAGGAGCGGCAAAGCCTAGCCGCGCTAGCTGCGGCTCAAATGCAGGGTAACCCGCAAGCACAATTACGCGCGACTCAACCAACAGTGGAGCTCCCTCCTACTCCAACTCCAGGAGCAGGAATCCCCACAACTACAGGAGGATGGGGACCAATAAATCAGGAGGCCCAGCAGCAACCAAGGAGGTTTCACACCCCACAGGGTCATTACCAAAACCCTGTTGATAACATGTATGCTGCGGCTAATATCTTGACTCAGATGGTGCCAACAGGCGATGACCCGGTCAATGCTGAAGCACGGCGTGCAATTCAGATGTTAAGCACCGCTGTTTTGCAACAGGCCAACCGGGCAGAAGCCGCACGACAACTACCCCTTGTGCCAACCAACAGGGTTGCTGCAGAAGGAAGCGTCCAGAGCAGGCCACCAGAGAATATATCAGGAGTCGCACAGAGGCAGCAGGAGCAAGTCGCGGAAGCACATGCGGATATTCCGGCAGTACAGTCAAGGCCCATGGAAGTTAACAACCCCACGGGCGCGACCACAGCCCTGTCCTCGCGGCTCAAGGGCCCTGCGTGTTTCACAGAAAGAATCAGATCGAAACCTTTCCCTGAAGATTTCAAAGGACCACGCAAGGTGGCAAATTACAACGCCAGCATGGATCCCACCACCTGGCTGAACAATTACGAGATGGGGATGAGCATTCTAAACGCCTCAGAAGAAATATGCGCAAGATACCTTAACATGATGTTGGAAGGCGCAGCGCACATATGGCTGCAAAATTTGCCTCCCAACTCTATAGATACTTGGGAAGAACTGAAGGACGCTTTCGTTAAGAACTTCCAAGGAACTTGCAAGCGACTCTGCAACATAGAAGATCTCGAGCGTTGCGTGCAGAAGGAGGGCGAGTCAAGTCGCCATTGGATGAAAAGGGTGGCAGAAATAATACACTCCTCAGATAACATACCACCAAGCTCAGCCGTCCTGGTGATGGAGAAGAACTGTAAGTTCGAGCCGCTGATTCATAAGTTGGGTCGCATGAAGGATAAAGTCAAAAGCCTCAGCGAGGTAATGGCTGCGGCTAACAAATATGCCGGCTCGGATAAAACCAGAGACGCGTCAGAGGAGAAGAAGAGGAGGTTGCTGCCAAAGGAAAGAAAAATACCAATAAGCCGCAGCAGCAGCAAACAAGCCATAACAAGATGAATCAAAATAAGCGCAAGAACGAGGATGGTCACTCAGGTCTCGTCGCCAATACGCGTGGAGGATTCAGAGGCCAGCGGGGAAGGGGCCGAGGATACGGCTCCCGTCCATTCAACATGGAAGAAATTTTCAACCGGCCATGCGATCTTCACACAACAGGTGATGGGCGGCCAGCGGACCATACCAAGGCACAATGCAACTATTATAAGAAGTGGAGAGAAGAAAGCCCACTCAATAAAGGAAGTTCCCACGAGGGAAGCCCTGGTGCGGCTCATGATGCAAATATTGAGCAGCACAGCGCAAGCAACCCCAGGCAAGCAGGACAGTACCATACAATAGTCATTGATACCTCCAAAAGAGAAGAGAAGTTGAGTCGCAAAAGTCAACAGGTGAACGCCGTGACACCAGTAACGCCCAATTGGCTAAGGTGGTCAGAACACACAGTAACTTGGAGTCGCGACGATCACCCACCACAAGTGCGGGAACCTGGAAAATTGGCATTGGTTGTGGCACCATATGTAGCAGGGTACAAGCTTACCAAAGTGCTTATGGACGGAGGGAGCAGTATAAACATTTTGTACTACGACACGTTTCAGCGTCTAGGTCTCAAGGACTCCAGCCTGCAGCCCACTTCAACAGTGTTCCATGGCATTGTCCCAGGAAAGTCTGCCCAGCCAGTGGGAAATATAACCCTAGGGGTAACCTTTGGGACAGAGGAGAACTTCAGGAGCGAGTTCCTATGCTTCGAGGTGGTAAAGTTCCAAAGCCCATATCATGCCTTGTTTGGAAGGACAGCTTTTGCTAAGTTTATGGCTAGGCCATGTTATGTATACCTACAGTTGAAAATACCAGGACCTAAAGGGGTTATCACGGTATACGGAGACAGAGAAAAAGCAATAGAATGCGAAGAAGGAGATGCGGCCTTCGCAGAATCAGCCTGTGCCGCGGAAGAACTAAAAGGTTATAAGTCGCAGGTGGACCCGAATGACATGAGTGTAGTTACTACGCCGTCTGCCGAGCCACCAACGAAATTTAAAGTGGCCCAGGATACCAAGCAGATAAATCTTGTCCCTGGCGACTCATCCAAGCAAACCAGCATTGGAGCACATATGGAAGAAGAACAGGAGAAGGCTCTCGTTGCGTTCCTTCAGGACAATAAAGACATCTTTGCATGGAAGCCATCAGATATGCCAGGGGTACCAAGAGAATTAGCAGAACATAGCCTCAAAGTGGACCCAGCGGCTAAACCGGTTAAGCAGCCGCTACGGCATTTTCATGATGATCGAAGGAAAGCAATAGGGGAGGAAATAGCTCGCCTACTGGCTGCAGGATTCATCACAGAAGTATACCACCCGGAGTGGGTGGCAAACCCAGTGTTGGTTATGAAAAAGAACGGTACGTGGCGGATGTGTGTTGATTACACCAGCCTTAACAAAGCCTGTCCGAAGGATCCATTTGCTTTGCCACGGATTGACCAAGTGATTGATTCAACTGCTGGGTGCGAGCTGTTATGCTTTTTGGATGCCTATTCAGGCTACCATCAAATTAAGATGAAGAAAGAGGACCAAGAAAAGACGTCCTTCATCACACCCTTTGGAGCTTTTTGTTATGTCAGCATGCCCTTTGGGTTGAAGAACGCGGGCGCGACTTACCAAAGGTGCATTCAGAATTGTCTACATGAACAGATAGGTCGCAACGTTCACGCTTACGTGGATGATATCGTGGTTAAATCGCAAGTTGGCCAAGACCTCATCAGCGACTGGAGAGACGTTCACAAACCTCAGGAGGTACAACATGAAGCTCAACCCTACAAAGTGCGTCTTTGGAGTGCCAGTGGGAAAATTGTTGGGATTTATAGTATCAGAAAGAGGCATTGAGGCTAACCCTGACAAGATAAAGGCCGTAATGGACCTCCAGAAACCAGAAAAAATCAGGGATGTGCAGCGACTTACTGGATGCGTCGCGGCATTGAGTCGCTTTATATCAAGACTGGGAGAAAAAGCATTGCCTTATACAGATTGCTGAAGAAGTCAGACACCTTTGTTTGGGATACAGAGGCCGACGAGGCCTCACAGCTTTGAAAAAACAGTTGACAAATGCTCCAGTCTTGGCGGCTCCAAAGGATAAGAGCCATGTGTTGTATATAGCAGCAAATTCCCGTCTGTCAGCGCGTCATGGTCGTAGAGAGACAAGAGCCAGGAAAGGAATACCCCGTCCAAAGGCCAGTATATTATGTAAGTGAAGTACTCACGGCCTCAAAGCAGCGCTACCCCAATGGCAGAAATTAGTGTTTGGAGTGTTCATGGCGAGTCGCAAGCTGAAGCACTACTTCCAAGAACACCCAATAACTGTGGTCAGTTCAGCGCCTCTAGCAGATATCATACGCAATCGCGAAGCTACTGGAAGAGTCGCAAAATGGGCGATCGAGCTGGGACCACATCATATCAGTTACGAGCTGCGCACGACAATTAAGTCGCAGGCCCTTGCAGATTTTATCAATGATTGGACAGAAATCCAAGTCGCCCCCAGTATGGCTGAAGCGAAGTATTGGACCATGCACTTTGATAGGTCAAGACAGTTACAAGGCTCGGGGGCTGGAGTTGTTTTATCCCCAAGGGAGACAAGCTGCGGTATGTGCTACAGATACACTTCAAGTGCACAAATAACGTGGCAGAGTACGAGACACTGCTCATGGACTCCGAATAGCAAAGGAGATGAACATCAGTCGCATACGCTGTTTTGGCGATTCAGACTTGGTGGCACAGCAGGTCTCTGGAACATGGGACAGCAAGGATGCAAATATGGCTGCATACAGAAGGGAGGTGGATAGAATTGCTGGACATTTCACTGGATACCAAGTTGAACATATTGATCGGAGGCAAAACGAAGCGCAGATGCCCTATCTCGACTTGGATCCAATAGACAGTCAGTACCACCCAATGTCTTCTTGGATGAGCTACACAATCCATCAGTCAAGCCACCAGCAGAGATTGACATTGCAGAGCCAGAGGTGATTCAATTTAGTCGCACCTGCATGAACAACCAGGATGGACAGAGCCATACATGGCATATTTAAGTCGCGGAGTGTTGCCAGACGATGAGTTTGAGGCGCGCAAAATCATACGGCGATCTAAGGCCTATACCATCATCAACAATGAATTATACAAGCGCAGCGTCTCAGGAATATTCCAAAGATGTGTTTCACCAGAAGAGGGACGAAAAATCTTGCACGAAATTCATTCAGGCGATTGTGGCCATCATGCTTCGTCAAGATCTTTGGTGGCAAAGGCGTTCCGACATGGATTCTTCTGGTTAACAGCATTAGCAGATGCAGAGCAAATTGTCAGAGTGTGCGATGGATGTCAAAGATATGCCAGGCAAGATCATATGCCAGCTCAAGCACTTCGCACAATACCATCACATGGCCTTTTGCCGTATGGGGTTTTGACATGGTAGGGCCCTTCAGACGGTCTTCAAACGGAAAAACTCACCTCCTGGTCATGGTGGACAAGTTCACAAAGTGGATAGAAGCAGAACCTGTAGGAGATTGTGAAGCTGAAACAGCAGTCAAGTTCTTGAAGAAGGTCATATTCCGCTTTGGATATCCCCACAGCATCATCACAGACAATGGGAGTAATACCTCTGAAGGAGCAACACAGATATTTGTGCCAACAATGGCATAAGGCTGGACCTCACGTCAGTAGCACACCCACAGAGCAATGGACAAGCTGAGCGAGCTAATCAGGAAATCCTACATGGAATTAAGCCGCGCCTTATAGAAAAGGTTGAAGCATCTCCAGGATGTTGGGTGGAGGAATTGCCAGCAGTACTGTGGAGTTTGAGGACAACCCCTAACAGATCCACAGGATTTACACCATATTTTATGGTCTATGGAGCAGAAGCAGTCATGCCCAGCGACATCATACATGATTCACCAAGAGTTGCGGCTTACATCAGGCAGATAATGAGACAGCTCAACAAGACTCGGTGGACACATTAGAAGAAGTCAGGACTTGGCAGCCTCAAGGTCAGCGGTGTATCAGCAAGACTTGCGACGCTATCATGCCAGACGCATCAAAACCCGCACCTTTCAAGAAGGCGACCTAGTACTGCGACTCAAGCAAGACCATAAGGGCATGCATAAGCTATCATCTCCATGGGAAGGACCTTACATCATCAGCAAGAAGCTAAACAATGGCTCATACTATTTGCTGGACGCAAGGGAAGAAAGAAGCGATCGCCACGATTTTGAAGATCGTTTGGAAGCGCCTCGCCCTTGGAATGTCGCACATCTGCGACCTTACTATACATAAGAAAGGCTAATTAGAGCCAAGCATCACCTTTCCAGCTTTATAGCTGAGTATCATCACAGCCACTCAGGGCTAGAACTTCAACTTTGGTCGCCACCTAGGCGCGACCTATGCCACATCTGATCGCCACCCAGGCGCGATCGAATCATGTATCAGAAATCGGCCGCCACCCAGGCGCGGCCGTAACTTTGTATCACCTCTGGTCGCCACCTAGGCGCGACCGAGTCTATATAACATTTCTGGTTGCCACCTAGGCGCAACCGACTCAAGTATCATCTCTGGTCGCCACCCAGGCGCGACCGACAAATGTCTCACCGTGGATCGCCGCCTACGTGCGATCCAACCCTATGAATAACATGGTTGCCACCAAGGCGCGACCTTAAGTGTTATCATAACCCAAGCTTATCATAGCTTAGCCTATCATGGCTTTATCATTATGTTTCTTGGGGCTTTGTACCCTGAAACAGCCTTAATGGCAACCCTACCTTAAGTTGGATTGCTACTCGCATTATGTGGCCAAAGTACTGGGGTGCGGTGTCAATCGAGTGTGATGCCTATCATGGCCGCCAACGACCCTGAACACGCATTTTTACCTGGGAAATACTGAGTCGCGCGGGTGCCCACTTACAGGATTCAGATGGCCTAACAAGAGGTCGATGTACTGCTTATAGTACGGCAACACCAATTGCATTTACTTGTATCTTAACAATTGTTTTATTCATGATATCAAGATACAGGTGACGACCTTCAAAAACCTTCTGAGAAGAATTGAGACGACTATCAAGTTGCATCCTCTCAATCCTTGGGGGCTACATTGTATTATCATCAAACATTTGAAGATGGATCGTCATCTGAAGCTATCAGGTTATGCAAACAAAGAAGTTCACGAAGTCAGAAGATCTTCCAGGTGCGAGTCAAGGCCAACCCAGTATAATATAAGTCGCAGAACAAGGAAGTGCGGTCTAAACGTTCAAGATCAAGGTATCCCATGAAGTTCAGGCCACACTTGGGGGCTAATGTCGGGGGAATAGTTAACCCGCGACTTATTTGAATCCAGCAACAGCGACTTAAGGCCGCGTATCATTATTGGGCCACAAGAAAGATGGGCCAATCTCGCATCACGACTCAACAAAAGAAAGCTCCAGAAGGTCGGTGCAAACTTGCCTTGGAAGACAAGAATACAATCAGACTTCGTGTAGAACTCTTGTAACCTGACGAGCCTCTGTGTATATAAAGAGGACTCGCAGGACTTAGAGCGGGTCGAGATCAATATCCACGATCTAGAAGCTATCAAGCCCTTAAACCCTAGCTCATACGGCGAGTTCCACATTGGATCGCCTCCATTGTAACACCTCGATTATCATATCAATACCAATCTAGGGTAGGCAGGAAGTAGGTCTTTTACCTCACATTGAGGGGGCCGAACCTGGGTAAATCTGTGTTGATCTTTGTTCCTGCGATCCCAAGCTCGGAGATGCTTGACTCGCGTAATCCCACACCTACGAAGTCATCTATGACACCTGACGTGACAAACCCACGACACTTTACTTAATGCAATTATCCGTTACTTCCAACTTAATACCAACGGGTAACTCGGATGACAACCTGGCGGTGGATTATTAGTCATAGACGCTGTTGGATAACGGTCTATGTATTTTGTCGTAATGCCCACATGAATATCATAGTAATCATCATGTCATATATATGCATTGTCATGCGCTCAATATTTTGTCAATTGTCCAGCTGTAATTTGTTCACCCAGCATGTTAGTTATCTTTTATGGAGAGACACCTCTAGTGAACTGTGGACCCCGGTCCATTCTTTTACATAGATTAAACCACAAACTGCAAACATTGTTCTCCTTTACTTTCAGCAATTAAATACTGTTTTCCACATCATACGTTTAATACTTTGTTTTCAGCAAGCAAGTGAGATTGACAACCTCACTGTTTCGTTGGGGCAAAGTAGTTTGATTGTGTTGTGTGCAGGTTCCCCCCGATGCCCTTTCGCCTACTTATTCCCCCCGATGCAAAAACCCTAAGTGCCTGAGCCAATATGCACGAAAAGTTCCAGAGACGCCGCCGTCGTCAACCCTAGCTCGGGAGGGTCCAGAACCTCTTCCCGGCACCCTGCCGGAGAGGGGAATCGTCACCGGAGGCTTCTACATCGCCATGCCTGCCTCCGGAGTGATGTGTGAGTAGTTCATACTTGGACTACGGGTCCATAGCAGTAGCTAGATGGTTGTCTCTCCAATTTGTGCCATCATGTTTAGATCTTGTGAGCTGCCCTACATGATCAAGATCATATTATTGTAATGCTACATGTTGTGTTTGCTGGGATCCGATGAATATTGAATACTATGTCAAGTTGATTATCAATCTATCTATGTTATTTAAGATCTTGCATGCTTTCCGTTACTCGTAGATGCTTTGGCCAAGTAGATGCTTGTAACTCCAAGAGAGTATTTATGCTAGATAGTGGGTTCATGCCTCCGTTTAATCTGGGACAGTGACAGAAAGTTCTAAGGTTGTGGATGTGCTGTTGCCACTAGGGATAACCTAACGATGCTATGTCCAGGCATATGTGTTTGTTTACATTACGCACTTTACTTAATGCAATTATCCGTTGCTTGCAACTTAATACCCGGCGGTGGATTATTAGTCATATACGCTGTTGGATAACGGTCTATGTATTATGTCGTAATGCCCAATTAAATATCATAGTAGTCATCATGTCATATATATGCATTGTCATGCGCTCACTATTTGTCAATTGCCCAGCTGTAATTTGTTCACCCAACATGTTAGTTATCTTTATGGAGAGACACCACTAGTGAACTGTGGACCCCGGTCCATTCTTTTACACTGATTAAACAACCACAAACTGCAAACTGTTCCTTTTTCATTCTCTGCAATTTAAACTCATTTTCCACATATACGTTTAATCCTTTGTTTTCAGCAAGCCGTGAGATTGACAACCTCACTGTTTCGTTGGGGCAAAGTAGTTTGATTGTGTTGTGTGCAGATTCCACGTTGGTGATCGTGTTGCGCCGTGCGAGCCGCCAACAACCTTCTGAAGAGTTGCTGCTCCTACTGGTTCGATAACCTTGGTTTCTTTCTGAGGGAAAACTTGCTGCTGACTACATCATACCTTCCTCTTGGGGTCTCCCAACGAGCGTGTGACGCATCAAGCTTTTTCTGGCGCCGTTGCCGGGGAGACAGCAGTCTTCTGCAAGGGGAGTTTCACGCTTCCAATCTCTTTACTTTGTTTTTGTCTTGCTTAGTTTATTTTATTTTATCTTGTTTGCTTTCAATTATCAAAAACACAAAAAAATTAGTTACTTGCATTTAGTTTATTTTCAGTTTTCTGTTAGTTATCATGTCTGGTTCGGCTCATCATGTTTCGGTTCCTGAAGTTGAGGTTCGATCTTTTAAGCAACAAAGTGGAGAAAGTTTGAAAGATGCTTGGTATAGAATCAGCGATGCTCATCGTAGGTGTACTAAAAAATATTCCACTATGATCCTGCTTAGAAATTTTTATGTTGGCATAACTAGCTGGTATAGATATGTCTTGGACACTTTGACGGGAGGTAACTTTCTTGGTACCCTGCGTTGGAAGCTAGTTATATTATTGAGAGTCTAGTAGGAACACCACCTGTTAGTAACATTAAAAATGAGATCACCTTGGAAGATGTTATAAAGTTGGAGTCTATAGAGAAAAATTTGCCAAATCTCCTTGATAGTACTAGCAAAGTTGATGAATCACTGGGAACCATTAATGAAAGAATTGCTGTTTTAGAAACTAGTACTATTCAAGATAATCAAAATCTTAGGATTGGTGAATTAGAGGAGGCTATGGATGATAAGTTCTACTTTTACCTCTATTAAAACTAAAAGCAAAAGGCTTTTGTGGGGAAGAGCAAAAATTTATGTATGTCCAAAAATTTCTAAACCAAAACCCACGGGTGTGTTTAAAACGGATAACGTGTTCAATGAGCTTGAGGGTGAGTCACATAATGGTCTATTTAAATTTTCTTCCCAAGAATTACGTAAACTGAAAAGTCCTGTGACAAACCCTGTTCTTGATGAAGCTTTTGATGAATTAGACCTTTCTTCACTTGGTAATACTTGATGCATGCTTTGTGCCTAGCTAAAAGGCGTTAAAGAAAAGCGCTTATGGGAGGCAACCCATTTTTTTTTCTGCAATTTTTCTTTTATTGAGTCAAGGAGTTGTTTACTTCTGTAGCAACTCCTTTGTATCTTTATTTTCTCGCATTGTTGTGCCAAGAGTAGCCTCTAATGTTAAGATGATGCTTAATTTTGATTGCTGCGCAGAAACAGATTTTTGCTGTTCACTGTACGAAATTCCTAAAATCACCAGATTGTTAAAAAATCTGAAATTTTTGTGCGTAATCTTTATGAATGTCTGAATCTTTCATTAGTTCAAGTTTTCGATCTGAGCGTCGTAAGTGCCTCGAAAAAATTCGTCTTTGCGGACTGTTCTGTTTTAGACAGATTATGCCTTTTTATTTTGCATTCTCTCTTTTACTAGTGTTGAGTGAAATTTTTTTTGGGTGGAAGAGCTTCACATAACATCAGTGGCTGTAGCTAATGTTTAAAGTAACAAATCATATTGCGTCTTTATAGAACATGTGATTTTTGATTATGCACTAACCCTCTAATGAGATCTACTTTGAGTTTGGTGTGACGGAAGTTTTCAAGGGTCAAGAGAGAAGGATGATATAATAGGATCAAGAAGAGTGAAGAGCTTAAGCTTGGGGAGGCTCCCATGGATCTCCCCAGCATATTTCAAGAAGACTCAAGCGTCTAAGCTTGGGGATGCCCAAGGCATCCCCTTCTTCATCGTCAAAATTATCAGGTCATCTCTAGTGAAACTATATTTTAATTCTTTCACATCATATGTGCTTTTCTTGGAGCGTCTGTGTGCTTTTATTTTCAGTATTGCACTTTTATTTTCAATAAAGCTTGACTGGACCCTAGCATTCTTGATTGGGAGAGAGACACGCTCCGCTTTTTCATGAGAATACTCCTATTCTTCACTTATATTTGTTGAGTATTCATATCTAGCGCTGTTCAGCTTTTAGCTCTTGTTTTCATGTATCTCTTGTCAGAGCTATTAGCTTTCTTTTGTAGAAAGTACTCTCTTGCTTCACTTATATTTGTTTGGAGAGTTGATGAAATAAATTGATTGGTGTTTGGTTGGTTCAGAAAATGTTGCATGTGGTAATTGGTATAAGGAAAAACTTGCTTAATCTTGTAGATCACTAAAATGGATAACTTGATGCTTGTCAATTGTTTTGAGTTAACAAGTAGATCATGATTAAATTGTGCATCACATGAGTTAAGCCTATTAGTGAAGAACTACCGTAAAGCTTGTTGAAAATTTGGTTTGCATCGGTGGTATCTCTAAGGTCTAGATATTTTCTAATAACAGGGTTTGGTTAACAAGGAAGACGGTATGAAGTCTTATAACGTTTGCAATATGTTTGTCATATAAAACTTGGTGTACGGGTTGATATTCTTGTTTGCTTACATAACCTTGCTAGCCTAAACTCTGTACTGAGAGGGAATGCTTCTCGTGCATCCAAATCCTTGAGCCAAAATCCATGCCATTTGTGTCCACCATAACTACCTATATGTGGTATTTCCTTGCCACTCCAAGTAAATTTTTCATGTGCTACCTTTAAATTATTCAAAATGTTATTATTCCCTTTTTGTGTCAATGTTTACTAGCTCATGAGGAATTAGTGTGGTTATTCTTTATTCTTTGTCAATGGACTTTTACACCTGGACTAGTGGCATATACATCCGCTTATCCAATTTGCAAAAAGAGCTGGCAACGGGGTGCCCAGTCCCAATTAATTACAACTTTAACCAATTAATTCTCTTCACACTTTTGCCCTGATTCATCAGTAAGCAATGACAAACAGTGAAATACCTGAATGTGTGTAAACCAAAGAGAAAGAGGGATGATCTGCCTTGCTGGTAGAAATAACGTCCTTCATGGGAGCCGCTCTTAAAAGTCCGTTGACAGGTAGAATACTGTTCTCACCCGCTACCATTCGTTGACAATTAACAAACACCTCTCAAAAATAGATACTCCTCCATGGTATGTGATTGATGGAAGGCACCCGAGGATTCGGTTAGCCATGGCTTGTGTTAGCAAGGTTGGGAGGAGTATCAAATATTTTATGCAATCTCTATATGCTTTCAAAAACCTAAAAGCTCTAGCACATGATTTAATCCCTGCTTCCCTCTGCGAAGGGCCTTTCTTTTACTTTTATGTTGAGTCAGTTTTCCTATTCTTTCTGTCTTCCACAAGCAAACACTAGTGTCAACTTTGTTACAACATGCGTTATATGCAATGTATTGGACTTGTTATACTACTTTGTGTTGACAATATCCATGAGATAAATATGTTGAAAGTTGAAGCAAATGCTGAAACTAATTCTTCCTTTGTGTTGATTAAATACCTTTTATTAGAAACTATTGCTTTATGAGTTAACACTTATGCAAAACTGTTTGATGCTTGTCTCGAAAGTACTATTCATGAAAACGTTTAGCTTGTGTGATTCATTGTTTACTCATTATCTATTTGTAGCAAATTATAGACCATTGACTTGGATCACTTCATTCATTTACATGTGCCTTGCAATATTATATGATCAAGATTATGATAGTAGCATGTCACCTCAAAAATTATTTTGTTTTTATCGTTTACCTACTCGAGGACGAGTAGGAACTAAGCTTGGGGATGCTGATACGTCTCAAACGTATCTATAATTTTTGATGTTCCATGCTTGTTTTATACCAATTGCTACATGTTTTGCATCTACTTTATATCACTTTTATACATTTTTTGGGACTAACCTATTAACAAGATGCCGAAGTGCCAGTTCCTGTTTTCTGCTGTTTTTGTATTCCAGAAAAGCTAGTCTGGAAATATTCTCGGAATTGGACGAAACTTCACGGGGGATGCCTATTTTGCCAGAACACACCAGATGGAGCAAGGAGCAACAGAGGAGGGCCACCAGGGCCCACACCACCAGGGCGCGGGCCCCCCTCTGCCGCGCCCTGGGGTGGTGTGGCCCCACGGGTCCTCCAGCCGCCGCCCTTTCGCCTACTTATTCCCCCCGACGCGAAAACCCTAAGTGCCTGAGCAAATATCCACGAAAAGTTCCAGAGACGCCGCCGTCGTCAACCCTAGCTCGGGAGGGTTCAGAACCTCTTCCCGGCACCCTGCCGGAGAGGGGAATCGTCACCGGAGGCTTCTACATCGCCATGCCTGCCTCCGGAGTGATGCGTGAGTAGTTCATCCTTGGACTACGGGTCCATAGCAGTAGCTAGATGGTTGTCTCTCCACTTTGTGCCATCATGTTTAGATCTTGTGAGCTGCCCTACATGATCAAGATCATATTATTGTAATGCTACATGTTGTGTTTGCTGGGATCCGATGAATATTGAATACTATGTCAAGTTGATTATCAATCTATCCCTATGTTATTTAAGATCTTGCATGCTTTCCGTTACTCGTAGATGCTTTGGCCAAGTAGATGCTTGTAACTCCAAGAGAGAGTATTTATGCTAGATAGTGGGTTCATGCCTCCATTTAACCTGGGACAGTGACAGAAAGTTCTAAGGTTGTGGATGTGCTGTTGCCACTAGGGATAACCTAACGATGCTATGTCCACGGGCATATGTGTTTGTTTACATTACGCACTTTACTTAATGCAATTATCCGTTGCTTGCAACTTAATACCCGACGGTGGATTATTAGTCATATACGCGGTTGGATAACGGTCTATGTATTATGTCGTAATGCCCAATTAAATACCATAGTAATCATCATGTCATATATATGCATTGTCATGCGCTCACTATTTGTCAATTGCCCAGCTGTAATTTGTTCACCCAACATGTTAGTTATCTTTATGGAGAGACACCACTAGTGAACTGTGGACCCCGGTCCATTCTTTTACACTGATTAAACAACCACAAACTGCAAACTGTTCCTTTTTCACTCTCCGCAATTTAAACATCATTTTCCACACGATACGTTTAATCCTTTGTTTTCAGCAAGCCGGTGAGATTGACAAACTTACTGTTTCGTTGGGGCAAAGTAGTTTGATTGTGTTGTGTGGAGATTCCACGTTGGTGATCGTGTTGCGCCGTGCGAGCCGCCAACAACCTTCAGAAGAGTTGCTGCTCCTACTGGTTCGATAAACCTTGGTTTCATACTGAGGGAAAACTTGCTGCTGACTACATCATCCTTCATAACGAGCAGGCACGCCTAGCAATCACTTCCTCTTGGGGTCTCCCAACGAACGTGTGCTTCACGTCAGCAAGACTTTTTCTGGCGCCGTTGCCGGGGAAAAGAGCAAGCATTTCACTCCAACAATTTGCTCCCTGTCAACACGCCATCAAGTAGTACATACTTTTTCTGGCGCCGTTGCCGGGGAGAGACATTCTTCTGCAAGGGGAGTTTCACGCTTCCAATCTCTTTACTTTTTTTTGTCTTGCTTAGTTTATTTTATTTTATCTTGTTTGCTTTCAATTATCAAAAACACAAAAAAATTAGTTACTTGCATCTAGTTTACTTTCAAGTTATTTTCTGTCCTGTTTTTATTTCTGCTAAAATGAGTACTCCTGAGAACACTAAGTTGTGTGATTTCACTAGCACGAACAACAATGATTTCATATGCACACCTATTGCTCCACCTGCTTCAGCAGAATTTTATGAAATTAAACCTGCACTTTTAAATCTTGTTATGAAAGAGCAATTTTCTGGTGTTAGTACTGATGATGCTGCTGTTCACCTTAATAACTTTGTTGAACTTTGTGAAATGCAAAAGCTCAAGGAAGTAGATGGTGATATTATTAAACTGAAACTTTTTCCTTTCTCCTTGAGAGGACGTGCTAAAGAATGGTTGCTATCTTTGCCTAGAAATAGTATTGATTCATGGACTAAATGCAAAGATGCTTTTATTGGAAAATATTATCCTCCTGCTAAGATTATTTCTTTGAGAAGTAGCATAATGAATTTTAAGCAATTTGATAATGAACATGTTGCTCAAGCATGGGAGAGAATGAAATCATTGGTTAAAAATTGTCCCACTCATGGACTGACTACTTGGATGATCATCCAAACCTTCTATGCAGGATTAAATTTTTCTTCAAGGAATTTATTGGATTCGGCCGCTGGAGGTACCTTTATGTCCATCACTTTGGGTGCTGCAACAAAGCTTCTGATGATATGATGATTAATTATTCTGAGTGGCACACCGAGAGAGCTCCAACAGGTAAGAAGGTAAATTCTGTTGAGGAAACCTCTCCTTGAGTGCCAAAATTGATACTATTATGTCTATGCTTGCAAATGGTCAAACACATGTTGATCCAAATAATGTTCCTTTAGCTTCTTTGGTTGCTCAAGAAGAGCATGTTGATGTGAACTTCATTAAAAATAATAACTTCAACAACAATGCTTATAGGAATAATTTTGGTAATAGCAATTATAGGCCCTATCCTTCTAATAGTGGCAATGGTTATGGAAATTCCTATTAGTTCCTACAACAATAATAAGAGTGTACCCTCTGATCTTGAAGTTATGCTTAAGGATTTTATTAGTACACAAACTGCTTTCAATAAAACTGTTGAGGAGAAATTTGGGAAAATTGATGTGCTTTCCTCTAAAGTTGATAGTCTTGCTCTTGATGTTGACTTGTTGAAACTAAAGAACATGCCTCATGATGTTAAAGAGAGCAAAACTCTCAATGCTATACAAGTTAAAATTGATAACAATGTGAGGATGTTAGCTGAATTGCATGCTAGATGGGAAAGAGAGGATGAAATTGCTAGAAAGAATAATATTGCTAGAGTTTATACTATTACTACTTCTGAAAATGCTTCAAACTCAAGTGTTAGCAAACCTCCTACCATTAATGGCAAGATATTGGTGTTGGTAATGTTTCCACTTCTATTGCAAAATGTCCTAAATTGCCTGATAACTCTGAAACTGTCCTTGATAAAGATGCTGAAATTTCTAGCAATAAGGAAGAAATAACTCCATTACTTTTGATGATAATGACTTTGATTTTGATGGTTGCAATATTTCTGAAGTAATTAAGTTCTTGCAAAAGCTAGCTAGAAGTCCTAATGCTAGTGCTATAAACATGGCTTTTACTAAACATATTACTAATGCTCTCATACAAGTTAGGGAAGAAAATTAAACGTGAAGCTTCTATCCCTAGGAAGTTAGAAGATGGTTGGGAGCCCATCATTAAAATGAAATTGAATGACTTTGATTGCAATGCTTTGTGTGACCTTGGTGCTAGTATTTCTGTTATGCCTAAAAGATTTATGATATGCTTGATTTAGCACCTTTGGAAAATTGTTACTTGGATGTTCACCTTTGATTCTACTATTAAAAAACCTTTGGGAAGAATTGATGATGTTCTTATCATGGTTAACAACAATTATGTCCCCGTTGATTTTATTGTCTTGGATATTGAATGCAATCCATCATGCCCTATTGTGCTGGGAAGACCTTTTCTTAGAACTGTAGGTGCTATTATTGATATGAAAGAAGGGAATATAAAATATCAATTTCCTCTCAAGAAAGGTATGGAACACTTTCCTAGGAAGAAGATTAAGCCACCTTATGATTCTATTGTTCGAACAAATTACAATGTTGATGCTTCTTCACTTGGTAATACTTGATGCATGCTTTGTGCCTAGCTAAAAGGCGTTAAAGAAAAGCGCTTATGGGAGGCAACCCATTATTTTTTTTCTGCAATTTTTCTTTTATTGAGTCAAGGAGTTGTTTACTTCTGTAGCAACTCCTTTGTATCTTTATTTTCTCGCATTGTTGTGCCAAGAGTAGCCTCTAATGTTAAGATGATGCTTAATTTTGATTGCTGCGCAGAAACAGATTTTTGCTGTTCACTGTACGAAATTCCTAAAATCACCAGATTGTTAATTAAATCTGAAATTTTTGTGCGTAATCTTTATGAATGTCTGAATCTTTCATTAGTTCAAGTTTTTCGATCTGAGCGTCGTAAGTGCCTCGAAAAAATTCGTCTTTGCGGACTGTTCTGTTTTAGACAGATTATGCCTTTTTATTTTGCATTCTCTCTTTTACTAGTGTTGAGTGAAATTCTTTTTTGGGTGGAAGAGCTTCACATAACATCAGTGGCTGTAGCTAATGTTTAAAGTAACAAGTCATATTGCGTCTTTATAGAACATGTGAATTTTTGATTATGCACTAACCCTCTAATGAGATTACTTTGAGTTTGGTGTGACGGAAGTTTTCAAGGGTCAAGAGAGAAGGATGATATAATAGGATCAAGAAGAGTGAAGAGCTTAAGCTTGGGGAGGCTCCCATGGATCTCCCCAGCATATTTCAAGAAGACTCAAGCGTCTAAGCTTGGGGATGCCCAAGGCATCCCCTTCTTCATCGTCAAAATTATCAGGTCATCTCTAGTGAAACTATATTTTAATTCTTTCACATCATATGTGCTTTTCTTGGAGCGTCTGTGTGCTTTTATTTTCAGTACTTTTATTTTCAATAAAGCTTGACTGGACCCTAGCATTCTTGATTGGGAGAGAGACACGCTCCGCTTTTTCATGAGAATACTCCTATTCTTCACTTATATTTGTTGAGTATTCATATCTAGCGCTGTTCAGCTTTTAGCTCTTGTTTTCATGTATCTCTTGTCAGAGCTATTAGCTTTCTTTTGTAGAAAGTACTCTCTTGCTTCACTTATATTTGTTTGGAGAGTTGATTAAATAAATTGATTGGTGTTTGGTTGGTTCAAAAATGTTGCATGTGGTAATTGGTATAAGGAAAAACTTGCTTAATCTTGTAGATCACTAATTTGGATAACTTGATGCTTGTCAATTGTTTTGAGTTAACAAGTAGATCATGATTAAATTGTGCATCATGAGTTAAGCCTATTAGTGAAGAACTACCGTAAAGCTTGTTGAAAATTTGGTTTGCATGGTGGTATCTCTAAGGTCTAGATATTTTCTAATAAAGGGTTTGGTTAACAAGGAAGACGGTATGAAGTCTTATAACGTTTGCAATATGTTTGTCATATAAAACTTGGTGTACGGGTTGATATTCTTGTTTGCTTACATAACCTTGCTAGCCTAAACTCTGTACTGAGAGGGAATGCTTCTCGTGCATCCAAATCCTTGAGCCAAAATCCATGCCATTTGTGTCCACCATAACTACCTATATGTGGTATTTCCTTGCCACTCCAAGTAAATTTTTCATGTGCTACCTTTAAATTATTCAAAATGTTATTATTCCTTTTTGTGTCAATTTTACTAGCTCATGAGGAATTGTGGGTTATTCTTTATTCGATTTGTCAAATAGACTTTTACACCTGGACTAGTGGCATATACATCCGCTTATCCATTAATTTTGCAAAAAGAGCTGGTAACAGGGTGCCCAGTCCCAATTAATTACAACTTTAACAGTCTGCGTGTGTAAACCAAAGAGAAAGAGGGATGATCTGCCTTGCTGGTAGAAATAACGTCCTTCATGGGAGCCGCTCTTAAAATTCTGTTTGACAGGGAGAATATTGTTTTCATCTGCTACCATTCGTTGACAATTAACAAACACCTCTCAAAACTAGACACTCTGTCGTGTCTCGATGCATGGACACCGGGAGTAGAGGATACCCCCTTTTAGGTTCGGCACGGGGCGCGAAGGAGGCTGAGAGACGTCTTCGTCGGCGGAGTCGGGATCAAGCTATCCTCACCACGATCAAGGCATCCAACCAAAGAGACACAAGGAGCTACCCTGGTTCAGGCCGCCCGGAGGCTAAAAGCCCTACTCCTGCATGTCTGGATTGATGGGTTCTTCATAGCGAGGTTTACAATGGAGCCTCCCGGACGAGGTACCCGGAAGGGTTTTGGCTGGAGGTAGAAGAAGGACAGATCCTGATCCGGAGGAGATCACCTTCCTCTCTACCTTGGCAGCCCTAGTCTAGTCTTGCTCTGGTTCGACTTGTGTTCTTCCTCCTCTTTTTCCCTCCCTCTCCTCCGTGCCTTGGTCCTCCTTTTATAGGCCAAGGGGTTGCCACAGGGCACGTGAGGGGCATGAGGGGCCTTCGGGGTGAAGGACCCTCCCGGCTGGTTTAGGGGAGACGTGGCCTCTCCTCTCCTCTGGGTTAGGTGGGAGCGTCCACCTTGGGGTGAACCGTGGCTGACACAGCCACGGGCTATGCTCCCTGCCGCGCCATCTTTGCCTTGCTTCCCAAGTCTTCTGAGGTCTCCCAGCATGAGGTGGAGTGCTTATCCACAGCGATCCAGGGAGGAACCCGAGAGGGAGCCCAGCCTCCTGCCGGGAACTCGGTCCCTCGGGGTCTTCCGCGTCTTCTAACTTGGTTCGGGGACCCGGCAGGCCCCCAGGACCGGAGCCCTTTGTCGGTGCAGGTCTTGGTTCGCCTTCGCGGGGTCGAAAGGTGAACCCGCCAGCTTGACTTGGTTCTTGGCCTTGTCCATCTTCATCGTGGGCCCACAGGGAGCGGACCCACTTTGGCAGCACTAGGGGAACCCCATGTTCCACAGCTGCGACAGTAGCCCCCGGGCATGGTCCCGGCGGCTCTTGCTCCAGCTGCCGGGGCTATGGCCTAAAGATAGGTCAACGTGGGTCCCGGGCAACTGGTCTCCTTGGTTTGCTTCTGCCGGGAACTCGCCAGGGCGAGGTAGAAACGAGCCCCCGGGTCTTCTTGACCGAGTCGCGACGAACGTTGCGATTCGTGCGGGCTTCGTTCTTATCTTGGAAACCAACGGGCAGCATGCGCAGGAAGCGGCACGCCCCCTCGATCCCCACGTCCGTCGGAGTAATGGGGAAGCAACGCGACGTGAGGAGTGCCTTATAAGCCACGCCTGGCTTCCACTGTAGCCGTTACTTCTCCAGATTCGCCGAAATCCCCAAATCGCCGCCTCCGCCTTCGTCCTCCTTGCTCTGCTCCGCTGCCTCCTCCTTCCGTCACCACGCCAGCTTCTCCTCCGCTCTCATGGCTCGAGTGAAGGTCTCCGCCCGAAAGAAGAAAAGCACGGGTGCACCGCCCGTCGCAAGGCCGCTGTCTCCCAAAACCAAGAGGGCGCGGCGGATATCGGCGCGCAACGCCAAGCAGGCTGAACTCTGGAGGCGGACGGCCTTGTTCCCCAGCTGCTTCGTCAATAACGTGGAGATGATGCGGAAGGCTGAGCACTTAGGGGTGATGGAATCCAATGGCGCGCCGGTTAGGAAGGCTTCAGAGATCCTTCCACCATCGGCAACCAGGACGCCCACACAGATCCCCATCTTCGACGGCTTCATGCTGCTGGGACTCGTTCCCCCTTTCTCAGATTTCTTCATGGAGATCTTGCGCGCCTACGAGCTGAAGCTCTTGCACCTGACGCTAGGCGCAATTCTTGATCTGGCGGTCTTCGCTAACGCCTACGAGGCGTTCATCGGGGTGATGCCGTCCGTGGCACTGTTCCGCCATTTCTTTTACCCCCGCATTGGGAGCGAAGGCTGGATGGGAGGCGGTGTCACGTTCTGCTTCCGCCCGAGGATCAAGCTGGCCTATCCCCTTATGAAGACCAAATCCAAGTGGGACGAATGGAGAGATCGCTGGTTCCTGGTCGGGATACCGGAGGCTGACTCACATCTTGAGGAACCGGTGGAGCGCCCAGTGGATCTGGACACTTGGAGGAGAGTCAGCTTGCAGGATGAACAATTCTCGGCGGTCGTGGCGCGCTTCGAACTTCTTGGCGAGAAAGGAGTCACTGGGGCCGCCATCGTGGCCCATTTCCTCCGCAACCGTCTTGCGCCGCTGCAGAAGCGCCCGCACCCGGCCTGGAACTTCCAAGGCCCCAGGGATCCATCTCGCCTGAGGTGTCCTGACATGGAAGAAGACCTTGTCCGGGACAACGTGAGAGGAGCCTTCACTCCGGGGGCCAAGTACCAGCTGCCCAAGGGGTTCTGCCCCTGTGCGACGACCCGGAGAAGAACAAGATCATGGCGCGGATGCCGGTCTGCAACGCCTTGGGGATCGAAGGCCGCGCCGACCACGGGCCCAAACCTCCCGCGGTGAAGACCCGCAAGACCAAAGCACCCGCCAGCCCGAAGAAGGGGAGTGCTGGGTGTCTGACGGCGAGGAGGAATCCGAAGAGGAATGCTCCAGCTCTGACGATGACGAGGACGGCGACGGGCACGAGTCTGGCGCCAGCAAGGTTGGCGAAGATGCTGGCGGCAACAAGGCTGCCGGTGATGATGAAGACGACGATGACGACGACGATGATGACAACGACGACGACGACGACGACGAGGAGGAGATTGCCCCGCCTCCTCCTCCTGCCCCCGGGTCCGATGCTGCCCCAGACCCAGATGCTCCCCATTCCCCGCCAGTTGAGGTGGTGGGAAATGAAGATGACCGCATGGATGAGGGGGCGAACGCCGCAAGCTTCGCCCGAGCCCCCCGCCAAGCAGTTACCACTGGTCGCTTGTCGCCGGTGATGGAGCCGCCTGCGAGCCCCCAAGCTTCTTCTGCTGCATCGGTGGACATCCCTCCGTCGATGGGCAACAAACGCGCCCAGGAGTAAGCCCCTCTGCTCCTTTCTTGCGCGTAGTACCTTCTTTTTTCTTCAAGGAAGATGACCGAATGTTGGTGCAGGGTACTTTTCCTTGGGAGCCGACAAGAGGCGACGCGATACGGCGGAAGACGACACCGCCACCAGCTTCGGCACCGTTGGAGAGGGGATGCTTCCTCATCCACTAGTAGAACTTGAAGGCCGCCGGGGGAGCGGAGTGGGGAGCATGACTGCGACCTCTCCAGCTCACCCGGGTAAGATGCTCAACGTTCAGACGCCTGAACAAGCAGGTATTTTAGAGTTCGCGGGTAACATAACTTCTTCAATGCATAGATGTCCTTCCTAACATCCTTTCACTTGTAGATGCTTCGGTGGCCAATGTCTTCTCTCCCGGTGGCCCTCGCGGCAGAGCCAGCCAGGAGAAACCGCTTTCCCTTTCGCCCTCGGAGGGCCAGGAGGTGAGCAAAGGCGTTCCAAGCTCGCGTGCCGCGGTGACGCAGACCGTGAATCCTGTCCCGGATCCGGGTCCTAGCTTGATAGAGAGCTCCTTGATGACGGGGACAGTGCTGACGACTTTTGCTGCCTTCTCCTCGGACTCCGGCGCCAGCGAGGAAATGGTTGAGTTGATGAAGATCAAGGAAAGCCTGGCTGCCAGCCGCGTGAGGAATGTGCCTGCCCCGGGAGGTATCCCAGCAGCTACTCCAGGGTTCACCATTAGTGGTGACAATGCGATGGACGCCATACTCCGCGGGGTAGCCCAACAGGACAAGGAGCTGCGCGATCGTGAGGTCGCCATTGTGAAGTCGATTGAGAACGCCGAGGATCTGATCCAGAGGGGATGGACAAGCTGAACCGCCTGGCGACTCAGATTACCGTCTTGCACCAGTCCCTCGAGAAGAAGGAAACAGACCGCAAGGCCGAGTGCTCGCGCCAAAGACAGGTCAATTCGACGAAAGAGCAGCAGCTGGCGGCCAAGGAGACAGAGCTGGCTGAGAGAGAGAAGACCTTGGAAATCCAGAAACTCCAGCAGGACCAGCAAACTGAGAAACGCCTGAGGGAGGCTGAGGACCGCCACCGTGCAGAGCTTGAAGCCAAAGATAGAGACATCCAGCTCTGGCGGTCCAAGGAGAAGGAGGCCGTCCAAACCATCGAGGATGTCAAGAACGTCCTTTACCAGGAGCAGGAGTCTGCTCAAATCTTGAAGCGGCAGGTCCAGAGTGATGGCCAGAAGATATCTGAGCTTAAGGAGTCCTTGGAGACGCAAGGCAAGGAGCTGGCAACACTGAGAGAAGGCAACCAGAAGCTGACCCAGGCCAATTCCCAGGCATCCACTGAGCTACTCGAACTCCGCCGCCTTAACCAGAACGGTTTTGCTGCGGTGGAGGCTGCTTGTGCGAATATGACAGAGCGAGTGAGGCTGCTAGGCCTGCCTACTGAGGCTCCGGTGCTGGAACCAAAACGCCAGAGTCTGCCCCTTGTCGCGAACTTCATCAGGGAAGTGGCTGCTGATCTCCGGTCCTTCAAGAGCAAGATGGTCGCCCAGCTTGTGAGCGACAAGCATGAGACGAGCAAGTTGACGGCGGCCTTGGTCATGGCGTCCTTCAGAGAGGCCAATCCCGGCGTCGCCATGCCGGATTTCTCGACCTTGTCTCCTTCCCAGACCTCTCTCCAAGCGGTCTCGGCTCCGGCGGATGAACTTGCCATGAGGAAGTTTTCGCCTCATTAGATACCCTGCACCATGTTCGGGCACTGCGTGCCCCAAACAAACTTTGAGTCAGATCTCGTGTACCAGACTTAAGCCTTATTGTAATAGGCTAGAACTTGCTTTGCTACTCTACTTCACGGGTACTTTTTACTTGTCTTAGCATGTTTTTACTTTTCTCCACGTCCTTGAGGGACCCTCTGGGATGTAAGCTTACCCGCGAGGCCCTGACTGGTCAGGCATGCACCGCGAGCCCTACCGATTCCCAAAAGGCCACTCACTCTGTTGGCACGCACGTCCCCGGGGTGTATTAGGTCTGTGCACCGCTTTCTACCCTCGGGAGAGTCGATACCCCTTGAGTGCTCGCACGACGGTCGAGCCTTGCCTTTCTAGTTCCGCATGTATTCTGTTACCCGAGAAGTAAATAGCATGTATGACAGAGGAAAGTTCAATGATAACTTATCTTTTATTCATCACGGAAGTGCTCGAACGATAACGGGTTCACTTCAGGGTACACTTTGCGGCGACATGGTTCTCTCGGGTACGCGGCACGACTTGCTTCAGCGGATCTCGCGGGGTAGAAGGTTGGTGGCATCCTCCACCCTAGCACATCGGTCGGCCAAGTTCCACAGTTCCTCCAGGGTGTCAATAGCACGCATGCTCAACTTGTCGCGCATCTTGCGGTTGTGGACATTGATGTGGAAGGCGGCGATGGCGGAGGCCTCGCAGAGGTACTTGGGGAGGATGCGGTCGACGACGCCCCGGAACCTCCATATGTAGTTGGCGCAGCGTCTCTTCGGCTTCTTGTTCTAAGCGATAGAGGTCGGAGAGGGTTGCTGGGTATGGCGTGCAGCAGGTCTTGAGGTGCTGGCTGGCCTGGCCTTCCATGTCCTCCCGCGAGCGACGCCTGGGGTTAGCGCTCTGGCCAGCGCCTTCTTCGGGCTGCTCCATGGGCTGCTTGCCACGGGGATCTTCAGGCTGTTCCATGGGCCGCTTGCCATGGGGATCTTCTGGGTGTTCCTCTGCTGGGAGCAGTGGCTCGGGGACGTCAGCGTCGAGGTCGATGATCAGGGTAGAACTCGTGGGAGCGCGACATTGGAGAGCGTAGTCCAGCAGGTTTTCCAAGCTGTGGATCCATGCCTTCGCACGAGGATCACTCTTGCACTGATCTGGGGGGAAAGAGAGAAGCGCCCGGGCCGTGCCCAGGGCTTCCTTTAGCCCCCAGCCCTTCCGATCTGCCTGGCACGCTTGCTCCCAGAGGCCTCCCGAGTTCCTGACATGACTCTTGCTTGTGGCTGCGGTAGCTGCTTGCCTTGCCCCGAGGAGACGGCGGTTCCTGGAGCAGATAAGGTCACAGACGAGGAACTAGAAGCAGTTCTTGATGAGCTTGACGTAGATCGCGAGGCAGAGGAAGAACTTGACGATGAGCTTGCTTCCAAAGAAGAGGAGCCTGACGCAGACTCCAAGGTTGTCGACGACGAGCTTGCCGTCGCGGCAGATGTAGACGAATCCAGCGCTTGCGCCCCCTACCTGGCGCGCCAGATGTCGTGTCTCGATGCACGGACACCGGGAGTAGAGGATACCCCCTTTTAGGTTCGGCACGGTGTGCGAAGGAGGCTGAGAGATGTCTTCGTCGGCGGAGTCGGGATCAATAAGCTCTCCTCACCAGGATCAAGGCATGCAACCAAAGAGACACAAGGAGCTACCCAGGTTCAGGCCGCCCGGAGACTAAAAGCCCTACTCCTGCATGTTTGGATTGATGGGTTCTTCATAGCGAGGTATACAATGGAGCCTCCCGGACGAGGTACCCGGAAGGGTTTTTTCTGGAGGTAGAAGAAGGACAGATCCTGACCCGGAGGAGATCACCTTCCTCTCTACCTTGGCAGCCCTAGTCTAGTCTTGCTCTGGTTCGACTTGTGTTCTTCCTCCTCTTTTTACCTCCCTCTCCTCCGTGCCTTGGTCCTCCTTTTATAGGCCAAGGGGTTGCCACAGGGCACGTGAGGGGCATGAGGGGCCTTCGGGGTGAAGGACCCTCCCGGCTGGTTTAGGCGAGACGTGGCCTCTCCTCAGCCTAGCGTCTCCTCTGGGTTAGGTGGGAGCGTCCACCTTGGGGTGAACCGTGGCTGACACAGCCACGGGCTATGCTCCCTGCCCGCGCCATCTTTGCCTTGCTTCCCAAGTCTTCTGAGGTCTCCCAGCATGAGGTGGAGTGCTTATCCACAGCGATCCAGGGAGGAACCCGAGAGGGAGCCCAGCCTCCTGCCGGGAACTCGGACCCTCGGGGTCTTCCGCGTCTTCTAACTTCGTTCGGGGACCCGGCAGGCCCCCAGGACCGGAGCCCTTTGTCGGTGCAGGTCTTGCTTGGCCTTCACGGGGTCGAAAGGTGAACCGCCAGCTTGACTTGGTTCTTGGCCTTGTCCATCTTCATCGTGGGCCCACAGGGAGCGGACCCACTTTGGCAGCACTAGGCGAACCCCATGTTCCACTGCTGCGACACACTCCTCCATGGTATGTGATTGATGGTAGGCACCCGAGGATTCGGTTAGCCATGGCTTGTGTTAGCAAAGGTTGGGAGGAGTGTCAAATATTTTATACAATCTCTATATGATTTCAAAAACTTAAAAGCTCTAGCACATGATTTAATCCCTGCTTCCCTCTACGAAGGACGTAGAGGGACCTTTCTTTTACTTTTATGTTTAGTCAGTTTTCCTATTCCTTCTATCTTCCACAAGCAAACACTAGTGTCAACTTTGTTACAACATTTGTTATATGCTACATATTGAACTTATTATATTGCTTTATGTTGACAATATCCATGAGATAAATATGTTGAAAATTGAATCAAATGTTGAAACTTAATTCTTCCTTTGTGTTGATTAAATACCTTTTATTAGAATCTATTGCTTTATGAGTTAACTCTTATGCAAAACTCTTTTATGCTTGTCTCCAAAGTACTATTCATGAAAAAGTTTAGCTTGTGTGATTCATTGTTTATTCATTATCTATTTGGTAGCAAACTATAGACCATTGACTTTGATCGCTTCATTCATTTACATGTGCCTTACAATGTTATTTGATCAAGATTATGATGGTAGCATGTCACCTAAAAAATTATTTTGTTTTTATTGTTTACCTACTCGAGGACGAGCAGGAACTAAGCTTGGGGATGCTGATACGTCTCAAACGTATCTATCATTTTTGATGTTCCATGCTGATATTATACCAATTGTTACATGTTTTGCATCCACTTTATGTCACTTTTATACATTTTTTGGGACTAACCTATTAACAAGATGCCGCAGTGCCAGTTCCTGTTTTCTGCTGTTTTTGTATTCCAGAAAAGCTAGTCTGAAAATATTCTCGGAATTGGACGAAACTTTACGGAGGCACCTATTTTATCAGAAGGCACCTGGAGCCCAAAGGGGAGACAGAGATGAGCCAGGGAGGCCCCACACGCCCCCAGGGCGCGGCCAAGGGTGGGCCCGCGCCGAGGGTGCGTGTGGGCCCCTCGGGGCTCGTCAGTCGCCGCCCTTTCGCCTACTTATTCCCCCCGATTCAAAAACCCTAAACACCCGAGCCATTATCCACGAAAAGTTCCAGAGACGCCGCCGTCGTCAACCCTAGCTCGGGAGGGTCCAGAACCTCTTTCCGGCACCCTGCCGGAGAGGGGAATCATCACCGGAGGGCTCTACATCATCATGCCTGCCTCCGGAGTGATGCGTGAGTAGTTCATCCTTGGACTATGGGTCCATAGCAGTAGCTAGATGGTTGTCTCTCCACTTTGTGCCATCATGTTTAGATCTTGTGAGCTGCCTAACATGATCAAGATCAGCTTATTGTAATGCTACGTGTTGTGTTTGCTGGGATCCGATGAATATTGAATATTATGTCAAGTTGATTATCAATCTATCTTATATGTTATTTATGATCTTGCATGCTTTCCGTTACTAGTAGATGCTTTGACCAAGTAGATGCTTGTAACTCCAAGAGGGAGTATTTAAGCTAGATAGTTGGTTCATGCCTCCGCTAATCTGGTTGAGTGACAGCAACTTCTAAGATTGTGGATGTGCTGTTGCTAATAGGGATAAAATAACCGATGCTTAGCTTAAGGGTGCGCCGTTAGGTCTAATGCATTTGTTTAGATTACGCACTTTATTTAATGCAATTATCCGTACCAACGGGGAACTCGGATGACAACCTGGCGGTGGATTATTAGTCATAGACGCTGTTGGATAACGGTCTATATATTTTGTCGTAATGCCCACATGAATATCATAGTAATCATCATGTCATATATATGCATTGCCATGCGCTCAATATTTTGTCAATTGCCCAGCCGAGACACCTCTAGTGAACTGTGGACCCCGGTCCATTCTTTTACATTGATTAAACCACAAACTGCAAACATTGTTCTCCTTTACTTTCAGCAATTAAATACTGCTTTCCACACCATACGTTTAATCCTTTGTTTTCACTGTTTCGTTGGGGCAAAGTAGTTTGATTGTGTTGTGTGCAGGTTCCACGTCAGCGCCGGATTCCCTGGTGTTGCGCCGCATCATATTTCGCCGTTGACAACCTTCAGAAGCGCTACTGCTCCTACTGGTTCGATTAAGCCTTGGTTTCATACTGAGAGAAAACTTACTGCTGAACTACATCATACCTTCCTCTTGGGGTCTCCCAACGAACGTGTGCTTCATGTCAGCAGGGCGGCGGCCCCGGAGGCGCGGTGGAGGTTGGTGGAGGCAGTTGCTGGCTCCCTGGCGCGGAGGTCGCGCGATGGCGGCAGATCGTGGCCGCGCCCGGATCTGCTGAGGTCAATAGCTTGCTTGGAGGTCATCGCGCGTGGCAGGCGGGCCGGGGCGCGGCGATGCCGGCCGATGTCTGCAAGTCCGCCGCAGAGGTGGCCGCGGAAGAGGAAGGTGGCGCGGCGGCGCCACATCTGCATCTGGTGGGCGCAGGGCGTCGCTGGTGCATCCGCGGATGGTGCGCGACGTCGTGCGGTGACGTCCGGCTGCTGCCCGCGGTGGTGGAGATGGTGGACATCGGTGTTTGGCTCGCTACTGGGCACGAGGTGCGGCGTGGTTGGTCAGCTGCCCATGGTGGTCAGCTTGGCTAGAAGCGTGGTGACAATGGTGGTTTTGGTTTGCTCCAGGTGAAAGCCTAGCACTGATCTCGGTCAGTGCCGGCGGCGCCGGCATCTTTTGATGTCGTTCCCCTCCTTGGAGGCGTCATCGTGGAGCGTCAACCATGTCATTGTCACTACAATTCACGGAGTTTCTCTGGGTGAAATCTTGCATTTGTCGTTGACAATGCGGGCGACGGCGGCGTTTTCGTCGCTACCTCCTTGGGGGCGTCGTCTTGGAGTCTCGGTACTTCTGCTTGCTGTTGTGTTGCCTTGCTAGCTTGTCTCATCGGCGGGTGCGTGGATGTCGAGGCAGTGGCTTCGAGTTTGTTCTTGCATGTCGGGGCGGCGGCCCCGGATTGCTGTGCGGTGGCGACCCAATGAGATGGGGTTGTGGCTCGTCACGGTGTGGGTGGCGACTTTGTGCTACAAGGGTGGCGAGGTTGTCGGCTCGGTCGATGCGTCCAGCGAGGGGCGATCTTCAGTATGTCGAGGCAGCGGCCTCGGGCGTGGTGTGGCGGCCGTGGTCTGCGGGTAGTTGCTCTGGGCAGTTTGGGCTGCGGGCAGCTAGGTCGTGCGGCGTTGCAGCTCGGGTGCGAGCGGTGGCATGTCGGGGCGACGGCCCCGGAAGGTGGTACGGGTGGATTGCGCAGGGCGTGACGGAGAGGTGGATGTCGGGGCGGCGGCTCCGAGTTTTTCTGCAACATCGCGGGTGCTCCACCTTTGTGTCGTGTGGGCGACAAGGTTGCTCACGGTGTTGGTCGTCGTCGTCGGGGCTCCTGGTGGGTTCGTCGCTTTCGTCAACGTTGGAGCGTCCCGTATCTGCTCCTCCCATAGCAGTTACGGCTCTTCTCTCCGGCTTGGGCGGATGACTGACCGGCTCGTTGCGGAGTGGTGTTTGGAGCTTGGCTCTAGTTGTTCTCGAGGTTGTGGGGGCTTCGCCCCGTGGGGTTGTGTTGTTGTATGGTTTTTGCCAATTTTTTTTTCCCAGAATTTCCCCAATTTTTTTTTCCCAGAATTTCCCCAATTTTTTTTTCACATGAACAGTACTCCCTTTATCTTTTTCCCAATTTTTTTTCCCCAGAATTTCCCCAATTTTTTTTAAACTTTTTTTGCTTGCTCAGCCACCGTCCACTGTTCCTGGAACAGGCAAGTACTGTTGTACACTGTTCACATGAACAGTGCTCCTTTTTCTTTTTTTATTTTTTTACGTGAAATATATGCACGTCGACGAGTAGGTTCACGCGAACGGTTTTGAGTTTTGGCGACTCTAACTCCTCAATTTTGGATCCAAACTCGCACAAACATTTGACATATTTTGCCAAATTTTGGCAAAAAAAATCCCCGTGTTTTTCAAAAATAAACACACGAAATATATGCTTGACGACGTGTATTACTTAAGGCAATGCACTTTCTCAGCCTGAGAGGCCTCCGTGCACTGTTCTAGCTACAGTGTCACTGTTGTGCACTGTCCACATCAACAGTGATTTAATCCGCGCCGTCCTCCGCCAATCGAACGGTCCGCACGGCATACCCATGCCGTTTTTCAAAAAAAACTCTCGCAGATGCCAACGTTGCTCCGCAACCCACGCTTTCTCGCTGCAGAGGACCTATCCGCGTTTTACGAAAACCCCACGGACCCCGCCGAAAAAATTCGCCACATCCCCCTTCCTCCCTTTCTCTCTCATGTGCGGCGTCGAGATCACCACAGTCGCCGATGCAGCACGCCACCGCACTGCTCTTCCCCCGTCGTATCGACGTACACGTGCGGCTCCGCCATCGCCTCTTCTCCCTCCTCGCTGAGCGCCGCGTGCTGGGACGCCGGAGCCGTGCCGGAATCGTCCGCGCCATGCCTCTGCTCCCTCCGTCGCGACTGCTCGCCGCCAGCGACGCTCCAGCCACTAAACCACAGCAGCGCCGCCACTTTCGGGTGCCCCACATCCAAGCGCGTCCCACACGGCCAGAACCGTGTCCCATATGCCGGCGGTTCGACGCCGGCGTGGCCGCCGTGGACTCTGCTGACGTCACCCCGACGTCGGGGTTGGCCCGCTCTGTCAGTGACTTACACTTTTTCACACAGATTTAAGAAATTGCTAAATCCCCGACATATGGGCCCAGTTTGCTCACATATTTTCAAAAAAACAAAAAAAATGCTGCAAAATGAATAGTTTAAAATCTATCCATCCGAAAAATATGAAAAAATTATCAAAATGTCCAGAAAAATACATGCTAACTACTTACAACAGAATACAAACATTTTTGGACATTTCAACTTGCCAAAATATTTAGAGACGACCTAAATGCGTTCCCTCTAATAAAATGAAGTTGAATTTAAAAAATACTTATATACTGAAAATATGAAGAAAAAAAAGAACAAAAAAAAACATGCTAACTGCTTACAACAAAATACAAACATTTTCGGACATTTTAACTTGGCCAGTATTTAGAGACAACCTAAATGCATTCCCTCTAATAAAATGAAGTTCAATTTAAAAAATACTTACATACTATATTCCACCGATTATGTAGCTTAATTAAATATGGCAACATACAAACACAATCCTATAAATATTTGAACATTTAAAATTGCTAACATTTTTTAGATACACAAGATGACAGATTCCAACGAATTTTACCATTTTGAATTGAGTAGCTTTTACTTAATGTCGACGATTATTTTCTTATGATCTACAAATTTATTGTTGTTCACGCAGATTACATTGTTGCACCTGTTCATTTTTACCGGTTGAAACATCTGTTGACAAAAAACAAAAAACAAAAAAACCACGAACACCCATCTAATATTTCCTCTCCTAATAACATTTTGTTTCACTACTACTTTTTTTTTTGACTTTTCTGCCGTAGGGGAGAACCCCTACGGTTTACTGTTTCACTACTAATCACCACACGGATGCAAATAACATCAGGCACAAAGCTTAATGAATTACACAAATCAAATCTGCCACTCTACTTGCAAAATATATTACGCAACCAAAGAAAAAATAATTCATCACCACAAATTAGCATCAAGGGCGCGGCGTGCGCCGCGCCGATTCAACTAGTGTAGATCTAATGTGTACCTGAACAAAAAGGATCACTTCAATCAGAGGTGATCTGTTCTGTGAACCAATAGGAAAGGAACGACGAACACTGATTAGCTGGAAAAGAACTGAAGAACAGAACGAACAGTCTTCAGATATATCTTGATCTGCTGCAGCTAGCGTGGGTAAGCCGCATTTGGAACGAACACAGGGCTTGGGGATTTCTTTTCTTAGTTTGAAGCAAGAATGAGTTGGTGGTTCCGCTCGAATATAATTGCAGGGGGTGGCTGGGTTTTTTTTTTTGTGCTTGCTGGAAGAGAAAAGAGTCAAGGTTTTTGATATATGCTCACCTCTTTGTTCCTTGGAAGCGGGCCAACTAAAGATTCTTACCTTCCAGCAATTTACATCAATGGCAAAACCACTAAAGGTGTTGGCTCACTTTTCTATTTCTTGATTGAGACTGAACCTGGTGCCTTGCCTGAGGCAAGCAAGCATTAGCTCAACAGTTTTCAGCAACCATTAACAAAAACCAGTATCTACAGGAGTGAGACGACGAACGTCTGCCAAGGGAGGACACAAAACAAAATTGCAGATTTACTATCAGTGAGCGAGAAGTAAGGCAGGATCTGCTCAGAACCACAACTGCCAGTACAGATCCCCTAAAAGGGAGTCGTGATACAGTTCACAATTAATCCAAGCAATCAGGTAGGTTCAGCATGGAGCTACAGAGTAAGTAGAATACGCTTGCGAACAAAACTTCAGAGACATTGCACCACAGCTAGCTAGTTGTCGTCCTTGATCCTCTTGAGCAGCCTGGCAGCCCACTGGCGCAGCCTTCTCTTCAGCGTGAACCCCACCGCGACGCCCACCACGAAGCTGATGGCGCCGACCTTCGTGCAAGTCGACAGAGACACAATGCGGCTGCAGTACGGAGGACCAAATGTGTGTCAGTACAGAGGACCAAATGGAAAAAATACTTATAATTGCAGCCTAAATCTAGAATAAATAAGACTAGAAAGTTGATGCCAAAGGTGGAAAACAGAGAAGAATTCTACTCTTTAACTCGCTAACTTGCTCAGCAGGTGGATTGGAACTGAATGTTTTAAACTTTCGATTGAATCGTTCACACTGTTTCAACTCAGAAATTACGATAAAACTTAATACTAGTGCAAATCAATACTTCCAGCTTAAGGGGGAACATTTCACCTCGGATGTGTAAGAAAAAACCCAACATAAACCAAACTTTCACCTAGGGATATATCCAGCAACTTTCAATCAACTAGGAGCCCCACAAACATATTAAAGTTTCTGTTAAGAGTCAGAAACGTTCAGCTAGTTCACGTATATTTGGGGTTAATTTCACCTGGGGAGTGGTGTGCCACTGGTCAAGGGTGCCACCATCCTCACTGAAGCAAGATTTGGGCAGCACCTGAAGGTGGACGGTACCAGCAAGGAGTGTCTAACTAGCATGAACTAGTATAGGTGGTGGAAGGCAAATGAGAGGTCAGAGACAACAATGGCAAACATGGGATAGCGTAATTCGTAATTATCATGTCATAGACAGGGGAAGCGTAATCTAGCATGAACCGGGCAGAGATCCTACAGATGCTAGAGAGTCGCCATACAAAAAAACAAAATAAAAATACTGAAGCACTGGAGCTTTACCCCTGTCATATCTGTATTACAGATAACATTATTGATTGAAGCCTTAAATACTGATTATAGCTGTGGAAAAACATATGGTAGACCCCGTTGTATGGGTCCAACTTCAGCCTAGGAAGATCAAGCAACTTACGATCAACTACAACCCTAATGAATCGATCAAACTTTTAATTAGGATTAAAAAAATTCAACTAGATCAGGTACCACAAACTTTGGTGCCGGAGCATGGGCATGAGGCGGTGAGGGGTAGAGGGATGGTGGGCGTGACAAGCCTAGGGGTTGATTTGGGATAGGCAAGTTTTGCAGGAATTGTGTAGCAGGCATGGTATCGTGATCTAGCGTGAATACCAGCAGCTGCAATAGCACAATGTCTCATGGCTTAGGGTGTACACTGGCAACCGAATAGGTAAATATCTGCTGTTCAAAGGTACAAAACACATGTAAAAGAATACAGGGCACATATACCCAACCCAGTGCAATTATTGTTCTCAGTCTGCTTATGGTCAAGCACTTGTCGAGATACAGAAAACTATACAGCATCATATGGAACCAGAGATATCATACACACCCTAAGTTATGCAACATAAACATGACCAGAAGCGGATTCTTCTAGGTTGTGCTAACCAACCTATTTACTGAAGATTCTACCAATGCCTAACCTTCACTACAGAACTGCATCTAACTCGCTTCATCGAGCTTTCAGCTTCTGATGATAGATAGCCATGGAGACTTGGAGACACATGTGGCACCAGTGTCTTACGGGATTCCCAAAGTGCTCGTCATCTACTACTACTGCATCCTGCAGTATGAACATCTCAATCCGAAACTACTAGTCGCGACACGCAATTCGAGCAGCACGCCGCGGAACCCGTACCAAATCGGAGCAATCTGCCGAGCGAGAACAGAGAGAATGGATGGAATCGTAGCAGGAGAAGGAGGGGGGACGACTGGAGCATACCCTGCGGCCCGGGAGACGAGGACCTGGTCGGAGAAGGCGGAGGTGCCGGAGCGCGAGGAGGAGGAGTTGGCCGCGGCGTCCTGCACCTGCTGCAGCCACCCCACCGCCGACGAAGCCGTAGCCATCTCCGCGGATCCTGAGTGCTCGCCGCTCGCCGGGATTCGAGCTAGGGTTTAGCGGCGCCGAACCTGTCGGAAGAGCAGAGGAATTTCTGTCTTTTCTTTCCTTCTGTATTTTATTTATGAGACGGAAATTTCTTTTCTCTTTCTTGTGGGAGAAGAAGAAGCAGACGACGGGGGGTTGGAGAAGGAGATGGGCTGGGCCGGAGATAGGATTTGGGTTCTCGGGTCCGTCTCGACTTTCTCCGTGTGTTTTTAAACTGAAACAACGTTAAATTCAAATTTTGAATCCTTTCGGTTTGATTCCTTCCAGAAGTAGGAACAATAAGTTTTTGCAGATTCACGGATGTAGTGAAAATTCAAAAATGTCCAATCCGCGTATAAGGTTCTCACTCCTTTTCAACATATGAGGCTTCTTTCCGATTTTCATCATGATTTACCTTTTTTTAAGTTTGACTATGTCTATTTAAAAAATTCAAATATCTACAATGAATTCTAAACAAATATACTATGAGAACTTACTGATGGACCTGCCGATCTTCGTTTGGTATTGCAGTGGGGTTTGTTTTTCCACACCGGTCAATGATGCAATTGGGTTCGTTTTTGCAAGGATAATTTTCGAGACACCTTCGTCACTTCGTAATTCCATTTCTTTCCAAAGATTCCCTTAAGTAATTATTTCTTGTAGACGATTGATACATACATGTTTACCCATGGGGATGTTTGCACGTCGTGTTGATCACCTGGAAAGTGGGGCAATAATTGAGTACAAACACACCAAAGGTCTGGCCTATAATTTGTTTTCGCTTTCATGAGAATCGGGTTATTCGCCTCTACTATAGCCAAATTTTCCATTACGTTCCATATGTTAAATCTATCCACATCCATGATATTTCATTCTGATACCCAAGAAACAATGGCACTAATCCGTAATTAATCCATAAAGATAGTCAAGGAGAGACATGGAAATAATGACATGAATCCCACAAATATGGTAAAAAGTATAGTGATTAACATCGCATGATTGTGCGTGATTGTATTTCCCAAACGAAGTAACAGCACACTCACGTACAAACAAAAATGACATTAATCTTCACCAAGATCGAGCATCTGTTGTGGGACGGGACTTGCCTGTGCCGCGCCCGTGCGACCATCCGTGCGACGGGACGCGTGGAAACCATCCCGTGGCTGGGCCTCCCGCACCCCTTCGCTGCTTTTCCTTCCAGAAAAAAAGAAAAAGAAATACGTACATCCTCTCGAGGCTGCTTCACTTTCCCCACTATGAACTCGATTAGCTCTGTCCCGCAAGCAACTGAGGTAGCGGAGCTGAGCCGTCCGGCGATTCCTCTGGCCGTGCTCCGCTTCCCCATCCCGTCGAACGTCGACGGATCTCCCTGCCTCCGCCGTCCACTACGAGGTCAGAGATGTGGGGAGTCGACCTGGACGAGCGCGGCCGCGCCTCTGCTTCTCCGGCGACCTGGACGAGCGCGGCCGCGCCTCTGTTTATCCGGCGAGCTGGACGAGCGCGGCCGCGCCTCGGCTTCTCCTGCTTCGGCCTGTTTCCGCCAACCGCGTCCACACACGCATCACGGCTGGCGGCAGCTGGAGGTAAACAGATTTTGCATTCTGTGGGATTGCTTGTATGAAATTCTTATGATTATTGACCCCAAGAATTCTTGTATGAAATTCTTATGATTATTGACCCCAACAATTCTTATGAAATTCTCAAACCACCTTTGTAGCCACTCATTCTCATGTAGTCCATGCTTATCAAGCATTCCATTCCATGCACTTATAAACTCATCTTCTTCCTCTATGTCATATATACAATGTTGAAAATCAGCATTGAACTTCTTATATTCTGGAACAGCTCCAGCAAGGTGCTTGCAAGCATTTTGATTCATATGCCACACACAAAGTCTGTGAATAGAATAAGGTAGGACTATACGGATTGCCTTCGCCATTGCTGCATCTTCATCGGTCAGAATTGTCCGTGGATGCTTTTCCGACATAACTTTTAAAAAAGTTCTAAAAAGCCAACCAAAACTTTCAGCGGTTTCATCATAGAGAAGTGCAGCACCGAAGACAACGGTTTTCTTATGATTATTGACCCCAACAATCAAACCAAATGGACGCCCATCATCTAATTTCCTGTATGTGGTGTCAAAGCATATAACATCGCCAAACATCGCATAGTCCGCAACCATTTTTGAGTCAGCCCAAAAAATATTAGTTATCAAATCATCCTCATCTACTTGAATTGAATAGAAGAAATTGACATCTTCCGATGCCTTCTTCTCCATGTATTCTAACACCCCACCGGTGTCACCTTCCTTTGCTTTTATTGTTCTCTTTCAGTACAGTCGATTCTTCATATCTTCACGTGTACAACCAAGGCTTTCAATTCCACCTGCTTGTTTGGCCATCATATCGATTGTTGCTTTATTTGAAATACCTACAGATTTTGCAACCTCTGCATCAGCTATGTGCGCTTCTGTTACTTTTCTTTGGGATCTCAAAAAGTGTGCCATGGTTCCAGGAGCAAGAGTATGGTTATGTGACGCCTCAAATTCGTACACATCATAAATTCCGTTTCTCAGGCTTATCTTCATACGGGCGGTACACCCACATCGTGTTTCAGGCCTGCTGTAACTGAATGTCTCCTCTCTTTTATCATCCCCACGATAGCCTATAAGTTGTAGTGCATCAAAATATGTTTGCAAACATAACAAAAAAATGCATATAGCCCATACCTTGACGAGAGCATGTAAATGTCCGTTGTTGCATTGTAGCAGAATTCTTCACTTTATGGCCGCTGCTTCTTCTAATGCTAAAACCGATACTTTCAGCATACTTGTTATAAAAAGAATAAGCTTCTTCTTCTGACAAAAAATGCATGCCAAGTTTTGGAACCCTTCCATTAGCGGGATCTGTTGAGGTTTCTTGAAAATCCTGTATCAATTAATATGTATTAAGCAAGAGAAGAGCATTATGTCTGTGTGAAATAATTAAACAATTGTTTTCTTTTACGCTTGATTCTTCTTTGATTGGTCTGCGAGTTCTTTGACTGTAACAGCATTACCTGATGTTGTCTACTTAATCGATGATAAAGTAACTATCATTTGATCTTGTGCATGCAGATGTTCCCAGAATTTTGCAAGGAGTTCCTATACATCTAGGCTGATGGAGGAAAGCAAAGGAAGGGGATGGCAGGATCGGGAGGATTCCCACGATCGGTTAAAAAGGAAATTGCAAATTCATCAAGAAAAATAGGGTCAGATTTCTTACAGTCTTTCCGTGAGATTCATCGCCATCATTAAGCCCTTGATTACTTGAAGAAGCCATCGGTGACTTTTCCTGATTGCTGATTCGTGTGCGTTGGTTGCTGCGACTCAAGAACGCATGTTTCTGTTAGTTTGGCGCCGGATTTTGGCGCGCACCATGTATTTTGAGGATTTGTTCCCGCCAGATTAATTATCTCCTGTTTTGTGTTTAGTTTTAATGTCCTGCTTGTATTACGGAAACGGAGGGAAGGAAACAGACGTGGGTGTATTTCAGCGGTTTTCTTTTTCTTTTTTTGGGAAGGAAAACGGGGAGCTGGGGGTGCGGGAGGGAGAGCCGCTGGATGGCTTCCACGCGTGCAGTCGCACGGATGGTCGCAAGCCCAGGCGACAGGCAAGCCCCGTCCATCTGTTGTGATGAAGAAGACATGGAAACTTTCACAAAGAGATAGACTTGTCTTTTATTAGGAAAAACGCCAAACTCACTCCCCTAAAATCGAGGGATCTAAGAAACATATATGCATGCATCTAAAGAAGATGATGCATGCCACAATATGTCTACTTTGTTTCAATGGAGATTAGAAGGCAAGGGTGCCGGCGCAAGGTGCCTCAGATGGAGCGGGCGGCAGCAGCAGGAGGATATCCCCATTGGTTGTTCCTCATCTAACATGTAGCAGTGTGCAGTGGAATTCTTCCCGCACAATTGCTTACAAAGTTTCATGTCGCAGGTCGAAGTCGGGGTAGGCGGAAAGCATTTCGCTTCGTCTACATGCAAAAAAGATAAACGATAGGCTAAAAATATAATCCCATCGATTCAAAAAACATGTAAAATTGAGTTGCAAAAATTATGAGATTGCTAAGTAGTGAGTGTACCAGAACTTACCGTGTCGGCATGGCCACATGTGAACAGAACCGTCGCCATGACCATCAGGGCAACCAAGCACCAAACACTCATGCTCCTCTTGAAGATTGCCATGAGGATACTTGTAGAATTAGCTACTCCCTCGAGATTTTCTTTTTCATTTGTTCCTCTGAATCCATTGATGCAGTGATCACTCTTGCCTCATGGTAGTATATATAGGGAGACCTATGAATCTGGATATATATGGGAACAATCAAGGCTAATATATATGTACCAGAAGGAACATTATTTCAACTTATTACAGTACATATGTATCCATTCTCTAAGTTAATGCATACCAACTAAATGGAGACAATTATATTTATCTTGTAAAATACGCTTTTGAAATCCTAATTATTAAAAAACCTTTGTTTCATTGGAATAACCTTTTATGTGACATTGACAATTAGTTTCTTAGAAATGATTAATAGTAATGAAAAGATATTTTTTTTTCATGGAATTTGCTAAATAGTGAATGTTACATATTTAGGTGTAGGTACCCGCATCTTATTAGTAATTACCCTCCACCGTCCTGCTCCAGGCATAGATACCTTATCTTTTAATTAGTAATTAGAAATTTTACATCGTGAAGATTCTCTCTAATTCAAAAAATAAGCAACTCTTCAATGGCTCATTCGATTTAAGATCTTGTTCACCACTAAATTGATCGTGACGAGATTTTCGAAACTAAATCTCATGTTTATATGCTCCATGATATCACATTGTGATACCCGAATAGAAACAATGACATTAATCTCTAATTAATCCATAATGATAGTCAAAGAGAGACATGGAAACAATGACATTAACCCCACAAAATATGGTCAAAAGTCCAGTACTGATTAACATAGCATGATTGTACGTGATTGTATTTAACAAACGAAGGACAGCACAATCACGTACAAACAAACAATGACATTAATCCGCACCAAGCCTCTGTTGTGATGAAGAAGACATGGAAACTTTCACAAAGAGAGCGACTTGTCTTTTATTAGGAAAAACGCCAAACCCGCTCCCCTGTACTCGAGGGTGCTAAGAAACATATTATATATGCATGCATCTAAATATGATGATGCATGCTACATCATGTCATCTTCGTTTCAACGGAGATTAGAAGGCGAGGGTGCCGGCGCAAGGTGCCTCCCATGGATCGGGCGGCAGCAGCAGGAGGATATCCCCGTGGGTTGTTCCTCATCTAACATGTAGCAGTGTGCTTGCCTGCCGGGCAGCTCTTCATTTTTAACAGGTACGTGCGTGACCGGGCGTGGTCGGTCCCTTGTGGTTTTTTTAGGGAAGATCCGAGTGGCCGGCAGCAGCCAGCTGTGGCATCTATCCACGTCAGCTTATCCTTATTAAGATTAAAGGTAGCCTACCACGTGTACCACTAATCTTTCAAATCTAGCTGCAGGTGGTTACAATGTACAACTAGTACATGATACTGTTGGATATTTTTTGATCTAGGCTGAACCTAGGTCAACAATTACGGCTGCTACAGTAAGGCGGTGCTACAGTGATACAGTGGCCTGATTGGAGGCACATATATTATCCAATGACAGGTGGGTCCCCCTGTGGTACTGTGCGTATATAAAGAGGGGTGTCCCTCTGGGACAAAGTGAGAGAGGTAAGAAACAATCTCACAACCCCTACCTGCCCAATCCAGAAAGCACAGGAGCCATGGGAAGGATTTTCCTGCACCTTCCACTAGCTCCACCAGCTACAGTGAAGGTGAAGAAGAGCAAGGCCTTCATCCCTCGAAGCCCTAGACTCCATCTCCAGCATCAAGATAAGTTTTACTTAATTCTATCTCGGTTGTGGCTCAAATCTTAAGCTAGATGATCTTGAGGTTACACAACAATGGTATCAGAGCCTCTAGCTTCAAGTTTGAGCTCTCCTATGCTCAAATTCTTGCTTGATCTATTAAATTTTAAGTGCTAAAGATCAAGAACAGCAAGTTTTTTGTTGCTGCTATCAAGCATGTCATGTTGTTTATTAAGTTGTTCTTCCTGGTCAAGATCAAGTTATGTTTTAGCCCTGTCCCTCTCAAGTTTAGCCCTAAATCTTGAAGGAATAAATGCTGATGGATTAAATTAAGGCTCTAGGGTTTGCAATTGATGAAATTAAGTGGGATTGTTGCTTTTCAGCAAGCTTTTAAGCAAAGTTCCCAAATCTTGAAACCCTAGAACTGAAATTTCTCAAGTTTCCCTCTGTTATTAAGCTAGGGTTTTCGAATTAAGCAAGTTTTAGTGGGGATTTGTTCATTTGATGCAACTTTTTAATGAAATCCCCAAATACCCGAAACCCTAGATAATAAAATTCCCCAATTGAAGGAACCCTAACCCTAATTTCAAGATTAAAGTGGCGGATGATTACCTTATGGGCATCGTCGTCGTTGCTGGCCACGGCGGCGTCGGAGCCATCATCTTATGTTGGCAGTTTTGCTCGGGCACGCACCCGAGCGACCTTGCCGTCCGTTGCACCGGACCGCGGCGCTCCTTCCTCGCGCGCTTGTCGCCGTTGAAGGCTGCTGCGGTGCCGGACTTGCGCAGGCTGTCGACGCCGACGCGGGGACGCCCGCTTGCGTGCCGTCGCCTCGCACAGAGCGCCGCCCAGAGCCACTCGACGGAGGTGCGCGCTAGCCAAAGCTGCACGCAGCTCCGGCGAAGGGGCCTGGACGACGCCGTTGTCTTCCTCTTCCGTCGCACGATGCTCGCCGCCGTCGCGTTCTGTCTCGTCGCTGCTCGGGAGCAGAGGAGGATGGAAGGAAGAGGACTAGGGTTTTCACGCAAGGGCGGCGGCGACCCGCTGGTTATATCCAGACGCGACCGCTCGCTCGCGGTACTTCTGCCACTAAATGGGCCAGAAGCCCATGAGGGGTTCGGGGGAGTTAAAAGCTGGGCTGGGCTGGGCTAGGTTTCGGCCCAGTTCAGCGAAATATGTTAGCCCGAAGAAAAAAAAATTATGTTTTTGGGCTTAAGTTTTCCGTGGCAGAATTAATATAGGGAAGTACTAAATATTTTCCTGATAATAATTAAATTTTATACAATAATTAAGTTGGGCTAAATTGAAAAGGCTTTAAGGATAATGTTTATGTTTGACATATTATGATATTATGTGCCATATTAAGTCACTTTTAATGAGTTTTATTATGCTTAGTAAATTACTTTATGGTATTAGAATTATCATTATGATGATTATTGCTATTTCTATGTCATAATTGTTTTATATCTTAATTATGCTCATGTGTCATGTTAAATTATTGTGATGTCTTTTCATTATGATTAGTAAAGTTTAAGTGGTCCAATAAAATTAGGTTTGGGACTTTTATGTTATTATGATGACCAATTATGTGAATAAAGCCCCAAAACAATTAGTTTTTTATTGCTTAGAATAATGTATCATTTAAAGAAAGGGTCGTTATGATAATAATGTTCTCCAAAATTTATTATAATAATTATTGATATGCCATAAAGTTTCGCTGCAAAAGAAATTGGTTGATCCTCAAAATAAATCATGGCTTATGTCCGTCATTCTGGCCAAAGCTGATTGGCGGGCATTTTGACCATGAAATTTTATTGGTCCGGTTCGCTTCTAGCCAAAGCTGATGTGAACCGGGTTGATGAATGAAGTTTATACATGTGAGGATTTAATTATGTGTGGCTTATGCTCGTCATTCTGACCAAAGTTGATTGACGGGTATGTTGACCACAAAATAATAAGTTATGAAAACGATGCTTATTGAAGCATTTTAATGTCTCTCATTGCCAAAATAATTAATGGCATGGAGTAACTAAATGGTAGCAATTATGTTTTATGGAAGGAGAAGCTAGAGATTACTCTAGGTTTTTGTTGAATATTAATTGTGCTCTCCTTCATGATCCTCCTAAAGCACCTAAAGAAGGTGCTGAAAAATTATGTTGCCCTGAGAAGGGATTATGATGATAAGGAAAACTAAGTGGGAGGATTCAAAATTAAGTGGCCCGTGATCTGAGCAATATTTTAGTTTTGGACATAAGAATATTTAAAGTTGACTTTTCATGGTTATATCTCACTGAACCATGGTATGTCAAGTATAATTGCCCATTAATAAAGTTTCCGTCCTTAAGCCATGCATGTTATATGAAGTTGTTTCTATGAATGTCTCTAATTAAGTAAAGTGTGGTTTGTGTTTGTCATTCTGGCCAAAGCTGATTGATGAACACATGATCACAAAATTTAGTTGTTCTGGTCCACGGACTAGTTCAATAAAAGAAGTGTATAGAGACATGATTCTAATTAAGTGTGGCTGATACTTATCATTCTGGCCAAAGCTGATTGATGAGTATCTGACCACAAAATTTTGCCGGTCTTGTCCATTTCTGGCCAAAGCTGATGTGGGCTAGATCGGTGAAAGAAATTTAAGAGGCTATAAAGTGTGACATGTATTTGTTATTCTGGCCAAAGCTGATTAAAATACTTGCTCACAAATTTTGTTGTTCTGGTCCATTTCTGGCCAAAGCTGATGTGGATCAGATCAACAAAATAAGTTTATGATCTGGGAAAGTTTTCATGCATAAGGCTTATGGACATAATGCAATATGCCACAAATATTTAAGTACCTTCGGGGAATTAAGGTAAAAGACGTCAATTGTCTTAAAATACGCTTCTGCTATTAAGTGCCTCTGTTTTATTCCCAGAAAAATCAACTGATGAAGTTTTCAACATTTATGATCATTAAGTTATCCCTAACTAAGTAATCTCCAATTATGATGGAACCAAAGGAAATTTTGGTTGGAGATTTAATGATTATTTTGGGATAGGTTGTGACACGTGAATTCATTCTGACCAAAGTTGATTGGATACATGTGTTATTCCCTAAAGATTAATGTTTACATGAGGAATTATGTTCTATGATTATGTTATCATGATCACTATAAAATATTTGTGATCATGAATTTTATCCCTATTGCTAATCTTTTTCAATTCAGCCATAATGTTTTCGGCTGATTTAATGCTTCTTATGAGAAATGATTAAGCTTATGTACATATTATTGTTCCATGAGGTCATAAGTAATGAAGTATATACAAAAATAATGGGCTCTCATTAAAGAAATTTTGATTATTAAGTATTGATGAGAATCCAATGGATTTCTTGTCTATTAATGTTTATTGGGAGCAAAACCCAGTAAGAATCTGGGGGAGTGTGCCAGTAAGGATCTAGGAAAATAATTTCCTAGTTCTTTCATAATAAAGTTTTCTGGCATTAATGGAGAAGTAATTTGAAGAAGCTTCTCAAAATTCTATAAGATTATGTTGATCATGAAAAATTCTCATGATTTAATTATGGAGCTTTTGAGTTCGCTTTATTATGTCATCTACAATAAAGCACAAAAGTGGACTGTGATTAAGCTCAAAGGATTTTATATCCATAAGAAAGTGTGTAAACATTTTGAATAAAGATGCTATATGCATAATATTATTATGGCCTCATAAATAAGGAAGTTTTAAAGAGAAGTTTTAAAGATGGACTGGAGGCTAATGTTTAAAGCTACTGGAAGATTTCCATTAGCTAAATTAAGTTCTTCATCCTCCATTCCAATAATGTGATTCGTGCTACAAATTTTATTGACTTCTCTACTAAAGGTGGAATATTTATTATGGAAGTTCGTCGAAATGTTAAGCTATGGCTCAGTCCACATTTCGAGGGGGAGCATTGAACTTCTCCAAGAATTTCAACTTAGGAAGAAGTATTTTATCAGGTATGTTTAGATTCCACCAATAAGGTATTTAAGTTGGTTTTTAAGCAAGCCTAAGTTTGAGCTAAGTACCACTTTTAGTCAGATTTATTAAAGACTCCATCTCCTAAGGGCATCATTATGACTAAGAATTATTAGATTGCCTTTCAATGCTAAATGGTTGTGCCATGTTTCTTAAGTAAGATACAAGTTTTTGGTTCTGCTCTCTACAATAGTTCTCCTAAATCACTTAAGGAGGATAATAAAATTATGATACTCTGAAATGAAGTATGATGTTGAAATTTAAGAGAGAGCAGTCAAATATTGCATGGCAATTAAGAACTCCATCATGGATACTATGAGTAGAGCCATCTACTAACTCCCAGATTGACAAAATTATGGACCATTTTTCCCAATTGGTCTCTCTAAAGTTTAAGCAACGGGTCTTGACGAAAGACTTGTTGATATAATGATATGACTGGGAGTTTGTGAGAAAAGTGGCACATGATCACCGAATTTAAAATTTTGGAGATGGAAACCATCCTTTATGAAATAAAGAATTAATGATGATGATCAATTGTCCTTGAGACAATAAGCATCTTATAATGGTACAAAGTTCAATAATAATTTTTTTGATGAATTAGTCTTATGTTAATTATGAGCAATAGGGATATTGCATAAGACCCGGAGTTTTCTCTCGGGTTGATAAGTTCATCTTGGTGATGTACTTTAAGTTATTAAGACTCACTAAGATTGGTCCATTAAAGGGAGTATTAAGTTACTAAAGTTTATGTTTACTCCCTCAAGGGCATTAAGTTTTTCCTCATGTTGCACTAATGCTTAAGTTATTATGTGCCCTAAAGATCTTGTGTCCGGGATATTTGGCAGACATAAGTCCGGGTTTGGACCTCCCGGAAAATACTTAAGAAAAGCTTTGCCTAGTTGGCACAAGCACTAAAGTAATTGTGTGATAATATATCACATTAAGGGATTACATGCTCACATTCAAGAAACAATAATGACCACCAAGTTGTGGATCTTTAAGTATTCTGCAAGGAGTGAAAATCCTTTTAAGTTCTATCCACAAAAGTTTCACTCTTGCAGGGGAGCCATATTGTGGAATGGCTTCACCCAAATTCTTAAAGCATCGTTAAGATGCAAATTAAATTGTGGCATGTTTCGATCCCTATGTTTTAAGATATGGATTTGTGTCCCTGATCCATATAAATTCAAGAATAAGGAATTTTATTAAGAAATTTATCCCGGGACATATTATAAGAGTGCAGTCAATTGAGTAACATGTCAAAGGTTCCTGCCAGACCTAAGACATTGTGAAAGATTGAATACAGAGTCAATTATGTTCAAGGCCTTGATGAATTAAGTTTTGGTGTTCAACAAATAAGTATTAGATTTATGACATAAGGGTTGAACACATATAAAGTAAATTTTGGGTGCTTATATGTAAGCATTACATAAGATATTAAGTTCTAAGCACCATATTTAAGAGGCTTGCCTTCTAACGTTGCCGGCATTAAGTTTATGTGGCAGCCTATTATTAAGGGACTAATTATGACTCTGAAAACATATTTGTGTTCTCTCATTAAGCACGCGCATAAGGTCAAGTACATTTGTATATAAGAGAACCAACTGCACTCTTGGGACCATTATAGCACCATCTCCCCAAAAGGCTCATTTTGAGATCAAATGGGAACCATAGTCACTTGGTTCAGCAGTACTTAATTGACTGTTGTAATCTATTGTCTTGGTGTACCATTTTATCAAAAGATGAGTCTGTAATGTTTATGATGTTTATGTAAAGAGAATTATGAAATAAAGCTAATGAATAATGTGTATAAAGTTTATGGAGCTCATAAGTTAAGGAAGTTCCATTTTGAGATGGGGTGGTATATTGTAGTAATTGGTTTTCTGTGGTACTAAACAATTGACCGCAGTAATCCTTTTATCTCGTATGCCATTTCATTTATAAGTGGGCTTATAAAGTTTAGCCTTACGATCAAGGGGGAGAATGTTGGATATTTTTTGATCTAGGCTAAACCTAGGTCAACAATTACGGCTGCTACAGTAAGGCGGTGCTACAGTGCCCTGATTGGAGGCACATATATTATCCAATGACAGGTGGGTCCCCCTGTGGTACTGTGCGTATATAGAGGGGTGTCCCTCTGGGACAAGGTGAGAGAGGTAAGAAACAATCTCACAACCCCTACCTGCCCAATCCAGAAAGCACAGGAGCCATGGGAAGGATTTTCCTGCACCTTCCACTAGCTCCACCAGCTACAGTGAAGGTGAAGAAGAGCAAGGGCTTCATCCCTCGAAGCCCTAGACTCCATCTCCAGCATCAAGATAAGTTTTACTTAATTCTATCTCGGTTGTTGCTCAAATCTTAAGCTAGATGATCTTGAGGTTACACAACAATGGTATCAGAGCCTCTAGCTTCAAGTTTGAGCTCTCCTATGCTGAAATTCTTGCGATGGTGTTGGAGATCCGGAAACCAAACGGTGGAATAATTAACACTAATTCGTTGGATTAGTATCTTTTTTTTAGATACAAGGCCAAAAGGCCCGACGTTAAATTAATAACGCCCAAACGGCGACACAATACAAGGAGCTGAACCCAGCTTACAACACAAACACCACACCCTCACTAAAACAAACTCCCTAGGAAACAAAAGCTGGCAGCGCGGACAGCAGGCGCGGCCATTACAAAACCAACGCCAAACAGGGAGCAAAGCCTATCGGCAACAGTGTCGGGCCGGAGCACACCCAAGGGCGTGCCATTTTCACGCACGCCGACCAGCTCGCTCCACACACGCAGGAGATGCCACCAGCAGCCGGCCACCACCAGGAACCGGCCAGAGCTGATCCCGCACCAGCTAGGAGCACCACGGGAGTCGCCAACAAGCACCGAGGATGAAGAGCTTGAAGCAAGCCTTGCCGAAGAAGGCGCACCGCAGAACCGACGCCGAAGCGCCGCTACTCCGCCAGACCCTCGACGGAGAGCCACTAGTCGGGAGCTCCAAGATGACGTCTCCAAGAAGAGCACGACACACGAGTGTCGACGCCACCCGATCCGAAGATCTTGGGTTTTCACCCGGAGCCAGTAGAGGGAGAGAGAACGGCCAACGCGACACCTCCAGGAAGGGTACGGCGTCCTCAGACGTCGCTGTCGCGGCCCCATGGGCGAGGGAAACCCCTCGGCCGTCTCCTCCTCCAACACGGCGGGCAGGAAGCACCTACACCACCGTCCCAACAAGAGGCTCGCCGGAGCCACGCCGTCCCAACGGCCATGGCCACCGGCCAGCACCAAAGTCAGGGGCACGCCCGCCAACCCACTGACTCCCACCTTCCAGGGCCGCCGCCCAAGCTTCCTAACTCACCGCCACGCCGAAACCGCAACGGAGGCACCAAGACACACCACCACCACGCGGGCCACCCAAGACCGGAAGACAGCTCGGAACGGACACACGGGGCCCACCATGGGCACCGCAGCAGGATTAGGGCCTCCACACCACCAGGTATGAAAACCCTAGATCTGGAGGGCCAAACCCTAGATCTGACAGAGGAAGAGCCCGGGGCACACGGGTTGGGCCCCTGCCCTACCCTAGCCACACGGAACTCCACCCAGCCGCCAGGAGGTCGCCGCCGGGGGAAGGACCATCGGAGCAGGAGGGCGCCGGCCCGGGCCCCTGCCCAGGCCCCAGCCCTCGGACGCGGCCCCGCGCCACGCATCACGGCTGCCCACCCCGGCGAGCTCCTCAGCACGCCGAACACCAGATCCCCACCGCCGGCCACCCTGGGCCACGCCGTCTCCGCCACCAAGCAACCACCGGCACGCAGAGAAGCTCGCGGGAGAGAGGAACGCCACGACCTCCGCCTGGACGCGCGCGCGGGGAGGGGGCCCCTCACCGCCGCCAGCGACCGGCCGGGGCGAGCCCAGCGGCGGCCTGGCGGCGGCGAGGGAGGGGGGCGCACGGGGGAAGGAGAGAGGGGAGGGACGCGAGAGGGGAGGGGGTTGTTGTGCACAAAAGAACAACTTTTGTGGTTGGCGCCCTTTCACGCGAGGGGATTAGTATCTCACGAGAGTATCTTCGCAACTTCTATGGTTGGCGCCCTTTCACGGTTCAGGAGAGCCGGACAATGATACTGCCTGTTTTCTGTTCCTGCCTGTTTGATTGACGAGGACGTACACGCATGGTAGTGTGTCTGTACTGCAGTCTCGAAGAACCGTCGTTGCTGGAAATATTAAGTGTTGTCTAAAATCAAAATCTAGATATCGCTGCCATTGAATTAGCTGCGTCAGTCTGCATCCAGATATTGGTTCGCTTCGATCGATCAGTAGTTTTTTTGTTTGAGGTTTAAAGCGGTCGTAGAGAAGCCAGACAAATGAAAGTGAGGAGCCCTCCTCCTCTGGCCAGCTGCACCGCGTGCATCTGAGACGGTCAGCATCGCTTCGAAACCTTTGTGCTCCTCTCTTTGCCGCTTAGAATGGAACATCACCAAACACATATCGGACACTTCTCAGTGAATAGAGAGCCATGAAGACAATGTCGTCCCTAATCTTTGAACATACATGGGGACATCAGACACCACCATGTCCTGCCGCCGCCGCATGCTTGTGGCGTCCGCATGGATGATGGATCCCGGATGCATGCTCCGACGCCGCTGGCTAGCCTAGGAAGATTTGGCGGCGAGCAGCGAAGAGGAAGAGAAGCCGCAGCGGTTTTCTTTCTTCTCTTTCTGCGGGAACTGGAAAAGCAACGCGTTGCGGCTTGCTCTGACGAGACTAAAGAGAAAACGAACAGGGCAGTGACAGCAGCTAGCTGAAGAACCAAAAGCACCAGCTTAACTGAACCAAGATGCAGTGCAAACTGAGAGTAGCTGTCCTCTGCTGTTAATAATCCAATATTCGAGGTTAGGTTAGGTTTAGCAGAGGAAGGCGATCCTGCCGGCGATCCCCATGATTCCGGCGACTCCTCGTCCTTTCCCGTCGCCGTCGGCCCACCGCTGAAGCGTCGGCGCGGGGAAGCGGCGGGTGGTGGACATCGTGATGGTCCTGGCCACGTCCGAGGAGGTGCGCAGCGGGCAGGACCCCACGGAGGCGGAGCGGGCGCTGGCGGCCGAGGCGCGGGAGCGGCTGGCCGTGGCGGGCAGGACCCACGGATGCGGAGCGGGCGCTGGCGGCTGGCCGCGGCAGTCGCCGACGGGGCCACGCGGCCCAGGGATCTGTCCTTGGGCGAGGGCCTGCGCGCAGCCGTCGTCGAGGATCTCGGCCTCAACAGGGCTAAGAACCCCGTCGCCTTGGGGTTCCGACCGCCCAGGGCCTCCATCGCCGATAGGCTCACGCTTACTAAGCGCAAGGTTTGTCGATTCCTGATTCCGTGGTGGTATAGTCGTACCGTTGGCTGGATTTGGGGCGATTTGGTGATGCTGTTGTGAGGCTGAATCGAACTTCAGTAGTAGTTTGATTACAAGTTCTAGCTGAGGACAGTAGGGACTTTTTTCTGTTGCGCAACTAGTTGATCAGGAAGATAAAATGTTTTTACAAGATTTAGCAAGTACAGTTGGTAAATGTTTAGGAAAATCTGTTGTAGAGTTAGTTGCTACTATTAAATGTGTTTGTGTTTATAGAGAAGCTAGAGCTAGCCTTTTTCAGGCACGTATCAGTAAAGTTAAACAGCATTTTGTTACATAAAGTTGTTAAAATGTAGAGTAGCAGTGGATGAGGAAGATAAAAGTTTTTACAAGTTCTAGCAAAGTAAAGTTGTCATCAGTTTAGGAAAAATTAAGATAGAGATAGATACTACTGTTCATATTATTGAGTATAGGAAACTAGAGCTAGTACCTTTCTCCCTTGTTATCTTGGTTGATCTTTTGCCATTCCTTTGCCGGCAGCATTATTTGTTCGCTGGGTCTACTCTTCTTGCTTCTCGTAGGGTGATATCGTGTAGATCTTTAGTTCGGTTATTGGTTCCCATATGATCATATGTATATTGGATTCCGGCCAGGTTAGTATACAGCTTGTGCATCTCTGAACATCATTCGTTTTTCTCTCTAATTTACCTCCCTGATGTCCGTCTTTTTATTCCGTGGTACGCTCGACGTGTGTTCTTTTCATTGTTCATGTATGCAACAACTTATGCTACACCGCTAGGAGAATTAGATATTTTCTGTTTTAATTATGGATTGAATATACTTTGCTGCCTACATGTGTAGATGCATATAAGATACAAACAGTATAATTTGTATATGACTTTAGGAAATGTATCCGTACTAAAAGTGTTCTCCCTGATAAAGGTTGGAAGGGGAGCGAAAATGTTTGTTCAGTAGCTATGTAGAGAGGTTTGTTCATCTTTTTTTGCATGTTCATTAGCAAAGTATGCATGGAGCGTAGTAAGAAGTATCCTTATTTTAACTTCAGTACCTTCTAGTTTTGTTTCTTTACCAGTTTGGCTTGAGAGTTTTAGTTTGAAAGATAAGATCCTGTTGTTGACAGGGATCGCCGCGTTGATCTGGGCCATCTGGAAAACTAAAAGTGTTCTCCCTGATAAAGGTTGGAAGGGGAGCGAAAATGTTTGTTCAGTAGCTATGTAGAGAGGTTTGTTCATCTTTTTTTGCATGTTCATTAGCAAAGTATGCATGGAGCGTAGTAAGAAGTATCCTTATTTTAACTTCAGTACCTTCTAGTTTTGTTTCTTTACCAGTTTGGCTTGAGAGTTTTAGTTTGAAAGATAAGATCCTGTTGTTGACAGGGATCGCCGCGTTGATCTAGGCCATCTGGAAAACCAGAAACGGCGCCTGCTTTCAACGGGTGCATCCACAGGATACATCTGTTGTTTTTTTTTCAGTCCGCTCGCTTTTTCTAGTACTGGGTTGACTTGCAGATAGGTAAACCTTGTGAAGCCTCCAACGCAGGAGCAAAGAATGTTCACTCTGGTGTGCGATGGTTATGAGGATAGAAGAATAGAGTATAAAAAGGAAGGACCGAAGGTGTGTGAAAAAATAGCTGCTGGGGTCGAAGAGGTTAAGAGTGAAGCAAGGTTGCTGGAGAGAGGTGTATGGCTAGTTTTGTAGGTCTGGTTTAGGTTTGCCTGTTTAGGTAGTTTGGTCGGAAGTCATGTAAAAACTGTAAAGGTGTTTTCGGATTCCTGGTACTGTTTAGTCTTAGATTCTTTAGTTGTTTTGGTTTGTTCAGCTGGGAGGTGGCGAAGGTGGTGTTTCTGTAAGAAACTACTCTTGTATTATCGGTTTCATTTCTGAAATGAAATCGGGAGCGAGGCTCCTCAATTCTAAAAAAAAAAAAAATCCAACATTCTCTCCTCTGGTGTTAAAATATACTCACTGAGTTCCACAATGTAAGCCATTTTGCCTAGCTGTTTTATCTAGCCAAAACGGATTTGTATTATGGAACAGACTGACTTAGAACACTGGTAATGACTTTCCACATTTTGCCTTGATACTCATTATGTATGCTGCTTGTGGCTATTTCCTGAAACAGGCTGTTCTGGTAGATAGAACCTACGATTGATCGTGGTTCCCATGTGGACTGTGAAAAGGTCTACAGTATGCATATTCCATGGTCGTAACTGTGACGCCGCTTACTGCTATCTCCCTCCCGACATTGATTAAAGAACATACGACCTTTACTTTCACTGCTTTTGGCTACATCATGGCCGATATCATCGTCAAGAACATCGCTCTCTGGTATCTTCTACCTGACTTTGATCATTTTGTATTTCCAAAGAGATTCAGAAAACAGACGGGACATTGTGGACTCCCTAGACCCTAGTTGCGTGGTACTAGACACGAGGGGAAGGGTGCACTCGTGCGGTCTATGGCTCTGACGAAACTGAACTTCTAAACAAACAGGTGACAGCACAGCGGGTTGCTATCACCTCTGGTGTTAAAATATACTCACTGAGTTCCACAATGTAAGCCATTTTGCAGCGCTGTGCTGTCACCTGCGTATAGGTTCAGTTATTACGAGGTGACAGCGTATTTTAAATTTTAACGAAAACTTTTGGTAAATGGTTAAACAAGGAATCAAAAAAATTGAATTTTTGAATTTCGGATTTCAAATTTGTCCGGCAACCGGCGGGATTTTCCGGTAACCGCGGTAACCGGAAATCCCGACCACCCTCGGAAATTTTTCTCTACCGGTAATCAAAACCTTGGTATCGAGTAGAAACGCTTCAGAGAAGTTTTACAGCTGATACACCACAACAAACCTGACAGCAGTTCTGCTATTACAACAGAACCAATAAGAAATGTACTGTTGGACACCGGTCAGTACAGGAAAGCTCGTCATACAGTTAAAGTTCAGAAAGCGTGGTTACAGCAAACCTCGCATTTTAAGTACACAAAATTAAGGCCTCGGGACTCAGAAAGAAACAATTTTAACGGGCGATACACTGCCGTTGCAGGGAGCCTTGCCTGCCAGGAGAAAAACAGGAAACTTTCTTCACTAGCTCCGATACACATCCAGGTACGCGAAGCTCGTGGGTGGGACCCACCCACGTGTCTCCTTCGTCCTCCTTTCTTTCCCAATTCGCATCCCATCCCGCACCTTCCTTCCTCCTCCCTTCCCCATCCCACACGGGTTCTCAGGCCGAGACGGCGCCGACGACGCCGCGCGGAGGCGCGACAGAGAAGGCGGCTGTTCAGGATGGACTTAACGGGGGGGGGGGGGGGGGGGGGGTGGGTGGGGGCTCGCCGGTGACGAGATCTGGTGATTGGGTGACGTGGGGATAAACCCCGGGTTACCGAAGTCGGCGACTCGACAAGAAAGAAAGAGACAGCAGTCCGGCTGCCCGACCCCGGCTGGCGGCCCGGGTCCGGCTGCCCGACTCCGGCTGGCGGCCCGAGTCCGGCTACTCGACTTCTGCCCAGCGGCCCGACTCCGGCTAGCGATGCCGAGTCCGGCTGGCAGCTCTCCGTCCGGCTGCTCCCTGCCACTATTCAGAGGAGACACTGTTGGCGAATAGCAAGAAGGAAGAACACTATGCATATTTTGAACTTCTATTTCTTGTGCACGATGATAATATTAGTACAGTACTGAAACTATGATGTTTACTGAACCTAATATAGACATGAAACCAAATAACATCTATTCTGAAGGAAATAGTCAACAAGATGTTGTTTAATATCTATGGTGCACTATATGTGCTGGTTCCTTTAATCCCTTAAAACTAAAGGTTTATCCTTGCTTGAGCTATTTTCTCCTGGCATACCATGTTTTATTTTCATTCTTTTGTCTGAACCAGATAATTTAATTTTCACTGTTTGTTATGCAGCAATAATTTCTGCAATTTTCTGGAGTTGATGCCTTGTTTCTCGGCCTGATTGTGTCGTATCTCCCTATTCATCGCCATGGCAGCTAGAGAACAGCTCCTGGTAAGCTCCTGGGCAATGCCTCCGAGTGACCCCCTCCCTTGAACACTAGACGTCAACTCGCCTGTCCCTTTCCACTAGTAGAAAACAGGTCTATGATACCCCCCCTTTTAGTACCGGTTGGACTAAAACCGGTACTATAGGGGGCATTAGCACCGGTTGCATTTGTGTGTCAGCAGGGGTTCTGCGTTGAGCACTTTTAGTACCGGTTTTTAATACCAACCGGTACTAAAGATGGACCTTTAGTACCGGTTGCTATGAAAAACCGGTACTAAAGAGGGATGAGGTGCAGCCACGGTTGGGTGGCCCCACGGCAAGCCCTTTAGTACGGGTTGGTAATAACAACCGGTACTAAAGGGTCCCTGCCTATATTTGCTTCTTCCAGCCCGAGCCAGCTCCATTTGTAGCAACTCGACCCACACTCCATTTTTCCTCTCTCCCAAGCTCAAATTGACCACCATTTTCTCCAACAACTTCCAAGATTGGTGGCACCTACATATATAAGGGTTAGCAACTTCATCTTCTCTTCCGGCATTTCAAGTTTAGCTCATTTTCGTGCAAGTTTAGCAAGTTTGATTTTGGTGGTGCTTGCAAGGTGTTTGATGAAATTCCTAAGTTAGGGATTTCATTTGTTTTATATGCATTTTGAGCTCAAATTAAAGTATAATTTGTGGTTTTATATAGTGTCGTCCCGTCCCCTTCCTGACCGCCGTCGATCGCCCGCGCCGCTCCGTCACGGACACCACCTCGGTGAGCCTCTTTTTTTATCTTTTATTTTAAAAAATGTTAGCTATATGATTTAAATGCATAATTATTTCTTGTATAATTTTCTTATGTTTTTTTATATGTATAGTGTCATGGTTTTGATATCTGTCCCCGTCGGCCCTCGTCCGGTCTATGATTCCGATGTGGTATATTTTTATAACTATTTATTTTGTTTCATGGTTATAACAATCATGCCGACCAACTTGACATAGATATATTTCTATTTAGGAGGTAGTTGAACCGGAAATTCCAGCCGACCCTATTGTCGAGTTTTTAGAAAAAGAAAACAACGATTTAAAAGCAAAATTGAAGATAAGTGAAGATCTTCGTCTCCAATGCCTGGAAGAGAAGATGGTATTGGACTTGAAGATTGCCGACATCGTTGATGCTCACGGGGTCGAGCTTGACGACGTCGTCGTTGCTTACGAGAGGAAGATGGATGCAATGCGCGTCAAGCTTAAAAAGATTAGAAAATATGCCATTAGTCAGGAGGCTTGGTATCATTATGCTGTTGGTTCAATAGTTACCTTGGTTGCGATTATGATCGCATTTGTTGTTGGATTTAAATTCTTTAGATAGTTGTATATTTGTATGTTTCGTGAGAACTATGTATTACATTTGGGCAGTACTCTACTTTGGTTTTAATGTGATGAACTTGTATTAATTAATTTGGTCACGTATCTCTATTCATTATTTAGCTGGTGTAATGGTTTTTGATGTATTTATGTAATGCATATGAGCCGAGAATGGATGTACGGTGATCGACGCTGTCCCGAGTTCATTGATGGCATGCATCGTTTTCTCGATGTGGTTAAGTTAAACAAGCTGAAGAATGGTTTTATGATTTGTACTTATTAACGAAACATTTTTCTTTCAGCCCTCTGGATCATCTAACTCAATCCCTAAACGAGGCCCGGCCAAAGGGTTAAAGCTGCCGGATGGTGCAAAGTTGTCGATCGACGAAGTTAGCATAAGAGGCAAACCGGAGAAACCCGATGGAATCTGCACTAAATATGTAGCTCAATGCGGAGTTCTTGTAAGGGACATGGTCCCGATCACCGTTGCAGAATGGAATGAGCCGAAGAAAAAGAACATTGGCGCAAAATTCTCGACCAAAGAATTAAAGATACCCTTTGGGAGTCCATATTGGGTTCTTTCAGCCTACCGGCAGATCTCCCAGAGTAGGCAGATAAAGTCAAGGAGTGGACTCTTAGCAAGATGGCCGAGCAATTCAACAACTGGAAGAAAAATTTGTGGAGAAAATATGCGAACGAAACTCCAGATTCACTGGACGTCTAGAGAAGATAAAAGATGACTGGCCTGAATTTGTGGCGTATAGGAAATCGGCGTCGCTGTGGCCCGATCGACCCAAAATAAGTTGAATGCTAAGAAGAAGAAATATTTCCATCGTTTGGGCTCAGGTGGCTACAAGACTGCCGTGCCTAAGTGGGAATCCTATGAAAACGAGCTGCGTCAAAAAGGGATCACTCCAGAGACAGATGACTGGCCCGACAGGTCCAAGTTATGGTTGTTCGCGCATGGGGCAGTGTTGGACATGGAAACAGGGCGATTGTTGCAAAGGGAAAATGGAGGAAAAGAATTACAAGAGTCGTAAAAAAGATAAAAAGCAATAGAACTAGTCAAGTTGGGAAATATGTTCCCGATAGAGAGGACGACGAGCTGACACTCGCCCTCGGGAATAAAGAACACTGGGGACGATGTCGAGGTAGAGGAGGCGGGGTTGGTTTTCTTGAAGGGTTTCCGGAGGACACTGCAACTTACAGAAAACATTGCAGAAGTAAGAAGAAGGAGGCGGACAGGGTTACTGCGTTAGAACGCTCGTTGAAGGTTGTGCAGGAGCAACTGGCCTCAATTACCAAGACAAGGGAATCTCACTGCGAGTAGAAGATCCTGCAGGCGATGCCTGCCCATCTCAGCGGAAAAGCAGCGTGGGTTCCACGCAGCTACAGATGATCCTGCGCCAAGGCCACCGACTCCTCCAGTTGCTGAACCGTCGGCGGCTCACTACCCCGTGGATGATATCACGGAGAAGACAAATTGTGAGTTACATGCGCCAATGTTGAACATTACTTGTCCGGTGGCGATGGCTATGCTTTACCACATCAACCTGGAGCAACCTTCCATTTTGGTGTGATTCCAGCTGGATTTGCTCGTGTCGGGGTCACGAAAATTATGTCGGGAATGAACTCAATAGAGCTTGAAATTCCCGGAGCTGAAGGAGAGAAGACACTAGGAGATGTCGAACTTGGTATCGTTCTATGGAAGAAGAATTTAATCAAGTTTCCAGACTCGGCGCCAAGGCCACCGACTCCTCCGGTTAGAAATTCACCACAGCAAAGTCCACCCTCCTCCCCCGACGATTGGGACCCCACCGCGAGTCCATCGCCCGCGCCCTCCCGTCAGCCGACTGCTGCGCCCACTAGTAGTTTGACAAAGCGGAAGCTGTTCACGGCGTCCCCTGTCAAGAAACGTGCAAAAAAAACCAAGGAAGTCAAGGCTCCTGAGAAGTTAGCAGGCGAGATGACTTGGAGGAATTAGAAGTGAGACACAAGGCAAGGCTGCAGCCTTTTTTGAACAGAAAAAAAAGGAAAGACTGGAGGCAAGACTTGACCCCATAAAGGAACTTCTGAAGACTATACCAACTGAGGTAAAAGATCGCACCGTTGACAACCTATATTGCCCTCCACCGTCGTCCCGTTCAGACTATGAGCGAGGTATTGACAAGGTACTTTCCTCACAGAAGGAGGAAGAAAAAGCGTGCGGGAAAGGAGTTGCCCAGCTCGGAGAACAAGAAGCACAATCGATCGCCCCGCTCATTGTGCCTTCTGAAGCTCGGGAAATCGAGCATGGAGAAGTTGTCATTGGCGACACAGGTCCCCATAGCGGAGATAGTAATTCAATATAAATTTGAACTCGGGATGCCTCTGGTCGAAAATCCGAGTGCTCTAACAACACAGTTATATAAATTGCATACCTGGTACATGACCGCCGCAAAAGAAGGGAAGACATATCTCATGGCGGGAGTTAAGGAACAACACTTGTTCCGAGAATATGTGTGCAGGTTCGTTCTCCGAACTTTTTCAGATGTACAATCAACTTGCCCTCGACAAATCTATCCTCAGCCTCTATTGTCTGTAAGTTATTTATTCGTGTAATTTAATTATTTATAGTTCAGCTCGTTCATTGCTTGTAATTATCCTCACAACATTCTTTTGTACGCTATTATGCAGAATGAAGATTCGTGAATGCCGAATGGGAGGAATCTGGGACATTGGGTTCATTGACCCGGATAAAGTTAATGTGGTGACCGTAGAAAACCTTGGTATGTCAAGGACACAGAGGAACTTTGCTAACTGTTTTAAGCGACAAAGTACCAAAAGGAAATACTTTTCCTTACAACTTCGGGTGAGTGTTACTGTCTTGTACACATTCTATTTTGCTTTCCCGATATTAAGTGTAATTGATGAGTTCTGAATACCTGCGTATATAAATGTGCGCAGGTACCACTTCATTCTGCTAATCATTAGACTCGAGGAAGGACTAGTTGAAGTCTGGGACTCATTGAGGAAAGATCAAGATGATTACAAAAGCGTGCGTCTAATGCTTAGGAGGTAATTTCAATCGCACTATATCGTCCTCTTTCGTTCATTTCGGATATCAAAAGTATAAGTAATAACTCCTCAATTCATTTTCTTTTCCGGGCAGGGTTTGGAAAAGGTTCATCGCGGAAGAACGCGGTGAATGGAAACAGAAGCTGGAGTTCAAGGCTAACACTGTAAGTACTACTACGTATCTAGGTCTGCGTATCTTTCTAATACCATTATCGTTCTCTTGATTATTATTTGATTAAATTATATTCTTGTATAGTGGTGTCTGCTACAACCACAGGGGACGGAACTATGTGGATACTACGTTTGCGAGTATATTCACACGAGGGTCAATGAGAGAGTCAATAGTAAGAAATCGAGATCGAGAGGTACGTAAACATCATACACAACTTTTATTTTGCTACCATCAATTGTGTTTAGTTCCGATCATAACTGATTTGATCTCCTTCTTTTAAAGATGTCAAGGAAGCGGAGCCAGCTCCTACACAAAACCGCGTGAAAGCTATTGCGGAGGAATTGGCGGGATTCATTCTGACGCATGTCCTAGATGAATTCGGTGAATTCCACTATGTCGAACAATAGACTCCCTCCATGCATGTACTAGTTATTAGCGGTGATCTCCATTGTAATTATGAGTACTTTATATGTAACGAGAGTACCTTATATGTGTAATGAGTACTTCATATGTGTAGTGAGTACTTTATACGTGATCTCCTCCGAAACCCTGAAAAAATGAGCGACAAGGAAAAAAACAGAAACCCTAAACCACCGAAAAATAAGCGAAAAGAAAAAAACGAAACCCTAAACCCCCCTGAAAAAATAGGCGGGAGGGCAAAAATAGCAGGAACCTTTAGTACCGGTTTTTTAAAAACCGGTACTAAAGGTCCTCAGGGTCGCGCGCGTCTGTGCGCCCACGTGGAGACCCTTTAGTACCGGTTGTATTTTGGTACCGGTACTAAAGGGTTACCCCTTTAGTCCCGACCTTTTAGTACCGGTTGCACAACCGGTACTAAAGGCCCAATACAACCGGTACTAATGCCCTGTTCTGTACTAGTGTTCCTGCACGGATTGATTCATGTAATGGCTGTTGCCCAATTCAACATTTCATATAATTTTGTCTTGCTTTTAATGAAAATCTCCCCGATACCATCGTATGGCTTATAAAGTGCATTCCTCTTGGATCTGCCATCGAGGATTGGCTTAATTTTTTCACTTTAATGACTTAGACAGCTAACTGAATACCTGTTTTTTCTCTCTGTGTCTTAGGTTGCAAGATAAAGACATCTGAGTAAGAGGATTTCGCCTCCAACACAAAAGTGCTACTGAGATAAATCTTGAGTTAATCTGTATCTTTAGATAAATCTGTGTCTTAGGGAATACTATATTAAATAATATGGGCTTTTGGAAACATAAGGTGACTAATTTCCCATTCATATACTATTGTATACATCATATGGGACTATATAATTGAGTGTGCTTAACAATTTTAATGTGATAGTTTGATGTTAAAAGTCAAATCTCTTTCTAAGAATCCTGTCTTTACAATACTCATTGTTATTTCTTTGATAGGATTCTTCACTTTGTGTTGTCCAAGCTGGAATTAAAACAATCATAACATTTTTTAAATACAGTTTTGCTAAGTCTCAGCTAGCTGAGACATAGCTTATGTCTCGGTCAACTTCTTGTCCATACGATTCGTTTTTGCGCCGCGATTCGTGCGTGTGATGGTTTCGACCCGCTTTCGTGTAGAGATCTGTTTGTTGGGCTTTGTTTGTCTTTTTTTTTCCAAGGGTACGCGAATTGAATTGCTGGGCTTTGGGCTTGGGCAAGCGCGGTGCTGTGATGGGCTCCTTATTTTTTTTTCGCTTTTTTTTCTTACCAGGGGTATGCGAATTGCATTGCTGGGCTTTTGGTCTGGGGGTAGCGCTGTGTTGGGTGGGCTCGATGTTTTTTTTTTCCGCTTGCGTTTAAAATTACTACGGTTCTTTTTGGGTTGGGCTCGACATTTGTGGTTCTTTTTTTGTTGTTGTACGTTTTTTCTTGGACGTTTTTATTTTTTTTGCACGTTTTTTCTTGCACGTTTTTAAAAATTAGTTTTTATTATTATTTTGTTATTTATCTTTATTATTTATTTGTTTTTTGGAAGCGAGTCGTAACTGCGCTTGCAACTGAGTTTTTTTTCTAAGACTGGACAGTTTCAACTGCACTCGCAACTGATTTTTTTCTGAAACAGTCCAGTTTTCAACTGCATTCGCAATTTGAGTATTTTTTTTCTGAGAGAGGCTAGTTGCAACTGCACTTGCAACTGAGTTTTTTTCCTAAGGCTGGACAGTTTCAACTGCACTCGCAACTTAGTTTTTATTATTATTTTGTTATTTTATCTTTATTAATTTTATTAATTTTTTTTGGAAGCCAGTCGCAAATGCGCTTGCAACTATGTTTTTTCCTAAGACTAGACAGTTTCAACCACACCCGCAACTGAGTTTTTTTCTGACACAGGCCAGTTTCAACTGCATTTGCAACTGAGTTTATTATTATTATTTTGTTATTTTATCTGTTAATTTTATTTATTATTTATTTTGTTTTTTGGAAGTTAGCCGCAACTGTGTTTGCAACTGATTTTTTTCCTTAAGGCTGGCAGGTTCAACCGCACCCGCAACTGATTTTTTTTTTCTGACACAGGTCAGTTTCAACTGCATTCACAATTTGATTTTTTTTTCTGAGAGAGGCCAGTTGCAACTGCACTTTTAACTGAGTTTTTTTCATAAAGACCGGACAGTTGCACTCGCAACTGACTTATTTATTATTATTTTGTTATTTTATCTTTATTAATTCTATTTTGTTTTGGAAGCTAGTCGCAACTGTGCTTGCAAATGAGTTTTTTTCATAAAGACTGGACAGTTTCAACCGCACTCGCAACTGAGTTTTTTATTATTATTTTGTTATTTTATCTTTATTAATTTTATTTATTATTTATTTGTTTTTTGGAGCTAGTCGCAACTGTGCTTGCAACTGAGTTTTTTTTCCTGACACTGGACAGTTTCAACTGCATTCGCAACTGAGTTTTTATTTCTGAGAGAGGCCAGTTCCAACCGCACTTGCAACTGAGGTTTTTTCCTAAAGACTGGACAGTTTCAACTGCACTCGCAACTTAGTTTTTATTATTATTTTGTTATTTTATCTTTATTAGTTTTATTAATTTTTTTTTGAAAGCCAGTCGCAAATGCGCTTGCAACTAAGTTTTTTTCCTATGACTAGACAGTTTCAACCACACCCGCAACTGAGTTTTTTTCTGACACAGACCAGTTTCAACTGCATTCGCAACTGAGTTTTTTCCTAAGGCTGGACAGTTGCAACTGTAGTCGCAACTGAGTTTTTTATTAGTTATTTTATCTATTAATTTTATTTATTATTTATTTTGTTTTTTTGGAAGTTAGCCGCAACTGTGTTTGCAACTGATTTTTTTCCTTAAGACTGGCAGGTTCAACCGCACCCGCAACTGAGTTTTTTTTTTCTGACACATGCCAGTTTCAACTGCATTCACAATTTGAGTTTTTTTTTCTGACAGAGGTCAATTTGAGTTTTTTTTCTGAGAGAGGTCAGTTGCAACTGCACTCACAACTGACTTTTTTATTATTATTTTCTTATTTTATCTTTATTAATTTTTTTTGGAAGCTAGTCGCAACTGTGTTTGCAACTGAGTTTTTTTCCTAAGACTGGACAGTTTCAACCGCACTTGCAACTGAGTTTTTTTCTGACACAGGCCAATTTCAACTGCATTCGCAATTGAGTTTTTTTTTTCTTCTGAGAGTTAGTTCGTGGACTTGGGGGATTTGAGATTTGGGCTTTCGTCTTGTCCACAAAACGTACAAGACAAAGACAACTCGCCTGAAAAAAAACAAGCTGGGCCTTTCGTGCAATAACCCAACAGAAGCCCAAACAAGACGAGCTCAACACAAGACAAAAAAAAAGGCCCAACAACGAAGGGACGAGAGAAACGGGCCGAATCTGTTTGGGCAGGAAAGCGATGACATCATTTGACTGAGACATAACTTATGTCTCGGTCGACTGAGCCGTAGAGACTCCCTTTTAAATAAGTACCGGGTAGTTAGTTATTTGCACTTGAATCACAAGCTGACGCATGGATGTTTGGATCAGTGAACATCCTGTTATGATTTGTTCTTGTGCCTATTGTAGATGACATTGCACTACCTGGCTGCAAACAGATTAAAGTCCCCTTTCTACTGGCCTATAATTGAAGTTCTATTTGAACTGTCTAATATGTAAATTACAATTAATCATTGCAAAAATAGACGGGCGCGGCAATGCGCGCCATAATGATCTAGTAGAATTTTAAAAGAAGAGTCGTGTTCTACTCCAACAAGGCAGTGCTGCTTCAAGTTTACGTACGCACAGGCAAGAAGAGACATCCGCATGCAGAGCACGGCACGGTATCCAAAGCTACCAAAGAAAAAAGAAAATCTGGATGGCGTATATATATTCAATTCTAACCCGGCTGGATCGCCACGGATGACTTGGTCGTATCAACCTCAGACACGGAGTAAATTAGTACGCCCATCACGAGTCGCATGCCACTGGCTCACGTATCGTGGGCTGTTCAACTCGCGTGTGGCCGGGTTTGATCTGGATTCCGAGTCAGACAGCTCGAGGCGACCGGATCAAGTATAAGCAAGATCAGCTTACCTAAGAGAAAAGAAAAGAGGGCAAACCTCGCCAGCTGGGTCACCTTTTGGAAAAAAGAAGAAGAAAAATTGGATTTAGCTGGCTTGTTACGTGACCATGCTGGGAAAAAGAAGCAGCTCACGTAATAAAAAAAAGTGTAAAAGGAAGATGTGGCCATCAAGTTAAGCTATCTATTGCTCGCGACGGATTTCTGAATAACAAAGGCATCAATGTCAGGAACGTCCAAACAAGCTAACTCATATTATTATCTAAACTTTTTCATATTATTATTTGCCGCCATCGGTTGCTGGGTTGAAGACATGGATCCTACCTCTTATTGGACGCACGTGAAGTTGTTCGGGTTACAAACATTGAACCATACGCGCGATCCATTGGATGAAAATCCATGAAACATCTCTCAGTTTCCCCCATATTACATTTAGTGTTTCTTTTATGTCTAGTACCATTTATCTTGTTACAATGATTAGTCTGGCCCAAGAGCACTTCGCAACCTTCGGTTAGCGTTGCCCAGGAGTGCTTCGCAAAAAATCATATAAGCTTGGCCCAAGAGCGCTTCGCAACTCCGGTTAACGTTGCCCAGAGTGCTTTGTAAAAAATCATATTAGCCTGGCCCGAGAGCGCTTCGCAACTTCGGTTAGCGTTGCCCAGGAGTGCTTCGCAACAGTATATGGATCAATGGGATAATGTTGCATAATTAAGTCTTTACTTTATAAACATTGATCCGGGTCTTGGGGGCTCTTACTTGAATAGTTTATGGCTGCAATCCTGAGACCCGGCTTTTCGAGTTTGATGTGACTCGCACTTATATGGCCTGATTGCTCACCTGTAAATTCAATCAGTCATGAGGCCCATTGGGACTTGCCTGACCCTGTTTTTATTAGAGAAGTTGCGACAGATCAGAAAATCCATGCGAAAGTCGGCTCACAGTTAAAGAAACCAAAAGAGTCAGCTAAACCAAAAGGATTTGCAGAACGACATATCACATTCATTAAAAAAGCAAATCCTCAGGGTGCATGTACACCATCGGGATAAATATTTATGTTATTATTTTATTACAAGTCTATCATGATGTATAACATTATTTTGTGCCTAAGGGAAATTTTTTGCAGAATCAATCTATAACCCGGCAGTGGAAGCCGGGTCATCAAGTTTAGTATCTGGGAAGTCAGAAAAAATTCATGCTAAAAGCAGCAAGACTACGTGAATTTGTCCACAGCAACAGAATTTTTTTTATTAAATGAGTCATGTATGCAATCAGAGCATGTCACGTGAAGACAGAAGAAAAAAGGGAGACGGCATGCAAGCAATGAAGAAGCAAACATAAGCCGGATCAAGGATTCAACGAAGCCGGTTAATGATTCATGAGAAAAGAAGAAAAATGATTGTCTAGGTCACGTGAATATGCATGCATGCATGGTATGCCTGAGAAAGAAAAAAAGAGAGAAAGATACGTGATTGATTCATATCCAGGTATCCAGCACCAAAGGCATGCATGCCAAGCAAGCATAACGATCAATCAATGATGACCCGGCCGTGGCCGGTTTCAATTATTTCGCGACTCAATCTTGAATGTGCATGCAACTTTGGGAAGGTCCAGTGAACAAAACAGATAGAAGAAGAAATAAAAAATCGGCAGGCAGCGTGGCCGGGTCCTGTTTTTTGCAGCGGCCGGCTTTGGGTTGGTCGGGGAATACGACATTCACCTCGCTGCAACACAGTTCACTTCAACTTCTTCATGGCTGATCTGGACGTTACCTAATTTGAAGCTGAAAGATATGGGTTCTACAAAAATAAGTGCCGAGTTGTTGCAGGCGAATGAACTGGAGCTCGAGGGCTACAAGAGTTGCAATATTTTTAAGGGATACAAATATTGAAGAACGAGCTCCGAGCTACTGCAGGCATACAACCCGGTGCTTGGGGGTTACAGTACTTCAAATTTTTCGAGGTTACAAAAGGAAAAGTGTGAGTCCCAGGTCGCTGCAGGCACGCAACCCAGCACTTGGGGGGGCTACAGTATTTGAAGTTCAAAATTTCTTTCGGAGGTACAAGATGCAAAAGTCCCAGGTCGCTGCAGGCATGCAACCCGGCACTTGGGGGCTACATGGTTTGAAGTTTTATATCCATTCATCAAGCACCAAGTTATCGCGAGGTGATAAACATGGAGCTTGGGGGGCTACAGGTTATATACACGAGAAATATTGAGGTAAATATTTTTAAGAACTAGTAAGTTGGAGGTATTTGCGATGGGTCTTCAAAATCCGGGTCTTGAAAGAGAGTCTCCATGTGAGTAGGCTCCATCAAGTATGGAGCGTAGGAATCTGAAGCATCTTTCAGTACAGCCTCCGTATGAGTAGGCTCTATAAAAAACCGGGTCAGAGGACCCACAAAAGAAAACATAGAAATATTCCTGGCAGGATTTGCTGGATGTTGAGATAAACCTGGAGGCATATGAGCCCAGCAGGAAAGGGCCTTGTTATAAAATGGACCTCCAAGATGAGATGGCCTACAAAGTGTAAACCGGGTTATTTTTCCCTTTATTCTATTTATCTTATTTTCAGGAGTTTAACCAGGATGATCGCGTTGGCAGCTACTCAAGGGCATAAAGAACAATGAAAACAATCAAAGAGAGCAAGCCAAACCCGTATCCAAGTTAAACTTGTGGGCTACTGTTGGGGAATCATAACCCGGTATGCCCATGAAGAGCGAAGCATAACCCGCTAGGCAGGAGACCTGGGCTAGGTTACCTCACACTCCATATGGGCTGGGTTTTACTTGGGCCAACAGGATCATTCAGAGGATGACCCGGCCAAGGAGATGACCCGGCCAAGGAGAAGATCCGGCCAGGAGATGACCCGGCCAGGAGGTAGACCCAGTTTCAGGAGGCATACCCGGTTTCAGGAGGCAGACCCGGTTTCAGGACAACCTGACACCAGGAGGCGTCTCGAAAGATGCCATAGAAGGAAGATTCCGAAAGACCCGGAATCCTTGTACAAGTTGGAGTCTCGAGACTTGGAGATCATGAAGGACCTAGATTAGGGCTCTGATTTTGGGTATAACCCAGTTTTTACCATGTACGACTAGGAGACCTGGCCATCTATATAAGCAGGCTCCTAGGTCATAGAGAGATAGGCCTAATAAGATAGACAAAATAGAGAGAGTTCAAGAGATAGAGCTCCCACGCCAGAGTCATCCAAACCCGGCGATCGCCATTGGCGCACCATGTAATCTGTTATCATATAGTGATTTATAGCAGGACGTAGGGATCCTCCATCGAGGGGACCTGAACCTGGGTAAAAAATACTCTCCCTCGTAGAGCTAGACCAACTCCTGGACACCAGAGCCGCCTTGCCCCTCATCTCAAGTTACCCCCTGGTAACATCTGCTGTGACAATCCCACGACAGGCCTTTTAGTGCGTTGCATCGTTGAAGTTGACGACGAACGAAAGCTCTCATGTCCTCATAGAAGACGAATTGAAGCTCTCAACGTTGACCACTTCAACCATCGAGAAGTACAATGCCAGCCTCGCCTCATCGCCCTTCGTCGTCAGGTATCATCATTGTGACCCCAAACATCATCAATTTATTTTTTGACAGTAATGGCGCCACTGTCACTTTTGTCTCCGGTGAGTGTTTTCCGGCCAACCTAAATCCTAGCCACATGGCCGCATCACAAGCACCCATCGCCACTTACCCCCACATTTGAGATCTGGTCTAATTGAATCTGTATATGGTGATCTGATGCGTCCATCGCACACAGGCTCTGCTTAAATTCCCTGCTAAACCACTATTGGCTAATCACGGAATGCCACATGTCATGTCCTGATTTGAAAACATTTGGTTTTTAATAAAATAGGCTGAAAATTAGCAGAAATTCAAATATTCATATCTTTGGTAAGTCCAAAATTTACAAATAATACCCCGAGTTCATAAAAAATGTGTGGAATGCAATGAACCTACTTAGTGTGAGCATTGGAATGATGCCATTGAAAATGAGTTGAACATTTGAGATGATGACATTTTGTACCATATTATTTGAACTTTCTTGACAAAAAAAAACTCATTTTTGGCACTTAGAAAATGGAAAAAGATTATTTTCACAAAAAATTGGAATCTCTTTTTGGCAATATTGTCTGGCATGGCAAGATGCACTTAGGTGCCAAAGATGGTCACACTATCATAAACTATGCCCTGAAAATGTTCATGACCTTGGTCATTTGGTTTGAAAGTCATGAGTGCTCATACATGATAAACCATTTTGTGAATGATTTTTCAAAACATTTTCAAATTCAAGTTTATCATTCTTCCTGAGAACTAGGGCATGACTGCTACAAGGGTGCTCTCGCGCAAGGAACTGCCTCACACGGAATAGGCTAATTGGCTCACGCGGGTCGGTGCATTTTCTCTTTTTTTCCTTTCTGTGTTCTATTATTTCTTCAAATTAAAAACAACATAGTAAAAAATCAGTGGAAAAAAGAGTAGGCGGTATAACCAAAAACCGGTGATTTTCATGTAATATTTCGTAGGATGCATTTTGTCGTATCATGTGATGTGGGCTGCGGGGCCACGCTCCGTCCGGTGCTTTCGACGCGTTAAACATTTATATTTTGAAGTGGATACATTGGTCATCACACCTAACATCGGTGCAAACCATGCACTCACAACAGAACATAGAATAGGCGCAAAACATGCACTCAGAGAAGGACATAGAAGGCGTTGCAAAACATACAATCATGGCAGGACATAGAAAGCTATGAAAAAGTTGCACCGACATAGAAGACAATGCAAAACATGTACTCTCGGCTGAACATCGGTACAATGAAACACATCGCAAAATAAACCCTCGGTGAAGGATATCAAAACAAATCAAGACAGAACATAACATGCAATCGGGGTAGGACAGACATGCACTCAGGGCTGTGCAACAGAACACAATGCACGAAAAAGAATTGCGCTGCAAAGCCGAAGTTAGTGCAACCTATATACTATAGGCAGTGTAAAAAATATCATGATCTAATTTTCAAAATCTTGATGCAACTAGCACAGCCATGAAAGCAGATATCTCATGATTTGAACGCGTAGTTCAAAAGATATTTTTTCCAGAACGCGTAGTTGAAAAGATTTTTTTATTCCAATCTACGGAAAAGGGAAAAAACCACCCGTGCCCTCTCCATCGAGAGGACTCTCCCCCAGATGACAAGTGGCACGTCGCGGTTCACCAGTGGGTTGGAGAACCTTTCACTGAGCACCACTTGTCGTGTGGTGAGGAGCCAAAAAAAAACACCCTCCTAGGGAGGGCGCCCTTTTCTAACAAGTCTATGACAACTATTACACATAAATTATTGCATTTTGACATAATTTTCATTTTGTTTGATATTGTTTTCAAAATGGGTTTAAAATTGCCGTTACATACGTTTATAGTAAGATTCTGAATCTTTGAACACCCTATGTGGCTATTGTATAAAAATCTACTTGTCTAAGTTAAATGATTTTTGACAATTTTTAGGACCAAACTATTACATACTTGTAGTTCAAAAAATCGGTCATAATTCATATAAGTAGAAGAAGATTACTAGAAAGCTAAAAGTTTCAAAATATTTGGGAAATGTTAAGTCAATATGGTCTAGTTTGTATGATATGGAAGAGAATACAGAGTCTTTGCCAAGGGCCAAATCCCGGGTTTACCAAGTGTCTTTCACCTGCCTCTCGCCCTCTCGGCATACAGAGCCTTTCCAAGAGTCCGATAAAAAGCTCTCGGCAAAGAGCAAACCGTCTGATTCCGATATAGATGCCTGCTTATTTCCTAGTCAAAAGCTAAAAAAGTATGTTCTGTCTCAACAAGCAAGCAGACTGATCGCTGTCAGGAGATAGCTAGTAGATGTGTTCAATTTGAGAAAGACAACAACATGCTAGCTGGGTTCGGTTTGACGAAGGAACGTTACACTGTACGGTACTTTTTCGTGCAAACGTGTTAAAAAGGGTGTGACCTGCATACCGGTTCAACATTAGAGCATTTTTATTTGCATGATTCTAGAATCACGATAATATAGGAAAAAACAGGGATCTAATGTTATATCTACTGGAATCTCGATGGTTATGTTTGCTCCAAAAAATTTTCGGTTGCAGCATAGAAAAACAAGAAATTTAAGTGGATGAAAAAAATATTCTTACGATATATGGTGCAAAGGAATCTTTATAGAGAAATTCTATAGTGTCAATCCTATAAATCGAATACCCATTTTTTTAATAAAAATCTGTGTAATCAAAGAGGCCAATCATTTGGCCAGCATAGTGATTCTACAGGAGCCTTTGATTCTTCAACTTTCTCAATGAGAAACTAAAATTGGGTTGCATCTACTGAAAACCAACTTTGGGGTCCGGCCTGTTACTCTCCAATCTTACGCACATATATGACTTTAGAAGGAAGTCCAAACGTCTCTCTCTCTCTCTCTCTCTCTCTCTCTCTCTCTCTCTCTCTCTCTCTCTCTCTCTCTCTCTCTCTCTCTCAGTATCCAAATGATGTTTGTGTTTTAAAATGCAGGATGTGGTCTAATCTCGCTCCCTATATAACGACCTTGTTTAACCGATCAGTCCGTCACAAATCAATCATATCTCTTGTGTCCTTTTGTGCTACGTAGAACTTCGGACATGGCGAGATCTTGGTCGTTTTATCTGCCTTTTGCTCTTGCATTGATTGCTTCTGTCGGGACGCGGCAGTTGTGGAACACACCTTCAATGTAATTGGGCTAGTACTGAAATACACTTCTTTTCATATGTCCATGCAGATATGTCCTCATTTATCATGCGTCTGGTCCAAGCACATATTTTTGTCCCATTTACATTTAGTAGGCAGAGTTTATGCATATCATTTATTGATTACAGGATGTGAAGTTACGCATGTCATCGTGTTAACTAATGAGTTTTGCTAGCTATTTGTTGCCTCCAATTTCCACTTATCTTAGTTTTGATTTGGAACTAGCCACCATGCATGCACGTACTGAGTACTGACCATGCTACGTTTTTTTTGGAAGAGCGCAGGATTTAGTTATGGTAATGTTTTAATCCTAAGATCAGTTGGATTGTAGTGACGACATGCCATTCTTCTTCTTCTTCTTAAAAAAACATGCTTTTTTTTTTTTGAACATTCTGAATATTTTACCTCCGACGTGTTAAGAGGGCCATGGTTGTTTTATTATTTATTCTTTGAGGAATGAGCTGATGCTATGCTAGTGCAATCGCTGACATTCTTTGAATTTCATGTTTGATCTCACCAGGTCGGGAACCTGTCTATTAGCCAGCTCTGCCAGCCGGAAAGGATCATCACGGCGGTGAACGGCCAGCTACCCGGCCCGACGATTCAAGCCAGCGAGGGCGACACGGTGGTTGTCCACCTCGTCAACGAGTCACCCTACAGCATGACCATTCACTGGTAAATCACTTGAATGCAAAATACATGTACTTTTCCCTACTCAGCTACAACTTTCTCAATCTGGAACAACCCGCTCTTGCTGTGGATTCAAACAGAGATATTTTTAGTAGGGTCTGACTAATTCTCAGTTCAATAAGAATTAGGTTAGTTCTAAGTCGAGTTGTTAGCATAAAGCCACCACTTTGACGCCATAAAACCACCACTTTGTGTTTTGATAGCAAAAAAAGCCATCACATTTTGCTTCCACCTTTGCAAAATGCACTGATCGCTAAATGAACACGAATTGACGGCCGAACTGATGACCTGGTCCCACCCATCAGGGCTGACGTGGCAGAAATATGGACAATTTGCTTAGGTGAACTGTGACTCACTTGTCATCCCAATAAAAAATAATATATAAAAAATATCTGAAAAAAGTAAAAGACGCTCAGCTCCCTCATCTTCTTCTCCGCACGGGAACGACCCTGCGGGCTGCCCCGCCGACCTCGCGCTCGGGCCTCGATGTCAGCCTTGCCGCCCACCTTGCGCCCCGGGCCTCCCGACGGCCTCGCCGCCGTCGTGCTCTCCTACGTGGTGACTCTGTCGGCGAGGAGGATGGCGCTGCTCTTGCTCCCGCCGCGTCCACCACTTAGACGACGCCTGCTGCCGCGCGTGGTCACTCTGTCGGCGGCAAGCAAGGAGACGCCGCGGTGAGCAGGTGATGCGCGCGCCGCCGCGGCGCCACGTGCTAGCCCTTTTTTTTGCCAGTTTTGATTTTTTTTATTAGCCTGACAAGTGGGACCCAGACCAACTTAGCAAATTGACCAAATTCATGCCACCTCAGCGCTAACTGGTGGGTCCTACCTGTCAGCACCGGTGTCAATTCGCGATCAGTCCTTTTTACAAAGGCTGAAGCAAAATATGGTGATTTTTTGCTATCAAAATAAGTGTTTTTTCAGACATTTGGCGTCAAAGTGGTGGCTTTATGCTAACAACTCTCTCGGTCACTGGACGTATTCAAATTTTAGTTGCAATCCATGTTGCAACTAATGTCTAGCACGAATACGAAAAAAATTCAACCCCACTTGCAACACGATACTAATCTTGGCTGAGCACTAACTTAACTCTCAGCAAGCTGAGAATTAGCTAAACCGTTTTTAGTAACAGCAAAAACATGTACACGGCTGTGGATGCAGGCACGGCATATTCCAGCGCGGCACTCCGTGGGCAGACGGGCCGGCGATGATCACGCAGTGCCCCGTCCGGCCAGGCGGCAACTACACCTACAGCTTCAACGTCACTGGGCAGGAGGGCACGCTGTGGTGGCAGGCGCACATCTCCTTCCTCCGCGCCACCGTCTATGGCGCCCTCGTCATCCTGCCCCGCAGCGGCGGCTACCCCTTCCCCAAGCCGGACAAGGAGGAGATTGTGATGCTGGGAGAGTGGTGGAACGCCAACGTCTTTGACCTCCAGCAAATGGCGTTCCTCACCGGATTCCCGGCACGACAAGCCGACGCCTACACATCAACGGCAAGCCGGGAGATCTCTACAACTGCTCCGCGCAGAACCGTACGTTTCTTGCAGAGACTGATCTTCCCGATGGAGGTGTGTGCTGATCGAGTACTTACAGTGTCGTCTGTCTTGCGTATGTGGAGAGACGCACAGGCTTGAGGTGCGGCAGAACCAGACGTGCCTGCTCCGGATCATCAACGCCGCACTCAACACGCCATTGTTCTTCAAGGTGGCGAACCACAGCTTCACCGTCGTGGCGGCGGACGCGTGCTACACCACGCCGTACAAGACCGACGAGGTGGTGATCGCGCCTGGGCAGACCGTGGACGCGCTCATGGTCGCGGACGCGGCCGTCGGGCGCTATTACATGGCGGCGTCTCCCTACGACAGCGGGATTCCATCGGGCCCGCCGTTCAGCAGGACCGTCGCGACGGCCGTGGTGGAGTACGTCGGCGCACCGAACACGACCTCGCCGCCTGCCCTGCCGCGGCTGCCGGAGTTCAGGGACACGGACACCGCGCACAAGTTCCTCTCCAACCTCACGGCTCTCGTGCTCCCAGGTAAACCGACCGTGCCGCTCGCGGTCGACACCCGTATGTTCGTCACCATCGGCATGGGCGTCGCCGACTGCCAGCCGGAGCAGACGTTGTGCAACCGGAGCAGCACACTGTTCGCGTCGAGCATGAACAACGCGTCCTTCGTGCCCCCGAGAAATACCTCCATGCTCCAGGCCCACTACAGCAACATGACGGCCGGCGTCTACACCCGCGACTTCCCCGACAGGCCGCCGGTCGTGTTCGACTACACCTCGGCCGCGAGCGACAACGCCACGATGCAGTACACGAGGAAGTCAACCAGGGTGAAGACTCTCCAGTACAACCAGACGGTGGAGATGGTGCTCCAGAACACGCGGCTCATCGCCAAGGAGAGCCACCCCATGCACCTCCATGGCTTCAACTTCTTCGTCCTCGCGCAGAGCTTCGGCAACTACGACGAGACCATGGCGGTGCCGCAGTTCAACCTCGTCAACCCGCAGGAGCGCAACACCATCGCCGTCCCGACCGGTGGTTGGGCCGTCATCCGTTTCGTCGCGGACAATCCCGGTAAAACACAGAAAACTATAACTTACATAAAATTATATATACTGTATGTGTGAAAATTCTGTTTCCCTGGTTAAGTTTGTGTATGTGTGTATAAATTACAGGGATTTGGTACATGCACTGCCACTTCGAGGCTCATCTTGATCTCGGGCTCGGCATGATATTCGAGGTTCAGGACGGGGCGACTCCGGATACTTCTGTGCCCTCGCCGCCTGAAGACCTGCCACATTGTGGATGAACTCGGACCATTCTACTTTGGTAGATAAATTAAATAAACAATAACTCAACAAACCGGAGAAACTAGCCTATCTTCGATACTCCCTCCATTTCACAAAACAATGCATATAAATTTACTCAGAATTTTATGTTGTCTAAGTTTGGCCATGTTTTAGACAAGAATATAAATATCAATACTACCAAATCAGTATCAATAGATCTACCGCAAAATATGTTTTCATAGTGTATTTATCAAATATTGTAAATTTTGATATTTTTCTCGTATATGTTTGAACAAAGTTAGAAAGAATTAATCGTTCACCAAATTTGGATGCAAAGTGGGCAAAATCCATGCGAGCAACCAAACAGGCCCTTACATAATCTAACGCCTTTTGACATTAATCAGGCCGTTTCTGATTTGACCGGACCAAGAGACAAAGACGTTGATGTTGTTACGAATCTGATATACAGCGCTCACAGTAGATTTCAAACTGGACGTTACATTCCTACGGACAAAACGCAACAGTACCTACATATCATTAGCATGTAAGGGAATCGTGTTATCCTGATACTGATTCATACAAAAAAAAAGTAAAAAAACCGAACTTGTCCACAATTAACGTGCAAACTCGTCTAACAACTTGCAAAACGCAATCCCGTGGTAAAAAAAATGCTATTGCGGATTGCTTAAGGTCCAGTAGCGATGTGGAGCTGACCCATGTTAGGCCATGGTGGTTAGAGGCATGGGTGTGTTTGGTTATTTTGCAAATATCCCCTATATTTTTGAATTTATAGATAACAACATCGGTTTTGTTAGAAGAGAATCCGGATCAGCTGCCCCAATTTCTAATCCTAGACAACAACAATTTGGTGTGGCGGAAGGTCGGCGACGACAGAGATTGAGCGGGAGAGAGTGAGACCAAGCGGCGGTTGAGCATGTGTTCTGCGCGAGGTAGAGCATGGCAGGAGAGAATGAGACCAAGGGGCAGCGGCGAATGCGAGCCCTGGGCAATGGAGACCGGATTGGAACCCGGAAGTTGCTGCTCATGTGAGCACTTGAACTTTGTTGCACCGATTATTGTGCTAATTTGTGCTGCTCTGCTCAATCGCTGGTTTGATGTGCTCTGCTCTGCACTGTTTCTAAAAACTATCTGGTGCTCTGCTCTTGTTTTTTCAGGGCAATGTAACATTGATTATTATATCATGGCAATACAAGTATGATCAGAATATCAAGAGTTTATTTGCAAAATTACCATCCCGGTAAGGCGACAAGGTCCAGCATGGCTCCCAACTAGCTAATTTGGACTAAATCGACTTAACCATTGCGGCCTAATGAGATTTTGGACCACGAGATCATGTTTTGCAAGTTTTTGCATCTATATGCCCATCATGGACAAGTCCTTTTATGCGTAATGTTATTAACTCTGCCAACATAGTAAAAATCGACTTCTCTGAGAAGATATTTAATACACAGAAATGTAAAATTTTGGAAAAATAAAATTCACACCGATAAGGTCATCCACTGTTTGGCGTTCGATCGGCAATATGAAAAATTCAGCCAAAGATTACAGACACCGGTTTATGTTCACCTAAATTTAGCCAAGACGGTGGATGCATGTCTTTGTCTGAGCCGCCCAGGAACATTTTGGGACCGAGAAGGAAATAACTGCAAAGTCGAACGAGAAGCTCCATGCCCACAAAGACAAGATGCATGGAAATTCTTGTTGCGGAAACGCATTTTCGGATGCATGTCATGTCAAGTAATTTTCTTTGAGCATAATGGGAGGTGAGAAAAAAAGGGAGAAGGTGAATGAAGCCATCAACAACCATCACTAAAAAAGTAAAACTGACAAACTTTGAAGATTTAATATAAAAAATAACACCAACGAGGACTTTGTACTATGTAACTACTTTCTCTTTCTCGCGATTTTACCTTCAGACTCCATACTTTTTTTTAACCATGACTTATTTGCGTTGTTTGAAAACAAGAATAGAACATTACATTACTTGCACGGTCCCTCGATCAAAAATTTAACAAGAAAAAAACTACTAACTCAATTTAAACCTCGTTAAGCTCCTCCCCCTTAAACTCATACTCCTCGCTTTTCCTGACGGCGACGAAGAGAGGCTCCTTCTTTTGGTGGCGAGCCCGAAGCTCTCCTCAAGACTGACGTCCTCGGCGCGCACGCCTGCCGGCAGCGCCCACTCGAAGTGGTACAGCAAGCTGGCCAGCGACACCTGCACCGTGGCCAGCGCGAACGTGTAGCCCGGGCAACCTCTCCGTCCACCGCCAAACGGCAGCAACTTGTAGTCCGGGTCCTTGAGGTCGATCTCGCGCTGGCACCCTCAAACCACTCCGGCGAGTACTCTAGCGGGTCCTCCCAGATCTCTGGGTCCCGGCCCATGGCGAAGGTGTTGATGAAGATGCGGGTCTTGGCCGGGATGTGGTAGCCGCCGAGCGTGTAAGCCGCGACGGACTCCCGAGGCACGAGCAGCGGAACGGCTGGGTGCAGGCGGAAGGTCTCCTTGATGATGGCAAGCATGTAGTGGAGCTCGGCGAGATCCGACTCCTCCACGCGACCCTTGCTGCCGACGACGCGGCGGACCTCGTCCTGTGCCTTCTTCAGGATGCGTGGGTGGCGGACCAGCTCTGTCACCCACTCCAGCATCGCGAACGTCGTGTCTGTGCCAGCAACGAACATGTAGTTCCAAAAAAAAGAATTACTAGCATGAACTACTAGAGATGCATCTTAACTCAAGCAACATCCGGGAAAAACCAAGTTGCAGTCCATGGACCGTGAGGAGCCACTAGCTTCTCCAATGGCAGCAATGGTGACATTGTTCTTTCTCTGATGTTGTAAATGCCAGAGTAGACGCACCCCATCCTGTCGTTCAGAAAGTAGATGCAATCATCTTGAGCCCCAACGCATTGTCCAGCTGGGAGCGACTCTAAGCAGCCTTCACTGAGAAAGAGAGCACGCCCCATCAATGTATTGATCCTTCTCCACTGTCCTTGACCGCTGCTGCTCATGTCGATTACTGCCTCGAAGACCTCAAACAAAGGCTGGATTGGAAGCTCCCTCACCATCAAGAGCCGATCATCCGACGCAACTACGTGGTGAGGAAGACCATTAGCGCATTGGTCCATCCACGGCTCGTCTTTCGGCATGCTGATTATGCATTGTATGTCGATAAGCTTGTCGCCTGCAGCGAAGTCTATGGCAAAAAGTCCTGGAGGGTGCGTACCGTCACATGCTCCGGCGAGGACATATACCTTGTCTTGGAAGAGTGCGATGTCGAGGATGCAATAGTAACCGGCGTCGGAAGGGGGTTTCCACCCCAATACCCGTGGCGGTAAACCAGGGCGGTGAATCGAGAATTTTAGGTTATAGTACATATTGACGGTGACGTGATTGGACACCACCACCACCTTGCGGATGTGGTGGACTAGGCCCTTGACGTCGATGTGCCGAGCGGCCGTCGTCTCCTGGTCCCGGGAGAGAGGGTTCATCAGGGAGCATCTTAGGTCGGTGTGCACGATGAAGAGCTTACTGCCGGTGGAGACGGCGCCGTATGTGATGGCGTCCGGGATGAGCTCACAGAGGTGGACCTCGCCGTCGGCGAGGCTGAGGAAGGTGCCGTCGCATTGCAGGATCCAAGGGAGAAGCCGTGGCAGCGGAAGATGCATGCGAGCGCCATCGTGCCAGGAGCGGCAGACCGCCCGGAGGCGAACGCGGCTGGCGTGAGACTGCACGCGCTGGAGCATGAGGCCGAAGAGTTCCGGCGGGAGGTCCTGCCATGGTGGACGGTGGCCGCGGACACTGGCGGCGCCAGTGCCTTCATCGCGAACCGATCCTGTAGAGATCGACTTAGATCTTGTATATGAGATTGGAGTCCGAGTACAGCCCAAACACGGACGGAAGAACTACTTTTTGAGTTAGGTCGGTTAGGATGTCGAGTTAGGTAGTACAGGGCGCCCGATTTGCAGGTTCAGCAAGAGCGCATGCAGTGTAAGAAAACTGCCGTTCGATTGAATATAATACTCTCTCCGTGACTCCGTCCAAAATTAACTGATGAGTATGTGGTTGCCCAAACCTATGTAGAGAGGTTGGGCAGTCTGCAGCATCTTGGGTTAGGCTGGAAGCTTTAATTAATTTGCTGTACTGAAGATGTGTTGCATGGTTTCCTTGTGTAAGCGTATGAATTCAGAATTTTAAGCCAGCGGCCCTGGGTGTCTTTGGCAGAGGTACTCCACAAGCATAAAAATATATGAGCTAATAATCTCACAACATATCTGAATGAACCTTTTGCAGAACAGTTGAACGATTTAGCGTCAGAACTCCACTCACATCAGCACTGATCGCAACCACATGTGCCGAGTAAACAGAATGTCATAACCAATGCCGTATAGTACCAACCAGATTGACGACAAACTGCAGGTATTTTTTGAACTGGAAACTACAATATGCTGACACCTTCGTCGTCGGTAGGTTCTCCTTGTGAATCTACCTGCGTAGGAAACACATACATGGCAGTACCTGCTCATAACCACAATTGCCAGTACGGATCCCCTAAAAGGGAGTCGGAGTTATGCAGTCTTACAAATGGCTATCTTCTATGATCCATCACAGTTAATCCAAGCAATCAGGTAGTTTCAGGCTTTCAGCCTGGGGCTAGAGAGTAAGTCGAATATGCTTGCGAACAGAACTTCAGAGACATTGCACTACAGCTAGCTAGTTGTCGTCCTTGATCCGCTTGAGCAGCCCACTGGCACAGCCTTGTCTTCAGCGTGAAGCCCACACCGCGACGCCCACCACGAAGCTGATGGCACCGACATTCATGCAAGTCGAAAGAGAAACAACCCAGCTGAAGTACAGCAGATTACCAAATGCATGTCAGTTACAAGGAGCATAATAAGCGTTGACTCTGGTGTTATAGGTTGACATGGAAACAAAACTTACAGTTGCGGTATATAAATCTAGAAAATAAGGCTAGAACCTAGAAAGCTGATGCCAAAGGTAGAAAACAGAGCAGGATTCTACTCTTTAACAAACATGCACGACTGAGTGTATGTGGCAGCCGTCTGCAACTAACTTGCTCAGCAGATAGAAAGCACAATGGATTTTTTTGGAATGCAAAAACTAAGAAGCGGTGTAGACGGCAGTCAATCTATCAGAACTGTGTTCTTCTGATCCGAACTAGGCGCGACTTATATCTTAAGAACGCCACATCAGTTTTTCTTTTCTTGATTTGAAAGGGATAAATGCAAGCTTGCTACAAATTAAGTTTGGACATGTTCGAAATTGCAGTGGTACTTCACCACCGTCAAAGGCTCGCACAAGAAGAGCCGCGTATTTTCGCACCCTCGCCGCCGTTAGACTTGTGGAAGTCCCGCTCCGCCCCCATGGCGGACGGCATCAATTCCAGAGGCACGCCATGGCTCGTCGCCTGGTAGAGCCCTCCCTCTGCTGAATAAAAGGGAGTTTACTTCTTCTTCTGATATAAAAAAGAACACTACAAAAAGAAAAATTGAGAATTAAGTGTAATAAGAAAATCATGATTATGTTGGTTGTTAATCATTATGAAAAAACATTAATAGATATCAGGTTGGGACCCTCCTCCTTTATCCGGGCTTGGGACCGGCTATGCAGTAATATTAAGGATATACTTAACATTAGTATCATAGGCGGAGTTCCCCCACCCCCCACACCCCAAAAAATCCTCCCAACAACCGAACCAAAAGAAAAAGGAAAAAACTGAAACATATATGGAACCAGGAAAATAAAATAAAACACAGAAAACACCTAAAACATTTTTTGTATTTTTTTTTTTTGAGACACACAGCAGGAACATGCTAAAAAGCAAAAGAAAAAATATGTTTAACCTTTTTTTTGTGAAAATGGGAAAAGTCATTTAGAAAGAATCGCTAGTAATCAAGCAAAATAAAAGAGCATAATGCAGTTTTTTTTGTTTTTTTCCGTATTTATTTTTCATTTTTGTTTTGTATAAGTAAGCAAAGACAAGAACTCATTGGGTAACAAGTTTCTGATCGATGCTACAGATGGCGTTCTGCAGACGTACGTGCATCTCCAATAGGCATCGAGAACCTATATATAGAAAAAATGTGTCACACGAAATAAGCATATATCTATATGAATTAGAGAAGAAGAAATAAACGACCTAGTGCGTACGTATGTATATTCTGGAACCCTTTAATCAGGAAAGAAATATATGTACGTACCGTGAAGGTTGTTCATTCCTCCTCATCGGACTCCTCGGACTCAGACGTGTAGTATATATCGTCGTCATCAGCGTCTTCGCAAGTAGGAAACAAATCAGCGTGCCAATCAGACATGCATGCATAAAGGCGTCAGGGAAAGGAAATTAATCAGAAGCATGGTTGTTAATTATACGTACCTTCAGGTATTTCCGGGCTGATGTTGATAACGAAGCAGGGCTCGTTAGGATGGGCTTCCAGCGCATTCGTTAGCGCAGCCTTCGCTTGCTTGGCCTTCCCAACAGTCACTCCAGCACGGAAGAGGTTGACCTCAGCCACCACAAGGGACGGCAGATTCCCTATGCCCAGGTCAGAATCATCAGCATCGTTGCCCACAGCTTGCTCATTTATGGCCTGCATACCTATCCAGAGTTCAACACTTTCAACCTTGGGCATAGCTCCTGTCTTGAACACGACGTGGCCCGGGGAATAGGATTCAATGGTGAAGGTTGTCAAACAACGGAAACCATCATGGCCGACGAGTAGCACCCCGCTCCAGCGCACCACCGACAACCTAAGAACAAGTAGAGCCAGTAACCTTCCAAGGCTATCCAGATCCTCCTGCCGTGCTTCCTTGACAGAGATATCTAACTCGCAGAGTTGCGACAGATGTGATGGACCCCTCCTTATCCATGCAGGCAGCAGTGTAAATTGTATGTCGTGGAGAAGACAAATCTTAAGACTCCGGGGTGGCTCCCAACGTTCCCCGAAAAGATCCATTGATTTAGTATGCTCGTCTCCGTAGAAGAGAGCAATTTTTAATCTTTGGATGTTGCACATCTTACTTAGCGACTCCACAAAAGCTTCCTCTAGCTGCAAGTTCCAGTTACGACGGATAATTCCAAGATCCCTCAGTTCTTCCATGCAACCAAGCTCTTTCACAATGTTGATAGAGTCACAGTGGATATTACCCAGAACTTCCATGGATGCCATTTTTCCAAACCCATCTGGAATCCTCTTGTGGTCAACATCAACCAATAGGAACATCAATCTTGTCAGCTTAATAATAGTCAATGGCAGCTCCACATCATCATTTCCTTCAAATCTAGCACCTGCAAAAACTGCAACTTTCCAACTTCTTCCGGGACCTTGGAAATTCCTGTTCGGGCTAGACTTAGGTACCTCAAGTGCAATATACTTCCTAGGTCCTGAAGTTTTATATGACTATGATCACCGAGATCATATCCATTCAAATCCAATACACGTAAAACAACAAAGCTTGACAAAGACGGCACTAGATAAATACCAGGTCCAAATGTAGCAACGGACCTCACTTTAGACACACTCTCAGCTTTAAGTGGATTTGTCTTAAGTTCTCCATTTCTACCATCCTGTAGGGACAGCCTGCGGACATTGCTCAGAGAAGACATGCTATCATCAATATCATTCAATACAGTAACAAAGTTGTCCTCGCTAGCCAAGGAAGAAATCAGATCTAGAACCATATCATGAACTCGGCATGCTTTTACTATACTGCCATAAGAACCATCATAAACTGGCATGATCATGTTTCTATTCATGAGCTCATTGAAATAGGTTTCTCCAATTTCAAAGAGACTTGTTTTTCCTTTTTTAGATTGGATAAAACCTTCGGCAATCCACATCCATATCAACCTATCTTTTCTGATCTCATGATCCTCTGGGAACATGCTTAGATATAATAAGCATGTCTTCAAATGAGAAGGAAGATCATAATAACTAAATGATAGTATCCTCAACATCTCCTCTACACTTGGATCTTCCATAAGCCCACGACCAATAGACTTGAGCAAAACATGCCATTCATCCACATGCTTAACCTGCTGATCACTAGTCAAAAGACTAGCTATTGTAATAATGGCTAATGGCACTCCACCACATTTCTTCAATATATTTTTTGACACTTGTTCAAACTCATTGGGACAACCACTCTCTTGAGAAAATATCCTTTTGTAGAAGAGCCTTTTGGAATCATCATCACTAAGAGCCTCCATTTGGTAAACTGAGTCATTAGTTGATGGGCAGCATAATTTCGATACATTTACTTTACGAGTTGTTGTTATTAGTCGACTACCATCATTATTACATTTAGAGAATGCTAAGTTGATATCTTTCCACAGTTTTTCATCCCATATATCATCAATCACAATGAGGTACCTACATCATATGAGATGATTAATGGAATGAATGTACACATGGTAAGGCTCAAAAGAAGGCTTAAAGATAATATAGTAGAAGATAAATTCAGGAATAAATTTTAGGATAATTAAGATGCACGGGGTAAATACACCATGACGAATTTTTGAGAATTGCTGGAGTAAAGATCATGTTTTGACGATATTTTTGAAAAAAAAACCTTTTCTATGTGACCATGTGAACAAATCACCTAACCTATACTGCAAATAAAAAGTACTACACATCATTACACTACATCAATGATAAGACTGGTCCTCGATGTCGAGAAATAAGATATGGTGCCCATGTACGGTAGTAGCATATTATGGCTTATTAATTATTAATGCACACAAGTACAAACTTACTAAACTAACAACATATATATATTTTTCTAAATAATACGGGCCTCTGTGATTCACATATTTCACAAACACATGAATACATAAAGCGCAGGAGTGTAATGAACTCTCCCTTAGGATTGGAAAACTACATGGTTTGCATCAAAGTGTCTTTTAAACTAGATGAAAACAATTTAATAATTATTAAACAACTATAATACAAAATAATTATCAATTTAAGATTCTTGCCATTATAAAGTACTTGACATGTGGTTTGTACATACCTCTTGTTCTCGAGACTACTGCGGAGTTTATCGATGAGTTGTCTTTCATCCAACATGGTGAGCTTATCATCAGTTTGCTTCATGCCAGGATCAAGAAGGATGTCCATGAGAATCTTCTTCGCATTTGCATTTCGACCGACAGGCACAAAAGCATTGCAATCAAATTCTCTTTTGATCTTTTCATAAACTGTTTTGACCAGAGTGGTCTTACCCAATCCTCCAAACCCAACGACTGACACAATCCTCAACTTGTTCTTGGTATCACTGTCTCCCTCTAAGAGCAACTTCATTAACTCTTCATCTCTTTTCCCAGCAATGCCAACTAGCTCTGTTACTTCTTTGTACAGAGCACCAAGGCGAGGATCAATGGTCACAGGTGGAGGCATAGCAACAATACTATCAATTTTGTACCTTTCACGCCTTTTAGCAACCTCTTGTACTTTCTTATTGATGTCCTTGATCGCATCAGCAATCTCATGGCGAGCCTTCCCTTTGGTGAACAAGCCGGCCATCTTGTCCATGAGCCGTTTGAGCTTCTTTGACTTGGTGGCCGGCGCAGATTCATCATCCACATGCACCAGGAACTTGTCGACCACGTCCTCCATGTCAAAGGAGAGCTCCCTGACCTCCCCTGCCCAGATCTTGATCTGCTCGTCGAGCTGGTCCCGTGGCACCTCGGCCACTTTGCAGAGGGCAGCGTGCATGCTCTTCATCTCCTCCTCAAGAGACTTGACGCCTTCCCTGACCCCCTTCTGCAGCTTGTACTCCTCCTTGAGAAGTTCGACGAGCTTGGGGAGCAGGGAGCCCATGGCTCCCGTTGCCAGATCCATGGCTATTTTTTGTGTACTATTCGAGTTGGTTTGTTGCTTGGTTGATGAACGCACAGTGATTGTTGTACCATTGGGTGCCCTGGGGTTGCTGTTTATAGAAACCGGCCGGCAATCATGTACACCAAAAGACGTCGGCCAAGACGTCGGCCAATCTGAACCCAGCGGACGATGACGCTGCCAATCTCGCCATTAAAGTTTGCTAGGGATCTGCGCCGGAAAAGCTCGTTGTAGTGCTGGCGTTGGGCCGACCGACTTCAATGTCTGACCCCATTTATGACAATGAGCACGCTAGCTGCTGCCATGCATCCACGTCTAAATTTAGGTATGCATTTATTAGTTGATCATGTAGGTGCACGCTGTTACTTTTTCATGGTAAAAATCAGTGCATGCACATGGTAAAAATAACCAGTATGGCAAAAACCAGTGCATGCACGTAGTAAAAATAACCAGCATGGCAGTTTCAAACTATGTTTGATTAGCAAAACAATCCAAAAGTACATGTTTGAGCAGTGCATGCACATAGTAAAAATCAAGATGGAAGAAAATCTTAAAACAAATATCCGGTACGATTTTTGCCATCCAAACAATTCAAAAGTATGTCTCAGCAGCAAAACAAAAATAAAATATTTTTTGAGGAACACTGCAGCATAGAAGGAGTCATTAAAACATATACCCCGTATTTTTCTCCCGGAAATATTATAAGAAGTATGCCTGAGACACAAAACAAAATGGAATCTTAATTTGCCCATTACTCTTTTTTTTTTGCGCAAACACATAAAAAATATTGAAGGGCAGAAAAATAAAAATGGAATTTTATTTTGAAAATAACAAAATATTAGAAAATCTTTGAAAACTCAAAAATAAGGCCAACCTGCTAAAATTAATCTTATTTACATTTACACCACGAGATTAAAAATCTTAAAAACATATGTCTAGTAATCTTTCCTACCAGACACCTTAAAAAATGTCCGTCATTTTTTCTCAAGCAATGACTTAAATGGAAGACCCTACAGTGGCAGTCAGGTAGACCCCACGAACTGGGGCAAGCATGCAGCTTTGCTTCTGACCGGTGCAGTGTTCTGGTTCACTAGCTGTATAATCTAAGCCATGTATTCATTTTTTAATAGTTTGTTATGAATATACACCAATCATTGCACGGTGGGTTCTTAAAGATGGTATCTATTCTCAATGGGCGGCGTTTGTGAAGATTATCAGCAATCCATATGGTACAAAACAATGTGGATTTGCAGCCACAAAGGAGGCTGTTAGGAAATATGTCGAGAGGCCATTTGGTGTGTTGTAAGCTCGTTGGGTATAGTCCGTGGAGCCGCAATGATGTGGGATCCGGAGGTAGTATGGTAGGTCATGACTTGTTGTGTAATTTTGCACAACGTGATTGTGCAGGATGAAGGAGAAGGGGCAGCTCGCACGGATTTTGAAAAGCCCGGAGAACATGTCCATCTACCTGAACAGGAAGCGGAGTATGTCTTGCACTTTCTTGAAATGCGTCGACAACCACACCCAACTACTTAAAGATCTGATGGAGCATATGTATATCTTCATGGGAAATTAGCGAATTTCCCATTCGCACTTATTTGTGTTCCAAATAATGTGAACTATTGTTATGTCCAACTAATTTTATTCGTTTAGATACAATTAATGGTTATAATAAGTTGATTTGAACTATTTATTTGACTCCAAACTTGTTGAATGATCGACGTGCATGGCTTGTATGTATTTGGATGCCAATATTTGAACATTGTGGTTGTAGAACACCTCTTTTGGGACATGTCCGGTCAGTGTCCGCGGACACGTCCGGACGCGTCCGCGGACAGTTTGGAGCCGGATTTGGGGCTCCGCTTGGAGATGCTCTAATCTTCTCACTACCGGTATTTTCTTTTTCAGTACTCCCTCCATTTCAAAATAGTCTACATTCTGGCTCCATATTAAGTTCCAAAATACTCTACATCTTGGCTGGGTCCCACATACCTAATTAAGACGAGAGAGAAAGTCTAACTACATCATCTCCATCCCCACCAATCAGCATTCTCGTGCCCAACTACATGCTTTTTTTTCCGTGAATTGCATGGCTAAGCATGGGTAATTGGAATAATGCTTTGTTTCCTGTGATCAATTAATGCATTGCATGCTTGGAGTGTGACAAAGTAGTGCTAATAAATGCTTGGCTAATTTGTAAAAATTTTGCTAGGATGTAGACTATTTTGGAATGGAGGGAGTACGTTACTAACAAGTTGTTTTATACCGTGGTTTTCTGAACTTCTTGGATTTTATAGGTTAGTATGTGTACGCCTGGCCATGCATATGATTGACGCGAGGTACACCGAGAGACATTAAATCGTGAAGAACGAGTGATTGTCAATCTTCTGGGCCACCCGTCCTGCTGATAGTACTACTAGCTGGCCTTTCTAGCTAAAAGCTAAGCTACCTAGTTATCAAGAACTGTGTCCTTGGCTCCTTGCCCTAAAGCATTTTCTCTGAACTGTGCCACAGCCCACAGCCAAGTCTTCAAAGGGGTCGTCGCTGAACCAGTTCAGACGCTTCCAGACAACGACACGAGAAGTTACATGATTCTCGACGCGGCTGGACGCAACTTCAGTGACTTTGAGTTTGAAAGTCTAGCTGTGACTTTACACTATCACTAGTAGAAAACTAGCAATAGCCATATGCTCTCGGAAACTGGACCGTGCATTTTGCTCCGTGATCTGTGCTCAACGTGCACTGTGGAAGTGGACAGACATTTTAGAATTTAGTATTGAGGCAAATCGTGGCCCACGCCAGCGTTCGTGCAGAAAAAGAGTGATTAGTGCCGCATGCATGCATTCACGATTGGTCAGCTGTGTGCATGCAAGGCTTTGCATGCATTTGTTTATTGCAGCACATGCAGGTGCATCTGCGCTCGGGCGCCAATTCCAATTTCCGCAATAGGATTCGACGTTTAGGCTCGGTTTCCTTAGGAACCGGGACTAGTGGGGTCGTTTTTCGACTTTCCAACGAATAGAGACACCGTCCTGATTCGTGCGGGATCTTTGGTCCCGGTTCCAGCCATAAACCGGGACTAAATGTACACTGCATGCGGCCGCAGAGGCCGAGGCCCGTGCGAGAACCTTTAGTCCCGGTTCGTGGCTGGAACTGGGACCAAATTTCAAACCCTTTGATCTCCCGCGCTGGCAGTAGCGCGGTAGGTAGTATTTAATATATACTATTCAATATAGAATCTGTCTACCCGACTTGTCCTACGAATTTGGATTAAAAAATTGTAACGCGTTCAATACAAGTACAATCAATCTCGTCATTAATTTGTTTTCAGATTTTTTGAAAACTTCTTGTGGAGCTTAACTTAACCAGGCGGAGATCCAAGTGGCCGGCAGCAGCCACGTCCTACAACCTTCGTCGGAGCCTCATCCATTGGCGCTGACCCTGGCCTTGATCGGATTAATCAACAACCTACCTCACCAATCAGGTCGTTAACGTCGCTTTAGCCGCATCCGTATTAAGATTAGGGATAGCCTACTACGTGTACCAGTAATCGGCTGGTCTCAGATCTAGCTAGAATCTTGCTGCAGGCGGGGACAGTGGACGATCTGACCTGGGAGACATCTGCCCAGTACTATCTCACTGCACATGTTGTTATTGGGATCCGCGCCATTAATCATTTTCAAAGAGCAGAATAGGCTCTTATACACACGGTATACCAGGTGCATTAACTTTGAATTCAAAGGATCCACGCAATGACTTTAACTGTGCAGCTAGACCCACACAGTAAATGAGGAAGAGAGTGTGACCAGGAAGTGTCTGCATGTCTCTCCCTAAAGTGCCCTATGGTGGCCTAGTAAAAATATATTTTGGGTTAAAAATAAACATTTTGGTTGATTGGTAAGGGTGGCAATTTACGTCCACACACACATGCTAATTTTTGCCGGTAAAATCTAAGCACATAGTATGCCGTTTTAGAGTTTGGGCTCCATGACCCTTTAGAAAAATATTTAACACAATATTTCCAACTTTCAAGAACAAAAAATCTAGATGAAGATAATGATGGATTGTACTAGTGAAAAAATCAATGCAAAATAATTTGGTGTCTAAGTTGTGTTAAAATAATTAATCGTGGATCAAAAAAGTCAAAAAGAATATCTCGTGAAAAGTGTTTCTAGCATCAAAATTGTTGTTTGCAAAACCTTAGGCCTGTGCCAATGCATCGACTCTTAGCACGTTGCCATAGGAGCAATAAAAATATAAGAGATAGCTATGTCAATGCATTGTTTCTTACTAGTTGTATCTAAATTTAATGATTTGGGGCTAATCCATGGATATGATTGGGCTAGCACCACTTTTTACCTATGACCACGTGCAAGAGTTATATCTTAGCTAAGATACAACCTCACACTCTCTCCTCATTAATTAGTATGCCACGTAAGCAAAATACATATGAAACCGTGTTAAGAACCTTGCATTGGCACAGGCCTTATGCTGCGCACATTAAATGCGAAGATGTACATTCAAATTTTTCTGTCGGGTTTTTTTACATTTAGAAAAAATGTATTTTTTTTTTAAAATGACACCGTTTCCCATAGGTGCAGAACATCCATTTTTGGGCTCAATTAAATTTTTCTAAACTTCGAAGGGCGACTTTAATTTTGTTAGAATGTTAGCCCCTGGGGTTGTATGACTGTATCCCGTGATTATGAAGATGATGGTACTCTGAACTCTTAAGTACACATGAGAGTAGATCAGTACCCTAATAATGCAATAGTATACTCCATCACGATTTACTGGAGTTCTAAAATATCATGCAATTTCACAACAGGACCTGTTTTAGACTAGTCATAGTGGGAGTAACATAGAGTAGTAACATATGCATGTTACTACTCTATATTACTACCTCCATTGTGGGTAGTAACTTATGTGTGGTGTCATGCAAGAACTCATTTATTAAGTTCTACACACAATTTGCATTGGGGTGTGTGATGTTACGGTAACTACCTATGTTACCACAACCATCTCTTTTATCATTTAATGACATGCCATGTCACCAAAATGCTTATGTGGCATTGCATGTGGTTGCATGTTACTAGCTTAGTTACTCCCACTATTGCTAGTCTTAGGCGCCTTTGCATTGATTGCTAATTTAATTAGGACGCGGTGAAGGAAAATTGCCCCGTAATCTTCTCTTCTTCCTTTTCTCCACCAATGCATGCATAAAAACTGCTCATTTATTGGCCAGGGAAGTTAAGAGCGAGAGTAAAAAAAGATGTACTGCCACACTCCTCTCAGCTGAGTATTGGTGGCCTTAAATAGGGCTAGTAAAGTCGACCACCCAGGACACAGTAGCCGACCTGCATGCTTGAAGGGTCTTGTCATAGTTAGAGCGGACCACTGCCATAATAATGAAATACGTTGCATTTGCTGCTGAGAGCTGAATCAATACATGGCGTGGTGCAGGAGGCTTCCGAATCTTCAAGTACTGACGACCGTGGATGAAGTGCGTGTAGATGCCGCCAGGTCAGACCGGCATTTTCCCCCTGCAGGCGGTTGCAATATACTACTACTACTACTGCTACATGGTATTGGCACAATCTCGACGGCTCAGCGTTGAAAACTTCATCAGGAGAGAAAGGTGTAGTAGGTCCGTCCATGGATCACAATGGCTAATTCCCAGTCTCTCACCGGAGTATCTTCCCAACTTTCCTGGTTGACGCCCTTTCATGCTTCACGAGAGCCACCGGACAAAGATACTACTATGTTGTCCTAGCAGACACGCAAAAGGCTCTCTTGTGTGTTCCTGCCTGTTTGTTTGATCGACGACGATGCGCCTGGCAGTCATTCTGTTACAGGCTCTTTTGTTTTTCCAAAATGCGTGTTCAATCCTACACAAACACTGCTACAAACTCTGTCGACCTCAAACCCTCCATAATCAAACACATCATTGATTATCCGATCCTGAAGCTCCAACCGCCAAGCTGAGACACAGCAACCTTTTATTGCAATACGGATAACTAAGAAATGTGTGAGCATAATAATCAAGCGTAAACTTTTGATGTTACATCAGAACAAACTTTTTACGTCAACAGAATCACCAAATCAAATCAGCGTCAGTGCAGCACAGGTTCAGAAAGAATAAAGCAATGTGCACTCCGTGCAAGAAACAATTACTGAGTCGTGTTTTTTACAGGGAAGATCCGAGTGGCCGGCAATAGCCAGCTGTGGCATCTACCACGTCAGCTTATCCGTATTAAGATCAGCGTACCACTAATCATCTCGTTTTAGATCTACTCCCTCCGTTTAGGTGTGTAAGGGCATGTATAATGGTAGAAAAAGTTGGTCTTCCCTTAGCTTGCCACGTCACTTGGAGAAGGCAATAAATAGTAGTAGTACAATGCGTTATCTCTTATAGTCATCTCTAGCAATTAATGCGTATTAATTAAATTTGGAAAGAAATTATGCTAATAAGGGACAGCATACGGTACAATGCACAAAATAGTCTTCTCTTAAAATTAAGAGATCATCCCTTAGCTAAGGGAAGACAACGCTCTCTCTCTTCATTCTCTTTCCTTCAACTAAGCAAAAATCTGACGTGCCATCTTTAAGAGAAGACTGACATCACCGCATTGTACATGCCCTAAGGCTCCTCACCAAAAGCTATTCGTTCCAAAATAAACAAGGAATAAGGCCCCAATTCATTAACTTGGCTAATTAATAGGATAACAAAGCCCTCCACTAGTAGAAAAAGGACCTTTGGTCCAGAGCCCTGTATGCCATTAGTCCCGGTTTAGGCAAAAACCGGGTCCAATGCCAGGCATTGGTCCCGGTTCTTGCTGCCAGGGCCCCGGGAGGCATTGGGCCCGGTTCGGTTGGGGGCATTGGTCCCGGTTCTTGGCAAGAACCGGGACCAAAGCTCCAGAGCCGGCCACGTGGCGTGGCGCGGAGCTTTGGTCCCGGTTCGTGCCAAGAACCGGGACCAATACCCCTCCCTGCCTATAAAATAACCCCCACCCCCTCTCTTCTCACTGTTTTTTTTTTGGTTGGATTGGTGGGAAGTGGGTGCTAGTTTTTTTTCCTTTGCCACGCACAAGATGTGTTCGATGAAATGCCCGAGCCGCACTTAAGTTCACACAAGATGATATCCTCGGCCGAGGTTAGCAACTATATCCTTTTCATCTGTAATTGAAACAGAAATATTGCACGTGTCGATGTACGGTGGTCATTTCACTATTCACGATGTTATTGTAATGGTATTTGATAAACTTAATTATATATATGATGCAGATGGATGCACGGATGCGATGGATGTACGGCGAACGACGCTGTTCCGAGTTTATTGCAGGCCTGCATAAATTTCTCGATGTGGCTGAGGCAAACAAAGTGAATAATTTTATGCCTTGTCCATGTGAGAAGTGTCGGAACGTCAGGGAGTACTCTGACCCGAGAACCATTCAAGACCACGTGCTTCGGAAAGGTTTCATGCCCAGCTATAATTGTTGGACCAAGCACGGAGAAAGAGGGGTTAGGATGGAAGACAATGAAAAAGAGGAGGATGATGACAACTATCCTATGTTCCCTGAGGAATGCAGTGATACTGTAATGGAAGACGTTGAAGAAGAAAGAGGTGAACATCGGGCATCAGATGAGCCCGCTGATGGTCTTGGTGGGGTCATTTCTGATGCAAAGCGAGAATGCGATACAGAAAAGGAGAAGCTAAAGTTGGAGGCCATGCTTGAGGATAACAGAAAGTTGTTGTACCCAAACTGCGAAGATGGCAGCACAAAGCTCGGTACCACACTGGAACTGCTGAAATGGAAGGCAGAGACTGGTTGTTCTGACAAGGGATTTGAGAAGTTACTGAAAATAATGAAGCCGAAGCTTCCAAAGGATAACGAATTGCCCGAGACTACATACGAAGCAAAGAAGGCTATCTGCCCTCTAGGATTAGATGTGCAGAAGATACATGCATGCATTAATGACTGCATCCTGTACCGCGGTGAGTACGAGAATATGGATAAATGCCCGGTATGCAATGCACTGCGGTACAAGATTAGACAAGATGACCCTGGTGATGTTGAGGGCGATGACGAGCCCCCCCGGAAGAGGGTTCCTGCTAAGGTGATGTGGTATGCTCCTATAATACCACGGTTGAAACGTCTGTTCAGAAACAAAGAGCATGCCAGGTTGTTGCGATGGCACAAAGAAGAGCGTAAGAAAGACGGGAAGTTGAGACACCCCGCCGATGGGTCCCAGTGGAGAAAAATCGACAGAGAGTTCCCGACATTTTCAGATGACGCAAGGAACTTAAGATTTGGTCTAAGTACAGATGGCTTTAATCCTTTTGGGGAGCAGAGCTCCAGTCATAGCACTTGGCCCGTGACTCTATGTATCTACAACCTTCCTCCTTGGTTGTGCATGAAGCGGAAGTTCATTATGATGCCAGTGCTCATCCAAGGCCCGAAGCAACCCGGCAACGACATTGATGTGTACCCAAAACTGCGCGTAGGAGCAATTCAAGAGGAATTGGCGGGATTCCTGCTTAGGGAGGTCATCGATGAAAAGGGAGAACATTATGCTTCGGACGATGAACAAAATATGCATTGATGGCTTGATCTATCTCCATGTAATTAAATAGTTGTATTCTCGCAAGAGATCGAATATTAATTATGTATGCATCAATGTGTACTGTGTATATAGTAGAGCGTATAACATGCGTACGGAAACGATGGAGAGCACGTCGGCGATGCGAAGAAGGGGAGACGACGGAGGCACCGGCGAGAGGGAGAGGGGGCACCGGCGAGAGGGAGAGGGGGCACCGGCGAGAGGGGTCACCGGCGAGAGGGAGAGGGGGCACCGGCGAGAGGGAGAGGGGGCACCCTAAACCCTAAATACCAAAAAAAAAAAGTCACACATTGGTCCCGGTTCGTATTAAGAACCGGGACCAATGAGCCTCCCCCAGGCCCAGCCTGACCTGGCCACGTGGCCACCCACCGGGACCAGCATTGGTCCCGATTGGCCAGTCCCGGTTGGGCAACCGGGACTGATGGCCCAACCGAACCGGGACCATAGGTGGTTTTTCCACTAGTGGATCTCTCCCCTCGTATAATTACTCCTTCCTCTACCGAGCCCACATGGCCGGTCGAAACCGTTTCCATCTACATGCAGGCACTCGATTGGTTCTCTCCTACGCCAGCATTAATTAGACTAATAACTTTACTAATTTCTGACCGCTGATTCGTGAAAACTATACTACGAGATTTGGGGATTGTGGCAACCAGTAAAATCATACATTGGTCGCGCTGCACTTTGTGAGGGGCCTTACACAGCTAAACGGAGGGAGTAGCTGTAGGTGCTACAATATACTACTAGCACAATCTCGACGGCTCGTCATAGAAAACTTCTCATTTAGACAAGTCATCATCAAAAAACAAAGGTGTTGGAGATGCGGAAGCCAAATGGTGGAAAAATTAAACGCTAATTCGAAGTACTAGTATCTCACTTAAGTATCTTCGCAACTTCTCTGGTTGGCGCCCTTTCAACGATACTGCCTGTTTTCCGTTCCTGCCTGTTTGATCGACGAGGACGGCCTGGGGGAACGCCGGCGCAATTTGGCGGCCTGGGTTCGGCGAGCCAGCCAATTTTCAGCCAAATTTTCAACATACAAATCAACACACACATCAACTTTCGGCCAAGTTTCAGCCAAACTTTCAGCATACAAATCAACACACAAATAGTTCAACATACAAATCCACACACAAATAGTTCAACATACAAATCCACACACAAATAGTTCAACAATGCAAGCAAATAGAACAAACTAGGCATCGGCATGGCCATTGCCTTTGCGCCTCCACAGGTGCTCCACCAGATCATTCTGCAGCTGTGTATGCACCGTCGAGTCTCGAATCTCCTGACGCATAGTCATGAAGTTTGCCCATGTTGCCGGCACCTGGTGATCAACATCTGCAAGAGGACCCTACCTGTAGTACTCAGTGTCAGCCACCGGATCATCCGGCTCGCTCTCAATGATCATGTTGTGCAAGATCACACAACAGTTCATCACCTCAGACATGTTGGCCTTGGACCAAGTCAGAGCTGGGTACCGGACAACAGCGAATCGAGACTGCAGCGCACCAAATGCCCTCTCAACATCCTTCCTGCAAGCCTCCTGGCACTTGGAAAACCAAGCTTTCGCGCTTCCTGGCATAGGGTTGGAGATGCTCTTCACAAATGTTGACCACTTCGGGTAGATGCCATCTGGAAGGTAGTAGCCCTTTGTGTACCGGTGCCCATTGATCTCGTAGTTCACTGGAGGGGCATGACCTTCAACAAGCTTGGCGAAGAAATTCGAGCACTGCAACACATTGATGTCGTTGTGAGTTCCTGGCATACCAAAGAAGGAATGCCAAATCCATAGATCATGTGTAGCCACGGTCTCAAGAATCACACTGCACTCTCCTTTGTGGCCTTTGTACATCCCCTGCCATTCAAATGGACAGTTCTTCCATGCCCAATGCATGCAGTCGATACTTCCAAGCATCCCCGGGAAGCCTCTTGCTTCATTGGTGGCCAGGATCCGGGCAGTGTCATCCGCATTGGGTGATCGCAAGTATTTTGGCCCAAACACTGCCACCACTGCCCTGCAGTACCTGTTCAAGCATTCAATGGCGCAAGACTCGGACATGCGCAGATAGTCATCCTGAGCGTCAGCGGGAGCACCATATGCAAGCAATCTCATCGCCACCGTGCACTTCTGAATTGAGGTGAAGCCTACCGTGTCGGTGCAATCCGTCTTCAGCTTGAAGTAGGTGTCGAACTCTCGGATGGCATGCATGATGTCGAGGAAGAGTTGCCGTTTCATCCTGAAACGGCGCCGAAACACAGCCTCGTTCTGCGTGGGGTTCTCGGTGAAGTAGTCGGAGTAGAGGATGCAGTAGCCTTCGTAGCGCTGCCTCGGCTTGCTCTTGCGGCGACCGGGCTTTGAGCCACCACGCCGCGGCTTCGCCTTGTCGAGCAGGCCGGCAAGGCAGGCGAGGACGAGCAGGTGCTCTTCATCGTCGATGTCGGCCTGAGCTTCCTCGTCGAGCAGTTCGGCGAGCAGATCCTCGTCGTCGGAGTCCATGTCTTCCCGAGAGTCTGGGCGGACAAATCGCCGAACACCTAGTAGGCAAGGTGGGGGCAAGCCTTCCCGAGAGTCTTTGCGGCGAGATGACGGCGGGGGAGGAGGGGCGGCCGGCGGCGGAGGATTGGGCGAGAAGGCGGCAGAGGATTGGGCGAGAAGGCGGCTTCCTGGCTAGTTGTATGCGGCGGAGGTGGGAGGGGTGGTGCCGGCGGCGGCATCGCGGCGACGCGAGGGATGGGGAAAGAACGCGGCGCGGGGGTGGGATATGCGCTATCACGCCGACAGCGCTGGCCCACGCGCGCTTTTACCCCCCCAGGCTGAACCCGTTGGGCTGGGTTTGGCCTGGGAGCGCCGGCGCTAATTTCCGCCGATCCGGCGCTATTTAGACTCCTGGGGGGACCGACTGGGTGAAAAACGGCGCTCCCAAGCGAAAACGGCGCTAAAATCGGCCCTGGGGGACGGCTGGAGATGCCCTAAGCAGAGAGCACATCTAAAGAACAAAAAATCGAAATTGTGTCAGCACTCAGCTAGCTAGTTATCGTCCCGGATTCTCTACAGAGGCAAAGCTGATGGCACGAAATGTTTGTCACTCAGATACAGACCACGAAGTAAACCAGTAATTGAGCAGGGTTTAGTGCTAAACCCGCACGGGGCGATGCTATTGTGACCAAAATCCAGTATGGCTACTGCCACGATCTAATCCGATTCGGCCATCCTTCTCTTCAGAGTTAATCACGCGTTGAACAACAACCGTGATAACTATATATGTACTGATTACAAAAAATGTAGCATGATAATCAATCATCAGTTCTGGAGTTACAAACGCAGTGGGAAAATTTCAACAATAAGAACCAACAACGATCATCATGAGGACGCAGCATTGCCCGGTTGCTCCAATGTTTAGTCAATGGCTACTTTTAAGATCTTCCGAGGCTGAGTGCAAACCAGAATGAAATCAGAGAATAGTCATCGGTCAATCACCAAGAGAAAACCCATGCAGCTGCTACATCTGCAATATATAGATAATACAAGATGATATTACATGTTCATCTCTTTGTTCCTTTGGACACAGACCAACCAAACACTCCTGCCTTGCAGCCATTTGCAACAACGACAAAAGCACTAAAAAAGTGTTGGCTCACTTAACTTTTTTATGATTGTGACTGAACCTGGTGCCTTGCCTGAGCAAAGCAAGTATCTATATCTATACTACTATTAAAAGAGCAAACTTGTTAGGATAATTTAAATCTGGACCGTTCAATATCCGATCAAACAGATCAGATCGTCCCAATGTTTGACAACTCAACAATGTCCGATTTTTCCCGTTTTACCCTCCCACCAAATCACATAATACTACTAAATTGCCACTCATCACACCTTTTCGTTTTCAAAGAAATTACACGATTGCCACCGTTGTTCTTTTCGTTTTCACATGGTTCGATTCCCTCGACGCGCTACAGCCGTGGATGTTTCAGATAGTCTCCGGCGAGGCGCTAGCCGTGAATTGCATCTGCCACCTCAGTTGTCTTCTGGTGGACCCGGACGCCGCGTCAAACTCCCTCCCCTCGCCCATCGACGCCGTCCTCGGCTGGGTCGCCGCAATGCAGCTCAGGATCGGATGTTCACGATCGTGGAGCAGGAGGCGCACCACAACAAGCCGGAGCTGGTGGAGTGGTTGACTCCATGGAGGCGCTGTCTGCTCCGCGCCTCACCAACACCAGCGGAGGCGCCGGCGCCGACGTGTACCTGCAGCGGGAGATCTTCGGCATCGTGTGCGGCGAGGGCAGTGCCCACGCGGAGCGCCAACGAGTCGGTCAACCTCTGGAGCGCTTGCCGCTCGGGGCGAGTGCGACCGGGCAGGCGGCCGCGCCGCTCCGCGCGTTCTCGGGCGCCACCGGGTACCGTGTGCAGGACCGCTGTTGCTGCCTGACGCTGGTGTGGCATGACTGGCCGCTGTTCACGGCATCGGTGTGGCGCACGGCTCCGGCGAACCCTACCATCGACGGCATCGTGGACGAGCATGCCCGCAGTGAGAAGAGCAGCAGCAGCCACCAGCAGGCTTCTCCGGGCGGAATAGCCATGCAGTAAGAGCGTCGGCTTGTGCCGGCCGTCATCGCACGCACGCTCTCCAGCACGCGTAGAAAATTATGGCCTAGGTTGGTGGATTTTGACAGTTTTTTCCCTGTCGTCAACGCGAAGAAGTGCAGAACTGCAGATTTGCATGGATGGAGAAGGGTGCGACTACCACTAGCCTAGCTGAGATACTTTTGAGCCAGCACGTGAAAAAGCGTTGAATTGGTTGCAATCTTTCAGTTATCTAGATGGTTGTGCTTTGGTTTCACGTATCAGTACGTGTATCACACCCTATGTAAGTTCATATTACAGTCTTTGGTCGCATACTAATTCATAAAACTTCCATAACTTATAAAGCTTTGATTCATAATACACCCAAGCCCAATCTATTTTGCATTGACACATACATGCCTTATTTGCCAGGTACAACACTCCACTATGAATACAGAGGGCTACTTTATTCGAAACTGAAACATGCAAAGCAGGGGCGGCGGCGCAGTCGTGGTGGCCGCATTCCGTGGTGGCAAGCAAGGAGATGCCGCGGTGAGCAAAATATGGTGATTTTTTGCTATCAAAATAAGTGTTTTTCAGACATTTGGCGTCAAAGTGGTGGCTTTATGGTAACAACTCTCTCGGTCACTGGACGTATTCAAATTTTAGTTGCAATCCATGTTGCAACTAATGTGTAGCACGAATACGAAAAAAATTCAACCCCACTTGCAACACGATGATACTAATCTTGGCTGAGCACTAACTTAACTCTCAACAAGCTGAGAATTAGCTAAACCGTTTTTAGTAACAGCAAAAACATGTACACGGCTGTGGATGCAGGCACGGCATATTCCAGCGCGGCACTCCGTGGGCAGACGGGCCGGCGATGATCACGCAGTGCCCCGTCCGGCCAGGCGGCAACTACACCTACAGCTTCAACGTCACTGGGCAGGAGGGCACGCTGTGGTGGCACGCGCACATCTCCTTCCTCCGCGCCACCGTCTATGGCGCCCTCGTCATCCTGCCACGCAGCGGCGGCGGCTACCCCTTCCCCAAGCCGGACAAGGAGGAGATTGTGATGCTGGGAGAGTGGTGGAACGCCAACGTCTTTGACCTCCAGCAAATGGCGTTCCTCACCGGATTCCCGGCACGACAAGCCGACGCCTACACGATCAACGGCAAGCCGGGAGATCTCTACAACTGCTCCGCGCAGAACCGTACGTTTCTTGCAGAGACTGATCTTCCCGATGGAGGTGTGTGCTGATCGAGTACTTACAGTGTCGTCTGTCTTGCGTATGTGCAGAGACGCACAGGCTTGAGGTGCGGCAGAACCAGACGTGCCTGCTCCGGATCATCAACGCCGCGCTCAACACGCCATTGTTCTTCAAGGTGGCGAACCACAGCTTCACCGTCGTGGCGGCGGACGCGTGCTACACCACGCCGTACAAGACCGACGAGGTGATGATCGCGCCTGGGCAGACCGTGGACGCGCTCATGGTCGCGGGCGCGGCCGTCGGGCGCTATTACATGGCGGCGTCTCCCTACGACAGCGGGATTCCATCGGGCCCGCCGTTCAGCAGGACCGTCGCGACGGCCGTTGTGGAGTACGTCGGCGCACCGAACACGACCTCGCCGCCTGCCCTGCCGCGGCTGCCGGAGTTCAGGGACACGGACACCGCGCACAAGTTCCTCTCCAACCTCACGGCTCTCGTGCTCCCGACCGGCCGCCGGTCGTGTTCGACTACACCTCGGCCGCGAGCGACAACGCCACGATGCAGTACACGAGGAAGTCAACCAGGGTGAAGACTCTCCAGTACAACGAGACGGTGGAGATGGTGCTCCAGAACACGCGGCTCATCGCCAAGGAGAGCCACCCCATGCACCTCCATGGCTTCAACTTCTTCGTCCTCGCGCAGAGCTTCGGCAACTACGACGAGACCATGGCGGTGCCGCAGTTCAACCTCGTCAACCCGCAGGAGCGCAACACCATCGCCGTCCCCACCGGTGGTTGGGCCGTCATCCGTTTCGTCGCGGACAATCCCGGTAAAACACAGAAAACTATATAACTTACTTAAAATTATATATACTGTATGTGTGAAAATTCTGTTTCCCAGGTTAAGTTTGTGTATGTGTGTGTATAAATTACAGGGATTTGGTACATGCACTGCCACTTCGAGGCTCATCTTGATCGCGGGCTCGGCATGATATTCGAGGTTCAGGACGGGGCGACTCCGGATACTTCTGTGCCCTCGCCGCCTGAAGACCTGCCACATTGTGGATGAACTCGGACCATTCTACTTTGGTAGATAAATTAAATAAACAATAACTCAACAAACCGGAGATACTAGCCTATCTTCGATACTCCCTCCATTTCACAAAACAATGCATATAAATTTACTCAGAAGTTTATGTTGTCTAAGTTTGGCCATGTTTTAGACAAGAATATAAATATCCATACTACCAAATCAGTATCAATAGATCTACCGCAAAATATGTTTTCATAGTGTATTTATCAAATATTGTAAATTTTGATATTTTTCTCGGATATGTTTCACTAGTGCAAACCAAGCCTCTAGTCCCGGGTTGTAGACCCCTTTGGGACCGGATTGCCATCCGGTACATGGCAATCGGGACTAGAGGGCTCCCCCTCTCGTACCTGTTGGCTTACGGCCCGGTACAAGAGAGGTCCACGTGGGGGCCGAGGCAGAGCGCCTGGCTGAGGACTTCTTGTACCGGGCCGTAATACGACCCGGTACAAGAGGATCCCCACGTGGCGGCCTCTGGCTTTTCTGTTTCTCCAGGGTTTAGGGTTGTATATATATATAAGGTTAATTAATTGATTACAAATCGAAAAATAAATATAGCATATCAAAATATTCATAAAAGAAATATTTATCAGAATTCAACCGGGACTAGAGCCGTCTATTCGATTACAACCGGGACTAGATCCCGTCTATTCGATTAATTACAACCGGGACTCGAGCCCGTTAATTACATAGAGGTCGACCGGGACTAGTTGTATTTTCCCTTTGAGTTAAGGACTTGGTCGACCAAAAATCCCGCAATTTCCTCTTGAATTGGTCGAAATTTGTCCTTTAGTTCCAGGTTCCTCCGCATGCTATCCATCTATAAAAGGAGAACAATGCGAATATCAATCATCATAACAGAAATTAGACACTCAACACAATTGATGGTAATAAAATAAAACTGTGAATATATTTTGTTCACTTACGTCTAGAAATTTCCGTGGGTTCCGCTCAGAGACCTCCTCGCGAATCCACTGGCACACGAAGTATCCACACAAATTGGTCCCCGGTGGCTGCCTCTCACATTTCTTTACGAGAATGGATTTCAATCAAATAGTAATCAAGCATGGTATGATGGTATTGAAATTTGAATTAAAAAGATGCGCGAACCTAGCTCGTACTACTTACCCTGTCAGGATAAAAACTAAGCTTCTCTTTAAATTCACCTGTTGTCCTCTTTCTGAATTTTTCCAAATGCTGCCCGGCAAACAAATGAATAAATGAGTTATTAATTAGTTACTTGATATCTCAGGAATCGAACAAATTAAAGAGACCGATATAGTACGATAGAAAATACCTTTGGAGGACATCCTTAATGAATTGGTACTTCTCGTCGGGCCAATGCAATGAGTCGAGGATGTCAACTCTTGCATCATCAACTTGAATGATTAGCAGAATGTAATGGTCGCTGCGCACGTTTATATATGTCAGTAACTAATCAGTTACACTTAACATCGAGTAAGCAAAAATTAATGTGTACAAGACAGTAACACTCTTAATTACCTGAGGTGGTAAGGAAACAATATCTTGCTTTTATAATTTTGCCTATGTATGAACCTAAACAAGTTGTCTTCGTTTCCCCGGGGAATCCGTAGCAATTTTTCATTAACTCGCCTCGGGTCAACGAACCCAAAGTCAAAATCTATTTCTGTCACATTCATCACTCTTCATTCTGCATAAATAGCGTAGTGAGCATAATTAGAACAAGCAATGACCGAGTTGAGCTATAGACTTTATTTTAGAAATAATTAAATGAATTGAATCACTTACAGACAATAGATACTGACGATACTCAAGTCCAGGGAGTCAAACTGGTATAACTGATAGAGTTCTTCAAGATAAAGATTTATCTCGTCTCTACCTATGAAATGTTCTTCCGTAACTTGCACAGGGAGCGCCGCTAGACTTTTCTTTGTGACATCCATGTACCAATCATGCAGTCTTCGCATTTGTGTTGGTAGAAACTCGATCTGGTCCCGTGGCACTAGAGACTTCCCGTATTCCCAGACCCATTTATCAACATGCGACGGTAGAGGGAGCTCGTCTTCCGCCTCCAGTTGAGAAAGTGACATACCAGTTTCTGCAGCAAATTGCGCGCGGTAGGCTAATTCATCAGTGTTCCCGCGCGGCGGAGCCCTTACGAGTGGTCACCTTAAACGGGGAGATCGACTGTTTTGACTGTGCTCCGAGCTGGGCAACGTCTCTTTTTCTTTTCCCGCTGTCACTAGTACTTGTCTTCTTCTGGAGCTAATTTTACCCAGACAACGTGCATAGTCATCTTTCCTATTTATCTCTTCTTGCGATGGACCACTTAGAAACTCCGTAGCCCACTCTATTTGATCTGCCGTATATACTTGCTTCGGCGGGGGCTTTTTCGGTGCCAACTGTTTTTTAACGTCGGCTGCCACGATCGCCTTGTTTTCCTCTACAGTCCTTTCCCAAGGTCTCGGGGGAGGAACCTTCGGTACTTTTGGGAGGGGCTCTTGTCGGGGTACCGGCGATCGGTCGCGACGGAAACCCATTAGTGTCGAAACGACGGTCTTAATCGACTGGTTGCTCCTAGTGGGCGGAGACCGCGGAGGAGACGGCTGAGGTGTCTGCTGAGGCAGCGGCGGAGGAGACGGTTGAGGAGTCTGATGAGGCGGCGGCGAAGATCGAGATGGACTCGTGTTGTGGTGGTCGTCCAAGTCGTCATCATGTGGACTTGGAGACGATGGTGGCCTTGGCGCCGTCCAACCTGGAATCACGATGTATTTCTTGGGCCATAGAATGAGTCCACCATCGACATCTCCCAGTGTCCTCTCATCATCACCTCCAGGGATTTGAAGTTCGAGTGATGCAAATCCGGGGTGAACTTGATCCACGCCGACACGAGCAAAGCCATCTGGAATCTCCTTGCCCAAATACAGTGCTGTAGATTCACAAGGTAAAGCATAGCCCTCCGCCGCCTTCACTGATATGTTGCTCATGGCCCCATGTAGCTCACAAGTTGTCTTCTCAGTGATATAATCCACGGGGCAGGTTTCCTTGTTCGATGGCTCATCAGCACCAACCCCCGTGGAAGCCACGCTGCTTCTCAGTTGAGATGGACCACCTGTTGGAGCACCTTCCTCAGCTGACGAGTTGCCCTATGCTCGCGCATTTCATCTACTTGCTGATGAAGGTTGCTCAACATACTTTCTAGTTTGCTAAACCGGTCTGAATTCTCCTGCTCCTTCCTCTTCTTTGCTCTTGCTCGGCTTCTATAAGATTCATGGTCCGCGGGAAACCCTTGATCCCACGTCACATCAGCTCCGAAGCCTCGTACTCGTCCTCCTTTTTCTTTATTACCGAGGGCCTAGATAAAAATATATCTATGTCAGGTTGGTCGGCATGATTGTCATAAACAAGAAACGAAACAAATATATATTTATAACAAACCTTTGTCAGCTCGTCGTACTCTCGGTCGGGAATAAACCTTCCCGCTTTAGCATCGGTGATTGCATCAAGAATTTTCTGCCGGGGTATAGGAAATTCTTTCTGTGGATCAACTATTAGATCCCCTGTTTCCATGTCATACTCCGCCCCATGCCCAAGAATCCAATTTCTGCATCTACGGGGCCATCCATCTGTAATTGGAGTGATCCCTTTACTGCGCAGCTCAGCCTCAATCTTACCCCACTTAGGCTCGGCACTAATGTAGCCACCTGCCCCCATCGTATGGTGATATTTCTTTTTCGCTGCATTTTCCTTATTCTTTTTCGATCTTTCCTTAGCCTTTTCTGATCCCTTGTATTCCAGAAATGCCTTCCAGTGAGGCCGCTGCCTCTCTAGTGTCCCAGTGAAATCTGGAGCTTTCTGTTTCGATTGCCATTCACGGTATAATCTGTTCTTGTAATTGTTGAACTGTTCAGCCATCTTCTTCAGAGCCCAATGCTTGACTTTTTTGGTCATGGCTTGTGTCCTTTCGGTAGTATCGTACACCGGTAGGGTGAACCTTGCTATGAGCTTGGTCCAAAGCACATCTTTATCTCTGTCGCTGACCCAACTAGGTTTCATGGCGCCCTCTAACTTTTTTGGCTCATTCCATTCCTGAATGCTGATCGGAACATTGTCCCTAACAACAACTCCGCATTGATGCACAAACTTAGATGCGTTCGCCTTGGGCTCCGTAGGTTTGCCATCGGCAGCGACGGCCTCAATTATGAGATGCGCATCTGCGGCCAACCCTTTGGCATGGCCTCGTTTAGTTGCAGATTGGGCCGATGCGGAGGTCTAAAAATTAAAAAAATATGTGTTAATACATACATATAGTAATCAATTATTCCATCTGATCAACAGAGGCTTAATATACCTCGCCAGACTGCGGAGGTGCACAAATTAGCGAGTTGTCATTGCACTCGATGCTCGTTTGCGCTTCGTCTCTTTGTTCCTCCTCCATTCCCGGACCGGAGTCGTTCAAAAATTCGGAGCCATCTTCTGTTCCACCGGCTTCTGCTCCCCCCACGGGTTCACGTACAATGTCGAACACCTCATTTTCATGGAGTCTGCTTTCAAGGTGTCTGCTGTTGAAGTCATCCATTGGGCTTAACTAATACAAAAGAAATATAAAACAATGTTAGCATTAATTAGGAGAATACAAAAGTTAAACAAAAGAAATTTGCAAAAAGTATCACTAATACATAGCAAATTTAAATCTACACTTAGCAAATTTAAATTTACACTTAGCAAATATAAATCTCTAACCCTAAATTTCTAACACTAAATTTCCTAATAACACCCTTCATCAGTGGGCAAATTTCACAACTGAAGCCTCATATGTCAAAGCCATTAGTCAGCAAAAAGAGTGCCTACAAGAACGAAGTAGAAATAAATGCATTTTTCTTGCATTTACCCTTGGTTCTGTAGACAGTCTTCTTGCAAGCATAATGGACTATTCTAATCATCGGCTTGTATTAAGAATAGCCAAGAAGACAACATTATTTCTTTCGACTCATAAAAAACAGCAAAATCACCCAACACTAAATTTTTATAAGACGATCATTCCAAATTGACTTAGCAAATTTTTCTAATAACATTTCTTATAAATTTTTAACATAGCAAATTTAAATCTACACTTAGCAAATTTGCAAAAAGTATCACTAATACATAGGAAATTTAAATCTACACTTAGCAAATTTAAATTTACACTTAGCAAATTTAAATCTCTAAATCTAAATTTCTAACCCTAAATTTAAATTTAAATTTTTCTAATAACATTTCTAATAAATTTCTAACACTAAATTTCCTAACACTAAATTTAAATTTCTAACCCTAAATTTCTAACCCTAAATTTAAATTTCTAACACTAAATTTAAATTTCTAACCCTAAATTTAAATTTAAATCTATACATAGCAAATTTCTAACACAAAAATTTAAATTTCTAACCCTAAATTTCTAACACAAAAAAAACTAACCCTAAATTTACACATAGCAAATTATTACTAACAAAAAAAAATCTAACCCTAAAATTTCTAACACAAAAAAAAGAAAAAAAGTACCTTACCTTTTCTAACCGTACTGTGTAGGGCGGCGATCGAGCTCGCCGGCGCGCGGCCGTCGCGAGGCGGTGGAGGAGGTTGAGGAGGGCTCGGTGGCGAGTGGAGGAGGAGGAGGACGGCGCGGCGGCGTGTGGAGGAGGAGGAGGAGGGCGCGGCGGAGGAGGAGGAGGGAGGGCTCGGCGCGGCGCGTGGAGGAGGAGGAGGGCTCGGCGGCGGCGGCGCGTCGAGGAGAGGGGGGCGCGGGCCGGCGGCGGGGTGTGGGCGCGGAGGAGGGCGCGAGACGGCGGCGGCGGCGCGAGGAAAAAATTTGGCAGCGCTTCGCGAGGCAGACAAGTTTCTCCACCGGGTTGTGGCTCGGCCCGGGGTGGAAGAGGCGTATTTATAGCAGGAGGCCTCTTGTACCGGGCCGTGGCACCACCCGGTACTAGAGGGTGACCTCTAGTACCGGGCCGTGGCACCACCCGGTACTAGAGGGTTTTCGCCACGCCGCCCACCTACGCGCCCAAAATAGACCTCTAGTACCGGGTGGAGCCACCACCCGGTACTAGAGGTCATTTTTTTTGGCTCCACCGCACCAAACTTTCAAATTTTTGCGCCAAATGTTTGAAATGTACTAGAGGATATGAATTTGTATAATTTCTACATACTTTTGAATCTGACAAAAAGTTCAACATGAAAAGTGTTCGAATTTGAATATGTAATTCAAAACCATTTTCTGTTTTCTAAAATAATTATTATAACTATTCAAACTATTTTTTTTTTGCCATTTTCAATTAAAAATGCATTAACTAATATAGTTTGAATTAAAAATGCATTAACTAATATAGTTTGAATTTGAATAATTTCTACATACTTTTGAATCTGACAAAAACTTCAACATGAAAAGTGTAATAATCAATTAAAAATGCATTAACTAATATTGTTTGAATTTGTAATAATCATCTCTTTATTTTAAAAACATCCTTGCCGAGTAAACTTGGGACTCGAACGGGACATAACATATGTAGCATTGCAGATTATCCATATCATGTGTGAAAACGTTGCATATCTCTTCCTCTTCTTCTTCTTCTTCATGCCGCGGGTCGCACTTGGATGTTGTTTTCCTGGCTGTCCTTGCCTTCTTTGGTGCGCTTCCACTGCCGCAACCCTTTGGTTCGCCACCGCCCTTGGGGCCCTTCCTGCCGCTCTTTTTTGGCATCGCCGGATCAGGATATGCACGGCCACCCTATGAGTCCTCGCCAAAGCAGATCAAAGGGAGGTGAAAGGAGGAGACGCCGCTTGGGGGAGCCTTTAGTCCCGGTTGGTGTTACCAACCGGGACTAAAGAAGCACACACGGATCGTGTGTTTCTTTCAAGCGCTTGTGAGACGTTGGATCAGGGGTGTGTTTCTTTTAAGGGATTGTGAGCTGTTGGATCAGCACTATCAGAACCACTTCGTGAGCCACATGACCCTATATATAGGCCCCCTCCCGGACATGTCCAGCACTCAGTGACTCATTGTAGTTCACGGGTAGCAGAGAGCAAGATTTCAGAGAGGCAGGAGTTCCTAGAGCGGAGGCTGAAGGTGAACCCTCCCCTCGGTCGGATCCAAGCAGCGGCAAGGATCTCTGATGATTAGCAACATCCCCAACACTTGTTCGGACGGTTGCAAATCATCAGGGACGTCTTGCCGCTGTCTGGATCGAAGGCCGATTTGCCATATCACGACCACGCGATGATTTGCAGTATACAAAGCATTCGGATTCCCGTCATACAGCCCTACGGTGCATTTGATATGCAGTCACTCACGAGGCACCGTAGGGCTGTATGACGGGGAAACCGTGTGTTTTGGTCAGTTTTGCTTATATATAAGGAGGCTCCACACCGCCCTCCGTCCCCTCCCCAGGGTGCTGCCCTCTCCCTCCCCTACCTAGGTGTTTGATCAAATTTCCCACTCATTTTTTCAGATCTCGGCGACAATGTCCGGCCTGTTGGATGCGAGGGGCGATGTCCGGGACTGGGCTCCGCCGGGCTGGCACTGGGAGGAATCCGGGACGCGTCGCTTGGTGAGGAATCCGGGTGACATCGTCGACCCGGATCTTGTTTGGTGGAAGTCGCGTGGGCCGCTCTCGTTCCAGAGGGAGCCGGCCCCCGAGGAGGTGGTACGTCGCCGTATCAGGGAGGAGGACGAGCACGTCAATCGCTATGTGTTTAAGTTGGATACGCCAGCGGTGTATAACAGTGGATGGATGGTTCTTCATAGGGATCCTTCTCACGTGAGTATTGCCCCTGTGATGGTTCCTGCTCTTTGGGTGAGCAGCGCCGGCCGCTCAGCACCCCGTGGCTTAGGACCCGGCAAAAGTTAGTGATATTATTCGTGATGTATTATGGTTAAATAAAAATGGACCCGGGCTATGTAACTGGATTAAATAAAGATGTATGCGTGATACTTCTGAGTTTACAGTTCTCTTCTAATTTTTTAGAACACAGTTACATAAAAGTTGAATACATTATTACACATCACCAACAACATCCCTATCTAGTCTTCACGTTTTCTTCGTGTGTGTCCCTTTCTTCTGATTGCGCCGTAACCATGGACAATCTTCATCATTTAACTTGATGCTTGGGTCAATGTTCACTTTGAAGGGCGGAATTTCATGAAACTTGTTGTAATCTTCTGACATGTCTGTCTTGTCCTCCACTCCCACGATGTTTCTTTTCCCTGAAAGAACTATGTGGCGCTTTGGCTCATCGGCTGATGTATTCGCTTGCTTATCTTTTCTTTTTTTCGGTTTGGTAGACATGTCCTTCACATAGAAAACCTGAGCCACATCATTGGCTAGAACGAATGGTTCGGTGCCGTACGCAAGATTCTTGAGATCCACTGTAGTCATTCCGTACAATGGGTCTACCTTTACCCCGCCGCCTTGCAGGTTGAACCATTTGCACCAGAACAAAGGGACCTTAAAAGAAGGTCCATAGTCAAGTTCCCATATCTGCTCTATGTTACCATAATATGTGACCTTTTGCCCACTGTTGTCTGTTGAATCATCAAAGCGGACACCACTGTTTTGGTTGCTGCTCTTTTGATCTTGTGCGATCGTGTAAAATGTATTCGCATTTATCTCGTACCCTTGGAAAGTCGAAATAGTCGAAGATGGTCCCCTAGACAACAAGTAGAGCTCATCTGAGATAGTGTCGTCATTGTTGAGATGTGTGTGCAACCAACCGCCAAAATTCTCCATGTGTTCCTTTGTAGTTAAGGAGTCATCCATCCCCGGGTTCTCGGAGCGTACAATATTCTTGTGCATCTGGATATACGGAGCCACCAAACTGGAATTATGTAGAACTGTGTAGTGTGCTTGTGTGAAAGAATGTCCGTCCCTACATATTATTGATTTCCTTCCTAGAGTGCCTTTTCCACTCAGTCTCCCCTCATGTCGCGATTCAGGAAGACCAATCGGCTTAATGCCAGGAATAAAGTCAACACAAAACTCAATGACCTCCTCTGTTCCATAGCCTTTGGAGATGCTTCCTTCTGGCCTAGCACGGTTATGAACATACTTCTTCAAGACTCCCATGAACCTCTCAAAGGGGAACATATTGTGTAGAAATACAGGACCCAGAATGGCAATCTCGTCGACCAGGTGTACTAGGAGATGTGTCATAATATTGAAGAAGGATGGTGGGAACACCAACTCAAAACTAACGAGACATTGAACCACATCCTTCTGTAGCGTTGGTAGAATGGCTAGATCGATTACCTTCTGCGAAATTGCATTCAGGAACGCACATAGCTTAACAATGGGTAGTCGAACATTTTCCGGTAGAAGCCCCCGCAATGCAACCGGAAGCAATTGAGTCATAAGCACGTGGCAGTCATGAGACTTTAGGTTCTGGAACTTTTTCTCTGCCATATTTATTATTCCCTTTATATTCGATGAGAATCCAGACGGGACCTTCAAACTGCTCAGGACTTCGAAAAATATCTCCTTCTCTTTTTTGGTAAGAGCGTAGCTAGCAGGACTTAGACGTCCTTTATCCGTCTTCATTGGATGCAGGTTGTCTGGGTCTTTCATACGTTGCTGGTCTTGTCGTGCTTTCGGCGTATCTTTTGTCTTCCCATACACGCCCAAGAAGCCTAGCAGGTTCACGCAAAGATTCTTCGTCACGTGCATCACGTCGATTGCAGAGCGGACCTGTAGGAGTTTCCAGTAGGGTAGCTCCCAGAATATAGAGCACTTCTTCCATATGGGTACATGGTTGTCAGCGTCATTCGGAACAGATAGACTGCCAGGACCCTTTCCAAAGATTACTTCTAAATCCTTGACCATGTCATATATAACATCACCATCAGGGAGCTTAGGCTTCTTCCGGCGATCTGCCTCGCCGTTGAAATGCTTGCCGGGCTTTCTTACGGCATGACTGTTCGGAAGAAATCGACGATGCCCCATGTACACATTCTTGTTTCCCAAATGTATACTTTCAGTCTTATCTAAACAGTGCGTGCATGCATTGTATCCCTTGTTTGACTGTCCTGAAATGTTACTAAGAGCAGGCCAATCATTGATGGTCACAAATAACAACGCTCGTAGGTCAAATGACTCCTGTTTGTACTCATCCCACACACGTACCCCTTCATCACGCCACAACTGTAAAAGTTCTTCAACTAATGGCCTCAGATACACATCAATGTCGTTGCCGGGTTGCTTCGGGCCTTGGATGAGCACTGGCATCATAATGAACTTCCGCTTCATGCACAACCAAGGAGGAAGGTTATAAATACATAGAGTCACAGGCCAGGTGCTATGACTGCTGCTCTGCTCCCCAAAAGGATTAAAGCCATCCGTACTTAGACCAAACCTTAAGTTCCTTGCGTCACGTGCAAATTCCTTAAACTCTCTATCGATTTTTCTCCACTGCGACCCATCAGCCGGGTGTCTCGACATCTCGTCGTTCTTGCGGTCTTCTTTGTGCCATCGCAACAACTTGGCATGCTCTTTGTTTCTGAACAAACGTTTCAACCGTGGTATTATAGGAGCGTACCACATCACCTTGGCAGGAACCCTCTTCCTGGGGGGCTGGCCCTCAACATCACCAGGGTCATCTCGTCTGATCTTATATCGCAATGCACCGCATACCGGGCATTCATTCATATTCTCGTACTCACCGCGGTAGAGGATGCAGTCATTAATGCATGCATGTATCTTCTGCACATCTAATCCTAGAGGGCAGATAACCTTCTTTGCTTCGTACGTACTGTCAGGCAATTCGTTATCCTTTGGAAGCTTTTGCTTCATTATTTTCAGTAAATTCCCAAATCCCTTGTCAGATAAACCATTCTCTGCCTTCCATTGCAGTAATTCCAGTGTGGTACCGAGCTTTGTGTTCCCATCTTCGCAAGTTGGGTACAACCTTTTTTTGTGATCCTCTAACATCTGCTCCAACTTCAACTTCTCGAGTGCACTTTCTGCTTCGGTCTGTGCATCAACGATGACCCGCCGTAAATCATCATCTATGATGGGCTCATCTGGTACCTCTTCATCTTCAGCTTCCCCCCTTTCATTACCACTGTATTCAGGGCACATGTAGTTGTCATCGTTCTGTTCTTCTTCGTTGTCTTCCATCATAACCCCTCTTTCTCCGTGCTTGGTCCAACAATTATAGCCGGGCATGAAACCATGCTCTATCAGGTGGATGTGAAGGTCTTGTGACCGAGGGTAATCCTTCTCATTCCGACAGTTACGGCATGGACATAACATAAAACCTTCCCGCTTGTTTGCCTCAGCCACTTTGAGAAAAGATTGCACGCCCTGCATGTACTCTCTAGAGCGTCGGTCAGCGTACATCCATGGATGGCTCATCTGCATTATATAAGTATGTTAAACGCAATCACGATGCTAAAACCCATTACGGTAAACGGACATAATACATAACTGACCATATTCATTGATACAAGTTCATCACATTAAAACCAAAGTAGAGTACTGCCCAAATGTAATACATAGTTCTCACGAAACATACATCAAACGAAACTAACATACAACTATCTAAAGAATTTAAATCCAACAACAAATGCGATCAGAATCGCAACCAAGGTAACTATTGAACCAACAGCATAATGATACCAAGCCTCCTGACTAATGGCATATTTTCTAATCTTTTTAAGCTTGACGCGCATTGCATCCATCTTCATCTCGTTAGCAGCGACGACGTCGGCAAGCTTGACCCTGTGAGCATCGACGATGTCGGCAATCTCCAAGTCCAATACCATCTTCTCTTCCAGGCATTGGAGACGAAGATCTTCACTTATCTTCAATTTTGCTTTCAAATCGTTGTTTTCTTTTTCTAAAAACTCGACAATAGGGTCGGCTGGAATTTCCGGTTCAACTACCTCCTAAATAGAAATATATCTATGTCAACTTGGTCGGCATGATTGTTATAACCATGAAACAAAATCAATAGTTATAGAAATATACCACATCAGAATCATAGACCGGACGAGGGCCGACGGGGACGGATATCAAAACCATGACACTATACATATAAAAAAAATATAAAAAAATTATACAAGAAATAATTATGCATTTAAATCATATAACTAACATTTTTAAAATAAAAGATAAAAAAAGAGGCTCACCGAGGTGGTGTCGGTGACGGAGCGGCGCGGGCGATCGACGGCGGTCAGGAAGGGGACGGGACGACACTATATAAAATCACAAATTATACTTTTATTTGACGGAGCGGCACTAGAACACACAAATCATAATTTAATTTTAGCTCAAATTGCATATAAAAAAATGAACTCCCTAACTTAGGCATTTCATCAAACACCTAGCTAGCACCTAAAAAATGAAATGAGCTAAGAAGTATGGAAATGAGCTAAAATGAGGAACGCCGGATGAAAGGATCAAGTTGCTAACCCTTGAAAAGATGGGTGCCGTTAATCTTGACAAATCGTGGAGGAAAATGGAGATGAACTCGAGCTCGGGAGAGAGGAACAATGGAGAAAATGGTGATGAACTCGAGCTGCTGCTCTCGGGGGTGGAAGGTGGAAGATGATATAGTAGTGAGAACCCTCTAGTACCGGGTCGTAGCACGACCCGGTACTAAAGCTCAACTTCTAGTACCGGGTCGTGCTACGACCCGGTACTAGAGGGTTCTCGCGCGGGCCCCATGCTGCTGCTGCCCTGACAGGAACCTCTAGTACCGGCTCGTATCACAGACCGGTACTAGAGGTACCCTACGAAATTCTGACTTCTGCATTTAATTTGAATTCGAAATATGACAAATAATATATCTTAATTTTGTAATTCCGAACAATTATTTGATTAAACAAAAATAAATAAGTAATACTAATGTTGCATTCAAATAATATTGAATTTAAATAATGATAAACTTTTTCGCCCTGGTGCGTTTAATTTGAATAATTTATATCTATAAATTTGTAACTCGAAATATGACAAATAATATGTCTTTATTTTGTAAATCCGAACAATTATATGAGTAAACAAAAATAAATAAGTAATACTAATCTTGCATTCAAATAATATTGAATTTAAATAATAATAAACTTTTGGCATCACAATGCCTTGCACATATATCATACTTAAACAGGGACATAATTAATAGAAATAATAGTTCAGATAACCATTACAGAAAGTACTGAAGATACCCATATATATGAAACTGCAAACACTACTCTGTTCTAGATGAGGAGACCCTCAAGCACTACATAATATTAGAGATAAATTGTTTGCCATTGCAAACACTAGTACTAATTAATCGTCCTCCGGATCAGAATACCCCCAAACAGGAGACCCATGGGGCACTGGTGGCGGTACGAGGTGACGCTGCCCATAGTTGACGATTCTAATCTTGCGGTACACCTCGTATGCAACGTACGCATCTCTTGCTGCATACTCAATGTTGCAAGCGTCAAGTGGGGTCTTCTCCCAATGATCGTGCTGCTTCTTGGGGAATCCTGTCTTCATCTCAGCGTAGTCGTCCTCCTCGATCACGGCGACTGCCATATCAGCCATTCCAGTCTTGTCATTCTCAAGCTTGAAAATGCGCTGGAGATCAATGTGGCAGGCAGATGGTATCTCAAGACCCCAGGTGCGTCTCATCTTGATCTTGTCATTCGTTATATCAACGCTAGCAAAATGTATGCCGCTGCGAAGAAAATCCATGAGTTTTGGACAATGCTTGTCACTACTGCAACAACAAAATAGAACACATGTTAAATACTGCTGCAACAAAGTATAATTTAGAACAACAAGTATAATAAGAATAACAACAAGTATAATTTTAGATCAAGTATAATAAGAATTAATCATAACAACAAGTATAATAAGAATCATATATAACAATTATAATTTAGAACAAGTATAATAATCAAGAATATATAACAAGAAGCATATTTCGACACAAGTATATATAATTTTCCTTCATTTCCTATGAATCAAAAGACATGTTTTCTCCCACGACGATATGGCCAATATGCAACTTTCATTTTCGGCACAAGTATATTTCGGCACAATATATATAATTCTTTCACTACAATCAAAGAGGAATTGCTATCCTATGCAATTTTCCTATCCCTATGAATCAACAAACAAAATAAGCCCTAATTTAAAACTAAGACAAGTTTTTATATTACCTTGCCCACTGGAAGACCATGACATGTTTCTTGAAACAAAGTTGGATGACGGCAACATCTCTTTGATCGGCCGTGTACTCGAGATCAAGGCCCATGAACTTGTCTTGCTCCCGAGCTTCGTCAAGCCAATTCTTCAAATCGGAAAGAAAACCCGGCACCTTAGCGCTGTCGTTCGTGTACACGACATCGAGATAGGTCTTGCCATGTGCAAGCACCTGCCCGTAGCGAGTGATCGGTGGTGCAGGATCCATGGTGGAGGGGATAGGATGGGGATGGAAGAAGAGAGGAGAAGGAGAGGAAGAGGAAGAGAAATGCCGCGGTACTGTAGCAATAGCGGTTCCCATGCGTTAATTTTGATCCTGGCTGCGAGCGGGAGGCAAACCGTTCGGACCTCTAGTACCGGTTCGTAATACGGACCGGTACTAGAGGGGCTCGTGCCAGGCGAACAGTTGCCGCCACCCCTCTAGTCCCGGATCGTATTACTAGCCGGGACTAGAGGTCCCTTACAAACCGGGACGAGTTTTGTTGCGGCCTCGTAACATTCTATCCGGGACTAGTTCCCCCCTCTAGTACTGGTTCGTAAGCCAACCGGTACTAGAGGCAAAAATGGCTTTAGACCAAAGGCTTGGTTTCTAGTAGTGTTTGAACAAAGTTAGAAAGAATTAATCGTTCACCAAATTTATAATTCTTATTTAACGGAAAAACTTGAAGCGCATCTGTGCTATTTCGTCATTGCGACCCACTAATGACCACTGTCATCCCACTCCCGTAAGAACCTACCGCACGCCACCCGCTCAATCCTCCCCGCAGATCACCCACGCGCCACCGCTGATGGTCCCCACTCCCGAGCAGCCATGGCGGAAGAAGGAGCAGCAGAAGGAGGCTCCGTGAAGATGGCCTTGGTCATCGGCGGTGGCCGATCTAACCACGTCGATCCCGTCCGTTCCACCCACCATGGTCGACGATCACGTCACCCGGGGGCACTTCCCTGCTGCACGGTGGCGATGATGGAAGGAGTCATCGTCGCAGGCTTAGGCACCCAAGCGGTGGTACGCACCGGGTCGCTGCTCCTTGGTGCCAACCATGAAACCGATAGCAAAGATCTTGTTAGGTGCCCTACCGGCGTTGCATAGCATTCTCATTGCGATCTATGTATGTGGCAGGTATTCCCTCCTTTCTTTGAAGTCTTTGTGGATCATATTCCAGTATGATCCACGAGTTTGTTGTGTGCCGGTAATGGGGTCTTGGGTCATTGCCAACGAAGAATCGCACAACAACTCATCCTCCTTGCCGATCCACAACTTTCCTCTTGGCATTCTCTGCCTATTGGATGTATTCCCGGTTTCAACATCGTGGACCTTGTCTTCATCTTGGACGGCCTCCCAGCCCTAACCGGCGTGTGGATAGACACCTCCTTGGATAATCGAATTCCTGGCCTCGGCGACAGCAACCTACAAAACAATGAACACATGTCTGGCCTCATTCAATGCACACATACACAGGGTCGGCTTCATGCAATGCACGCATGCACAAAACACTAGAGGCCGGTCATTTGGTCGAGCACCTTGATACGTCTCAAACGTATCTATAATTTTTGATATTCCATGCATGTTTTATATCAATTGCCACATGTTTTATATGCACTTTATATCATATTATGACATTTATTGGACTAACCTATTAACAAGATGCCACAGTGCCAGTTTCTGTTTATTATGTCTGTGCACTGCAGAAAATGTCCAAAAATGAAAGTGCTCAGAAAAATCTGAAAAAATTATAGAAATTCTAAAAGGTCAGAAGACTCCGGGAGCAGAAGGACAAGTCCAGGGGAGGCCCACAGCCCCCACACGCCCCCTGCGCGCGGCTGGGCCTTGGCCGCGCCCAGGGGTGGTGCCGCCAACTCGTGCACTGCCTCGCGACGCCCTTTGGACTATATATTGCCCTTGACCTAAAACTCACAGAAGAATCGACGATTTCTCCAGAAGAGTTCCGTAGCTCCGTCGCCACCAAAAACCCTAATTCGGGGGACAGAAGTCTCTGTTTCGGCACCTTGCCGGGACGGGGAATTGCCCCCGGAGCCATATCCATCGACGCCATCGCCTCCATCATCGCCGTTGCTGCCTCCCATGGTGAGGAGGGAGTAGTTCTTCATCGGGGCTGAGGGCTCATGCCGGTAGCTATGTGGTTTATTGTAACATCCCAAATTTATAATAAGAATAAATAAGACCCAAAATTCAGAACCAACAAAAACTTTTTGAATTACTTCACTAATGATTGTGTTTTCCTTTAAATGGTTCTGTTTGACCTTGTGTGACTTGATGTTATGATTGTTTGACTAGTAAATGTCAACCCAAGAAATCAACCTAAGTAAAAATATATTTAAAACTCTGGTGATCGTGTTATGACAAGAATGTATTCCATATATCTTTTCCATTGTTATGTTGGCCAAAAGTCTATTTCAATAATCATTTGGTTTTAGCATCAAATAAAATACCCACTCTTGAGAAGATAAAAGTATTTCCAAAGTTATGTGTTTTCAAAAATATGGAGATTCATATGTTGTCTCCTATCTATTCTTCAACCCTGATATTTTACAACTCCCATTTTATAAACTCCTAAGTTTCCACTCCAACTGAAAATAACACTAGTGGGAAATATATTACTCCACATATTTCTCTTTATCAAACCTTTTTGAAAACTATTAAGATATGAGGTGAGACATTTCCTACCCATCATCTTGTCATAATTAAGTGTGATCACTTTCAAGATAGTATTGTTAATTATGGAAATGGTAGTATGATATATTCTTGTGGTTTGAATTGTGTGGTCTTGTTTGTGATGTGAATATTGTTGTGCTGTTGATATTGTTGTGCTGTTGCTATTGTGTGTGATTTCTTGTGAGGATAATTCCTCAGTGGTGTTAATACTAAAATAGGACACACTTGGCAACCAAATTTGGGAATGTGACTTGAATAAAAACAAATCCTCTAAAATTATTCAAACCTAAGTTAAAGTCCTAAATTAATGGAAATGATCTTATTGAAATTCCCTCTCTATCTATTCCTCTATTCTATGAAAACAACTATGTTTTCTTTATCAAAATTCTAGGAGTGAGATGAACTAATAATCATCCCCACTTCATATCACCCCCTCCTCAAAGTAAACCTACTTTTCGATTTAAAACAAACCCCTCAATTCATTTATCAAAAAAGGAAGTGAAGGTCATGAGTTAAAAATGATCTTCATAAATAAATTCCCTCCTAAATTCTCTATTTCCTCCAAACCAGTATTTTCTCTATGAAAATATAAATTATTTTGAAGTTCATATTTGTCAAAGAAGTTCCAAAAGTTCAACACAATATTTTATCACTGGTTTTAAAATATTAAAGGAGTATCAAATATTAATTACCAAAATGACTTATTTCAATCCTATGAACAAATATTGCTCAAAACATTTTATTTTCAAAAACCAATTTTTGTGGAGCCTCTACATGTATATGGGAGGCTACCCAAATATTTTCAGAATTTTTAAAATGTCTAAGTGCCTCAGTTAATTCCCTAAAACGCTACTGGTTTTAAAAAGAAAATGAAAAGAACAAAAAAGGACCCAGTGGTAATTTGGGAAAGTTTTCCAGGGGGCTCTTTGCAAGTTCCTCATTGACTTCCTGTAGCAGCAACGCTGCACGGCACGGGCGCCGTGCTCCTCACGCCGGCGTTGCCGTGGTCGCCGCCCACCGTGGCCCCCTCCTCCTTGCCCCTGGGAGGAGATAAGATCACCCTCGACGCCACTCCTCTGCCCCCTCAGCTCACTCCCTCGCTCTCCCCATCTCTCTGTATTTTCTCCCCAAGAGCTCCAAGTCCAAGCGCCACGGCCGTCGTTGCCGCCGTCGATGGAGAGCGCCCCACACAGATCGAAGACCACCATATTCCTCGCCGCGTTGTCCTATCCCCCTCCGTGCGAGGAATCGCAGAATGGAGCCCGGGGTCGTCGCCGCCGAGCTCGTCCTCTTCTGCTCCGACCATCGAAATGTCGAGCAAGCTCCCGGTCGACACAGGCTTCCATCCTCCGCCATTTTCATGTCTATGTGCTCCACTCGTCGCGCTCCTTCTCATGGGCTTCACCTTTTCTTTTTAGGAGCCCGGAGCCGCCGTCTTCGACCTCACCTTCTCCGTTTCCGGCCGCCGCCTTGCAGAGAAGCTCGCGTGCGACACAGGCCCCCATTATCCGCCATTCGTGCATCTCCGAGCTCCCCTTGCTCTCCTCCAGCTCATGCACCCCTTCTTTTTCCCAGGAAACCACCGGAGCCGCCGCGCCGTCTTCGCCGGAGCTCCAGCTCGCCTCGCACCCCTGTGCGTGTCGACAAGGAAGAAGATGGCCCGTACCCCTTCGTAACGGGCCGTCCCAGCACTGTGCTGTTGGTCCAGCTCCCGATCCGGCCCACTGACATTTTTTTTTAGTAGATCTATTATGCTGTTGTTTATTCCTGCAGATTTCAGTTTAGGTTTTAATTCATCATTTAATCCCTGTGCTAGATATTTGAGTGATTTAAATTTTGTTGTGTTCATATGTGTTTTCTTAAACATGTATAGTTGGTTGCTTGCTAAAATCTATTTTTATTTGTCGTATAGATTAAAACTTGTAGAAATTGTATTTTTCACTAGATAATCAATATCTAGAGTTTTATAACTCAAAATATTGCAAACTAAAATTCCCTGGTTAGCTTGAAGTGATACCTTTCCAGATCAGTTGGTCTTGTATGCAAATGAATCCTAAAACAAAAGTTCTATTCATTCTTGTAAACACACCAGTAGCACTTTAGTGATTTTTGTAGATTTTTGTGAAATGAATTTTGGAGTAAATCCAATTGGATTGTCTTCTGTATGTGTAGGAGAACATATTCCTAGATTTGCATGGTTGTTTGATTTACATAACTCTCTAGGTGCAATTTTTAGTAAAGGTGTTGTGCTGCCACTAATAAAAAGAAATTAGATTAATTGTTTTTAGTTATGAATTTGTGGTTTGTGTTGATTGTTGATTGTTTTGGTGCTGTTGCTTGTGTGTTACTGATCTTTAACATGTTAAGTTATGTTAGTACTGTTAGTGGCTAGAGATAATCTTGTTTTGAGTTAAACATGTGTGGTTAAAGATGAATGTGATGTTTCCAACTAATAATCAATCTTGCTTGTGTGCTTGAGGATTTAAGTAAACCAAATTCAATTGTTTAACTTCTGTTAAACAGTAGATGTTTGTAGTAGTTCAGCTTGTGTGTTAATGTTGCTTGGTCGAATGGTGTGGTACTTGTGTGTTGGTAACAGTTTCTGCAATAGGCAGAATGTTTATTAATTATCTTTAATTAGGAATATGTTTAACTTGCTTGATAAACTTGGTTGTCATTAGGTTGAGTCCTAGCTTGAGTGTCTTGTTAATGTCTCCACCTTAACTTGGTGAGACATGTTGAATTACAGAGAATTATTTGGTAATTTAACTTTTGTCTGAAGTATTTCCGGTCTAAGGAAATTTGTTTGTTAACTCCCTTAGGTGGAGTTGTTTAATGTTTCATGTGTTTAGCTTGTGATTGGTGGTATACTCCTGTTAGTATATTGCCCTAGTGTTTATCTCTTGGTTAGTTGACTTGTTGGGTAGTTTAAGTATGAGGGTGTAGTTAGACAAATGGTGATTATTGTGTAGAGTTGGGATTAAAAATTTAAAAACCTATGTTTGTAATTCAGGATGAATAGTCTTTGGTTAGTATATTAAACTCGTGTTAGTAGCATGTGTTGTCTTGCTTGTTTGGATTCATTTCTTGTTAGCGTCTAGTTAAGTAGGGTGATTGCTAAACTTGTTTGTTAAATAATACTCTTCCCTCATGATTGTTGTTTGTTAGTATTGCTTGATGTTTGTTGTTGGAGTGTTCTACTGTATGTTGATTGTGTTCTTTCCTTTTTGCGACGCTAGATATAAACGCTACCGGGGTGATCTTTGGAAAGGATTTATGAGAGAAGAATCAAAGTTTATTTCTTTGATCAGTGAGGAGAAGTCCAGGGACGTCATGCTGGAATCAGGCAAGCTACTTCACTGAGCTTGCATTTATATACCTCTATTTTAGTCTCAAGAGTTATTCAAAGGAATCAATGAATTTGGAAAAAACCTTTTTACAAATACATGAAAACTATTTTGCCACCTTATGTAGAAGTATAAGGTAGTTGTTTTACAACTATAGGATGGGAAAAACAATGTTTATTCAAAACTCCTTTGAAAGTACTTGAATGAAGGTGAAGTACCGAAAGGTCGGTATGAAGGTGAAGAACCAGAGAATGGTGTTGTTTCTGGAAAGAAAAATGCACATTGTGTCCTTGTACTTACATCCCCAGCCGAAAATCGGTGCGACCACATTTACCCACATATGGGCAAGGGCGTAGTCATATAATTTGCTCGTGTTAGTACTGGATGCCTCAATAACGAGGATGACCTCGTTCCATGAGGGGATGGTCTGAGGACCTACCCCCTGACCCGGGTCCTCTAAAGCGAAGAACGCCTAAGGGCTGTTGAGATTGAATCGGAGATAGAGGATTTGTAGGGCCTTTAAAATTCGCCGGGCAGAACTACGAGTCCTCACACTTAGTTTCTGAGGATTTAAGTGTTGACGGAAAGTATCGTAGCGGCAGGATCCTATACTAGCATGAGCAAAGGACAGGCTACGGCCGGGAACTCAACTTCGCATACCTCTGGTATGGCGGGACGTGGCTGACACGATGAGTGACCGGATGGGTGTGGGAAAAGCGTACTACCTCTGCAGAGGGTAAAACTATTCGAATAGCCGAGTACTCGGATATGGACAGTTGGGAAGAACTACTAAGGCCATGTGCAAAGTTTTGCAAACTCGGGTTTGTGTTGAGGAAATTGAATTGGAAAGGAATATTTCCCACCTGTACCAATGAGTTGGTACGAGGTGGTGATGGGTTTGGAACCATGATCGGGGTATGGTTGGTTACCGGAGGAGTTCCGGAGAAAGGGACCAGATTGTGATTTTCGAGGAAAAAGTTTTAAAAAGGGATTTCTTAACTTTTTAAACGAAGGCATATTTTCGGGAAAAAGGTTTAAAACGACTTCTTACCTTTTTCAACAAAGGTAGTGAGAAAACTACTTTCCAAAATGTTTTGTCTTCAACAGAATTAAAAATCTACTTTTCCCTTTTTAAATAAAGATATAGTGATGTTTTTTCTAAAAATAAAAGTCTTTTAAAATTAAAAACTAGTGCATGCTCCTGTTGGTGTAGTTTGCGAGTACAATCAAATGTACTCATATTGGTTTCGTCCCTGGCTATTGTCTTAGCCAGATTTTAAAGAGGAACAGTTCGAAGGAGAGGAGTTCACTGGCGTCTTTGCGAACTAGGGCGCTTCCCAGTCAGCTGCCTGTAGGGTTAAGGCGAATGACTTGGGCTCCACGTTGTTTGGTGATTTCCGCTGCAAGCACCTGATGAAGCTGATCACTTCAATCACGTAAGTACATTTAATCGGTATATATGGATGTCCTGTGATGCCAATTCGAGTTATGTGCAACAACAGACTGATCACGGGATTGTTGCAGGAAACATAACGAGTATCTCGGGTAGTTAATCCGGGGTCCCCACAGACTTGGTATCAGAGCCATCCTGACTGTAACAGACCTTAGTTAGCATGGACGTTAGTTAGGAAGAGAATATTTTGTTAAAAATATGTTAATACAAAAAATCTATCTTTATCTAGAGAAGTCCAAAAATGACTTCCACTCTTCTCATCTTCTAAAAATAATTTCTGAGTCTTACCTTTCTATTTTGAAATTTACCAAGTATTTCTCTACTCCCTCTTACCCGTTCAAAATACTTGACGATGAACCCAAGTGAGACCTAATTAGCTAGCACCTACAAGAAGAAGCTTCCATCGCAAATACTCAACATTCAACATCAAGGTGGTTGATTTGCAAGTGCCAAGATCGTCGGCACCAACAAAGCAAGAGATCTCCGAAGACCTCAGCTCAACATCAACAATTGTACTCAAGTTGCAACTTCGACAACCTCAATTCCTCCAGCTGAAGATTAAGACGACGAAATGAAGATTTCAGCACCCCTGTTTAACCAAGACCCATAGGAAAAACATATGGTAGGAACCTTGGTTGTTTCACCCCGATTACCACGCGTATTAGACCTCCGTTGGTACTAGACGTACCTTGTGTGCACCTTGCTTTTGTGTACTCTGCTTGTGTGTTATTTGTGAGGTGAAAAAAAAAAAAAAGTTTAGTTTCCCTTTTGCCACCTAAGTGCACCTTGTTACGGATGTAAACCCGCCAAGGAAAAGCTTTCTAAAATATTTTTCTCTCTCATCTAAACCATCTCCCAAACAGAACTGACAGTTCCGCAAGATACAAAAGACCCCCGATCTTTAACCAAATAGCCTGAGATTTTTGTATCCTTTCAAAAGTCTGACTTAGAAAACCCTCCAGAAAATTTTGTCCTCATAAGAGGAACAAGATATCGAATACTCTCTACTTCAACCCTGAGGCCCAAGACTCTACGACCTTCTGCAAGACGGATAGCGGCCTTCATACGTCGTTTTGTACCACCACATCAAGCTATCGAGAAAGATGAAGATTCAAGACCCGACGTTCGATGACACTAGTTGGATTCCGTCGGACTAACAAAAGATTATTAAAACTAACATAACTAACATAATTGATCTAACTTTAAATCTCGCATCTAACCAAATTTTGCAAAATAACTAACTGCTTTTTCTAGGCAAAGGAAAGAGGTGCCATAGGACGACTCAAAACTATTTGGTAGAAAGGAGAACTTTAGGAGGATATAAGAGTGTTGAACTATAAGATCATTAGTTAAAAGGGTCCCTTAAGAATCTAGTTGATGAGATCCAAATTTGGTGGATGATGTTGGTAATATCAAAAAAATTTGGGGTTTAGAATAGAAGTAAAAACTTGGAGTGGATCGATAAATTAATTGGATTTGGACAAATGATATATCTGATTTATGCTCTGGGGCTAACCAGTTGTGGTCCCCAACCATTGGTGATTATCTAGAGCTAGAAGGTGTGACCCTTGATTTAAGGTTTAGAAATAAAGGTGAAAGTTCCTGGATTTTTAGGAAGCACTTGCTGATAAAAGGATAATTGGATTGGTTAGAAGCAAGTAAATTAAGAAAAATACTCCGGTGTTGGAATGTTTAGGGTGATTCTTAGCGCAAGTGACCTTTGCAATAAACTCTTATGGAATTATAGGAAGTGATCAAAGATGAGTTAGCAAATGAACAGATCGTTGTATGCAAGAAATAATTGGTGGAGGATAAATGAATGCTTATCGGATTCTAGAAATCAATATGACTTGGCCTAGTAGCCAGACATTCTAGGTGACAGAAGTTTTCAGAGCTGGTCACGCTCTGTTTGGATTATTCTTAGAAAGATCATTTATCTTTGATTATGAGATCAAGGCCAAAAGTGTTGAGATAAAATCTGAATTTGGTTAGAAGTGGGTCACTTCTTGATGATATGATCACATGATTGTTGGATGCTTTATTTAGCTTTGATGATATGGTCGTGGGAAAATGACAACATGAAGGAGTCAGATATTATGAGATATGCCTAACTGGGGAGAAAAAAATCAATCAGGAAATAATTGGTGGAGCACTATGATTTTGTGATAAAAAGGCAATGGGAAGAATATGCCTAAAAAGATTTGATGGGTACCCGATAGATTGAACTATACCATGATAAAGGGTTTTGCCCAGGAAGATGAGGGTGGATTAAATTTTTTAACTTGGGCAGGACCATGTTTCAAATTAATTGGTTGATAGTAGTGGCCTTACCAGAAATATTGGGATGGTATTTTGAAAAGAAATTTAGAATTAGAGACCTAGGTAAAGTTGATCATTCAGGATCATAGGTATAATAAGTTTGATGTCTAAGGTATGGTACCCAACTCCCTTGAAAACTAACATAAGCCCCTCAACCACCAAGTTTTCCCGGAAACACTAACTTTTTCGGTGCACTCTAACTTACATATGAAGACACCTGCGAAGCTGTGTGAAGACCCGGAACCAAAGAAGCAATGTACCGGACTATCATTGAGTATTTGGAAACTCTTATATCAGAATCTATTATTCTTAACCTTTCTAGAAATAGTGTGATTATCCAATGTTCGGATTATATAGAAGTGATTTGGCAACAAGCCTCATGAACTTGTTAGCAATTCACTTTTGTATGCTCAAACAATGGAGTGTCATACACAAATAATCGGAACATCAGATAATTCAGTACATCTCAGCCTCTGGAATATGAAAAGTGATTTGATGACAAGACTAGCTACCTTGTTAACAAATTCTTCTTGTATGACTAAGGCAATTCGATGTCATAAAAGACACCCACATTCTTATACAACTAACCAATAGAAAGCCTCGCAACATCAAGCTGTCAAGATCTCACCTGGCAACCTTACTGAAGAAGCAACGACCTCGGAAGAGTAGTCAACCCCAAAACCCGTACCTCAAAACTCCCCGGTACCCCCGGGCAAATCTCGAGGACGAGATTTATTTTAAGGGGGGAAGGATCTGTAACATCCCAAATTTATAATAAGAATAAATAAGACCCAAAATTCAGAACCAACAAAAACTTTTTGAATTACTTCACTAATGATTGTGTTTTCCTTTAAATGGTTCTGTTTGACCTTGTGTGACTTGATGTTATGATTGTTTGACTAGTAAATGTCAACCCAAGAAATCAACCTAAGTAAAAATATATTTAAAACTCTGGTGATCGTGTTATGACAAGAATGTATTCCATATATCTTTTCCATTCTTATGTTGGCCAAAAGTCTATTTCAATAATCATTTGGTTTTAGCATCAAATAAAATACCCACTCTTGAGAAGATAAAAGTATTTCCAAAGTTATGTGTTTTCAAAAATATGGAGATTCATATGTTGTCTCCTATCTATTCTTCAACCCTGATATTTTACAACTCCCATTTTATAAACTCCTAAGTTTCCACTCCAACTGAAAATAACACTAGTGGGAAATATATTACTCCGCATATTTCTCTTTATCAAACCTTTTTGAAAACTATTAAGATATGAGGTGAGACATTTCCTACCCATCATCTTGTCATAATTAAGTGTGATCACTTTCAAGATAGTATTGTTAATTATGGAAATGGTAGTATGATATATTCTTGTGGTTTGAATTGTGTGGTCTTGTTTGTGATGTGAATATTGTTGTGCTGTTGATATTGTTGTGCTGTTGCTATTGTGTGTGATTTCTTGTGATGATAATTCCTCAGTGGTGTTAATACTAAAATAGGACACACTTGGCAACCAAATTTGGGAATGTGACTTGAATAAAAACAAATCCTCTAAAATTATTCAAACCTAAGTTAAAGTCCTAAATTAATGGAAATGATCTTATTGAAATTCCCTCTCTATCTATTCCTCTATTCTATGAAAACAACTATGTTTTCTTTATCAAAATTCTAGGAGTGAGATGAACTAATAATCATCCCCACTTCATATCACCCCCTCCTCAAAGTAAACCTACTTTTCGATTTAAAACAAACCCCTCAATTCATTTATCAAAAAAGGAAGTGAAGGTCATGAGTTAAAAATGATCTTCATAAATAAATTCCCTCCTAAATTCTCTATTTCCTCCAAACCAGTATTTTCTCTATGAAAATATAAATTATTTTGAAGTTCATATTTGTCAAAGAAGTTCCAAAAGTTCAACACAATATTTTATCACTGGTTTTAAAATATTAAAGGAGTATCAAATATTAATTACCAAAATGACTTATTTCAATCCTATGAACAAATATTGCTCAAAACATTTTATTTTCAAAAACCAATTTTTGTGGAGCCTCTACATGTATATGGGAGGCTACCCAAATATTTTCAGAATTTTTAAAATGTCTAAGTGCCTCAGTTAATTCCCTAAAACGCTACTGGTTTTAAAAAGAAAATGAAAAGAACAAAAAAGGACCCAGTGGTAATTTGGGAAAGTTTTCCAGGGGGCTCTTTGCAAGTTCCTCATTGACTTCCTGTAGCAGCAACGCTGCACGGCACGGGCGCCGTGCTCCTCACGCCGGCGTTGCCGTGGTCGCCGCCCACCGTGGCCCCCTCCTCCTTGCCCCTGGGAGGAGATAAGATCACCCTCGACGCCACTCCTCTGCCCCCTCAGCTCACTCCCTCGCTCTCCCCATCTCTCTGTATTTTCTCCCCAAGAGCTCCAAGTCCGAGCGCCACGGCCGTCGTTGCCGCCGTCGATGGAGAGCGCCCCACACAAATCGAAGACCACCATATTCCTCGCCGCGTTGTCCTATCCCCCTCCGTGCGAGGAATCGCAGAATGGAGCCCGGGGTCGTCGCCGCCGAGCTCGTCCTCTTCTGCTCCGACCATCGAAATGTCGAGCAAGCTCCCGGTCGACACAGGCTTCCATCCTCCGCCATTTTCATGTCTATGTGCTCCACTCGTCGCGCTCCTTCTCATGGGCTTCACCTTTTCTTTTTAGGAGCCCGGAGCCGCCGTCTTCGACCTCACCTTCTCCGTTTCCGGCCGCCGCCTTGCAGAGAAGCTCGCGTGCGACACAGGCCCCCATTATCCGCCATTCGTGCATCTCCGAGCTCCCCTTGCTCTCCTCCAGCTCATGCACCCCTTCTTTTTCCCAGGAAACCACCGGAGCCGCCGCGCCGTCTTCGCCGGAGCTCCAGCTCGCCTCGCACCCCTGTGCGTGTCGACAAGGAAGAAGATGGCCCGTACCCCTTCGTAACGGGCCGTCCCAGCACTGTGCTGTTGGTCCAGCTCCCGATCCGGCCCACTGACATTTTTTTTTAGTAGATCTATTATGCTGTTGTTTATTCCTGCAGATTTCAGTTTAGGTTTTAATTCATCATTTAATCCCTGTGCTAGATATTTGAGTGATTCAAATTTTGTTGTGTTCATATGTGTTTTCTTAAACATGTATAGTTGGTTGCTTGCTAAAATCTATTTTTATTTGTCGTATAGATTAAAACTTGTAGAAAGTGTATTTTTCACTAGATAATCAATATCTAGAGTTTTATAACTCAAAATATTGCAAACTAAAATTCCCTAGTTAGCTTGAAGTGATACCTTTCCAGATCAGTTGGTCTTGTATGCAAATGAATCCTAAAACAAAAGTTCTATTCATTCTTGTAAACACACCAGTAGCACTTTAGTGATTTTTGTAGATTTTTGTGAAATGAATTTTGGAGTAAATCCAATTGGATTGTCTTCTGTATGTGTAGGAGAACATATTCCTAGATTTGCATGGTTGTTTGATTTACATAACTCTCTAGGTGCAATTTTTAGTAAAGGTGTTGTGCTGCCACTAATAAAAAGAAATTAGATTAATTGTTTTTAGTTATGAATTTGTGGTTTGTGTTGATTGTTGATTGTTTTGGTGCTGTTGCTTGTGTGTTACTGATCTTTAACATGTTAAGTTATGTTAGTACTGTTAGTGGCTAGAGATAATCTTGTTTTGAGTTAAACATGTGTGGTTAAAGATGAATGTGATGTTTCCAACTAATAATCAATCTTGCTTGTGTGCTTGAGGATTTAAGTAAACCAAATTCAATTGTTTAACTTCTGTTAAACAGTAGATGTTTGTAGTAGTTCAGCTTGTGTGTTAATGTTGCTTGGTCGAATGGTGTGGTACTTGTGTGTTGGTAACAGTTTCTGCAATAGGCAGAATGTTTATTAATTATCTTTAATTAGGAATATGTTTAACTTGCTTGATAAACTTGGTTGTCATTAGGTTGAGTCCTAGCTTGAGTGTCTTGTTAATGTCTCCACCTTAACTTGGTGAGACATGTTGAATTACAGAGAATTATTTGGTAATTTAACTTTTGTCTGAAGTATTTCCGGTCTAAGGAAATTTGTTTGTTAACTCCCTTAGGTGGAGTTGTTTAATGTTTCATGTGTTTAGCTTGTGATTGGTGGTATACTCCTGTTAGTATATTGCCCTAGTGTTTATCTCTTGGTTAGTTGACTTGTTGGGTAGTTTAAGTATGAGGGTGTAGTTAGACAAATGGTGATTATTGTGTAGAGTTGGGATTAAAAATTTAAAAACCTATGTTTGTAATTCAGGATGAATAGTCTTTGGTTAGTATATTAAACTCGTGTTAGTAGCATGTGTTGTCTTGCTTGTTTGGATTCATTTCTTGTTAGCGTCTAGTTAAGTAGGGTGATTGCTAAACTTGTTTGTTAAATAATACTCTTCCCTCATGATTGTTGTTTGTTAGTATTGCTTGATGTTTGTTGTTGGAGTGTTCTACTGTATGTTGATTGTGTTCTTTCCTTTTTGCGACGCTAGATATAAACGCTACCGGGGTGATCTTTGGAAAGGATTTATGAGAGAAGAATCAAAGTTTATTTCTTTGATCAGTGAGGAGAAGTCCAGGGACGTCATGCTGGAATCAGGCAAGCTACTTCACTGAGCTTGCATTTATATACCTCTATTTTAGTCTCAAGAGTTATTCAAAGGAATCAATGAATTTGGAAAAAACCTTTTTACAAATACATGAAAACTATTTTGCCACCTTATGTAGAAGTATAAGGTAGTTGTTTTACAACTATAGGATGGGAAAAACAATGTTTATTCAAAACTCCTTTGAAAGTACTTGAATGAAGGTGAAGTACCGAAAGGTCGGTATGAAGGTGAAGAACCAGAGAATGGTGTTGTTTCTGGAAAGAAAAATGCACATTGTGTCCTTGTACTTACATCCCCAGCCGAAAATCGGTGCGACCACATTTACCCACATATGGGCAAGGGCGTAGTCATATAATTTGCTCGTGTTAGTACTGGATGCCTCAATAACGAGGATGACCTCGTTCCATGAGGGGATGGTCTGAGGACCTACCCCCTGACCCGGGTCCTCTAAAGCGAAGAACGCCTAAGGGCTGTTGAGATTGAATCGGAGATAGAGGATTTGTAGGGCCTTTAAAATTCGCCGGGCAGAACTACGAGTCCTCACACTTAGTTTCTGAGGATTTAAGTGTTGACGGAAAGTATCGTAGCGGCAGGATCCTATACTAGCATGAGCAAAGGACAGGCTACGGCCGGGAACTCAACTTCGCATACCTCTGGTATGGCGGGACGTGGCTGACACGATGAGTGACCGGATGGGTGTGGGAAAAGCGTACTACCTCTGCAGAGGGTAAAACTATTCGAATAGCCGAGTCCTCGGATATGGACAGTTGGGAAGAACTACTAAGGCCATATGCAAAGTTTTGCAAACTCGGGTTTGTGTTGAGGAAATTGAATTGGAAAGGAATATTTCCCACCTGTACCAATGAGTTGGTACGAGGTGGTGATGGGTTTGGAACCATGATCGGGGTATGGTTGGTTACCGGAGGAGTTCCGGAGAAAGGGACCAGATTGTGATTTTCGAGGAAAAAGTTTTAAAAAGGGATTTCTTAACTTTTTAAACGAAGGCATATTTTCGGGAAAAAGGTTTAAAACGACTTCTTACCTTTTTCAACAAAGGTAGTGAGAAAACTACTTTCCAAAATGTTTTGTCTTCAACAGAATTAAAAATCTACTTTTCCCTTTTTAAATAAAGATATAGTGATGTTTTTTCTAAAAATAAAAGTCTTTTAAAATTAAAAACTAGTGCATGCTCCTGTTGGGGTAGTTTGCGAGTACAATCAAATGTACTCATATTGGTTTCGTCCCTGGCTATTGTCTTAGCCAGATTTTAAAGAGGAACAGTTCGAAGGAGAGGAGTTCACTGGCGTCTTTGCGAACTAGGGCGCTTCCCAGTCAGCTGCCTGTAGGGTTAAGGCGAATGACTTGGGCTCCACGTTGTTTGGTGATTTCCGCTGCAAGCACCTGATGAAGCTGATCACTTCAATCACGTAAGTACATTTAATCGGTATATATGGATGTCCTGTGATGCCAATTCGAGTTATGTGCAACAACAGACTGATCACGGGATTGTTGCAGGAAACATAACGAGTATCTCGGGTAGTTAATCCGGGGTCCCCACATTTATATCTCTCTCTCATGGTGTGATCTTTATGTGATCATGAGCTTTGTAATCAAGTTGAATCCATAGATGTTACTCTTCATTATCTTATATGCTACTTGAGTGGTTTTATTAATGTAAACTCCGGAGTCACCTTTGTCCCACGGTAAAGAAGTTGACAGTGTGCGCACCGTGTGTGGCTCTTAGGCTAAAGATTACAGGAATACTTATCATGAGTTATTATTTGCGTTGGATGTCTCTATGAAATTGTGGTGTTTGTCTAGTACTATTTAGGGCGCTCAAGTTAACAGTGTGGGGTTCACTGGATGTGGAATGCGACTTTAAGGTGTGCTTTTATAGCCCTACGCAGTGGATTGGTGTTCGTTATCCAACGAGAGAATAATTCAGAGTAGCATAGTGAAGAGGAAATATCTATGTATTCAATTATATTATTATTGTTGAGAGTGTCCACTAGTGAAAGTATGATCCCTAGGCCTTATTTCCAAGCATTGAAACACCGTTTACTCTCATTTTGTCTCATGTTTGCTTGCTGCCATTTTTATTTCAGATTGCAATTACCACTTATAATCATCCATGCCACTTGCATTTTAATATCTCTTCGCCGAACTAGTGCACCTATACACCTGACAAGTGTATTGGGTGTGTTGGGGACACAAGAGACTTCTTGTATCTTAATTGCAGGGTTGCTTGAGAGGGATATCTTTGACCTCTATCTCCCTGAGTTCGATAAACCTTGGGTTATTCACTTAAGGGAAACTTGCTGCTGTTCTACAAACCTCTGCACTTGGAGGCCCAACACTGTCTATAAGAACATAAGCGTGCGTAGACATCACACCTTGGCGGCATTATCCCGAAATAGATGATGTCGGGAACCCATGTTGGACGAGTTGTCGTTCGTGAGTCCCGACCAAGGTATACTTTGGGGTGCTGATGGAGATGCTCTCAAAACATACGTCGGCCCACCGGCTGGAACATCAATGCTGGTGGGCTCTCCATCCCGCCTCTCCCCATGGACCAGCGAGGCCTGCGCGAGCTCATCGCGACCGGAGTCGGCGCCTAACGCCGGATTAGCTGGTGGACCCCGACTATGCCGAGAATAGTAGCAACTGGCCGATGATCCTTAGGACAGTCGCGGGTTGACCACTACGAGTGGCCGATGAGGCTCGATCCGTGGAACAGGAGTGAGCAGAGGCAGTGGTGGCATAACAAGCATCTGTACGACGTGCTCTCGATGTACGGATACCAGCCGCCACCGCTGACGCAGGCGCCGTGGCCGGTGGCCTCGTCGTCGCGCTCCTCATTCTCGTCCTCCTCCTCCTCGCGCACCTTCTCCTCGCGTGCACACGCACAGTCACCACTGATTGTCCCCAAGAAGGAGGAGCAGTCCTCGTCGTGGTCTGCTTCTTCCTCGCGAGACCCGGCTCCCCCCCCCCCTCGGTCATGGTGAAGAAGGAGCAGCCCTGGCCGCCGAGGAGGCCCAGCGACATTGTCATTCGGGAGCCAAATCCCTCGAGCAGAGCGCATCGGTGCCCCGCTTCGCCAAGGTCAAGGAAGAGAAACCCTCGCTCCGCTTAGAAACGATCCAGTCGGCCCAAAAAGGCTAGGCGGAGGAATGGTCGACGTACGAGTGAGGAATCTTGACGATCAGCGACAACGATGACACAATGGCCAGAGGCGACGACGACGATGTGGGTGGCGCCAGAGAGGCCGAGGTCAAGGAGGAGGACCAGAACGTGATGTGCAACGCGTTTCTATGAGAAATACTACTGGTTTAGTTTAAATATTGTACAAACCAGTCCGCGTCGCGTTCCTTTTTCTTCACTAGTGAACGTGCACGTGCAACGCACGACCTCAACTATTAATCAATATATTTACAATACATAGGAACACAAAAACACTGCTCTAAAAAAAAGGAACACAAAAACACTGACTTTTGTTACTCCACACTTGATGCATGATTCTTTTTTTCAAAGTCAAAGAGATTTCAGAAGTTTATTTTTTCCAATTTCTTTAGATATTTATTTTTGCACCTAGATGTTTATGCAAGTCATGATACTTGATAATCTTTTTTTAGAACTAAGGACTGTAGGGCTTACGCCCCACAGCATTTTATTGCAAACTTAAAAGTAATATGTACAAGCTGAAAAGGAAATATTTACATACAAAAGCTGAAACGAGGCTAACTAAGAGAGTCTATCCATTCTGACCATCTCTTCAGGTTTTTAGACTTCACCCGATGCGCATGCATGGTGACCTCATGAACAAAGTTCCTCTTCCAAGACCTAAAGGAGGGCAAAACATTGTTGAAGATGGCGTCATTTCTCTGTTTCCAAATGTGCCAAGCCGCTAATATTACCACCTCAGGGAAGAAAGGTTTATTGAAATCTCTAGCTGCGTTTAGGAAAACCTGCTCAAGGGGGTCTCCGAACACCCAATTGACCTGAAGAAAATTCCATATCCTGATGGAAAAAGAGATGCATCCAGTCTTCAGTAACTCGCAAAGGGCATAACTCACAATGAAATACGTCAGTGACATTCCAATGCCTCCTCCTAAGCATATCCCTCGTGTTCAAACGATCACTGACCAGCAGCCACGCAAACACCTTTATTCTGAGCTGAACTTTACTCTGCCATATGTACGAATATATCTTGGATGCAACCACATCTCTAAAGCAATGGTGATAATAGCGGCTAGAGGTGTAAACACCATCCTTCCATATTGTTAGCCACTGATCCTTACCATCAGGGTTTAGAACCACATGGGCAATGGCACTCTCCATTCGTTGAAATTCACTATAAGCTTGCGGTGACAAAGGCAGGTTAAACAATTGTATTATGTCTTCTGCAGTGAGCATTGCCTTGACCGAAATATTTACATCATCAGCATATGAGAACAGTCTCGGAAATTCAACATGTAACAAGTTGCCAAGCCAGCTATCTGACCAGAACAGCACAGTATCACCAGACTGCACTTTAACCGTGCACACCTCTCTGTATTTCTGTACAAGTTTCATCACATCCCGCCACCAAAATGACCCGCATAGGTTAGCGACTTGTGGCACACCATCAGGATAATGCTGCCAGACCAGATTTACCCATGGTATATCTTCCTTGTTGAAGAACTTGTGCAGATGCTTTATCAGCAAGCCCTCATTTTGCTTTTTAAAATCCATGATGCCCAGTCCCCCACTCTTCTTAGGCTTACATATCATATCCCAAGCCGCCAAGGACTGACTCCTAGTCTGATTTTCATTCTTCCTCCACAAACACTGCCTAATAATTCTATTTATGAGCTTTATGATGCCAGGTGGAATGTCCAAAGAGCATAGAAAGAAGATCGGCATGGAGGCAAGGCAAGAAGTAATGAGCTGCAGCCTACCACCATAGGCCAAGAAGGAGGAGCTTGCTGTTAGTTTCCTCTCCAGTCTGTTCATGGTAATCTTACACGTACATGAAACAGTTTTTTCATGGTAAAAGAGGTGGAGTTTAAATAATTTGTAGATAACTCTAGTCTCCTGATACTTGTAATAAGTAAGGATTTCACCTTCTGAGGCGAAGGAAAACAACCGAAGCAAGGTTCTCTTTTTAAGCTTTTAATCTACAAAGTTTTACCAAGTAGCCTATTTCAATAGTAATCAATCTGGAGTAAAATCCACAAACCCATCAGAGACAACATTAGAAATTCACTATACACACCCAGCAACCTCCATTTGCCTGATACAAATTCATCGAACAAACACACCACACACTGTTAACTTTTTATTGAACGGTCACACTGATCATTTACCATGTACATTGAGCATCCAGTGAAACAAAAGTTAGAATGTTTCAAGCTAATCATCTCCACGTCCTCTTAAGGTCCTTGGGGCGGCAAGCTATGTTGTGGACCACCTTATATAACATAATATATTGTCAGTCTGATAGCACCTTAATTCCTATATATAAAACTGAGATTGGTGTATTTCATAGAAATTTGACAGCCACGCTCATATGTACTGAATGACGTTTTTATATTTTTTTTTATAAATTAGATTGCCCACCAAAATCTAGAGCACATTATATTCATGCAAGACAATTGATGGTTGAAAGTATGAATGTCTAAAATCTATGAAGATGACACAGATCAGTAGAACACTTATCTGTCATCTAATACTTACATCCCTAATAAAATATAATTTTGAAAATTTATCCACCATAGAATAGGAAAAGAGCGCGATATAGCTACAAACAGTATTTTCTAGTATATGATAACAGCATGTGCAAGAGCCAATTACCTTCTACAATCACTTGTCTTACTTCTTGATTGTTCTCTCTTCTGCCGATATTCGCCTCGCTTGATCCACTCGTGCTCCAGCACTCCTACTAATAAAAGCATCACTTATAGACTAGTTGTTCTAGTGTACCAGTAATAAGAAAATGCAAAGCCTGAACTATGTTACGGTTGAAAACAATAATAACTGAAATGCCTTGAATATTAGCATTAGGCTAATCTTGGATGTAGGGATTGGGGCTTGGAATTGCCCTTATATGGAGAAACTGCATTAGGCCGGCATGTATTTTGAGCTGCAAGTTTCTATCGAATCTGCACCAACACTGCAATTCAAGACATCAATAACCAAAACTCATGCTAGCTCAACTGCACACAACTCTCTCACCCAGCCACGCCTCAACCGGGTCAGCGTCACGCTGCCCCTCGCTGCACCTGCACCCAGCCAGCATCACACCTTCTTCCTTTGCCAGTTCCCTCCCTCATGGCCATGATATGGCTGCCTCTCGGCGCACCTGCACCCAACCAACATCGCACATTCTTCCCTTCGTAGTTCCCTCCCTTATGGCCACTATATGGCTCCAAAGAACCACACAACGACCCCTCTACTGACAGCGGCACCTGCTACCTCCACCTCCGCACCAGCGCCGGCTCCCTTGAGCTCCCTAGATCTCCATGGTCCATATCAGTCGCCACGACGCCCTGTGGATATCGAGATGCGGCCACCCTGACAACTCCTGATAATAAAGAAAGGAGCAGGATACCACATAAGAGAAAAACACCAGTTAAGTGTAATTCAAGATTACATCTTCATAAGCGAGCCTTAGAGGCCCATTAGGGGAAAACCCCATTTGGGAAATATATTTTTATTAATATTAATAAGTGTTATTAGAGATTAAATATATTTTTATTTAATTTAATTCGAATTTTAAAGTCATTTAATCATAAATGGGCCTTAGAGGCCCATTAGGGGAAAACCCCATTTCGGAAATGGGGGGAGGGCCTAGCCGACCTAGGGTGGGCCGAATGGGGCCCACCTAGGTGGCCGGCTGCCTCCCTTGGCCGGCGCACCCCATGTGGGGTTTAGTCCCACATGGGGAAGCCAAGGAGGTTGGCCTCCCTCCTCCTTTGTATAGGATGCCTCCCATGCCTTTGAAATTACACCTTTCCCTCTCCTCTCTCATCCGTTTAAGTTGTAGCTCCGCAATTGGGGCTGCGCACGGCTTGAGAGAAGTCTCTCCACTAGACGCACACCGCCGTGCTGCTAGATCCATTCTTCCACTTCTGCTGCTCTGCTAGATCTGGAGCCCGGAGGTCGTCATCCACACCGTACGTGTGTGGAACCGCGAGGCACCATTGTTTGGTGCTGGGAGTTGTCTTCTTCCACTACACAACCCTGAGGTCGGCGCCGTCGTCTCCACCGACAACGTTTGTGCGGGAACGTAATCCCGCTTCCTGTCTACAAGGTATGTATTCTGATCTCCTCCGTATTACTATATCTGCATAGTATAGATCCTGTCTAGTTTAAGCTTATCGTCGGTTGAAATTTTTTTGTTTTCTGTCTACAATTCCCAACAACAACATGGCTCACTTCCCGTTTTTTCAGGGTCAGGCCCAAGTGGGCCACGGATGCAAAGTGGGCAAAATTCATGCGAGCAACTAAACAGGCCCTTATAGAATCTAACGCCTTTTGACACTAATCAGGCCGTTTCTGATTTGACCGGACCAAGAGACAAAGACGTTGATGTTGTTACGAATCTGATATACCGCGCTCACAGTAGATTTCAAACTGGACGTTACATTCCTACGGACAAAACGCAATAGTACCTACGTATCATTAGCATGTAAGAGAATCGTTATCCTGATACTGATTCGTACAAAAAAAAAGTAAAAAAACCGAACTTGTCCACAATTAACGTGCAAACTCGTCTAACAACTTGCAAAACGCGATCCCGTGGTAAAAAAAAAATGCTATTGCGGATTGCTTAAGGTCTAGTAGCGATGTGTAGCTGACCCATGTTAGTCCATGGTGGTTAGAGGCACGGGTGTGTTTGGTTATTTTGCAAATATCCCCTATATTTTTGAATTTATAGATAACAACATCGGTTTTGTTAGAAGAGAATCCGGATCAGCTGCCCCAATTTCTAATCCTAGATTCCTAGTTGGCTAGCTCCCCGACAACAACAATTTGGTGTGGCGGAAGGTCGGCGACGACAGAGATTGAGCGGGAGAGAGTGAGACCAAGCGGCGGTTGAGCATGTGTTCTGCGCGAGGTAGAGCATGGCAGGAGAGAATGAGACCAAGGGGCAGCGGCGAATGCGAGCCCTGGGCAATGGAGACCGGCTTGGATCCCGGAAGTTGCTGCTCATGTTAGCACTTGAACTTTGTTGCACCGATTATTGTGCTAATTTGTGCTGCTCTGCTCAATTGCTGGTCTGATGTGCTCTGCTCTGCACTGTTTCTAAAAACTATCTGGTGCTCTGCTCTTGTTTTTTCAGGGCAATGTAACATTGATTATTATATCATGGCAATACAAGTATGATCAGAATATCAAGAGTTTATTTGCAAAATTACCATCCCGGTAAGGCGACAAGGTCCAGCATGGCTCCCAACTAGCTAATTCGGACTAAATCGACTTAACCATTGTGGCCTAATGAGATTTTGGACCATGAGATCATGTTTTGCAAGTTTTTGCATCTATATGCCCATCATGGACAAGTCCTTTTATGCGTAATGTTATTAACTCTGCCAAACATAGTAAAAATCGACTTCTCTGAGAAGATATTTAATACACAGAAATGTAAAATTTTGGAAAAATAAAATTCACACCGATAAGGTCATCCACTGTTTGGCGTTCGACCGGCAATATGAAAAATTCAGCCAAAGATTACAGACACCGGTTTATGTTCACCTAAATTTAGCCAAGACGGGGGATGCATGTCTTTGTCTGAGCTGCCCAGGAACATTTTGGGACCGAGAAGGAAATAATTGCAAAGTCGAACGAGAAGCTCCATGCCCACAAAGGCAAGATGCATGGAAATTCTTGTTGCGGAAACGCATTTTCGGATGCATGTCATGTCAAGTAATTTTCTTTGAGCATAATGGGAGGTGAGAAAAAAGGGGAGAAGGTGAATGAAGCCATCAACAACCATCACTAAAAAAGTAAAACTGACAAACTTTGAAGATTTAATATAAAAAATAACACCAACGAGGACTTTGTACTAGGTACCTACTTTCTCTTTCTCACGATTTTACCTGCAGACTCCATACTTTTTTTTAACCATCACTTATTTGCGTTGTTTAAAAACAAGAATAGAACATTACATTACTTGCACGGTCCCTTGATCAAAAATTTAACAAGAAAAAAACTACTAACTCAATTTAAACCTCGTTAAGCTCCTCCCCCTTCACTACTAGAAAATGGCTCTCCGCCGGGTGGGGAAAACACACGGCGAAAGCCCAAATTGGCCTCGGCAAATCCTTCGCCGAGAACGGCACTCGGCACAGACCACTCGGCGAAAATAGCCTCGGCGACGCTCCTTCGCCGGGTGCATTTTGTCGGGGATGCACGGCGAAGTCTTCGCCGAGACTATGGATAGCACACCCGGCGAAGAAAAGGCAATCTCGATCGTCCCTAGTGAGATGAGCGTCAGACGTGTGTCAGAACTTCGCCGGGTTGCGTCGCGACGACACTCGGCGAAGAAGGAACGACCAGACGGCGCCACGTGTGCTCCAACTGGGTGCCGGCGAACGTCTTCGCCGTGCAGCGCTTCGCCGAGTGCTTTCTGTACAATTTCGCCGTGTGGCGTCTTCACCGAGTGCCAGTGCACAACGTCGTCGCCGTGTGTTCTTCGCCGAGTAGCGCGCTTCGCCGAGCGCCGTACACAACGGCGTCGCCGTGCGTGTTCTTCGCCGAGTGGCGCACTTCGCCGAGTGCCTTGCACGTAACTTCGCCGAGCGCCGTGCTTCGCCGAGTGTCGCGCGGCTCGGCGACGTTCGTCCCAGGCATGGCCATTTGGTACATGTTCGCCGAGTGTGTGGCTCGGCGAAACTGGACATCTCGGCGAAGCGTACTCCTAGGTGACCAAATGGCACCTGGAGCGCCTCTTCGCCGGGTGCCCCGCTCGGCGAAGAAAGGTTCGCCGAGTGTTTTACTCGGCGAAGAGACCATTTGGTCCAGAATTTCGCTGCTTTTTGCGATTCCCTGCATTGAAACACAATATATGCATATATATATATATCCCAGGACACATTAAATCAACTGGATCATTCCCAGCACACACAGAACAATGAAAGGAGACACATATAAGCAAATATAGTCCAAAAGTTCACAAAATAGAGTGCACAAGTTGATAAAGCACGCAACACAAGTCAAACAAGTACAAAATACATTATCCTGCTCACAGCTAGCAGGAAATGCCACAATTCAGAGGCAACACAAGTCCACAAGTCACTCGACCGGGTTGTTGGAGTCCGTTGGCACCGATGATGGGCTTGCAGGTCCGCCGTCTTGACCATCCGTGGGAGTGTGGGATCCAGCCGACCGATGCTCCTATGAAGATTCACATTAGACGAGTAAGCAAACAAAAGATGAATTTTTCCTTACCTAGTCCCAAGAGCACTTACCAAGAGGAGGGGGGCAACTAGTGGAGGTAAAGGAGGTAAAGGAGGAAGCGTCGAATCCGCGGGCATCCTCTGCAAACCGAAGATGAGGGTTAGTTTGCAATGTTGAAGCACATGCTTTAGTTGAAAGAAAAAGTTAAAGCACTTACCGCCATAAGGGCCTGGAGGCATGCTTGTTGCGCGGACATATGTGAATGCATTTGCTTGTTTCTCTCCTCTACTGCCCGCGCCCTCGCCGTAGCCTCCGCCGCGATATTCGTATTTCTCTCAACTTCAGCCTAGAGGTTGCAACATGTAAAAGAAGCGGTCATGGCGATGCAAACATGTACAATAGTGGAAAAGATGGTTGAAAAACGACACGTGTACCTCCATTGCAGCCAGCTTATCAAGTCCGACCCTTGGGCGGCGCTCGATCTCGGGGGCTGAGCTCGTACGCCTAGCACGAATCTCGGCAAGTGGTGGGACGCCCGATGAATCGAAGGAAGCACCGCCAATATAAGGCCGGCCATTCAGCTTGCCTTGTCCCGCGAGCATAGCAACCTCGGGGTCGAAAGGAGAGGTCAAAGGATCGGACTCGGGACCGTGGACCTCCTTGAACTTGGAGCAGTAGTTCTGATGTTGGTTCTTCGCGGTGTCGGTGATCCACTGCTCGTTCAAGGGTTTAGCCGGATCCACCTTCTTTGGCTTCCGGGTCTCAACGAACACTTGCATCTTCGTCTTTCTCACTCCCTCCTTTAACTCCTACAATTAATTGACACCAAATGGAAGCATGCAAGTGAGGTCAAAAGAGGTTATAAAAATATTATGGGACAGAAATAAAAACTTGAATGGAAAGGAAAAAAATGATTTCTTACCTTGTGTGCCACGAGGCCGTCGAGTGTGAGGGGGCCTTGACGGTGTACTCCGTTCTCGCCTACCATATTCCGCCGCGCCCGTGCCGACTTGTTTTGCGCCTGGAACCCAAGTGACACCCACCTCTCTACAATCTTCTTGTAGCAAGGCTTACGGGAGGCTAGCCATTGAGGAATCACCTATTTAACACAAGACAGATCCATATGAGTAGAACTATTCATCAGTCATGTGGAGAATAGTAGGAAAATATATGTGGTTACCTTCAAGTATTGGTGTTTCGACAGGTGTATGGGCCTAGCGTCCTCTTTGCTGATTGCCCTGTTCATAATTCTGCATAGAACTGGACAACAGCGGAAATACGGGCCTCGTAAAGCTGGTCGGGGATGAGCTTCTTCGCCATCTTAATCAGCGCCTTTTTAGCCGCCTCATCTTTACGGGACCATCGACGAGTGTGAAAAAGTCCTACAAACATTGAGCATAGGATAAAGGGGTTACCACGAAGAAATCCAAACTGTTGATATTTTTTAGTAGTAAAGTTATAGAAACTACAAACCCAGAACTCGGCGATCAGCCGAAGCCGAGGTGGCCGTGGACATCGTCGGAAACCATCGTGAAGTGGTTCCAAGACCAAGCAGGCCCCCTTTCACCGGTGGGGACTCCATCCTTCTTGAAGTCGACCAAGCCAGGGTAAAGCTTGTTGATAAGACAGCCAAGGACGCCTGAAGGTAAGCGCTCCCACTTTGGGCCCACCCACTTGAATGTCCGCACATACCAAAAACATAAGTCAGATGCTTGTGATGAAAAGGTAACTAAGGTACAAGGTAACAACATTTTAAACCACCACTTACGCATCTGCTGTGAATCAAGTAAGCCATGTGACTTGCGTTCTGGAAAGCTCGAAGGCCCTCGCAAGTACACCTTACCCTCGCGCACGGTGCCGAGCAAATCTAGTGGATGAGCTGTCAAGAGATCCTCATCCGCCATGGCATCCTCCTCCTCACTCTCCTCACTCTCCTCCTCCTCCTCCTCCTCACTCTCCTCACCCGCTCCTGGTAGTCATCCTCGCTAGGCACGGCACCGTCATCCTCCTCCAAGGGCTCCTCGGCTTGCTCCTCCTTTGACTCGGAAGACGAAACCGAGGGCAGAGGACTACTCAAGCGAGCAGGAGGCCTACCCCGGGGCGCCTTCTGGGCAACCACATGTCTACCACGCCGTGCAGAAGTCTCCACCATAGCGGCCGGTCACGCTTTCTTCCAATGAGCACGCTAGTCCCTTGAGCATCCTGCGAGTATAGCTTAGACACATTGCCAAGCTTGAGTGCCCGCTTCTCCTTGAGTGCCCGCTTCTCCTTGCCGGCACCTTGTTCTTGAGGAGGTGCTCCTTGGCAACACTCTTCCTCGCCGCGAGATGCTTCTCCTTGGAGCCTGGCTTCCCCTTGGAGCCGTCTTCTCCTTCCCCCCTGCCATGTCTCAATCACCTGTCATCACAAAGAATGAGTTGATTAGTACAAGTAAGAACACAATAATAAGAATAGGCTTAAAGAAAACTCGAAGAAGAAATTGCCAAAACTCATAAGAATACAACAAAAACAATAACCTTCAGAAGTGGCATACAAATGGTTCATACAAAATAACACGCAAATGGTTCATAAAAATATTACATCACAAATGGTTCATAGAAAATATTACATCACAAATGGTTCATAGAAATTCTAACATCACAAATGGTTCATAGAAATTCTAAAACAACGAGGACAAAGCTTCAGAAGCCCGTGTCTACATTGTTTGGATCATAACTTGGACCAGGATCATCATCATCACTATCACGATTGTACCACCATCTGGAACGTAGTCTAGAGGTGGACCGCTCGGCTCTCTACATCGGGTAGGTGCATCCGTTCAAGAAGCTCACGTCTCTCTGGTTGACAACCAGCTCACCGTCCTCTTGCTCATGGTCGACTCCAATGACATCGTCGTCTTCTTCCATGTCATCTACAGTAGGCAAGTTCATGTTCAATTTGGCCTGACAGCCCATCTTCCTGATAGAACTCACCCTGGTAGGTGTTCGGGTTTAGGCGTTGGTGGTAGTCGTCATCGTTAGGGTTGGTACTTTATTACGTGGCGGTACCGAGATCACTACATCCCAGCCTATTAACGTTTCACAGTTTTGCATGGGTACGGGAGATAAAAAACTTGGATGGCTTGGTGTGCTAGGATATAGACATCATCTCCCGTGTAGACGGATTCTCGCTCAACTTCGACCAACCCAATTTCAGGTCTTCGTCTCACTCTTTTGGATTGAACCAATGGCATTTGAAGACAACAGGGTTCTTCTGTTTGCCGAAATCACAATCCAGTTCAATTATTTCCTTGACTATTCCAAAGTAATCAAGGCCGTCCTTCCCTTGGCATAAGACCCCGGAATTTCTTGTCCTCGGGTTTGGCCGAGTTTTCTCATGATGATCGGTATGGAAGCGAACCCGTTCACGTCATAAGAATTATAGGACTTGACGACATAGGTGCATGAGGTAAGTTTCTTCAACTCGGGCCTCATATTCGGGTCAGATATTCCCTACAAGTGCAATAGGAAGAAGTATGATATGTTAGTGTTGACGAAACGTCTTACACAAACATGGAATGAAACAAGGGGATATTCCCTACTTTAGCTTTGAACCACGGAATGAAACCGCCGCCGCCTTCACCCCCCTTTTTAAAAAGAACCAACTTGTCATTGTCGGTACATGGTCTTCGATGTTTCCAGGTTTCTCTCTCAAATAACCTATGAACGGCACGATCAAGAAACGGAGTTAGTCCACAAACTAGGAAATGAAGTGTGCCGAACAATACACCATAAATTGAGCACTTACTCAATGTAGGGTTCTACTTCTGTCGTGTTCTTCAAGACATAAGATGTAATGGCGTCCACTCATCAAATGATAATTTCTTCTTCTTGTGCCACTTGATTTGCCACCGGCCCCGATGAAAATGCTAAGTTCAGGTAGATCTTCCGGGTTGGCCGTGTTGAGACGAGGCACTGGATTATGAACAGTGGTAAGATTGTCACTATAGAACTTAGTGGTGAAGTTTGACACCTCCTCGTTCAGTGTTGCCTCAGCTATGGATGCTTCGATTTTGTTTTTGTTCGTGCCTTTCAGTTGAAGGTCCTTCTGCTCTCTCTCAGTTGCAAACATCCAACGTGTATGCACAGGACCCCCCAATCTTGCCTCGGTCGCGAGATGCACCAACAAATGTTGCATGGGATTGAACATGCCTGGTGGAAAGACACCTCTAGCTCGCAAATCAACTCGGGCGTCTCTTCCTCTAACTCTTAATCACCTTGATATCTAATTCTTTAGCACAAAGTCGGCGGAAGAAATAGCTCAACTTTGCCAACACTACCCAAATGGCCTCATCGATATAGCCTCGAAACATGACCGGCATTATCCGCTCGATCCATACGTGATAGTCATGACTCTTGAGCCCACCTATCTTCAACCCAACCAAATTCACTCCCCTCATTATGTTAGCTGCGTAGCCATCAGGGAAGAATAGGTGGTCCAGGACCCACTGGAGAATTTCTTTCCTTTGGGCCCTTGTTGGGGTGAAACGGGCCTTTGGTTTGGACCATCTTGTTTTTGCTGCCGGGAGGGTCCATGTTCATGTCTGGCCTATCACATAGCAGCTGCTGATCGGCTCTAGCCTTGACATTATCCTTCGACTTCTCGAGGTCCATTAGTGTGTGCCAAAGGGCCTCGGCGATATTCTTCTCAGTGTGCATTACATCAATGTTATGAGGAAGAAGGAGATCTTAAAGTAAGGGAGCTTCCAGAAGCATGGAATGTGTGTCCACTGGTGTGTGTCTCCATAACCCACAAAGCCAGTCCCATCTGCATTGGGCACAAGAGCTTCTAGCTGAGCCTTAGTGGCGACACCATCCATGGTAGGTATTGGTACATGAGCATCAACAACTACATCTTTCAAGAACTTCTTTTTGTCTCTCTTGAATCTATGACCAGGTTTAAGGTACGTCGATGCTTATCAAAACAAGAATACTTGCCGCCCTTCTTCAGCCAAACGAAAGTCATAGCCTGCATGCACACTGGGCAAGGCCACTTCCCGTGCGTACACCATCCGCAGAATATCGCGCGTGCCGGCAAGTCATGCAGGGACGTGTGGTACCAGACGTGCATAGTGAAGTGCTCTTTGCTACGGCGTCGTACGTCCGTACCCCTTCTTCCCAGGCAAGCAACAAATCATCCACCAACGGCTCCATGTACACACTCATATTCTTCCCCGGATATTCAGGCCCTGGAATTATCAGCGACAAGAACATGTTTTGTCGTTGCATGACGACGCCAGGGGGAAGATTCAACGGAATGACAAACATCGGCCAACAACTATAGTTGCAAGAAGACATACCATATGGGTTGAACCCATCTGTTGATAAGGCAACTGCTACACTCCTGTTATTGCCGGCTTTTTGGGATACTTCTTAATGAATTCCTGCCATGCAACACCATCAGACGGATGTACCATCTTCTCAGGACGATACCTCTTCCCATCTATCGGCCATCTCATTTGTTGGGCAGATTCGTTGGTCATAAAAAGCCGTTGGATCCTCGGTATGAATGGAAGATACCGAAGGATCTTTTTGGCTACTGTGAGCTGCGTCTTCTGACCATCACCGTTGTCGACCTCCATATACCTAGAGGACTTGCACTTGAGACAGTAATTTTCATTGATGTGTTCTTTTCTAAATAACATACAGCCCTTTGGACAAGTGATTTGAGGATTTTCTTCGACTCGTACATGTTCTTTGGCAGAATATGTGACTCCGGTAGAATAGAGGCAATAACATGCAGGAATGCATCAAAGCAATTAATGCTTACATGATACTGGGACTTGACAGCCATTAGGCGACTTATGGAATCAAGTTGAGAAACCTTGGTATGGGCGTGGAGGGTTTTTTGCGAGGCAAACAAAGTATCATAGAACTCCTTTGTGCTCTTTTCCCCCTCCCCATCTGCATCTTCGGTTGGAATTTCAGGTGCACGTGCATTAGCGAATTGATCTAGCATTCTATCAGCCCCAGTATCAAAAGCTGTTGATGCCTCCTCGGTGCGCTGTCGCGCGACCTTCTTCCCTCGAGATGCACGCTCTCCATGCAAAGTCCAACGATGGTAGTTTGGCATAAACCCAGACTTGGCAAGGTGAAAACCCATCTCTCCTTTGTTTGGCGACGACCGTTTTTGCAACATTTGCAAGGGCACCAAGTTGACGGAGGGTTTTTAGCAAATGCAAACTCCAGAAACTCTAAGGTCTTACTCAGCCATTCATCAGACATCTGACTCGCACCGGTTCGGCCACTATACATCCAATCACGATCCTCCATCTCCAAACTGATTAATGCAGACATATATATTTAACAAAAAGATTCATGCATCATTAATTTAATTATTCACAAAACTATAGATTTTACGCGTTGAATGCACTCACCTATATCTACTAGGTAAAGCTAAGGCTATCCCACCCGAGTATGTGTAGCTTGTGTTCGTTTCCATGTCCTACTCCTATCCAAGACAGAATTTCGGCAGCACCTCCCCGCTGCTCTCCCAATACACGTCTCGACAAAGTTTCGAGAGATTGTGTATCCGGAGAACAACATGGGAGGCGCGACCGAAATTCTGTCTCGGATAGGAGTAGAACATGGAAACGAACACAAGCTACACATACTCGGGCTGTCCAAAACGTGGACAATTCGAAACGGCCACGGTTATAAAAGATATAGCTCTTTGTATATAAACATATACCCTGGACAAGGTGTATACATAAATATATACAAACAGCTCTTTATATATAAACATATACCCTTGACAAGGTGTATACATAAATATATATAAAGAGTTTCATCTTTATAACGATAACCCTTCCGAACGGGAGACTCCTAGGGTTACGCGACTTGTTTGGTGAGCTACAAAATAATGCAACCTAGCAAGAGGAGCGGAAGAGCGTCATTACCCTCGAAGCGTGACCGACGAAAAGACAGGGGAAGTAGCTCCTGCCTGAGCCCTGTCCTACAACGACGCTCCCGTCGTCAACCTCGCTGCATATTCTGCAGAAATTTATTGATCACAATTAGTAAATATCAACTACTAAACTTACAATTAACATATGACTAAGCTAACTAGCAATTAACCCTAAGCAGCAACTACAACTAACTATCAACTACTAAGCTAACTAACTAAATACTAAGGTAACTAGTAAATAACTAACAACTACTAACCTAGCTAACTAAATACTAACAAAAAAACAGAGACAAGCTCACCTTTGCTGTCGCTGGAGGAGGAGCCGTACGGCTGGAGAAGGAGCTCAGGCTGGTGAGGAGCTCGGGCAGGAGCAGGAGGTCGATGAAGGCCGAGGGGCTTGAAGAGCTCGGGCGGCGCACCTGCAGCAGGGGTGAAGGCCGGAGGCAGGGGCGGCTCGGGGTGGAGGAGGCTGCCGCGGGGCACGACACGCGACTGCGGGGGAGGCCGCAGCGCCACACGGAAGCAGTGGAGGCCGGAGCTACCCCGTTCCTCTCGCCATTGCTCTGGCCGGCGCAGGTTGAGGGGAGCTGCGGTGGGGCTAGGGTTTGGCGGGAGGCGGAGATGGGGGCTGCGGGGCGGCGGAGGATGTGGATGGCGAAGATGGCGGGACAACGGCGTGGAGGGGAGCGGCGGTGGCAGCGGGGATGGCTACGGCGGCGGGGCAGGGGCATGGAGGGGAGCGGCGGCGGCGGCGGGACAGGGGCGTGGAGGGAGCTAGGGCGTGGAGACGGTCGATTCGGCGCGAGGAGAAAGGGGAATTTTTGGTCCATTCGGACCAAAATTTTCCTAAGTGCCCGCCGATTCTTTGCCGAGTATACCAATTCGCCGGGTGTCATTCTCGGTGAACTTCTTCGCCGAGTGCTCTTCTCGGCGATGGACCTTTTATAATTTAACATTTTCTTTTATATAATATCTTTTTGTTAGCTTTTTTTATAATGTGTAAGACCAACTATTATACATATCTTAGGTCACCACCTATGTTTTGGTGAGGTTCCGACACCCCGAAGCCCCCGGTTCCGTCGAAACCCACCCACAGTTGACCGGAAGTCGACCGTGTCGTCTACCCCTTCGACGGGTAGCTACAAGGACTTTTATACTTGGTTGTGTTTGGGTGGGCCATGTGAACATAATTAACCTGATTTGGGCTCATGTTATCACATGATTCCATCCGTTGCACCCGAAATGGGGGTTTCCGCATAGAAGAGCATAACCTTCGAGGGGAATAAGTGCGGTTTCTGAAGCCGGTCACACCTCGGAGTCCCGAGATGTCTCTAACAACCTCCCACCACACTCTCATGCACATTATGTGACACCACCTATGTTTTGGTGTGGTTCAGACACCCCGAAGCCCCCGGTTCCGTCGAGACCCACCCACAGTTGACCAGAAGTCAACCGTGTCGTCTACCCCTTCGACGGGCGTCGAAAGGGGGTAGCTACAAGGACTTTTATACTTGGTTGTGTTTGGGTGGGCCATGTGAACATAATTAACCTGATTTGGGCTCTTGTTATCACATGATTCCATCCGTTGCACCCGAAATGGGGGTTTCCGCATAGAAGAGCATAACCTTCGAGGGGGATAAGTGCGGTTTCTGAAGCCGGTCACACCTCGGAGTCCCGAGATGTCTCTAACAACCTCCCACCACACTCTCATGCACATTATGTGACACCACCTATGTTTTGGTGTGGTTCAGACACCCCGAAGCCCCCGGTTCCGTCGAAACCCACCCACAGTTGACCAGAAGTCAACCGTGTCGTCTACCCCTTCGACGGGCGTCGAAAGGGGGTAGCTACCAGGACTTTTATACTTGGTTGTGTTTGCGTGGGCCATGTGAACATAATTAACCTGATTTGGGCTCATGTTATCACATGATTCCATCCGTTGCACCCGAAATGGGGGTTCCGACACCCCGAAGCCCCCGGTTCCGTCGAAACCCACCCACAGTTGACCAGAAGTCAACCATGTCGTCTACCCCTTCTACGGCTCCCAAGCTCTCGAAGGAAACACACAATCCGCGTACTTGTTCCTGATTGGCTAGCCGAAGGGAGTCATTTGCTTGATCCAACGGCTCCCAAGCTCTCGAAGGAAACACACGATCCGCGTACTTGTACCTGATTGGCTAGCCGAAGGGAGTCATTCACTTCATCCAACGGCTCCCAAGCTCTCGAAGGAAACACACGATCCGCGTACTAGTTCCTGATTGGCTAGCTGGAGGGAGTTACTCGGAGAGGCGGGTCTATAAGAGAGGCAGGAGTACACTTCACATCCATCATTGACAGTACACGGGTAGCAGAATGCAAGATTTTGAGAGGCAGGAGTTCCTAGAGCAGAGGCTGAAGGTGAACCCTCCCCTCGGTCGGATCCAAGCAGCGGCAAGGATCTCTGATGATTAGCAACATTCCCAACACTTGTTCCGACGGTTGCAGATCATCAGAGACGTCTTGCCGCTGTTTGGATCGAAAGCCGATTTGCCGTCTCACGACCACGCGATGATTTGCCGGTCAGAGTGGCCACTAGAGAAGGTAGGCAACTTCGATCCGACGCTCCGGGGCCTCGCTTCGGCGAAACCCTAAATCCGCTGGAAAAACCCTAACGTTTTCGTCTACCCCCATAGACGTGCGTCGAAACGGGGTAGGCTAGTGGACTTTTTTGCTTGGCTGTGTTAGGTTAGGCCATAGGAACATGAGAAACCAAAGTCTACCCCAAATCAACACAAGATTCCAGTGCATGTAGTATGCCCAATCAGGAAGAAGCACACGGATCGTGTGTTTCCTTCTAGCGCTTGTGAGCCATTGGATCATTGGTGTGTTTCTTTCGAGCGCTTGTGAGCCGTTGGATCAGCGGTGTGTATTTCTTTTCAGGGCTTGTGAGTTGTAGTATGCCCAATCAGGAAGAAGCACACGGATCGTGTGTTTCCTTCTAGCGCTTGTGAGCCGTTGGATCAGCGGTGTGTTTCTTGCGAGCGCTTGTGAGCCGTTGGATCAACGGTGTGTGTTTCTTTTCAGGACTTGTGAGCTGTAGTATGCCCAATCAGGAAGAAGCACACGGATCGTGTGTTTCCCGCCATCGTATCTCCCGCCAAAATCGTTCCCACCCCTTTTTTCCCGCCATCGTATCTCCCGCCCGTTTCCCGCCAATTCTTCTCATCTTGGCCTATAAGAACCCCTTCTCACTGAGGTTGGTAGGCATTCTAGTCCACTCACTCGAACATGTCGAGCTTTCCTTCAGATGGTAGTTTCCCGGTAGGAATGTCGGCACTACTTTTGAGGTTTACGGTCGATTTTAAGGTAGACAATAAGAAGATCCCATTCGAAGATATTGTTAGTCATCCACCTTATCTCCGTGAGCTATCAGCGAAGCTAGTTAGGCATGGGTGGCCACGAAGGGATTCGAAGGAAATAGAAAAAGAACTTGTGAGGCTGTATGCTAGGTGGCAGAAGAAAAAACTAACATATAGGAGTGAAGCAGATATGTTGGATGATTTTCGTAAACCGATTTTATGGGTCGAGGAGAGCGAGGATGAAGATGATATCTTCATGCCGAGTGAAGCGAGCAAGAAAGCTGCAGCAGCGGCGGCGGCGTCGTCGAAGGACAAGGGTGCTGCGTCGTCGAAGGGCAAGGGTGTTGCGTCGTCGAAAGGCAAGAGTGATGCGGGAGGCTGCGTCGATGGTAGATGAATTTTCTTTTTCTAATTAAAAGAGTACCATGTATCTTCAATTTATGTTGTGTTGTCGCTACTACCGATATTTTGTTCTCTGTGTAATTTATGTTGTCAATGTAATTTGCATGGTTTGTTTAATATCAATGCGAAAAGTAGTCTTGTGATATCACATGTGAGTTTTTTTTTTCTTTTCCCTTAATTAATTGCCTTACAGCAGGTGAATCACGCGTGGTAGGTGGCTGTCGGTGGAGTGGATAAGATCACATATTCCGGGTATGTGGTGACAAGAATACATTTAATTAAAAAACACACATATTTAATTTCAAAGACATATTTGATTTAACGTTAACACATAACGAGTACATTCCGGAACCGCCGATACATAATTGACTAACAAACAAATAAACATGTTGAATAAACTACAACAATCACGAACAACTAACAACTTAATTAAAACCTACGATCTTCTCATCAAATATCTTCTCCTCCGGCCGATCCCATGCCAGATGGACCTCCGAAGCAGTGGCCTCCCGTCCTGAAGAACGGACCCGGGTCGACGACCTGCTCTACATGGATTCGGATAGTATGAACCAGTGACGGTTTCGTCGTGGTTGAGTAGGGGGCGTCAAACTCAGACGGTGGAAGCTCAGGCTCTGGCACCTCCACATCGTAGACGGTAGGAACTTCTGATGTATTCTTCATCCACGCCATCACACTCAGCTACCAGCTGTCCTCCGGCTTGAGCATTTCCACAAGCTGCCCACCTAGTCTGTTGATGAACTGGTTCACGGCTTGGGGCTCCCACACCTCCCGTGGGAACCTCTCAAATCTCAGCTTCGTTAAGTACGGCAGCTCCGATGGCCGCCCTCCGTGCCCACGATGCCAGCGGCTCATCGCGAGCGTCTCGCCGTTGACGGCGAGGCCGGGGGAGGCATGGAGGACGCGAATGCAGTCCTCGCTGAAGCGGAAGCGCACAAAGAAGTCGAATGGCGGCACGCAAACCTCACCTTGACGTTGCGGCGGTTCACACCGCACTGCACCACCACCGCCCCCACCACCGCCTCCGGCGACACCGGTGGTCGGCTTCCTCCCACCGTCGCCATCAGTGCGTGCCCGCTCCACTTCTCCTCCAGCTTGAGCATGCCGGGAGTGCGAGACAACACACAGTGCCCGTGCTCGGAGTCTTCAAGCTCACTCCACATCCTTCTTCGAAGACACGGTACGACGACTATCTACGACGGGGTAAATATTGCAATGGGCGAATTTGTGTGTAAAAGATCAGTGGCCGGCCGGGGTCTTTTATAGCCTTCCCACCAGCTAACCCGCCCAAAATATCCCGCCCAAAATTTCCCGCCCAAAATTTCCCGCCCAAAATATCCCGCCCAAAATTTCCCGCCCAAAATTTCCCACCCAAAAATTCCCGCCCAAAAATTGCCGCCAAAAAAACCATCAAAATTTCCCGCCGAAAATTTTACCACCCAAAAAATTTGCAGGTCGTGTAATAAACAAGATAAAATACTTTGAGACTAAACACATCGATGAACAAATCATACGGTTTCCCCGAGCTACAGCCCCACACTGGCTGCGATATCACATGCAGTGTGGGACTGAGCTCGGGAATCCGGATGATTTGTGTTGGACGACACGAATTAATCTGAAAAACAACTTGTGTTGAATACCTAAATATAGCTGAAACAAAACACACGGTTTTCCCTAGCTACAGCCCTACAGTGATTCAAGGTCGAATGCCGTTGCATTCACTGTAGGACGTAGCTAGGGAACCCGAATGTTTTGTGTTTTAGCACAAGCTAGAATGAGTGAGTAACCTGTGTGAGACGTGGACTATTTATAGGCGTGGTTAGGGCTGAGAAACTGGCGCCAAAACAGCAGGCGCCGGAGAGGGGAAAGAGTGGGAAAAATGCACGTGTCGCCGAGAATCGCACTCGGCGAAGATAGCCTCTCGGCGAAGAATTGGCTCGTACAGGAATTTTTTCTCCCGCCCACCAAGTTTGCCGAGAGGAGCTCTCGGCGAAGCCAGACACCCGGCGAAGAAATGGCGCGGAACTAAACTTTCTTTCCCGCCCATGACTTCGCCGAGTGCCGTCCACCGACACACTCGGCAAAGTGGATTCAGTTTGCGCGGCAACCAAATTTTTTTTCGCGTGTTTTCTTCGCCGAGTGCCTTCCACCAACACTCTCGGCGAACTTTTTATGGAAAAGGCGCCAAATCTTAGTATTTTGCCGCGCACACTTTACCGAGTGCGGTACTCGGCGAAGAAAAGGACTGCTCAATTTTTTTTTCCGGCCACATCTTCGCCGGGTGTGACACTCGGCGAACTGCACGCATCGCCGCGCAAAGGTGGGACCCAACGGCAGGCGCCACGTGGTCGTCCATTTCGCCGAGATCAGCTCTTTGCCGAGTGTATTTTGTGATCTTCGCCGAGGCTTGTTTCTTCGCCGAGCGCTTTATACACGCTGTCCCGGCGAACGTTATGTTTGCCGAGTCTCCTCTGCTTCGCCGAGCGGCTTCTGCACGGTGTCGGCTTAGACCTTCTTCGCCGAGTGACCCCGACATTTTGCACTCGGCAAAGCCGAGACCACTCGGCGGAGAGCGATTTTCTAGTAGTGCTTAAACTCATACTCCTCGCTTTTCCTGACGGCGACGAAGAGAGGCTCCTTCTTCCTGGTGGCGAGCCCAAAGCTCTCCTCAAGACTGACGTCCTCGGCGCGCACGCCTGCCGGCAGCGCCCACTCGAAGTGGTACAGCAAGCTGGCCAGCGACACCTGCACCGTGGCCAGCGCGAACGTGTAGCCCGGGCAACCTCTCCGCCCACCGCCAAACGGCAGCAACTTGTAGTCCGGGTCCTTGAGGTCGATCTCGCCGCTGGCACCCTCAAACCGCTCCGGCGAGTACTCTAGCGGGTCCTCCCAGATCTCTTGGTCCCGGCCCATGGCGAAGGTGTTCATGAAGATGCGGGTCTTGGCCGGGATGTGGTAGCCGCCCAGCGTGCAAGCCACGACGGACTCCCGAGGCACGAGCAGCGGCACGGCTGGGTGCAGGCGGAAGGTCTCCTTGATGATGGCACGCATGTAGTGGAGCTCGGCGAGATCCGACTCCTCCACGCGACCCTTGCTGCCAACGACGCGGCGGACCTCGTCCTGTGCCTTCTTCAGGATGCGTGGGTGGCGGACCAGCTCTGTCACCCACTCCAGCATCGCGAGCGTCGTGTCCGTGCCAGCAACGAACATGTAGTTCCAAAAAAAAGAATTACTGGCATGAACTACTAGAGATGCATCTTAACTCAAGCAACATCCGGGAAAAACCAAGTTGCAGAACATGGACCGTGAGGAGCCACTAGCTTCTCCAATGGCAGCAATGGTGACATTTTTCTTTCTCTGATGTTGTAAATGCCAGAGTAGACGCACCCCATCCTGTCGTTCAGAAAGTAGATGCAATCATCTTGAGCCCCAACGCATTGTCCAGCTGGGAGCGACTCTGAGCAGCCTTTACTGAGAAAGAGAGCACGCCCCATCAATGTATTGATCCTTCTCCACTGTCCTTGACCGCTGCTGCTCATGTCGATTACTGCCTCGAAGACCTCAAACAAAGGCTGGATTGGAAGGTCCCTCACCATCAAAGAGCCGATCATCCGACGCAACTAGGTGGTGAGGAAGACCATTAGCGCATTTATATCTAAAAAGACCATTAGCGAATTGGTCCATCCACGGCTCATCTTTTGGCATGCTGATTATGCATCGTATGTCGATAAGCTTGTCGCCTGCAGCAAAGTCTATGGCATAAAGTCCTGGAGGGTGCATACCGTCACATGCTCCGGCGAGGACATATACCGTGTCGTGCGATGTCGAGGATACAATAGTAACCGGCGTCGGAAGGGGGTTTCCACCCCAATACCCGGGCGGGGAATCAGGGTGGTGAATCGAGAATTTTAGATAATTGTACATATTGACGGTGACGTGATTGGACACCACCACCACCTTGCGGATGTGGTGGACTAGGCCCTTGCCGTCGTCTCCCGGTCCGGGGAGAGAGGGTTCATCAGGGAGCATCCTAGGTCGATGTGCACGGTGAAGAGCATGCTGCCGGTGGAGACGCAGCCGTATGTGACGGCGTCCGGGATGAGCTCACAGCGGTGGACCTCACCGTCGGCAAGGCTGAGAAAGGTGCCGTCGCATTGGAGATTCCAAGGGAGAACCGATCCTGTAGAGTAGAGATCGACTTAGATCTTGTATATGAGATTGGAGTCCGAGTAGAGCCCAAACACGGACGGAAGGACTCCTTTTTGAGTTAGGTCGGTTAGGATGTCGAGTTAGGTTAAGCCCGCGAATGGTTTGTTCTCAAACCGTGCAAACCGTGGAACCAAACCGTTGCAAACCGTATGGCTGGTTTCAGCGGGTCACGGTTTCTCTACGGTTTGAAACTGTCGAGACCGGCGGCACAGCACACTTCAGCCTCTCCGCTGGCCAGCGGACCGGTCGACATGGAGGTTAGGAGACGAGCGTGTGAGGGACATGTTCTCCGCCATCGAGGTCGGGCAGGCGGTTATCAGCGGCGATCACGACGCCTCCCTGTCGGCGCGCGGGACATGCGCCAGAACGCCGGCGCGCGTCTTCCACGCCGCCTCCCTGGTCGTCGTCTCCTACGAGGAAGGCAAGGACACGCAGGAGAAGCTGGTGGACCCCATCATGAATGGCGCCGGCAACGTGCTCCGCTCCTGCGCTAGGGCCACCCCTCCGCCGCGCCGCGCCGTCTTCACCTCCCACTAGTGGAAAACGGGACAGCAGTCCCGGTTCCAGACCCCCCTCTAGTCCCGGTTAGCCAACCGAGACTAGCAAAGCGGGACTAGAGGCCCCTGCTCTTTAGTCTCGGTTGGTTCCGAACCGGGACTAGATGCCCATCCACGTGGGCTCGGCACAGGCGCCTGGGCTGGATCCTTTAGTCCCGGTTCGTAACACGAACCGGGACTACTGTGTTTCCTTTTTTTTTTCTATTTCGATTAATTTTCTGTATTTAGGGTTTTAGGAGGGGGTTTAGGGGTATCGGATGGTTTCCATCGTACATGGATCACGTCGATGCGCCAAAAACACGAAGATGAAGTCATATATATTTAACACATAAATTTAAAATTACATGAAGATCACGTTGATGACACAAACAAATTAATTACATGAAGATCAAGTTTTCCCGGTTCCAGGTACTTAATTACATGCGGATCAGTATTACATGGAGGCATACTAATTATGTATTATAGTGGTACTCTCCTGTATCAGGTATGACCTCCGCAAGGTAAAATCCCGCCAACTCCTCCGCAATGGCTTTGAAGCGGGTCTCCAATGGTAGCTTGCAGCGCTTTTTTGCCAACTTTAAAAGAATAAGATCAAAATAAATACATGAGTTGTGTGTGTATACATATATATATGAAATGAATGAAACTCAGCACAACTGATGGTAAAACATAACGCTGTGAATAATGTTTACGTACCTCTTTACTTCTTTTGCCCTCGAATTTCTCGCAGGTCAGAACTTGTATGTACTCGCAGACGAAGTATCCACAGTAATTAGTTCCCTGTGGCTGTACCGCGCAAGACTATAGAAGAATTGAATTCAATCAAATAATAATCAAGTATGACAATGGTGCGTGGACCTAGGTAGTACTACTTACCTGGTTCAGACGCCATGTCAGCTTCGGTGTCCATTGACCGGGTTCTTCCTTGATGAACTCTTTCCAAACGCTGCCCGACAAATAAAATTAACAAAAGAGTTATTAATGACTTGATATCAGAAATGAACGAAAGAGGCGATAAGAAATGAAATTACTTTGCGAGCATATCAAAACATGTCTTGTATTCTTCAGGATCTTTCCTTAATGAGTCAAGGACATGAATATCTCCATCGTGAATTTAATGACGAGAAGAATAAAGTGGAACCTGCACGTGTTTATATACACAGTCATGCATAACTCGTCAGTTAAACTTAACATCGGGTGAGCAAAATAGAATGTGTAGAAGAGACAGTAACACTCACTTGAAGTTGTAAGGCCATAATATAGTCTTTTTGTCACGGTGTTGCTTGAAATAGCTTAGCAAATCCCCCGGTGTGTCCTTGTTATACAAGGGATCTTCTATGGTGACTACATGATATTTATCGGGGTCAATCCACCCAAAGTCATTGTTTTTTTTCCTTTTCAAGTCGAGCATCTTCATTCTGCAAAATATAGCGCACAAAAGATTATAGTGAGGATAATTACAGACAATGAACGAGCTGAGGTAAAGACTTAAATTACAGAAATAAATCACTTACAGACAAAAGGAACTGATGATAGATTTGTCGAGGGCCCGGATATTGTATAACTGAAAAAGTTCGGTAAATTCAACGGACACAGCGTATTGTAGTTGGCAGTAGTGCCCTTCCTTAACTCCCACAGCAGACTGACATTCCCCTCTTTTACGGCTTTCTTGTACCAGGTATGCAACTCACGCATTTTTGTTGATAACCTGCCGTCGACCAAATTTTCCCCGGGAACATATTTTCTTACTACTTCAGCGATGGCGTAATCGGTTGACGAACCTATTTGTTGTGGAGTACATTGCGCTTCGCGGCAATACGGTGTATTTCTTTTGCGTCAAACACCTTGAGGGGGGGACCGATTGTACTTCTTGTTGTCCGAGCTGGGGAACTTCTTTACCTTTTTTCGGCGGCGGGACCTCCATCAGATCGTCATATGACTTGCTAATATAACGCTCATAGTCTGATGGCGGCGATGGTGGAGGGTTATATAGGTTATCGACGGTTCGATTACACGCCTCCGGAGCGATGCCGGCGGTAAATTTTGGCTCGGGCACTTTCGGTGCAAAGAATGCTGCATTATAGGCCTTCACGGCGGCGGCGTTTTCCTCGACAGTTTTATCCCATGGTAACTTCTCAGGAGGCGGCGGTGTTTTCTGCTTTGTAGGTCTCCTCCTAATCGGCGAACCGACCTTGCGCTTCCTCGGGAGAAACTTAACAGGCTGTTCCTCACGCGGCGGAGATCGAGATGGACTCGAGCTCATGACGTCCCTTTCTTCCAGTTCCGGGCTTTGCTGATGAGGTGGACTGCCACAAGGAGGAGTCGATGGCCTTGACAAGACGATGTATTTCTTGTTCCACAGGGCAAAACCACGATAGACTTCTCCCAATTCGTCTCACCGTCAACTCCAGGAATCTCAAGAGACAATGTGTGCATACCCGGCAGAATTTCATCCACGCCGACACGAGCATAGCCCGCTGGAATGTCACCAGTATGGTAGCTTGCTTCGGGTCCATTTGGTAAAACATAGCCGATTGCCACCTTCATGGATATGTTCACAAATGGCATATGTAGCTCACAATCTGTCCTCTCCGTGACATCATCCACGGCGTAGTGAGCATCGACTTCTAGTTGCGTGGAACCCACGCTGCTTTTAAGCTGAGATCGGTCGGCATTGGCTTGAGGATCTTCTAGCTGCTGTTGACGGCTGCTGTTGAGACAACTTTTGCTGATTAAGTTCCATGAGCTGCTGCACCTTTTGTTCCAATTCCGCTAGCCGTTCTTCACCCTTCTTCTTCTTTCTTGCACGGCTTCTATAACTATCAGCGCACTCCGGAAACCCAATCTTCACGGTGACACCGCCGGGTTGGCCTCGTAATCGTCCAACGTGTTCAGGATTACCCAGGGCCCGTGACAGCTCGTCGTCCTCTCTATCGGGTTTGTACACACCCCGGCGAGCTTCATCTATTGCAACTACAAGCTTCGGGAGGATTTCTTCTACTTTTTCCTTCCATCTTCCGACTGCAACAATCAGCCCTGTTTGCTCGTCCAAATATGCACCATGCGCGAACATCCAGAATTTGGACCTCTCGGGCCAGTGTAGTGTCTGTGGGGGATCCCTTTAGCAAGCAGTCTGGCTTCAGCGGCTAACCACTTAGGAATGGCGGACCTGTAGCCACCTGTCCCCAACCTATGGTGGTATTTCTTCTTCGCAGCATTTGCCTTATTTTTCTCCGATCGGGCCACAGCCGTAGCCGATTTCTTATACGCCTTAAACGCGGTCCAGTCATCTTGTATCTTCACTAGTGTTCGGCCAGTTCCGGAACTTCCACTGAAATCTGGATCTTCATTTTCATATTTTTTCCATATTGTTTTCTTCCAGTTCCGGAATTGTTCGGCCATCTTCGAAAGAGTCCACTGCTTGAGTTTCTCCTTCTTGATTGCAGAGGCATCTTCCGGGAGGTTAAAATGTGACAAGAGTGTGTCATATATCAAATCTTTTGTAACCTGGTGGACATAGCAGGGGTCATCGTCGTTTGCGGCCGCCGGCTTATGCCATTCTGGTATGGTGATCGGGAGCATGTCCCTAACAATAGCTCCAGCTTGATTTATGAATTTACGGCGGTTCTCTTTGGGTTCCAGCGGGTCGCCGTTATCAGCGATTACATAGATCGGTAACTTTGGCTGATCGCTCGACATCCTTTTCGTGCCGCCTCGAGGTTTAAACTTATTAGCCGATTTGCTCGATCCGGAGGGCTAAAAGAAAAATAATGCGTTAATAAGTGCAATACAAATCAATTAATGAATGTAGTGATCAACAAAATAGCCTTAATAATGCGTTAATAAGTGCAATACAAATCTCCACCTCGTCGGCTCTTCTTCCTTCGGACTCAATTCCCTCACCAGAGTCCATCAGAAATTGTGAGGTGAAATCCTCATCATCTTCTCCACCGGCATCGGTTCCACCGCCGACATCTTCTCCACCGGCATCTTCTCGATCGGGATCAATTGGATTGGCATCCTCATATATCTGTTCCATAATTAAGTCTTCATTCTCCTCGTCTCGCACATAGTTAGGATCCATAGCTCAATGTCCCTGCAATCAATAAAATTTGCATCTATAAAATTGCTACACAACAATTTGCTAATTTTTCTAAATTTGCTAACTATAAAATTGCTACTATAAAATTGCATCTATAAATTTGCATCTACAAAATTGCTACTATAAAATTTCACTAAGTCCTAAAACAGTTAAAAGATACATTTTCTCTCTATTTAATTTTCCTATCTAGATTCCTTTTCTGGATGCATTTCTTGCTTGTCATCCATATTTGTGGTGAGTACTGATTTATAAAAATCATCTCACTCAAATTGGAATTTCCTAAATTTTCTAAATATGCATCTAAAATTTTCTAACTTAGCCAAAAATTTCTAACTTAGCAAAAATTTCTAACCTAAATAGCAACAATTTAAATAGCAAATTTGCATCCAAATTAACTTTGCTAACTTATCCAATTTTACTAACCTAGCTAAACTAAGAAAAAAAATTGCATCTAAAAATTGCTAACACATTGTTAAATTTGCTAAATTTTCTAACACATTTGCTAAATTTTCTAACACATTGTCTAAATTTGCTAAATTTTCTAACACAAATTAACTACAAACTACCTAAAAAACCTACCTACATTGCTAAAATTTTTAGAATAAAAAAATTGCATCTCTCACCTTCAGGAGATGTACGGCCGGAGTAGGAGGAGGAGGCTCCTGCAGCGGCGGCCCGTGGGAGAGGGAGAGGCTAGGGGCGGCGCTGGCCCGCGGAGGCGGCGGGGCGGCGACGGCGTAGGAGGAGGGCCTCGGGCGGCACGTGGAGGCGGCGGGCCTCGGACACGACGCGGCGGAGGAGGAGGGCCTCGGGCGGCGGGGCGGCAACGGCGGAGGAGGAGGGCTTCGGGCGGCGGGGCGGCAACGGCGGAGGAGGAGGCGGCCTCGGGCGGCGGAGGAGCGGACGGCACGGCGGAGCAGGGCTTCGCCGTCTCGGGGGCGTCAGCGGCGTCGGAGGCGGAGAAGAGGCAGAGACGAGGCGGAGAAAATTCGAAGTTGTGAAAAAATTTGGGCAGAACCACAGAAAACGCCGCGAAACAGACCTTTAGTCGCGGTTCCAGCTACGAACCGCGACTAAAGACCCTTTAGTCGCGGTTCGTAGCTGGAACCGCGACTAAAGGTCGAATTTCGACCGCCCAAAATTTAGCGCGCCAAGCCCACAGCCTTTAGTCGCGGTTCGTGGATAGAACCGCGACTAAAGGTCTTTTTCCTGTTTTCTTTGTTTCCTTTTCCTTTTGTTTCCTTTTCCTTTTTGTTTGCTAATAATGTATGGAGCTTAATTAACTATTTAAAGTAAAATGCAAACATATTTCCTCGGATTATGAAGTCAAATTTAATAAATGCTCAAATTGGTGAATATTTTGATATAATCATAATGTAATTCCTCGGATTATGAAGTTAAATAAAATATTTGTGCCAAATAAACATATTATATCATTTTGTTTACTAATAGAATGTTTGAAATAATATGAATTTATATCTATTTACTTATGTTTTCTCTAGTTTCTCTAGTTAAATAAAATATTTGTGCCAAAATTTGTCACAGTTTTTTCCGCCTAATTTTTTCCCGCCACCGTCTTATGCCAAATTTCTTCCCGCCACCTTTTCCCGCACATTTTTTTCGCGCCACCGTTTCCCGCCCAATTATTTCCTGCCGGTTGTTCTATAAAATCCAGTCGAAGGTATGCATGATACTCACTTGAGCGCAAGCATGGTGTGTATTGGTCCTTGCGAGAAGTGCGTGTCCGGGTTTCACATTTCCGCATCCGAGCATTCGCAAGGCTTTCGAGCAATTTGAAGGTAGATGGTAGGGTAGTTCCAATTGAAGAAATTTTGCACACTGAGAGTCATCTCGCTTTGCTTGGGGCGAAGCTATGCCGCGATGGGTTTCCGTATAGGACCCCGCTGCAAATTCGTGCAGAAATGCTCAGGCTTGCAGATAAGTTTGACAGGAAAGTTACGAATAGTCCGTTCTACCGAACTGAAGCTGACCGTGCTTCGTACGGTCGTTCATGTCTCTGGGTAGTTGACAGCGATGATGACGACAATTTCATGCCGTCGTCAAAGGAAAGGAGGGTTGAAGCACTGAGCAAAGGCAAGGAGAAGAAGGCTGAAGCATCGAGCAAGGGCAAAGGCAAGAAGGCTGAATCTTCGTCCAAGGGCAAAGGCAAGAAGGCAGAATCTTCGTCAAAGGGCAAGGGTGGCAACACGGCGGATGGTGCAGGCTGCATCGATGGGAGATAGGTAGAGTCTTTGTTTTACTTGTGTTGTATCGTAATTTGCAGTTGTACCTTAATTTGTTCTATCCAGTATTTAGAACTAGTGAAGTTGTAATGTAGATCTCTAGTTGTATGTTACATTAATTTATCGATTCAATGTGGGATGTTTCGTATCAATTATAATATGCCTCGTACATAGATAATAATATGTCTCGTACATAGATAATAATATGTCTCATTCAGACGAACATAAATATGAATATGTCTCACATACAAATAGATATGGTTTTTCTAAGCCCGCCTTTAGTCCCGGTTGGTAACACGGATCGTGTGTTTCTTTCAAACGCTTCTGAGCCGTTGGATCAGGGGTGTGTTTCTTTTGAGGGCTTGTGAGCCGTTGGATTTTTAGAACTAGTCCCGGTTGGTAACACCAACCGGGACTAATGTAGTATGCCCAATCAGGAAGAAGCACACGGATCGTGTGCTTCCTTCCAGCGCTTGTGAGCCGTTGGATCAGCGGTGTGTTTCTTTCGAACGCTTCTGAGCCGTCGGATCAGCACTATCACGACCACTTCGTAAGCCATGCGACCCTATATATAGCCACCTCCTCAGAAGGTTACTCACTCACACAAAACATTCCAGCGTCACTCGGAGAGGCATCTTTGGGCAACCAGCGGCAAGAGGTCTCTGATGACCTGCGACCGTTCCAAACGGTTGCAGATCATCAGAGACGTCTTGCAGGACGGTTGTAGAACATCAGAGATGTCTTGCCGAACGGCACACAACTAGCGTCTACCTTTGCCACCGAATCCAATGGTTGGATTTAGCCTACCTGATGGCATGTTCCCTGGCATTATTGTGTTCGTCCTTGTTCACCGGCCAGCCATTGGAGCCACCTCACGTAGGACGGTGAATAAGGACAACACAACGACGCTGTTGGAAACACAAGCCCTCAGGTAGGTTGAATCCAACCACTGGATTAGGGTGACACAATGATTTATTGACACAATGATGAATCAACGACCACGCGATGATTTGCAGTATACAAAGCATTCGGATTTCCGTCATGCAGCCCTACGGTGCATTTGATATGCAGTCACTCACGATGCACCGTAGGGCTGTATGACGGGGAAACCGTGTGTTTTGGTCAGTTTTGCTTATATATAAGGAGGCTCCACACCGCCCTCCGTCCCCTACCCAGGGTGCTGCCCTCTCCCTCCCCTACCTAGGTGTTTGATCAAATTTTCCCCTCATTTTTTCAGATCTCGGCGACAATGTCCGGCCTGTTGGATGCGAGGGGCGATGTCCGGGACTGGGCTCCGTCGATGTATTATGGTTAAATAAAAATGGACCCGGGCTATGTAACTGGATTAAATAAAGATATATGCGTGATACTTCTGAGTTTACAGTTCTCTTCTGATTTTTTAGAACACAGTTACATAAAAGTTGAATACATTATTACACATCACCAACAACATCCCTATCTAGTCTTCACGTTTTCTTCGTGTGTGTCCCTTTCTTCTGATTGCGCCGTAACCAAGGACAATCTTCTTCATTTAACTTGATGCTTGGGTCAATTTTCACTTTGAAGGGCGGAATTTCATGAAACTTATCGTAATCTTCTGACATGTCTGTCTTGTCCTCCACTCCCACGATGTTTCTTTTCCCTGAAAGAACTATGTGGCGCTTTGGCTCATCGTATGATGTATTCGCTTTCTTATCTTTTCTTTTTTTTGTTCGGGTAGACATGTCCTTCACATAGAAAACCTGAGCCACTTCACTGGCTAGGACGAATGGTTCGTTCTCGTACTCAACATTCTTGAGATCCACTGTAGTCATTCCATACCGTGGGTCTACCTCTACCCCGCCTTGTAGGTTGAACCATTTGCACTTGAACAAAGGGACCTTAAAAGAAGGTCCATAGTCAAGTTCCCATATCTGCTCTATGTAACCATAATATGTTTCCTTTTGCCCATTGCAGTCTGTTGCATCAAAGCGGACACCACTGTTTTGGTTGGTGCTCTTTTTATCTTGGTCGACCGTGTAAAATGTATTTCCATTTATCTCGTACCCTTGAAAAGTCAATATAGTCGAAGATGGTTGCTTGGCCAACAAGTATAGCTGTTCTCCAACATTGGTGTCATTAATGAGACGTTGTGTAACCAACTGCCGAAAGTCTTCATGTGTTCTCCATCAATACGATCTTCATGTTGCTCTGGGTATTTGGAGCGTAAAATATTCCTGTGTTCCACGATATACGGAGCCACCAAGCTGGAATTATGTAGAACTGTGTAGTGTGCTCGAGTGAAAGAAATCCCATCTTGACATAGTGTTGCTTTTTTCCCTAGCGTGCCTTTTCCACGCAGTCTCCCCTCATGCCGCGATTGAGGAACACCAATCGGCTTTAGATCAGGAATAAAGTCAACACAAAACTCAATGACCTCCTCCGTTCCATAGCCCTTGGAGATGCTTCCTTCTGGCCTAGCACGGTTATGAACGTATTTCTTTAAGACTCCCATGAACCTCTCAAAGGGGAACATGTTGTGTAGAAATACAGGACCGAGAACAAAAATCTCTTCGACTAGGTGAACTAGGAGGTGCGTCATAATATTGAAGAAGGTTGGTGGGAACACCAACTCGAAGCTGACAAGACATTGGACCACATCCTTCTGTAAATTTGGTAGAGAAAGTGGATTGATCACCTTCTGAGAAATTGCATTGAGGAATGCACATAGCTTCACAATGGGTACTCGAACATTTTCTGGTAGAAGCCCCCTCAATGCCACCGGAAGTAATTGTGTCATAATCACGTGGCAGTCATGAGACTTTAGGTTTTGAAATTTTAGCTCTGCCATGTTAATTATTCCCTTTATATTCGACGAGAAGCCAGATGGAACCTTCATACTGCTAAGACATTCAAAAAATATTTTCTTCTCTTCTTTCGTAAGAGCGTAGCTCGCAGGACCTTGATGATTCTCTGAATGAGCGCCGTCTCGTTCCATCGTACGTTGATGGGCCTGCCTTGCTTGTGGTGTATCTTTTGACTTTTTCCCATACACGCCCAAGAAGTTTAGCAGGTTCAAGCAAAGATTTTTTGTCACATGCATCACGTCGATTGCAGAGTGAACCTCTAGCATTATCCAGTAGGGCAGCTCCCAAAATATAGATTTCTTCTTCCACATGGGTACGTGGTTGAGAGCGTCATTCGGAACAGATAGACCGCCAGGACCCTTCCCAAAGATTACTTTTAAATCCTTGACCATATCATGTATAACAGAACCAGAAGGGCGGGTAGGCTTCGGCCGACGATCTTCCTCACCTTTGAAATGTCTGCCGCCTTTCTTTCTCAAGGGATGGTTGTTTACAAGAAATCGACGATGGCCCAGGTACACATTCTTGTTACTAAATGTATACTTTCAGTCTCACCTAAACAGTGCGTGCATGCATTGTATCCCTTGTTTGACTGTCCTGAAATGTTACTAAGAGCAGGCCAATCATTGATGGTTACAAACAACAGCGCTCGTAGGTCAAATTCCTCTTGTTTGTGCTCATCCCACACACGCACACCTTCTTCACGCCACAACTGTAAAAGTTCTTCAACCAATGGCCTCAGGTACACATCGATGTCGTTGCCAGGTTGCTTCGGGCCTTGGATGAGCACTGGCATCATAATGAACTTCCGCTTCATGCACAGCCAAGGAGGAAGGTTATAGATACATAGAGTCACAGGCCAAGTGCTATGACTGGAGCTCTGCTCTCCAAAAGGATTAAATCCATCTGTACTTAGACCAAATCTTAAGTTCCTTGCGTCATCTGAAAATGTCGGGAACTCTCTGTCGATTTTTCTCCACTGCGACCCATCAGCGGGGTGTCTCACCAGATGGTCTTTCTTACGGTCTTCTTTGTGCCATCGCAACAACTTGGCATGATCTTTGTTTTGAAACAAACGTTTCAACCGTGGTATTATAGGAGCATACCACATCACCTTGGCAGGAACCCTCTTCCTTGGACAACCGTGCTCGCCCTCAACATCACCAGGGTCATCTCGCCCAATCTTATACCGCAATGCACCGCATACAGGACAAGCATTCAAATTTGCGTACTCACCGCGGTAGAGGATGCAGTCATTAATGCATGCATGTATCTTCTGCACCTCTAATCCTAGAGGGCAGACCACCTTCTTTGCTTCGTACGTACTAGAGGGCAATTCGTTATCCTTTGGAAGCATCTTCTTAAATATTTTCAGCAAATTTTCAAATCCCTTGTCAGAAGTACCATTCTCTGCCTTCCATTGTAGCAATTCCAGTGTGCTACCCAACTTTTTCTGGCCATTTTCGCAATTTGGATACAGCAATTTGGTGTGATCAGCTAACATGCGCTCCAACTTCAACCTCTCGTTTTCACTTCCACAGTCCATTTGTGCATCACGAATGGCCCGACGAAGATCATCGTCGGGCTCATCAACAATGGGATCTTCTTCAACAATGGGATCTTCTTCAACTATGGGATCTTCTTAACTTCGAACATAGGATAGTTGTCATTATCCTCTTCTTCTTCATTGTCTTCCATTATAACCCCTCTTTCTCCGTGCTTGGTCCAACAATAATAACCAAGCATGAAACCATTCCGCAACAGGTGGCCGTGAATAACTGATGAGCGAGGTGATCCTTAATATTCTTACAAAGACTGCATGGACAACATATAAAACCATTTGTCCGCTTGTTTGTCTCAGCCACACGGAGAAACTCATGCATGCCATTAATGAACTCGGGACAGCGTCGGTCACCGTACATCCATTGCCGTCTCATCTGCATTATATAAGTATATCAAAAACCATTATATATATATACTACATCGATCATGAATAGATAAGTGACCAAATTAATTAATACAAGTTCATCAAGCAAAGTAGAGTAGTGACCAAATCTAATACATAGTTCTCATAAACATACATCAATTGAAACTAACATACAATTATCTAAAGAATTTAAATCCAACAACAAATGCGATCAGAATCGCAACTAAGGTAATTATTGAACCAACAGCATAATGATACCAAGCCTCCTGACTAATGGCATATTTTCTAATCTTTTTAAGCTTGACGCGCATTGCATCCATCTTCCTCTCGTTAGCAGCGACGACGTCGGCAAGCTTGACCCGTGAGCATCGACGATGTCGGCAATCTCAAGTCCAATACCATCTTCTCTTCCAGGCATTGGAGACGAAGATCTTCACTTATCTTCAATTTTGCTTTTAAATCGTTGTTTTCTTTTTCTAAAAACTCGACAATAGGGTCGGCTGGAATTTCCGGTTCAACTACCTCCTAAATAGAAATATATATGTCAAGTTACTCGTCATGATTGTGATAAACACGAAACGAAACAAATAGTTATAAAAATATACCACATCCGAATCATAGACCGGACGAGGGCCGACGGGGACGGATATCAAAACCATGACACTATACATATAAAAAAAATATAAGAAAATTATACAGGAAATAACTATGCATTTAAATCATACAAGTAATTTTTTTAAAATAAAAGATAAAAAAGAGGCTCACCGGATGACAAGACGGCGCGGGCTATCGACGGCGGTGCGGACGGGGACGGGACGACACTAAAACCTACAAATCATAATTTAGTTTAATTGAGCTCAAATTGCATACAAAACAAAACAAATCCCTAACTTAGACATTTCATCAAACACCTAGCTAGCACTAGAAATGTGAAATGAGCTAAATGAGCTAAACAAGCAACAAAACGAGCGCCGGAAGAATGGATGAAGCTGTGCTAACCTCGGGGTGAAATCTTGACAAATGATGAACAAAATGGGGATGAACTTGACCTAGGGAAGGGAAATGGAGAGAAAATGGAGATGAAACCCGAGCTGCAGAAATGAAGCCAGTGGCTCGGGGAGGAAGATGATATAGGAAAGAACTTTTAGTCCTGGTTCTAGCAAAGAACCGAGACTAAAGGTCTACCTTTGGTCCCGGTTCCAGCCTAGAACCGGGACTAAAGGTTCTCGCGCGGGCCCCGGCCTCTGCGGCGGCGTGTGGTGGACCTTTAGTCCCGGTTCGTGTCTGGAACCGGGACTAAAGGTCCGAGACGGCCGTTGTAGCCGTTGGAAAAGGCTAAATCGAACCTACTAGTACCGGTTCCTAACCGGTACTAATGCTCGAAACCTATTGCCCCTTTTCTACTAGTGTCCTCCTGCTCCTGCGTCCGCTACCGCCACCACCACGGACACAGCGGCGCGTCAGCGCCATCGTCGCTGAACTAGTCGCACTGGAACGACGTCTAGTACTGCCGCACGTACGTCCTCTGGTACGCGTACGCCAAGACGGTGGCGGAGCGGGAGGCGTGGCGCCACCACCACGGACACGGAGGCACGGCGGCCCCGTCGTCGCTAAACGAGTTGCACTGGAGCGACGCCGTCGCTAACTGTTAGGTAGTACAGGGTGCCCGATTTGCAGGTTCAGCAAGAGCGCAAATGGAGTTTGATTGCGCTCACGAAGACGACTACGACCTCATAGTGTAAGAAAACTGCCGTTCGATTGAAAATAATACTCTCTCCGTGACTCCGTCCAAAAATTAACTGATGAGTATGTGGTTGCCCAAACTTATGTAGAGGGCTTGGGCAGTCTGCAGCAGCTTGGGGTTAATTAGGCTGGAGGCTTTAATTTGCTGTACTGAAGATGTGTTGCATGGTTTCGTTGTGTGATCAGTGTATGAATTTTTAATTTTGGGCCAGAGGCCCTGGATGTCTTTGGCAGAGGTACTCCACAAGCATAAAAATATGTGAGCTAATAATCTCGCAGCATATCTGAATGAACCTTTTGCGGAACAGTTGAACGATTTAGCGTCAGAACTCCACTCACATGTGCACTGATTGCAACCACAGGTGCCGAGTAAACGGAATGCCATAACCGATGCCGTAAACCAAGCAGAGTGACGACAAATTGCAGTTTTTTTTAATTTTAACCGAAAACTACAATATGCTGGCACGTTTGTCGTCGGTAGGTTCTCCTTATGAATCTACCTGCGTAGGATCCCCTAAAAGGGAGTCGCAGTTATACAGTCTTACAAATGGCTATCTTCTATGATCCATCACAGTTAATCCAAGCAATCAGGTAGGTTCAGCCTGGGGCTAAAGAGTAAGTAGAACTTCAGAGACATTGCACTACAACTACCTACACTAGTGGAAACAGGACCATCGGTTTGGCCCTTTCGTCCCGGTTCCCTTACGAACCGGTACCAATGGGGGCACTAGTCCCGGTTCGAATGCCCGGGGCGCCGGCCAGATCTAGTCCCGGTTCGTAAGAGACCTCTAGTCCCAGTTCGTGATACGAACCGGTACTAAAGGGTCGCGGCAGGCGGCCGCAGAGGTGGGGCCAGCGCAAGATGGACCTTTAGTACCGGTTCATGATAAGAACCGGGACTAATGCTCTCCCTATATCATCTTCCACCCCCCGGACTAGCCATGGCCATTTTTTGAGCTCGAGTTCGTCAACATTTTATCATCTATTTCCACTCCCGAGCTTGAGTTCGTTCCCATTTTTTGCCACCATTTGTCAAGATTGACGGCGCCCCATCTATCCAAGGTTAGCACTTCCGGCGTTGGTACTTTAGCTCATTTCGTTGTTAGATTAGCTCATTTCATTTTTCTAGTGCTAACTAGGTGTTTGATGAAATGACTAAGTTATGGATTTCATTTGTTTTATATGCAATTTGAGCTCAAATTAAAGTATGATTTGTGAATTTTAGTGTCGTCCGGTCCCCGTCCTCACCGCCGTCGATCGTCCCGCGTCGTCCCGTCAGCGGCACCACCGCGGTGAGCCTCTTGTTTTTATCTTTTATTTATAAAAAACTTACATATATGATTTAGATGCATAGTTATTACTTCTATAATTTTCTTATGTTTTATTATTTGTACAGTGTCATGGTTTTGATATCCGTCCCCGTCGGCCCTCGTCCGATCTATAATTCAGATGTGGTATACTTTTATAACTTTTAGTTTCATTTCGTTTTATGACAATTATGCCGACCAACTTGACATAGATATTTTATTTAGTAGGTAGTTGAACCGGAAATTCCAATCGACCCTCTAGTCGAGATACTAAATTTATTAGAAAAAGAAAACAATGATTTGAAATCAAAATTGAAAAGAAGTGAAGATCTTCGTCTCCAATGCCTAAAAGAGAAGATGAAATTTGACTTCAAGCTTGCCGACGTGTTTTAATACCTGATCGAGGTGTGATCGAGGTGTTTTAATACCAGATCATGCACATGCCTCCACCTGATCAGGACACCTAGAGCACCCGGTGGATGCTGGACAGATGCGGGGACGAGCCGGTGGATGCTGGACAGCGGCGGGGACCAGAAGCTAGACAAATGCAAGTATTGAATGTTGAGATCGACCAAGCTGTAGGAACCCGTGCAATGGTTTTCCCCCTTGCCGGCGACTGAGCGGTTGGAGCTTCATGCACAGGCCGGGGAGCTCGCCTCGCCGTCACGGAAGAGCCCGGCGCCGCTGCGGCCGCTCGCGTCGCCGTCGGCCGGCCGACAATGCGATGGGGAATTCAAGATTTTTTTAACACAATCAAGTGACCTGGATTCCTCGTGCCGCCCCACGTCAGCGCGTAGACCCTTTTCCATAGGTAGAACTTGCCCGTGGCAAGATGGTTAGGAGGGTGGTTATACCCCAGCCCACTAGAGTTCAAATCCTAGATTTCACATTGGTGTTTCTCATTTTGGTGGAATAATCTTCAGTGGGAGACGACGTTCCCGTCGACAGCGAGACACCTGTGGTGACTTCGTCAATCTCGAGACTCGGGTCTGCGTGTGTGCGTTCATTGGGACGAATGTGTGCACGTGTATGTGTGTTGTACGAGCCCCCACACACGCCGGTAATAGGAGTGTAACTGGCGTGCCACCACATGCCAGTGATTGGAATTCGTAGATTTTTTTAAAAAAATACGTCGCCATATACGACAGCGTATACGTCGTCGTATACGTCGCTGCCATGCTCAGAATGCGCCGACGCCGCCGCCGTCGTCATGGGTGGAGCTAGTCCGTCGTTGTGCGCTGCTGCCGTCGCCGTGCGCCGCTGCCGTCGACGCTGGCGAGCTCTGGTCGTCAACACCAGCGAGCACCTACTCGTCATGGAAGCTCTGCTTGCCGTGGCCGAGGTCGAGGCTCTGCTCGCCGTGGCCGCGACTCTGCTTGCCGTGGCCGAGGCCCTGCTCGCCATGAAGGCTCTGCTTGCTGTGACCGAGGTCCCCCTTCTGCGCGTCTTCGCCGCGTCGCTGCCGGTGGGCGGTGCGAGTGAGGACGAAACAGAGAGAACAATTAACCACGGCGGCCGGCAGTAGCAGGTCGTGGAGGCGCTGGGTCGCTGGGAGGTGGCGTCCCAGGCGGTGCAGAAGTTCGTCGCGGACGTCCGTGGCCTCCTGCCGCCGGGCGACCCAGGCGGTGCCGGAGGTCGTCGGGCGGTCGTGTAGTGGCAGCGGCGGCGCGGGCCGTTGGCCGGAGGTGGATGGAGCTCAGGAACTGGCGACCGGCGGCGTCGCGCGAGCGTCAGCGGCGGCCAATCGAGGCTTCACACGAGCGTCAGCGAAGGACGCGGCCGAGCGTGCGCTGCTTGCGCCGGCGCCGGCAACGATAGAAGAATATGACAAAGGAAGATACGGGAGAGAGTATTAGGTGGACAACGTTGTGGTCCTTCAGTTCAGCCTGGCACACAAGAGCACCTGGCCCCAATGACACGTGGGCCTATGAGTCTACTTTTTCAAACAAAAACCATAGCTGGTGTATGCCACGTCAACAAACCATGAGAGGTACCCATCGGACGGCTTGGATTACTCTCTGTTACAGGTCAGCGACGATCGATCATGTCTGTACAAAACCAAGAGATAGGCCGGCATGGGCTCACGCCAGTTATTTATCCTGATCCACCCGCCGGTAATTGGCGTGCAACGAGCTCCGCACGCCGGTGATTCCCACATATTACTGGCGTGGGTAGATGGCGCACGCCGGTGATTATTTTTGGAATTAGAACCGGGGTGAGTTTTGCTTACCAGCCCGTGATTAGATGCCGGCTATAAGCAGTTTCCTTGTAGTGACCGTCGCATGCTCGCACAAGTAGAGCCACGTATTTTCGCTGCCCTCGCTGCCGTTAGACTTGTGGAAGGCCCGCTCCGCCCCCATGGCGCACGGCATCAACTCCAGAGGCACACCGTGGCTCAACACGTGGTAGAGCCCTCCCTCCGCTGATTTAAAGTGATTTTACTTCTTCTTCTGATATAAAAAAGAAAATTACAAAAAGAAAAAGGGACAATTAAGTGTAGTTTGAAAATCATGATTCTGTTGGTTGTTAATCATTATGAAAAACATTAATAGACATCGGATTGGGACCCTCCTCCTTTATCCGGGCTTGGGACCGGCTATGCAGTAATATTAAGGATATACTTAACATTAATATCATAGGCGGAGTTCCCCCGTCCCCCACACCCTAAAAATCCACCCAACAACCGAACCAAAAGAAAAATAAAAACTAAAACATATGGAAGCAGTAAATAAAATAAAAATCAGCAAACACCTAACACCTTTTTTTGTATTTTTTCTTGAAGCACACAGCAAGAACATGCTAAAAAAAGCAAAAAAATAAATACTTTTTACCTTTCTTTTTGAGAAATGGGAAAATAATTTGAGAAATAATAACTAGTAATCAAGCAAAATAAGAGAGCACAATACTATTTTTTTGGTTCTTTTCCATGTATATGTTTTTTCGTTTTTGTTTTGTATAAGTAAGCAAAGAAAATAACTCAATGGGTAACAAGTTTCTGATCGATGCTACAGATGGCGATCTGCAGCTGTGCATCTCCAATAGGCAATGAGAACCTATACATATAACAAATGTGTCACATGAAATAAGCATGGCTATATGAATTAGCAAAGTAGAAATAAACGACCTAGTGCGTACGTACGTATGTATATTCTGTAAACCTTTAAACAGGAAAGAAATATGTGTACGTACCGTGAAGGTTCTTCATTCCTCCTCATTCAGACTACCCCGAGTAGTAGTATATATCGTCATCAGCAGCGTCTTCCCAAGTAGAAAACAATAAAGCTTGTCAATCAGACATGCATGCATAAAGGCGTCAGGGAGGGAAATTAATTAGAAACATGGTTGTTATTTACGTACCTTGAGGTATGTACGGGCTGAAGGAGATCTTAAAGGTGGGATGGTTAGGATGGGCGCGCAGCGCGTTCGCCAGCGCAGCCTCCGCTTGCTTGGCCTCCCCGACCGTCACTCCGGCACGGAAGAAGTCGACGACGGCGTGCCCAAGGGACGGCAGGTTCTCCATGCCCAGGTCAGAACAATCACCATCGTTGCCCACAGATAGCTCATTTATGGCCTGCATACCCATATAGAGGGTAACTCTTTCAACCTTGGGCATGGCTCCCGTCTTGAACACGACGTGGCCCGGGGACTGGAATAAATGAGCAACGATGTCAAACAACGGAACCCATCAACGCCGACAAGTAGCACCCCGCTCCAGCGCACCAGCGACAAGCTAAGAACAAGTAGAGCCGGTAACCTTCCAAGGATATCCAGATCCTCCTGCCGTGCTTCCTCGACAAAGATTTCTAACTTGGAGAGTTGCGACAGATGTGATGGGTCCCTCCTTATCCATGCTGGAAGCACTTTAAATTGCATGTAGCCGAGAAGACAAATCTTGAGACTCCGGGGTGGCATCCAACGTTCCCCAAAAAGATCCAGTCCTTCCATACTCTCGTCTCCGTAGTAAACAATTACTAATCTTTGGATGTTGCACATCTTACCTAGCGACTCCAAAAGAGCTTCCTCTAGCTGCAAGTTCCAGTTCTTAAACCAAATTCCAAGTTCCATCATTTCTTCCATGCAACCAAGCTCTTTCAAAATGCTGATAGAGTCACAATTGATCCAATTCAAAACTTCCATGGATGTTAGGTGTCCCAACCCATCTGGAATCCTATTATGGTCACGATCAACCAAGAGGCACATCAATCTTGTCAGTTTAATAATAGTCAATGGCAGTTCCACCTCATCATTTTCTTTCAAATCTAGCACCTGCAAAAACTGCAACTTTCCAATTTCTTCCGGCACCTTGGTAATTCCTGTTTGGGCTAGACTTAGGTACCTCAAGTGCAATATACTTCCCAGGTCCCCAAGTTTTATATGGCTATTATCACCAAGATCACATCTAGACAAATCCAATACACGTAAAACAATAAAGCTTGACAAAGACGGCACTAGATAAATACCAGGTCCAAATGTAGCAATGGACCTTACTGTAGACACACTCTCAGCTTTAAGAGGCTTTCTCTGAAGTTCTCTTTTCTAGCATCCTGTAGGGACAGCCTGCGGACATTGCTAAGAGAAGCCATGCTATCATCAGTGCCATTCACTATAGTAACAAAGTTGTCTACGCTAGCCAAGGAAGAAATTAGATCTAGAACCATATCGTGAACCTGACATGCTTCTACCTTGCCAATTATGTTATCATACACCAGCATGATCATGTTTCTATTCACGAGCTCATAGAAATAGGTTTCTCCAATCTCAAAGAGACTAGTTTTTCCTTTTTTAGATTTGATAAAACCTTCGGCAATCCACATCCATATCAACCTATCTTTTCTGATCTCATGATCCTCTGGGAACATGCTTAGATATAGTAAGCATGTCTTCAAATGAGAAGGAAGGTCATAATAACTGAATGATAGTATCCTCAGCATCCCCTCTACACTTGGGTCTTCCATAAGCCCACGACCAATAGACTCGAGCACAACATGCCATTCATCCACATGCTTTACCTTCTGATCACTAGTCAAAAGACTAGCTATAGTAATAATGGCCAATGGTACTCCACCACATTTCTTCAATATATTTTTGGAGACTTGCTCAAATTCTAGGGGACATCCACTCTCTTCAGGAAATATCCTTTTATAGAAGAGCATTTCGGAATCATCATCACTAAGAGGCTCCATATGGTAAACAAAGTCATTAGTTGATGGGCAACATGATTTTGATACACTTCCTTTACGAGTTGTCGTTATTAGCCGACTACCAGCATTGTTACTTTTAGAGAATGCCAAGTTGATATCTTTCCATAGTGTTTCATCCCATATATCATCTATTACAATGAGGTACCTACATCAATTATGCGATGATTAGTGGAATGCATGATTAGTGCTAAACTTGAAGAGAAGGCCTCTAGATAATATAGCAGATGATAAGTTCGGGAAGAAAAAATTAAGGATAATTAAGATGCAGGGGGCAAACACACCATGATGAATTTTGGGATTAAAGATCACATTTTTATAATTTCTTTGTAGCAAACCTTTTCTATCTTTTTATCTGAATCCCCAAATCACCTGCCCTATAATTCGAAAAGGAAGTATTACACATTAGGTGACACTGCAACGGTGATAAGACTTGTTCTCGAGGTCGAGAGATAAGATATGGTGCCCACGTACGGTAGAAGCATATTATGTAAGATTACTTATTAATGCACACAATTCTAAACTTAGTAAACTAACGAGGTATAGATTATTTCTAAATAATATGGGCCTCTTTGATTCACATATTTTACGAACACATGAATACATAAAGTGCATGAGTGTAATGCCCTCTGCTTTTGAAATACCTCCATATTTGTACATGAAAAATAGTATGCAACGAAAGATTGCACATGGAATAAGTACTATGTATGCTTCCATAATACAACTGCATAGTCTCAGTTGTGTTATATCCTTACTAGATTGTGTGAAAAGACGTGTGCAAGTAACAATACCCATCATGTAGAATAGCTATTACACGCACTGCAACCCTGCATTTAATACCCTCCCAAGATTATACCACGTTTAAAAAAAGCTACTACGACATTTATAACTTATTTTGGATTTTCTGGCGCATTACACCCTAAATTATTATTTCCTAAAAAAATTAACAAGACAGACTCCTGGATGAACCATTTAGGCCCAAATTTCTTAGGGGTAGATCAAACATAGCACAAGGGACGTATGGTGTAGCCGATGACCCTTCCCTGGCAAACGTGACATGATTTCATATAACTTAGCTGAATTTGATGAAATTTGACATAATTCGGTACACCCCTAATAAAGACAAATCAGACATAAATGGTAGTCAGCTGCCACCCCGTCCAGACACTTACAAGTGGACATGGCTCTTATGTTTAGCACCAATAATAAGATAAGGAAAACCATGTACAAACGTTAGAAAGGGCAAGGTATGACAAGAGTTTTTTTCTAAAAGTCGTCAAGGACTAACGGTGTCACAACTTGGATGTCGAAAGTGAAAGTTACTCTAAAACCTTCAATATTTTGTAACTGCACAATTTAAAAATTATTAAACAACTATAATACAGAATAATTTATCAATTTAAGATGCTTGCCATTATTAAGTGCGTGACATGTGGTTTGTGCATACCTTTTGGTCTCCAGACTTTTGCGGAGTTTATCGATGAGTTGTCTTTCATCCAACACCGTGAGCTGCTCGTCAGTTTGGCCCATGTCAGGATCAAGAAGGACGTCCATGAGAATCTTCTTCGCGTTAGCATTTCGACCGACAGGCACAAAAGCATTGCAATCAAAATCTCTTTTGATCTTGTCATAAACTGTTTTGACAAGAGTGGTCTTGCCCAATCCTCCGAACCCGACGACAGAGACAATCCTCAACTTGTTCTTGGTATCAGTGTCTCCCTCTGAGAGCAACTTCATTAACTCTTCATCTCTTTTCCCAGCAATACCAACTAGCTCTGTCACTTCTTTGTACAGAGCACCAAGGCGAGGATCAATGGTCACAGGTGGAGGGATAGGAACAATATTATCAATATTGTACCTTTCACGCCTTTTAGCAACCTCTTCTACTTTCTTTTTGATGTCCTTGATCGCGTCAGCGATCTCATGGCGAGCCTTCCCTTTGGTGAACAAGCCGACCATCTTCTCCATGAGCCGTTTGAGCTTCTTTGACTTGGTGGCCGGCACAGATTCATCATCCACATGCACCAAGAACTTGTCGACCACGTCCTCCATGTCAAAGGAGAGCTCCCTCACCTCCCCTGCCCAGATCTTGACCTGCTCGTCGAGCTGGTCCCGCGGCACCTCGGCCACTTTGCAGAGGGCAGCATGCATGCTCTTCATCTCCTCCTCAAGAGACTTGACGCCTTCCCTGATGCCCTTCTGCAGCTCGTACTCCTCCTTGAGGAGTTCGACGAGCTTGGGGAGCAGGGAGCCCATGGCTCCCGTTGCCAGATCCATGGCTATTTCTTGTGTATTATTCCAGTTGGTTTGTTGCTTGGTTGACGAACGCACAGTGGTTGTTGTACATTTGGGTGCTGTGGGGTTGCTGTTTATAGAATCGCCGGCCGGCCCTGCAAGTTGGCAATCATATATACCCAAAGTCGTCGGCCAAGGCGTGCAATAACGTGCACACATATTCTTTAGTTACATAACCTCACTACCGAGGCGTTGAATGAAACATGGTATAACGTGCACTGGTTCCTCTATTTGATGCATATAGATCATTGTGCAAAACTGTCGTAAACAATGCAAAGCTGTCCAAAATCCTTTCTAATAATTTCATTGCATAAACCCACCGGAGTGGTCGATTTGACAGCGAAACAACTATTGTCACGTACAAAGTCCACTCTGCGAGGCTCCAATATTTTTTCCTCCTGACCTAGTAAGATCCATCACAATTAGTGCACTGACGGCACCTTGTAATATGCTTGTCTGCTATAGAGAATGAGACGTTTATAATACAGCCTAGTACTCGTTCAAGTGAAGGTTTCTGCGAAGATTAAATTTCACGCAACGTCCTACAATTTCTAAATTGTTTTGGAAATCATAGCAAATTCAGAACACTTGGACAAGCGTCTTGAATTTTTTTGACCTTCTCTTGTTTTCCGGAAAACTAAAAACATAAGATGTACTACTACATGTGTGCAAGTAATTTGACCAAGTTTGGAATGACATACATATCTGTCTTGTATGACATGGGACTGCATTGGATTCCAGAGAGGTCACGATAAATAAGAGATGCATTACTTGGTTGAGGCGCATTTTCAAATAGCATTAGGTGACCGCCATGATGCATGCTGGCCAACTTGTCAATATATTCGACTTGTTTGATATATTGGGTGGGTACCTGTCAACACGATACTCGTCGACCGAGTTGATACTTTGAGAGATACTTTCTCCGTTCCATAATATAAGATGTTTTAGCCTTTTTTCATGTTCACATGTGGACATATGTATCTAGACATGTTATAGTGTGCATGTCCACATTTTTTAATATGAATATAGACAACATGTGTAGCATCTAAAACATCTTATATTATGAAACGAAGTGAGTATTTTTATTAGTATTTTCAGCTACCCACAGCATGACGGCCACCGCCACCCCGCTGAGTGTCTGCACATACGGCCCCACCCCCTTAACTGCTGTTCACGGGGCCTCTTGTAGACAAGCCATCCTTCCGGCCAGCGGCGAGACCTCTACCTTAGCCACTGATGCACCTTCCTCCCAGCCAGGCCCCCTTTTTTCACCGCCATTGCTGCAAATCAGAGGACCATCATGCATTGTTGGCTGCTGAAAGGGGAGATTGGGGCTGATTAGCTGCAGATGCGTACGGCCGGAGCTCCAAGTACGGCGTGGAGCGGTGCTACGTGCGCCTGCCAGCGTTGCTATGTACGGCGAGCGGCGGTGCTACACACGCCCGCTGGCGTTGCTACATACGGCCAGAGCCACGGTGCTACACGCTCCCGCCGGCGTTGCTACATACGGTTATCGGCTGTCGTCGTTGCTACGTACGGCGAGTGGCGGTGCTACACTTGCCCTCCGTCTTTGCTACGTATGACAGAGAGGATATAATTCAAACATTAATTATTAGGCTAACAAAAAGTTGACACGATAGCGAGACATTTATGTGTATATTAATTCAATCTTTACTACTCCGTTCTATTTTAAATTCTTAGAAACATACCTCACATTGATTTAGCTTTTACGATAAAATTACGCCAATAACACCGGGACTTAAGTGTCCAATATATATGTTTTCCCCCATCGCTTCTGTTTTAATGTCAATGTTTTAACACATGAATACGTCCTCGTGTACCCGCGGCACCGAGGGAGATACTCCGCAACTCGCACCACAGGAGGCGGAATTGTAGCGCGATAAACAAGACAACAAGCCGACACTTTTTAGGACCCGACGGCCCAGTTTCTCGGGAAAACACTGTCAAAACAATCAAGCATAGTGCACACGTGCCCTTCTTTGAGATCGCCATAAGGGTGCTTCTTTCTGATTTTTGTTGTGGGAGATCGACCCAATATTCACATCTGGCCTCAAGGTATTTTATACAAAAGCCAATGTATATCTCATTTGTGGGTATATACGGAACGAATTAATTTGCATTGATAAGCGACCACGTTATTGCGATGAATTAATACAATGCATATACTCCATTCGATTCCAAAGAAGGTGTATATTATCAAGTGTAAGATTAGATATAATTCAATTATTAATTATTAGGCTAACAAAAAGTTGACACAATAATGAGGCATTTATGTGTATTTTAATACAATCTTAACTACTTCGCTTCCATATTAAGGCCTGTGCCAATGCGAGTCTCTAGACACGAAATCGTAGGTAAAAATCTGACGTGGCGTCTCAATAAATGATGAAAGAGAGGATTGCTGTATGCAATTAGAGAACCGGCTCTTAGCATGTCACCCGAGACGAAATTAATGCTCAATCGATCCCATGCACCAAGTTTTGGTCCTGCCTCTCTCGTACAGCTCTAGGAGGCTGCCGCACATCCGTCTGATAGGCCACAAATTAAGATGTAGTGTAAATTAGCCACAAACTGATCCAATGTTTAATCTGGTAGATACAATCGGGAGGAACGGTGCACTGGAAGGTCGTAGCTTACACTCCCGTTTCTTAGCAGGATACAACATTTAGAACCGATGAATTGGCACCGGCCTAAGAGCATCTCCAAGCATGGCCCCCAAATCCACCCCAAACGTCCGGGCGGACAGCCCGGACGGGGTTTGGCCCAAAAACCTTCACCCAACCGCACCCCCTATGGTCAGCCCAAACGTCCGGGCGGTCCGGCACACCCCAAACCCATCACAAAACTGGGGCGGGTTTGGGGCGCCCGGACGCGTCCGCGCCCTCACTCGCTGACATTGGGACCCTCCCTTGACCGGCCTACCGGAGGGGAGGATCTAGCCTTTGACCGGCGCCGGCATTCATGGCGGAGCGGCCAGGGGCAGCGGCCAACCCCCAACTACCCGCATTCATGGCGGTCCGGACACCACTATATCTACCGGCGACGCCGGAACCCTAATCCACATCCACATCCGCCGCCGGAACCCTAGTTCATTCACATCCACCATGCCTCGCCGCCTCCCCACCATCTTCGCCAGGATGACGGCGGAAAAGCTGAGGCAGCAGGCCCAAATCCGAGCTCAGGTTGAGGCGGATGCGGCGGCGGAGGCGGATTCGGAGTCGTCGGCCGTCGCTGAGATCGTCGACATCACCGGCTCGGAGGATGAGAGGATGCGCGTCCGCGCGGAGGCGGCGGTCGAACGGCAGGCGGCGGCCTGCGCGGCCGAAGCGCTTCACAGCCAGGCGGAGGCGGCGGCCGAAGCGCATCGCGCCCGGGTACGCGCTGCGACGGAGCGGTGGAGAGCTCAGGCGGAGGCGGAAGAGGGCCGGATCCGCGAGGAGGCGCTGCACAACGACGATGTGGCGGAGCACCGTGCGGCGGAGGCGCAGCTGAAGGCGGAGGCGGCGGACCGCCTCTTCATGAGGCAGATGACGAACCGCTCCGGGTTCCTCGACAAGCAGTTCGAGGTGGAGGCGGCGATTCGTGAAGGCCGCCCTTACGCCGGGGCCTCCTCCTCCTCTTCGTTCGGGTACTTCTCCGACTCCGAGCAGGGTTCTTGCCCGGCTCCGGCCGGCAGTCCGGGACGGGGCGGCTCCGCCGGCGCAGCGGCAACGGTCATCGTCCTCTCCGATGACGAGTAGGGAGATTCTAGCGTAGCAAGGCGGATGCAATGCAAGTTTCCATTCTAGTGTAGCAAATGCGGACGTGTTGCATGCCTTTGTAGTAATTTGTCAACTAGAAAAGAGGAGTGTGGTTGTAGGAGCATGTTTTTAGGGGTTGTCCGGTCACCCTCCGCGGACGCGTCCGGATGCGTCCGGGCGCAGTATGTGGTCCGATTTTGGGGGTGCGGTTGGAGATGCTCTGAGTTCTCACAAACATACCTCACATTGGTATAACACCAACATTAAGTGTCCAAAATTCATGTTTGCCCCAGTAGCTTGTGTTTCAGTGTCAATGTTTTTTCATGACACACCTCGTCAGGTGGCCTTTCCGCTCCACCACTCGCAATCCATCATTGTCGATTAATGGTTATGTGTTTGTGCTTTGACCGCAAGATTGTGCAAAGTTTTACCGGCTTTGTTTATTCTGCCTCATGTGGCAAGAAAGATGAACAGGATGGGACCAAAGTGTATACATTGGTGTGTGAAATAATCGCAATAGTTCAGACATACCCTAAAGGCCTAAACCCTTATTTCCTGGACTCTTACACCTTCTGTATGGGTCACGGCCAAACAATAATCGCTGGACAATTCATATATTGAGATGTGGAACAAACATGTCCTATCAGTGACTTTTACCATATGCGTAGGAAAATCATGTCAGCACACTCACGGGCAACCATGTAATGTTAACCTCGTCTTGGACATGCCACTCTTAAACCTCTATTGAGATGAAGAAGACATGGAAACTTTCACAGAGAGAGAGAGACCTGTCTTTTATTAGGATAAAATCCATGAGAAAACTCACTCCACTGAACTCGAGGGTGCTAAGACACATGTTATATATGCATGCATCTAAAGATGATGATGCATGCCACATCATGGCTTCTTTATTTCAATGGAGATTAGAAGGCGAGGTGCCGGCGCCACAAGGTGGCTCGGATGGAGCGGGCGGCAGCAGCTGGAGGATATCCCCGTGGGTTGTTCCTGATCTAACATGTAGCAGTGCGCGGTGGAATTCTTCCCGCACAATTGCTTACAGAGTTTCATGTCGCAGGTCGAAGTCGGGTAGGCGGAAAGCATTTCTCTTCATCTACATGCATGCAAAAGGAAAAACTAATAGGCTAAATATATAATCCCATCGATTCAAAAAAAAAACATGTAAAATTGAGTTACTAAAATATGAGATTGTTAAGTAGTGGGTGTACCAGAACTTCCCGTCTCTGCATGGCCAGATGTGAACAGAACCATCGCCATGATCGTCAGAGCAACAAAGCAACAAACACTCATGCTCCTCTTAAGGATTGCCATGAGGATACTTATAGAATTAGCTAGTCCCTCGGAATTTTGTTTTCGTTTGTTCCTCTGAATCGATTGATGCAGTGATCACTCTTGCCTCATGGTACTAGTATATATAGGGAGACCTATGAATCTGGATATATATATATATATATGGTACCAATCAAGGTTAATATTTACCAGAAGGAACATTATTACAGTCTATATATATCCATTCTAAAAGTTAATGCATACCAACTAAATGGCGACAATTATCTATATCTCCTAACTTAACACGCTATGAAATCCTAATTATTAAAAACCTTTTTACATTGGGAATAACTTTTTATCTGACATTGACCAATAGTTTCTACAAAAAATCAATAATAGTAATGAAAAGATAATTTTTCATGGAATTCGTTAAACAATGAACGTTACATATTTAGGTGTAGGTACCGGACATCCTATTAGTAATTTACACTGCACTATCTTGTTCCATGCATTCCTTCTCTCCTAGCTGCAGGAATGCATGCATACAAGAAAGTTTACGTCATCAAGATTCTCTCTAATTCTCAACAGATTCAAAAAAGAAGCAACTCTTCAACGGATTTTACCGGTCGGTCTTGCTGGGTCCTGGGTACCCCATCCCACCCAATCCACTACCAAATCCCCCCCCCCCCCCCCCCCCCCCCGATCAAGATGCGAGTCATAGTGGAGCACAACCAATGTATCTACCGGTCCCTGTGGCAGCCATGTTGTCCCGGTGGCGCCCCTGTGTTGTCGATTCCCCCACCCCCTCCCTGTGATAGATATTGTTGTGTGTGTGCTCACCACCCTCGGCGGCGGCACTGGAGATCATGGGCGACCCACGAGAGGGACAAGGTAGTGCTAATAGGGTCGGGTCATGCAGAGATGCCTCGATGGAGGTACGGTAGCTGCCATATTTCAGAATGAGATGGGGGGAAGAAACTAAGCAAGGGAGGCGTCATGGCCAAAATAGGGGAAGCATTTGGAGGCTTGGAGCGCACATGCAAAATCAGACGATGTTCAACGCGTTCGAGCGTATGGATTGTTTCAGAACATTCTACAATCAAAAAACAAAAAAATGTAGATGACAGGAGGAAACATAAAAAAGAGAGCTTTCGGTGCACATGGGACTATATTATAGCACCCGAAAAAACCATCTGATGAAGCTACAACTCTCTCTCTCTCTCTCTCTCTCTCTCTCTCTCATGCATCTGAATAGCCCTCCCGCCACTGTCCCATGTGCAACCTTGCCTATGGCCCTAATTCAAAAGTTCTTCATGTGTTTATTTATTTCTTTTACAATTTCTGATTACCTTATATGATCAATCCATTGATCCATATAGCCTCAAGCTATTTGGATCGGTATCAGTTCGTATAGCTCGTGTATATATGAAACCAATTAACGATGATATATATGTAAATGTACGTTCCATTTCCAAAACAAGACCCATAAAATCACTACAAGAATTGCCAACAAAAAATACCGAATAATCCAGTTTAAAAAGGTTAATAAAAAAGACAGGACAACAACTCAAATATGTCATGTTGAGTCCAGGGGCGTCGATGAACACATTCTTGGAATAGTACTATCCAGATTTTATTAATGGCATATTTGATTATTTCCTTCTCGATTCTCCGGGTTCATTTAATCAAACAGGAGATATGGATCCAGAAGGCTCTAAGGGCTGGTGGCTCACTGTCGCCGCCGCAAAAACACTTGCACTGGCTTTGATGCAGTTAGGGAAATAGTACAACTGGTATGGGAAAAGTAGACACGTGCCACATAAACGAAATAAGTTAAATATGTACAAATTATCACATGCATGCATGTGTGGTAAACTGCTGGGTATAGATTTAGGAGCAACTCTAGAATACACTTACGAAATATCACACAAAAAAACAGTCACTTTTTAGGATGGAGGGTAGAAAATATGGTCTAAGAGATACTCAAAACGTCCCATGTAGTGGAAATTTTATTATACTTGGAAAACAGCCCGTACGGCCAGTGAACAGGCCTGAATCCCAGTCAAATTCCAGTGAATTTCGGCCAAATTCTGGTGAATCCCAAACAACAAGAGCTAGGACAAGGAGGGCACAGTTGTGCTCGCTGCTACTCATGTGAGCTCTCCGTCGCATGCGCAGTCCAACAGCTGGATTTAGGATGATGAGAGGAGAAGAGGGGCGGGGTGGCGTTCGGTGCTAGAGAGGGAGGAGTGGTACGGAGGCCACCGCTTTCAGGCAGCGTGGCCGTGGCAAAAGTTGTTTCCCAACGCCAAGTTTTTTTTTTGACATAAACCGGACTATATTAGATAAGCACTAGATACAACCGGAAGGAGGACAGCTGTCCAAATTTACAAAAAAGCCCCTGAAAAAGTGGAAAAACACAAAACAACTCTGGAGCTTTTCTTGGCCAACCCGCAGCTGTGGTCTTCTTCGCCGCCACGCCAGAGAGACGGAGGAAGACGAAGGAGAAGTCCAGCCGCTGAGCCGCCTGCTGGGTTCTATAGAGGACCAGCCTCGTTGGAGCGCCGCATGTGTCGTCCACCGCAAGCAGCGGAACCTTGGCGACAAAGAAACCACATCGGCGGGGGCAACGCCCCGCACCTCGCCGGCGGGTGAGCAGGAGGCACCAGCCAAAGGCAGCACCCCAGCCCACATCAGATCCAAAGCGGGGACAGCAGGAAGGTGGCGTGCCGACGCAGCCGACAACACCGACACCTCCCTTCCTCCAACAACCAAAGCCGAGCAGATCCCTACTCCTCCACCTCTCTTCCCCTACCACCTCGGCAGCGTGAAAAGAAACGAGATGAGCAGCGACACCCAACTCCGGCTTGGTCCAAACTCGAGCTTATTGACCGAGGTCCGGCCAGATCTGCCACCAATACCAATTTTCCCCATGGAAACCAGCAGGGAGAGGAGACAGCCGGCCACCGGATGCCGCTCACGGGCTTAGGCAGAAACCTCCAAAGCGGCAAGAAGCCGCAAAACGCTAGACCTACAGCTATACCTGGCCATTTCTCGGGCCGGGCTGGGCCTAAAAAAAGCCCGGTGCAGAAAATCCAGGCCAAAGCCCGGAAAAGCCCGACTAGGCCCAGCCCGACCGGCCCTGGCTAAAATCCTGTTTTTTGGTAAGCCCGAGCCCAGCCCGATGTGCAAGCCCGGGTCGGGTAGGGCCATCCGGGTCGGGCTGCCCATGGCCAGGTATACCTACAGCTGTACAGAACCAGTCCACTGGGCTGGCGAAGGCAACATGTGAGCTTCGACTGCCCTATGTCGCTTCCAGCCATGCATTGGGGCCCAAGGAAAGCGACATTTTTCAGTGGCAATACCCAATAGTCCACGCGCGCGGGCCCAAGGAAAGCGACATTTGCCATGCATGGAGCTGATGACCCTCCGGCGAGTGGAAACCCCAAGTACGGCCGTCTCCTTCCCTGCCATGTGGGTCTATCTGTGCGAGCCTTCAGCGCTCTAGAAGCTCCATTGATGCTGCTTCCTTCGCCTCGCCTCCACGGCGTACCTGAGGAAGCACGGATGGAGAGTCCCTTTCCCTAGTTCCCTTGCCTTGTCTCCATGTGGAAATAGGTCCGGATTTTAGAAGGAACGGGAACGTGCACTCGTGCGGTCTCTGACCAAACTGAACATTTAAACAACCGGTGACAGCAGCAGCTAACTGAGAAACCAGCTTGACTGAGCCTGCTATAATACAGTCCGACATATGGGGTTATTCATTCGCCATTTCTCGATGGTGATGGATGACGGAGACCAGAAAATTCGTTTGGTTGGAGATTTTGACGAAATTTTAAGCCCACAAGGAGGTTCAGTTCAGCATGGGGATGCAGAGACCGTATCAGCTATCCAGTTACAGACAAGCATCAGCTCTGATATTTACAGACTTGCAGTGGGAATACATACAGGTTTACATAGGAACAGAACACAGGTTCAGTACAGCAAAGCTCATAAAGAAATAAAATGAAATTCGTTGGCCACATTCAAAGAACCAAACCTCGACACATAGGTTCAGTTGCTCAGAAATAAACACAACCAAACTTGGTACATTCCAGGGCACCCCTGCCCAAAGAGAATCACACTCACAGTGTCGTCACCAGCCCTTGGTACAAACATCCAGGTACTTGCGCATCTTCGGCATCGACAAGCGTCCTCAACTTAGTGTGCCTCATGCAAAGATCTGTAGTGAGTAGTAGTCATGACAAACACGTAACATGGTTACACATACATAAGACTGAGGCATTCTAAAATTATTCCTCGCTTGATTTTTTTCTTTTTCTGTCAGCAAAGCAAGGACAGAGTCACATACTAAATGCTACAATATGTGTGGAGGTTCAACTATCAGCATGAGCATATAGCTACAAATTTTGTTGTCGTGCGCTACTGTCATGTACAACATTGGGGTATTGTTTGTCTCAATAACAGAATCAAGGCCTCAACAACTATTACTACTAATATATGTTTCAGAAGCACGCAAGTTGAGAAAATAACAGATCAAGGCCCCAACAACTATTACTACTAGTAATACCTTGTGCCATCTATGTGGTAGACAGTGTATAAACATCCAGGTCTTCGCCATGAAGTGGTTGGTGCTGCTTTTGAAGCCCAGGCAACCAGCGGGAAGAGATCTCTTGCATATCCTCACCCAGCCCAAGCTGCTGCAGACTGCCCAACCCCTCTACATGGCTTAAGTTTGGGCAACCAACTACTTCCAGTTCTGTCACTTGGGGAGGTTGGAGACCCTCTCCAGGCCTTCACATTTATAAAAGCAAGGACCCCAGAAAGCAGTGGGAATTCCTCTACGACCCTCAAGTCCTTTGTTCCTCTTAAAACGAGCTCCTTCAAGCTGGTGGTGTCCTCTCCAAGCTGTCGCGGGAGGGCTCTCAGCTTTGGGCACTCTAGGAGTCCCAAGATCGCCAAACGAGGCAGCAGTTGCAACCTTGCAGATTGGGCACCCTCGCGTTCATCAGCAGCAGCTCCTTCCTCAAGAAAATACCACTCCTCCCAGTTGGGCATATCCTTGAAGAACAACCATTCAAGTTTAGGAAAAGCAACTAACTCATTGCATAAAGGATCACCCTTCCCGCAGCCAACAAATTCAGGTCCAACCTTGGTAACTGCATATGCTCCATCAATTCTCAGAAATTTCAAGTTGGGTAGCTGCCCAAGCGTTGGAAGATCCACACATGATCTTATATCTCCGAGAAATAAGCACAGCAGTGAAGACAGACAGTTGGTACCAAACCAGGTGGGATACCGCCGACCAAAGAACCCTGAAATACATAGGTCTTCCAGGTTGCGTGGAGGTATTAGCTGCTCAAAGACCTTCTCAGTATTGCAAACATCTTCGTCTGAATATGATCTCTCTGCACGTTCAGTCCAGACTAGAACTAGTTCTTTTAGATGCTTTTTATCCGCCAGCACAGTATTTGTGCTACAGTTAAGGGCTCTTTCCAATCTAGCCAAAGTAAGATGCCTCATCTGCGACACAGAAGACAACTCTTCCAATCTCCACCCATCTTGTACGTCAGCATTACCCCTTCCTCCACCCACAGGAAATCCCTCTATTTCAGTAAGAAACTTCAATTTTCCTATCCCATTTTGAACCTGGTTTATTTCTGTACCAGGGAGACGAAGACATCTTAAACTGAACAATTGGGTCATCGCCGAAGGAAGATGGCGCAGAGCATCACAGTTACGCAAGCTCAATACTTGAAGGTTCTTTAGGGAGCCAATGGATTCTGGAAGAGAAGATATGCCAGAATGATCTAGATCAAGTAGGCGTAGATGTATCAATTTTCCTATATAATCTGGAATGCTTTGGACAAGTGAGCCATTTAGTACCAAAACACGAAGGAGCAAAAATCTCTTGAACAACGTGTCCTCGATGCTCTGTGGAGCAGGAACAGCTATGAAAGTCCTCACCTTAACTTGAATTTTATCCATTCTGGGTAACAATAATTTATCCTTCTTAGTGACAACAGTAATACGTCGCAATTTTGACATATTTTCACCCCTTAATGTTTCAACATCTCCAACAAAACATTCTTCTCTTGATATTTTCAAAGCAAGTTGTCTTAAGAGGTCATGCATTCTGCATCTTAGCTGGTTAAAGCATGTTCGGTCTGGTTGAAGGAGATTCCGATGGATTAGCTCGTAGTAGTACTCTTCTGATGTGTCTTCTAGTTGTTGGCCTTGTTGCTCCTCGATGAAGCCTTCAGCAATCCAATGCTTGGTAATGTCATTGCGGTAAATGTCCGAATCTTCAGTATAGAGCGCACAATAAAGGAAACATTGTTTTAGATGATATGGTAACTCATCGTAGCTGAGATGCAGAGCTCCTTCTATGTCATCGGAGAGCATCTTGGAACCAACATATTTGCCCAAAAACTTTTTCCACTCATTCTCTGTTAGATCTCTGCTTGCCAAAGCACTAGCGGTGACCTTGATTGCAAGAGGGAGGCGGCCGCATTTAAGAACAATCTCAATTCCGGTGTTTCTTAAATTCTGCACTTCTTTCTCTTCGCCAATGTTCATGCTCTTCCAAAGTAGCTCCCATCCCACCTCTGCTGACATGAGATCAACTTGATGGATATATTGTACACTATCCTCTTTGCAATTTGATCATCTCGTGTGGTTACCAATATTACTCCAGAAGTTGTTGCCTGTAATGAAGGTCTTAATAAATCCATCCATACATTGGAATGCCACACGTCGTCTAGAACCAAAAAGAAACTCTTTCCTTCGACTGTTTCTGCAAGCTTTCTCTGCAGCTCTGCTATGGTTTCACCTTGCTCATGATGCACACCGATATTACGGAGAACCTCTTTCAAAAGAGTGACTTCATCGTAGCTTTGGGAAACACAAATCCATGCGTGTAGCTTGAACCTTCCTTTTATCTTTTTGTCATTGTAAATTTTTTGAGCTAGTGTTGTCTTACCAACGCCTCCGGTTCCAACAATAGCGAGCTTGTAATACTTATTTTCTTTGTGCACAAGCACTAACTCCACCAACTTTATGGTAGAATGTATGATCTCCTTTCCCACAAGGTTGGGCTCAACAAGGTTGGAACTTCTTATCAGTCTGGATGTTGGAGGTTGTATGCTACTACTGAATGTTAAGAATATCTTGTCCTTTGAAATGTTCTCTATCTTTTTGTTGAGGCTTCTGATCTGAACAGCAACATCATGACGTGACCCGATGTTACAAAAGCAAGAGGAAACTGAAAGACCTTTACATGCACCTAATTTGCTTGACGATGATGAAGGATGGTCAGGCAGTAGCTTGCTTCCTTTGCATCTAGCCACATCCAAGATTTCATCAACATCATATATAACATCTCTTAGCTGACCAAGCCAATTGTTTACTGCTAGCTCTTTTGTTCTCTTTTTTTCAGCATCATATATACAATCCCGTATTAGTTCCACTCGTCGCAGCACTTCTGTGAGCTCTTCTTCCACCCCTAGGATTAGTATGGCCTCATCAGTAATGATATCTTGCAACTTTTTGGCACATGATCCAAGCAAAGATTCAAGTATGGTTGCCATTGATCGGACAAACTCAATGTTCCAGAAACACCATACACACCCGGTGAACTATTTGGAGGATGGCGAAGACTGAAGGCTGAAAATGCATGCACAAGATAAGTTAGCAAGCTTTCAAAATGAGACAAGGCTCTACTTATATGCTTTATTGACCGATATCACTGCCGAGTTGTTATCTACATTTTGAAGAAAAAAAATAGCATAATGAAGCTATGCAACGTACATACAGATTCAACGCCTTGAGTAGGTCCAAGTGTTGGGGTCTAAATTCCAAGGCTAGCACTCTTGTCTTTTCATTTATTTATTTTTTGCACATTAACATGTGTTTTAGTTTTGTATGCTATGTTTTTTATCAACAAAGGGCCATCAAAGGGCAGCTGCATAGCCACCTACATATAAATCCAGACACAGAAAATATTGAAATGCATTATATATTTCTATCTATGAAAACATAAATATAAACAATCCATCTATGAATTTATTTTTCCAATCCATCTTCTGGATGAACAACCCTGATTGGGTTCCCACATGCTAGCCTAATACTCATGATAACTAACTTATTACATTGTAGTAATGAAAGTAAAGTAGATTGCGAGTCTTTACCTTACACGCCACTCTTCCAACAAGGAAAGCCCCATCAATAATAAGAATCAATAGTTATTATCTTGAGGACGCATCGGTGCTCCGATGTTCAGTCCATGGCTACTTTTAAGATCTTGCGAGGCTGAGCGCCAGCCAGAATGAAAATAGAGAACAGAAAATCATCCGGCAATCACCAAGAGCAAACCACCCTGCTGCTACACCTGCAATGAACAAATAGAAGATTATCGACCAGCAAGGGAACAAAGGAGTACCAATCAGCGGTGAACAGTTGTAGGGTGGAGGCATATGTACACGGATTAACCTGGGAAGAAGAAGATCAATGGACCAAACAAAATCTTCAGGTTTCCTGGTTTCCCACCGGTGAAAAGCGGTTCAAAGTGGGCTATGGAGGAAGTGAACTCAGTTGTAGGGGTAGTAATGAATTTCCCTGGTTTGAAGCAATAAGTTGGTTCAGCTCGGCGATAATCGCAGTGGCTGGAACAGAAAGGCAAGGAAGAAGGCCGATGACTCATTTTTCTTAATTAATTTGGACCCACCAACGATTCCTTCCTTCCGGCCATTGCAACAAAAGTAAAAGCGAAAGCAAGGTGGTGATTCACTTTTGTTTCTTGATTGAACCTGATGCCTTACCTGAACCAGCTGCCAAGCAAGAGCAAAGCATTCGTTAGAATTAATTAATTGGATACAAGACAACAATAGCTGCTAAAACCATCCACACTCCCATGCTTGCATTATTAACTCATGCGCCAGGACATCTACCCAAAACAACATTAGCTCATCATTTTCAGCAACCAGACACAAAGAACGGCAAGACAGATTACGATCAGATCTGCGAGAGATGTACGGCACAATCTGCAGATAGCACAATAGCCTATTACATTGGTCTTGTACTGATCATGGTTAACCCAAGCAGTCGAGGAGGTTTAACTAGGGGCTAGAGAGTAACTAGAGGAGCGCGCTTGCGAACAAAACTTGGAGACATTGCATTAGCTAGCTAGTTGTTGTCCTTGATCCTCTTGAGCAGCCTGGCAGCCCACAGGCGCAGCCTTCTCTTCAGCGTGAAGCCCACCGTGACGCCGACCACGAAGCTGATGGCGCCGACCTTCGTGCAAGTCGACACTCGACAGAGACACGACCCGGCTGCAGTACAGCAGATCACCAAATGTTTGTCAGTTAGGCTGTGTGCATCATCACGATGCAGAGGCCGGGCTACCCATTTCTAAAAAAAAAAATGTTTGTCAGTTACAAACAACATAATAAGCATCAAACTGTGGTGTACAAGGGAAAAAACTCACAATTGAACCCTAAATCTACCCTAGGTCCTATAAATACACATGTAAACCCCCTGTAAACTCTAGTCCGAAAATAATAAGATAACCTGGCCCGACACGGACCAGTAGCAATCAAATCCTTGTCGCGTGCGTGAGTAGTGTTCTGTGTGTTCTTCGTGAGATCTAATCTGCAGGTTTGATCCAGGAGCTGTCAATTGGTATCAGAGCCCTAGGGTTCCTGCACGTGATCTCCAGAGAGAAAGAAGGAGGTCATGGCGTTGGTGAAGCGCGAGGATCTGGGAACCGTAGAGGCGGCGGGAGCGTCGAAAGCAATGACGACGGTGGGGGCGGCGCTATACCCTCGCCTGGATCGAGAGGACTATGCCCTCTGGGCGATGAACATGGAGGTGGCCATGGAGGCGCAAGAAAACTGGGAAGCAGTAGATCCCGGCGGCGCTGAATATCAGAAAGGAGGGGCAAAGTATACGAAGGATCGGCAAGCGCTGACCGCCCTCTACTCCGTGGTGCCAAAAGATGTTCTGCAACATCTCGCTGGAAAGAAAACAGCGAAGGAAGCATGGGCTACGATCAAGCTTCTGCATGAAGGCCATGATCGTGTGAAGGAGGCGATGCTCCAAACCCTAATGAAAGGCTACGAAAATCTCAGCATGGGCGCGGATGAAACCCTAGATCAGTTCTCATCTCACGTGGTGACTATGGTGAATTCAATTCGCAGCTATGGAGAGAAAGTGGAGGATCTGTCAGTAGTAAGACGGTTTTTGCGTGCAGCGCCTACACGCTATCTACAAATCGTCACATCAATTGAGCAGTGTGTCGATCTGAAAACTCTCACGATTGAAGATCTGGTTGGTCGATTCAAGGCTCATGATGCAAGAGTTCGCATGGATAGCGGCAAAACTGAGGACAGCGAACAGTTGATGCTCACAAGACAGCAATGGGAAGCACTGTTGAAAGAACAGCAGGGCGGTCCTAGTAAACCCTCGGGAGGCAATTGGAAGAAACAACAGTGGAAACCCAAGGCACCCAAGAAAGGCAACGCAGGGCAGGAAGACGGCGAAGCACAACCGAAGAAAAAATTTGACATAAAAAAGGTGAGATGTCACAATTGTGGTCTTTTCGGACACTTCAAATCCGATTGCCGCAAACCAGCCCAAGAAAAACCAGCTCAGGAGAAGGCTTATATTGCAGTTGCACAAGAGGGTGATGAACCGGCTGATCTGATGATGCTAGAACTATGCGAACTGCAAGAGGAGGGAGAAAAACTCAGAAGGATTCGGCTACTGAAACTGTCACTCTTGTGGAAGAAAAAGTATATCTCCACGACAAGAAGAGGGGGCAAACCAGCAGCAGTATTTGGTACCTAGATACCGGTGCCAGTAATCACATGACCGGGGATAAATCTCAGTTTGTAGAGCTTTACACCACGTAGGAGGAACAGTACGCTTCGGAGATGGTACTACGGTGAAGATAGAAGGACGTGGAACTGTTATGTTTCAGTCAAGCCGTGGAAACCATAAGGTGTTATCTGATGTGTACTATATACCCAAGCTCAAGAGCAACATAATCAGTCTTGGTCAGCTAGAAGAGCGTGGGTGTAAGATTGTGCTAGAAGATGGATATTTGTGGGGGTACGATAGACATAAAAACTTGGTGATGAAAGTGAAGAGATCAAGCAATAGGATGTATATCCTGGATACAAATCGTGCAGACCCAATTTGTCTCATGGCTAGCATGAAGGAGGAGGCATGGATGTGGCATGCTCGGTATGGGCACTTGAACTTCCGTGTGTTGGGCCAACTCGGCCAGAAGAACATGGTGAGAGGACTGCCGTGTGTAGATCATGCGCAGCAGGTGTGTGACGGATGTCTCATCGGAAAGCAAAGGAGAGCGCCGTTTCCTCGAGAAGCCATATTTAGAGCAAGTAAGGTGTTAGAACTCGTACATGGTGATTTGTGTGGACCAATCACACCCGCGACTCCAGCAGGAAACAAGTACTTTCTACTAGTTGTTGATGATTTCAGCCGTTATATGTGGATTGTGCTAATTAAAACAAAAGATCAAGCTCTTGATGCGTTCAAGAAAATCAGAATTGCAGCAGAAGTTGAAGCAGAAGCAAAGCTGAAAGCTTTTCGCTCGGATCGAGGGGGTGAATTCACCTCGGATGAGTTCAATTCATATTGTGAAGCTCATGGCATTAAGCGGTACTTGACTGCACCTTACTCTCCACAGCAAAACGGAGTGGTGGAATGTAGGAATCAAACTGTTCCTGCTATGGCGCGGAGCATGATGAAAAGTAAAAGGATTCCTAGAAAATTTGGAGAAAGCTGTGGTGACGGTAGTGTATCTTCTCAATAGGGCGCCTACAAAAAGTGTTGCAGGCATGACCCCGTATGAAGCATGGTGCGGACACAAGCCCAATGTATCTCATCTTCGCACGTTCGGTTGCATAGCACACGTCAAGACGGTGGCAAGCCATGTTGGCAAGTTAGCCGATCGCAGTACACCAATGGTCATGATCGGATATGAGCCTGGCACGAAAGCATACCGTGTGTACAATCCCTCTACCAAGCGGGCGTGTGTCACACGTGATGTGATCTTCGAGGAAGAGGGTCATGGAGTTGGGATGCATCCGATTCTAACGATCCGTTATCTAATGAAATTTTTGATGTTGTGTATGGCTATGTTAGGCAGGAAGAACGAGAAGGTGAACAAGATGATCCAGGGACACCTACGAGTCGTGGTGGTGACGGTGGTGGTACACATGGCAGCGAGGGAAATCTACCCAGCTCGCCTAGCACGCCCACTGCCGGAAGTGTTGCCACGGCAGAAGATGCTACGGCAGAAAATTCTGTTGCGGCAGGAGATCAGCCCGAGAGCGCAGATAATGGTGATGACGCCTCGGACACTCCTGGGATGGAGGGATCAGCAGCTCCTCCGGAGAGAACACGGCCGCCTACGCCTATAAAGCTACGGTCGGTGTTGGATTTATATCCAGAAGAAGCCCTACGCACGATAAATCCTGTTCGAGTGATGGGATGAGGAAGAGGTCGTTGTCTTCTAACAGAAAATGAAGAACCGACCAAGTTTGAGGAAGCCAATACTGTGATAAGTTGGCGTCGTGCAATGAATGATGAATTGGGATCTATAAGATAAAATGAGACGTGGAGTCTCGTTGATCTTCCCAAATGAGACGGGAGTCTCGTTGACTCAAGTGGATTTATAAATTAAAGAAAGATGCCGAGGGAAAAATAGTGAAGCATAAAGCAAGATTGGTTGCAAAGGGCTATGTACAAGAACAAGGAATTGACTTCGAGGAAGTGTTTGCTCCAGTTGCACGTATGGAATCAGTGAGGCTACTCATTTCTCTCGCAGCACAGGAAGCATGGAAATTACACCACATGGATGTAAAAACTGCATTTCTTAATGGCGAGTTAGAGGAGGAAGTCTTTGGTAAACAGCCACCTGGGTATGTTGTAGAAGGAGCAGAACACAAGGTGTTGAAGTTGAAAAAGGCACTGTACGGCCTAAAGCAAGCACCTCGGGCATGGAACATGAAATTAGACAGAACTTTGTTGTCACTTGGGTTTGAAAGGTGTCCACTTGAGCATGCTATGTACAAGCAAGGAAAAGGAGCTGATCATCTACTAGTTGGTGTCTATGTTGATGATTTATTAATCACATGTGCTGATGAAGGAGAAGTTGCAAAATTCAAGCTACAAATGAAAGATCTTTTCAAGATGAGTGATTTGGGTCTGCTTAGCTATTATCTTGGCATAGAAGTGCAGCAAAAACCGGGTGTTATTTCATTATGTCAGGAGGCTTATGCAAAGAAAATTCTTGAGATGTGTGGCATGGAGGAGTGCAATATATCCCAGGTACCTATGGAACCTCGTTTGAAAATAAGTAAAAAGAGTGGAGATACAGAAGTTGATGCAACCGAATACAGAAGTATAGTTGGGAGTTTGAGGTACTTGGTGAATACAAGACCTGACCTAGCATATTCGGTTGGAATTGTGAGTCGCTATATAGAGGCACCCACAACTGAGCACTCGAGTGCAGTAAAGCATATACTCCGATATATTAAAGGTAGCACAAATTTTGGTTGTGTGTATTCAAGGGATGAAGGAGGAAAAGTAAAGTTACATGGCTATAGTGAAAGTGATATGGCTGGAGAGATTGATGACCGTAAAAGTACTTCGGGAGTTGCATATTTCCATGGCAGCAACATAGTGAGCTGGCTATCACAGAAACAGAAGGTCGTGGCTCAATCATCCTGTGAGGCAGAGTCTACAGCAGCAAAGCAAGGCGTGTGGCTAGCAAGGCTACTTGGTGACATGATCAATCAAGAGCCAGAAGGAGTGGTGCTGAATGTTGACAACAAATCCGCAATTTCTCTATGCAAGAATCCAGTGTTTCATGACAGGAGTAAGCACATTGATACGAAATATCATTATATTCGAGAGTGTGTGGAGACGAAGAGTATTGATGTCAAATATGTATGCACAAATGATCAGCTCGCCGCCATTCTGACTAAGTCTTTGGGGAGGTTGAAGTTCCTGGAGATGAGAGACAGGATTGGAGTTCGAGCTGTCACATAAGCGTTCGTGCTTAGGGGGGTGATTGTTAGGGTATAAGCACGCACGACGGTATCTCGTGTCCAGCAAGGACTCTACCCTAGGTCCTATAAATACACATGTAAACCCCCTGTAAACTCTAGTCCGAAAATAATAAGATAACCTGGCCCGACACGGACCAGTAGCACTCAAATCCTTGTCGCGTGCGTGACTAGTGTTCTGTGTGTTCTTCGTGAGATCTAATCTGCAGGTTTGATCCAGGAGCTGTCAGAAAACAGAGCAGAATTCTACTATTCGTGGGATAGGGTAAATTCTGCAGGAATTCTGTAGCACAGACGGGCAGCATGATCTGGCATGAATCGGGCATAGATCCTACAGACCCTGGAGATCCATCATACAAATAAACAAAAGTAAAGAAAATGTTGCTCTACCATACACATTTTACAGAAACACTGGAGCTTTACCACTGCCAAATCTTGAAATCCGCCCAAGTGTTCAACATCTACTACCAAACTATAGAGTATAGTACTCGCAACAGGAGCAGCGCAACCAAATCGGAGCAATCTGCCGAGCTCAAAGAGAGAGCACCGATCGAATCAGAGCAGGGGGAGGGGGAGCTGGAGCATACCCTGTGGCCCGGGACACGAGGACCTGGTCGGAGAAGGCGGATGTGCCGGAGCGGGATGAGGAGCTGGCCGCGGCGTCCCGCGCCGCCTGCTGCAGCCACGACAGCGCAGATGAAGCCGTTGTTGAAATATTGGGGTGAGCTTTAGGCCCATCTAGCAATTTCAGAAACATCCCTAAAAGCCCGTGTTGTCATGGCAACTGGTGGGAGTTTAGTCCCACATGGCTAGTTGGGAGAGATGTACACCAACTTATAAGGTGAGCTCTTCTCCCACATGTATGAGGTGTTGGTTGTGAAGAAAAGGGAGGTGCTCCACACGCGCGCTCCTCCTCCGCCGCCCGCCTCGTCGCGACGCGACGCGACGCGCGCCACGGGTTGCGGGAATCTCGCCGAGCCGATGTATTCTTTTTGTCACGCAAGAATGGAAAATGAATACGAGCTGAAACATTTTGTCTTAAGTACAGACGTTACCAGAATTCATTGTGATTCATTACGGGCATTTCGGAAATCGCTATTTCAAATTATAGCATGCTATTAGCACGTTATAGCGTGTGTAGCATCTAGATGTGCCGCCGCTATTCCTCTTAGCATGCTATTTTTTACCTTGGGGATGCAGAGACCGTATCAGCTATCCAGTTACAGACAAGCATCAGTTCTGATGTTACAGACTTGCAGTGGGAATACAGGTTTACATAGGAACAGAACACTACAGGAACAGAACACTACGGTTCCGTGCAGCAAAGCTCATAAAGAAATAAAATGAAATTCATTGGTCACATTCAAACAACGAAACCTCAACACACAGGTTCAGTTGCAGCAGAGGCCTCCGGCCCCATGCTCAGAAATAAACACAACGAAACTTGATACATTCCAGGGCACCCCTGCCCAAAGAGAATCACACTCACAGTGTCGTCACCAGCCCTTGGAACACACATCCAGGTACTTGCGCATCTTCAGCATCGACAAGCGTCCTCAACTTAGTGTGCCTCATACTTCGCCCCTCTAGATGAACCGTGGCATGATTCCTAGGCTGCCAGAATTAGGAAACAATCTGTAGTGAGTAGTAGTCATGACAAACACGTAACATGGTTACACATACGTAAGACTGAGGCATTCTAAAATTATTCCTCACTTGATTTTTTTTCTGTCAGCAAAGCAAGGATAGAGTCATATTTTTTTTAGATAAAGGGAATATATTAATATAAAAATATCAATTACACCCAGCTTCTGCAACAACATAATGTCAAGATCTAGTCGAGACATTAAGGATGCACATAGCCAAAAAAAAAAAAGTAAAAACACCCGCCGAACAGATCAGCAAAGCAGCAGGAACTACCACCACCAAAGGCCACACCTGGACTGCAAACAAGGTTCTCCAAAACGACGCCTCCAAGAAGGGAACCGTGCACAAACACAATCGTCGCTCTGATCATGGATCAAGGGTTTTCACCCTGAAGAAAGTCCGACTAAATTCCATACAATGCCTTCAACAAGGAGACGAACAACGATCCGTCATTGCCAGGTACAACCAGTCAAGGTCAGACCTAGGGTTTTCACCCTGGAAATCGAAACTTTGTGCCCAAAGAACACCACCTAGAAGAAGTCCTCCAGTATTGCCGCCCCCGCTTGCCAAGACTGCTGCAAAACACCGATCATCCGGTTCACAGTCTTCACAACATCCAGATTCGCCTCCGTCATCACTCCGTCATGACTTGTAATCTCGAACTCGACATTAGCCCTCGAGATCCACTAGTCATCCGACACAACCATCTTGAAATCCCCATCTTGTCGGCACTACGGTAATCGCAGCTAATGGCATGGCGTACCTTGCAGTGCCGACAAATTGGACTGTGACCTGACCGCCACCATCATGTCGCCGACCTCACCATCCAGATACACTGATCTGTGTCGCCAGCCTCATGATCTGGTGCCGCCTTCCTGCGTTGTTGCCTCTGTTCTCCAGCCTTCCGATCCACGTCGGAGCTGCATGCACGAGGCTGGGGCAGCAAGCCATGCCGCATGCATGTGAGGCTGGATGCATCTATCCACCATGATGCACATGCACGCAGCACGCGGCCAGTCACTTGGATCGTCCCGTGGCCGGCCGGCCGGAATTCAGATCGGATCGGATCCATGGAATACGAGAAGTCTGCTCAGGCTTAACGAAAGGAAAACGAAAACATGAATGGCGCCCCGCCGCCGCCGTCCGCCGTAGGACGACCTCCTTCGGGACGGTGGGGGGAGGGAGGTCGGTGAGTGGTGGCCGGCGGCCGGGATGAGATGGGCTCCCCCGAGTCGCCCGATGCGGACGACGCACTGCAGGATAGAGTCACATACTAAATGCTACAAGTATGTGGAGGTTCAACTACCTGCATGAGCATATAGCTACAAATTTTGTTGTCGTGCACTACTGTCACATTCAACATTGGGGTATTGTTTGTCTCAATAACAGAATCAAGGCCTCAACAACTATTACTACTAATATATGTTTCAGAAGCACGCAAGTTGAGAAAATAACAGATCAAGGCCCCAACAACTATTACTACTACTAATACCTTGTGACATCTATGTGGTAGACAGTGTATAAACATCCAGGTCTTCGCCATGAAGTTGTTGGTGCTGCTTTTGAAGCCCAGGCAACCAGCGGGAAGAGATCTCTTGCATATCCTCACCCAGCCCAAGCTGCTGCAGACTGCCCAACCCCTCTATATTGCTTAAGTTTGGGCAACCACGTACTGTCAGATCTGTCACTTGGGGGAGGTTGGAGACCCTCTCCAGGCCTTCACATTTATCAACAAAAAGGACCCAAGAAAGCAGTGGGAATTCCTCTACGACCCTCAAATCCTTTATTCCTCTTAAAAGGAGCACCTTCAAGCTGGCGGTGTCCTCTCCAAGCTGTCGCGGGAGAGCTCTCAGCTTTGGGCACTCTAGGAGTTCCAACCTCGCCAAACGAGGCAGAACTTGCAACCTTGCAGATTGGGCACCCTCGCGTTCATCAGCAGCAGCTCCTTCCTCAAGAAAAGACCACTCCTCCCAGTTGGGCATGTCCATAAAGATCAACCATTCAAGTTTAGGAAAAGCAACTAACTCATTGCACAAAGGATCACCCTTCCCGCAGCCAACAAATTCAGGTCCAACCTTGGTAACTGCATATGCTCCATCAATTCTCAGAAATTTCAAGTTGGGTAGCTGCCCAAGCGTTGGAAGATCCACACATGATCTTATATCTCCGAGAAATAAGCACAGCAGTGAAGACAGACGGTTGGTACCAAACCAGGTTTTTTTAGAAAAGGGGCAGTCCCAGCCTCTGCATCGATGTGATGCATGCGGCTTTTATTAAATTTATTAAAAGTCGGTAGTTCTTACAAAAGGATTACATCATGGGTCACACAAAGTTGCGACCTGAATCAACCATCTAAAAAAACAAAGACAACATAAAATGACTCTGCATTAACATGTTATCCTGAGATCAGAACGCCAGCTGCACTGGGAATATAGATCCGACGCAATTGATTCCAGGCGGCTGCACCCAAAATCCATTGCGTCTCGCTTCTCCGTTGACTGTAGGAAGGACCACGTACGGATCCAGTGAGTAGCCATTGGTATAACCTGCATGAAAGAAGTTTTCTTTGCCCTGTTAAAGATATAATCATTGCGGATATTCCAAATAGCCCAAAGCAAGGCGCAGACACCAACTCGAATTTGAATTTTTTCTGTCTTAGAGACCCTTGCAACCAATTGCCAAACAGATTTGTTATGTTACTTGGAGGTTGGATGTTAAAAGCCATATGCACAATGCGCCAAGTCATTTTTGCAAGAGGACATGAAATGAATAAATGTTGAATTGTTTCATCTTGATCACAAAAGCAACATCTTTTACACCCATTCCAATTACGCTTGGCAAGATTATCTTTGGTGAGGATCACCTTGCGGTACAAGAACCACATAAAAATCTTGATTTTTAGAGGTACTTTCATCTTCCATAGGTATTTACGTAGAAACCTTGTATGATCACTCATGAAATCAAGGTACAAGGATTTGACCGTAAAAGTACCCGTAGTGGTGAGCCCCCATTTGAAAACATCCTTTTGGTCTGTTAGATTGACCTGCATTAATCGGTTTACTAAGTGCAGCCATCGTATCCATTTATTGCACGTGAGAGCCCTCCTGAAACCTATGTTTGGCGGAGGCGCCTGGGATAACACATCGGCCACCTAAACTTGTTTGCGGTGTACAATATGATAAAGGGAGGGATATTGCGTTGAAAGGGGCTTGTCCCCCAACCAAGTATCTTCCCAAAAACGAGTTGTCTCGCCATTCCCCACTACAAATGAACCCCTATCAAAGAACTCATCTTTCACTTTCATAAGTCCCTTCCAAAAGGGAGAGTCAGAAGGTTTGCTCTTTACTTGAGATAGTGATTTAGAATTGAGATACTTATTCTCAATTAACTCTTTCCATACTCCACTATCTTCGTTCAAAATTTTGAATAGCCATTTGCTGAGTAGACACTTATTTTTTATAGCTAAAACTTCTATCCCTAGGCCCCCTTGGTCTTTCGGTCGGCACATAATATTCCATTTAATTAATCTGTACTTGCGTTTGTGTCCATCACTTTGCCAGAAAAACCGAGACCTAAAAATATCTAGTCTCTTCCGCACCACTACAGGTACTTCGAAGAAAGATAACATGAACATAGGAAGACTCGATAGAACTGAATTGATCAAAATTAATCGGTCACCATAAGACAACAGTTTACTAGCCCAGCTTGCTAACTTCTTCTCAAACCGATCTTCTATCGGCTTCCATTCTCCATTTTTTAGTCTACGGAAATGAATTGGGATACCCAAATACTTAAAAGGGTAAGTCCCAGATTCGCATCCAAAAAGCATCCTATATTGGTCTTCTACCTCCTTAGCTTTTCCAAAACAAAAAACCTCACTTTTGTGAAAGTTGATTTTTAAACCAGAGAGTTGTTCAAAGATGCATAGAATAAGCTTCATGTTTAGTGCCTTATCTAAATCATGTTCCATGAACAGATAGTATCGTCAGCGTACTGAAGGATTGAAACCCCTCCATCAACGAGGTGGGGAATAAGTCCAGCTACTTGTCCATCTTCTTTAGCTCTCGAGATCATTATGGCAAGCATGTCCGCCACAATGTTAAAGAGAATGGGAGAGAGTGGATCTCCCTGCCTCAAGCCTTTGTGTGTTTGGAAGTAATGACCTAGATCATCGTTCACTTTAATACCAACACTCCCTCGGCTAACAAATTGTTCAATCCATTTACACCACTTTGGATCAAAGCCTTTCATCCGTAACACTTGTTGTAGGAAAGGCCACTGTACTTTGTCGTAAGCCTTTTCAAAATCAATTTTAGTAAGACACCATCCATTTTCTTCCTATGAAGTTCATGAATAGTCTCGTGCAGAATTAAAACACCCTCGAGGATGTGCCTCCCCGGCATGAAAGCAGTTTGAGTTGGTCTAATCACCTTGTGTGCCACCCCCGTAATTCTATTTGTTCCCACCTTGGTGAAAATTTTAAAACTAACGTTGAGCAAGCAAATGGGGCGATATTGCTGAATCTGAACAGCGTTTTCTTTCTTCGGTAACAAGATTATATTTCCGTAATTTAGTTGGAGAGGGGTAGCTCGCCCCTTTGAAAAGCCTTAAACAAGTTCATTAAATCCCCTTTAATAGTGCCCCATAGTTTCTGATAAAATTCTGCTGGGAAACCATCTGGTCCCGGCGATTTGTTTTTCTCCATTTGCATGATTGCCTCGTACACCTCCTTCTCTGTGAAGTCAGATGTAAGAATCTCGTTTTCCTCTGCTGAAAGTTGAGGAATATAAGCAGTTTCGGTTTCCACTAGAGATACATAATGCTCATCCGATTTCCCAAATAATTTTTTATAGAAACTTGTGATATAGTTTTTGATATTCTCTTGCCCAATAATAGTTCCCTCCTCTTGCTCTAGCTGAAAGATCCGTTTACGTCTATGTTTCCCATTGGCAATGAGATGAAAATATTTGGTGTTTTCACCCCCTTCCTGAATGTGTTTTACTTTTGCTCGTTGCGCCCATTTAGCCTCCTCCTCTATCCTTAAAGTTGCTAATTTCTGCTTTGCATCCCTGAGAGCTTCCCTCTCGGAAGCATCTAAGAGAACTGTTTCAGCTTTGATGTCGAGTAGATCAATAATACCAAGAAGTTTATCTTTTTCCTTCTTGTATGCACTACTAAGATTTCTTGCCCATCCACGGAGAAAAGCACGAAGGTGGCGAATCTTGTTTTGCCACACCTCCAAAGGAGTATTACTCGCTGTAATAGATATCCACTCTTTAGTCACCATTTCAATAAAACCTTCTTTTTTGAACCAGGAGAGTTCGAAAGGGAAATTTGTTCTATTACCCAAGTGAGCTTGTTCACCTGAGTCTATAAGCAATGGAGTATGGTCTGAACCAGCCCTGGTGAGAGCTCTAACACTTACCAACGGAAATTTTTGCTCCCAGGACACACTTGTCAGAATTCTGTCCAATTTTTCGAAAGTAGGATTAGGTCGACGATTTGCCCAAGTGTATTGTCTGCCCGAGAGATCTATTTCTCTGAGGTCCAGACTTTCAATGATTGCATTAAAAATAAACGACCATCTGTCATTAAAATTATCATTATTTTTCTCATTTTGTCTCCTAATAATATGAAAGTCTCCACCTACCAAAATCGGTAAAGTTTCATTCTCACAGATACGCACTAGCTCGGCCAAGAACTCCCCCTTTTGTGCATCTTGTGCCGCACCATAAACTGCCACCATACTCCATTCGAAATTGTCAAATTTAGACACTATGTGGAACTTAACACACCTATCCCCCGGCTCAACTTTCTTGATTTTGATGGTCTGTGCATTAAAGCCGACAAGTATGCCTCCAGACCTCCCTTGTGGAGGTAGGCAATACCACAAATAGTCAAGGCCTCCAGCCAAATTTCTGAGGAAAGGTGCACTGAAATTATCTCGACTAGTTTCTAAGATTGCAAAGAAGTCTAACTTGAAATCTCGAATTGTTTCAGAAACTACCAAATGTTTTGCCGTATCTCTAAAACCCCCACTGTTCCAAAAGCTACCTTTCAACATTTTTAGATTTGAATTTTAATCTAACACTGCGTCGAAACCAGGTGGGATACCGCCGACCAAAGAACCCTGAAATACATAGGTCTTCCAGGTTGCGTGGAGGTATTAGCTGCTCAAAGACCTTCTCAGTATTGCAAACATCTTCGTCTGAATATGATCTCTCTGCACGTTCAGTCCAGACTAGAACTAGTTCTTTTAGTTGCTTTTTATCCGCCAGCACAGTATTTGTGCTACAGTTAAGGGCTCTTTCCAATCTAGCCAAAGTAAGATGCCTCATCTGCGACACAGAAGACAACTCTTCCAATCTCCACCCATCTTGTACGTCAGCATTACCCCTTCCTCCACCCACAGGAAATCCCTCTATTTCAGTAAGAAACTTCAATTTTCCTATCCCATTTTGAACCTGGTTTATTTCTGTACCAGGGAGACGAAGACATCTTAAACTGAACAATTGGGTCATCGCCGAAGGAAGATGGCGCAGAGCATCACAGTTACGCAAGCTCAATACTTGAAGGTTCTTTAGGGAGCCAATGGATTCTGGAAGAGAAGATATGCCAGAATGATCTAGATCAAGTAGGCGTAGATGTATCAATTTTCCTATATAATCTGGAATGCTTTGGACAAGTGAGCCATTTAGTACCAAAACACGATGGAGCAAAAATCTCTTGAACAACGTGTCCTCGATGCTCTGTGGAGCAGGAACAGCTATGAAAGTCCAAACCTTAACTTGAATTTTATCCATTCTAGGTAACAATAATTTATCCTTCTTGGTGACAACAGTAATACGTCGCAATTTTGACATATTTTCACCCCTTAATGTTTCAACATCTCCAACAAAACATTCTTCTCTTGATATTTTCAAAGCAAGTTGTCTTAAGAGGTCATGCATTCTGCATCTTAGCTGGTTAAAGCATGTTCGGTCTGGTTGAAGGAGATTCCGATGGATTAGCTCGTAGTAGTACTCTTCTGATGTGTCTTCTAGTTGTTGGCCTTGTTGCTCCTCGATGAAGCCTTCAGCAATCCAATGCTTGGTAATGTCATTGCGGTAAATGTCCGAATCTTCAGTATAGAGCGCACAATAAAGGAAACATTGTTTTAGATGATATGGTAACTCATCGTAGCTGAGATGCAGAGCTCCTTCTATGTCATCGGAGAGCATCTTGGAACCAACATATTTGCCCAAAAACTTTTTCCACTCATTCTCTGTTAGATCTCTGCTTGCCAAAGCACTAGCGGTGACCTTGATTGCAAGAGGGAGGCGGCCGCATTTAAGAACAATCTCAATTCCGGTGTTTCTTAAATTCTGCACTTCTTTCTCTTCGCCAATGTTCATGCTCTTCCAAAGTAACTCCCATACCACCTCTGCTGAGATGAGATCAACTTGATGGATATATTGTACACCTATCCTCTTTGCAATTTGATCATCTCGTGTGGTTACCAATATTACTCCAGAAGTTGTTGCCTGTAATGAAGGTCTTAATAAATCCATCCATACATTGGAATGCCACACGTCGTCTAGAACCAAAAAGAAACTCTTTCCTTCGACTGTTTCTGCAAGCTTTCTCTGCAGCTCTGCTATGGTTTCACCTTGCTCATGATGCACACCGATATTACGGAGAACCTCTTTCAAAAGAGTGACTTCATCGTAGCTTTGGGAAACACAAATCCATGCGTGTAGCTTGAACCTTCCTTTTATCTTTTTGTCATTGTAAATTTTTTGAGCTAGTGTTGTCTTACCAACGCCTCCGGTTCCAACAATAGCGAGCTTGTAATACTTATTTTCTTTGTGCGCAAGCACTAACTCCACCAACTTCATGGTAGAATGTATGATCTCCTTTCCCACAAGGTTGGGCTCAACAAGGTTGGAACTTCTTATCAGTCTGGATGTTGGAGGTTGTATGCTACTACTGAATGTTAAGAATATCTTGTCCTTTGAAATGTTCTCTATCTTTTTGTTGAGGCTTCTGATCTGAACAGCAACATCATGACGTGACCCGATGTTACAAAAGCAAGAGGAAACTGAAAGACCTTTACATGCACCTAATTTGCTTGACGATGATGAAGGATGGTCAGGCAGTAGCTTGCTTCCTTTGCATCTAGCCACATCCAAGATTTCATCAACATCATATATAACATCTCTTAGCTGACCAAGCCAATTGTTTACTGCTAGCTCTTTTGTTCTCTTTTTTTCAGCATCATATATACAATCCCGTATTAGTTCCACTCGTCGCAGCACTTCTGTGAGCTCTTCTTCCACCCCTAGGATTAGTATGGCCTCATCAGTAATGATATCTTGCAACTTTTTGGCACATGATCCAAGCAAAGATTCAAGTATGGTTGCCATTGATCGGACAAACTCAATGTTCCAGAAACACCATACACACCCGGTGAACTATTTGGAGGATGGCGAAGACTGAAGGCTGAAAATGCATGCACAAGATAAGTTAGCAAGCTTTCAAAATGAGACAAGGCTCTACTTATATGCTTTATTGACCGATATCACTGCCGAGTTGTTATCTACATTTTGAAGAAAAAAAATAGCATAATGAAGCTATGCAACGTACATACAGATTCAACGCCTTGAGTAGGTCCAAGTGTTGGGGTCTAAATTCCAAGACTAGCACTCTTGTCTTTTCATTTATTTATTTTTTGCACATTAACATGTGTTTTAGTTTTGTATGCTATGTTTTTTATCAACAAAGGGCCATCAAAGGGCAGCTGCATAGCCACCTACATATAAATCCAGACACAGAAAATACTGAAATGCATTATATATTTCTATCTATGAAAACATAAATATAAACAATCCATCTATGAATTTATTTTTCCAATCCATCTTCTGGATGAACAACCCTGATTGGGTTCCCACATGCTAGCCTAATACTCATGATAACTAACTTATTACATTGTAGTAATGAAAGTAAAGTAGATTGCGAGTCTTAACCTTACACGCCACTCTTCCAACAAGGAAAGCACCATCAATAATAAGAATCAATAGTAATTATCTTGAGGACGCAGCGGTGCTCCGATGTTCAGTCCATGGCTACTTTTAAGATCTTGCGAGGCTGAGCGCCAGCCAGAATGAAAATAGAGAACAGAAAATAAGCACAGCAGTGAAGACAGACGGTTGGTACCAAACCAGGTTTTTTTAGAAAAGGGGCAGTCCCAGCCTCTGCATCGATGTGATGCATGCGGCTTTTATTAAATTTATTAAAAGTCGGTAGTTCTTACAAAAGGATTAGATCATGGGTCACACAAAGTTGCGACCTGAATCAACCATCTAAAAAAACAAAGACAACATAAAATGACTCTGCATTAACATGTTATCCTGAGATCAGAACGCCAGCTGCACTGGGAATATAGATCCAACGCAATTGATTCCAGGCGGCTGCACCCAAAATCCATTGCGTCTCGCTTCTCCGTTGACTGTAGGTAGGACCACGTACGGATCCAATGAGTAGCCATTGGTATAACCTGCATGAAAGAAGTTTTCTTTGCCCTGTTAAAGATATAATCATTGCGGATATTCCAAATAGCCCAAAGCAAGGCGCAGACACCAACTCGAATGTGAATTTTTTCTGTCTTAGAGACCCCTTGCAACCAATTGCCAAACAGATTTGTTATGTTACTTGGAGGTTGGATGTTAAAAGCCATATGCACAATGCGCCAAGTCATTTTTGCAAGAGGACATGAAATGAATAAATGTTGAATTGTTTCATCTTGATCACAAAAGCAACATCTTTTACACCCATTCCAATTACGCTTGGCAAGATTATCTTTGGTGAGGATCACCTTGCGGTACAAGAACCACATAAAAATCTTGATTTTTAGAGGTACTTTCATCTTCCATAGGTATTTGCGTAGAAACCTTGTATGATCACTCATGAAATCAAGGTACAAGGATTTGACCGTAAAAGTACCCGTAGTGGTGAGCCCCCATTTGAAAACATCCTTTTGGTCTGTTAGATTGACCTGCATTAATCGGTTTACTAAGTGCTGCCATCGTATCCATTTATTGCCCGTGAGAGCCCTCCTGAAACCTATGTTTGGCGGAGGCGCCTGGGATAACACATCGGCCACCTAAACTTGTTTGCGGTGTACAATATGATAAAGGGAGGGATATTGCGTTGAAAGGGGCTTGTCCCCCAACCAAGTATCTTCCCAAAAACGAGTTGTCTCGCCATTCCCCACTACAAATGAACCCCTATCAAAGAACTCATCTTTCACTTTCATAAGTCCCTTCCAAAAGGGAGAGTCAGAAGGTTTGCTCTTTACTTGAGATAGTGATTTAGAATTGAGATACTTATTCTCAATTAACTCTTTCCATACTCCACTATCTTCGTTCAAAATTTTGAATAGCCATTTGCTGAGTAGACACTTATTTTTTATAGCTAAAACTTCTATCCCTAGGCCCCCTTGGTCTTTCGGTCGGCACATAATATTCCATTTAGTTAATCTGTACTTGCGTTTGTGTCCATCACTTTGCCAGAAAAACCGAGACCTAAAAAAATCTAGTCTCTTCCGCACCCCTACAGGTACTTCGAAGAAAGATAACATGAACATAGGAAGACTCGATAGAACTGAATTGATCAAAATTAATCGGTCACCATAAGACAACAGTTTACTAGCCCGGCTTGCTAACTTCTTCTCAAACCGATCTTCTATCGGCTTCCATTCTCCATTTTTTAGTCTACGGAAATGAATTGGGATACCCAAATACTTAAAAGGGTAAGTCCCAGATTCGCATCCAAAAAGCATCCTATATTGGTCTTCTACCTCCTTAGCTTTTCCAAAACAAAAAACCTCACTTTTGTGAAAGTTGATTTTTAAACCAGAGAGTTGTTCAAAGATGCATAGAATAAGCTTCATGTTTAGTGCCTTATCTAAATCATGTTCCATGAACAGGATAGTATCGTCAGCGTACTGAAGGATTGAAACCCCTCCATCAACGAGGTGGGGAATAAGTCCAGCTACTTGTCCATCTTCTTTAGCTCTCGAGATCATTATGGCAAGCATGTCCGCCACAATGTTAAAGAGAATGGGAGAGAGTGGATCTCCCTGCCTCAAGCCTTTGTGTGTTTGGAAGTAATGACCTAGATCATCGTTCACTTTAATACCAACACTCCCTCGGCTAACAAATTGTTCAATCCATTTACACCACTTTGGATCAAAGCCTTTCATCCGTAACACTTGTTGTAGGAAAGGCCACTGTACTTTGTCGTAAGCCTTTTCAAAATCAATTTTTAGTAAGACACCATCCATTTTCTTCCTATGAAGTTCATGAATAGTCTCGTGCAGAATTAAAACACCCTCGAGGATGTGCCTCCCCGGCATGAAAGCAGTTTGAGTTGGTCTAATCACCTTAATTGTGTGCCACCCCCGTAATTCTATTTGTTCCCACCTTGGTGAAAATTTTAAAACTAACGTTGAGCAAGCAAATGGGGCGATATTGCTGAATCTGAACAGCGTTTTCTTTCTTCGGTAACAAGATTATATTTCCGTAATTTAGTTGGAGGAGGGGTAGCTCGCCCCTTTGAAAAGCCTTAAACAAGTTCATTAAATCCCCTTTAATAGTGCCCCATAGTTTCTGATAAAATTCTGCTGGGAAACCATCTGGTCCCGGCAATTTGTTTTTCTCCATTTGCATGATTGCCTCGTACACCTCCTTCTCTGTGAAGTCAGATGTAAGAATCTCGTTTTCCTCTGCTGAAAGTTGAGGAATATCAGCAGTTTCGGTTTCCACTAGAGATACATGATGCTCATCCGATTTCCCAAATAATTTTTTATAGAAACTTGTGATATAGTTTTTGATATTCTCTTGCCCAATAATAGTTCCCTCCTCTTGCTCTAGCTGAAAGATCCGTTTACGTCTATGTTTCCCATTGGCAATGAGATGAAAATATTTGGTGTTTTCACCCCCTTCCTGAATGTGTTTTACTTTTGCTCGTTGCGCCCATTTAGCCTCCTCCTCTCTCCTTATAGTTGCTAATTTCTGATTTGCATCCCTGAGAGCTTCCCTCTCGGAAGCATCTAAGAGAACTGTTTCAGCTTTGATGTCGAGTAGATCAATAATACCAAGAAGTTTATCTTTTTCCTTCTTGTATGCACTACTAAGATTTCTTGCCCATCCACGGAGAAAAGAACGAAGGTGGCGAATCTTGTTTTGCCACACCTCCAAAGGAGTATTACCCGTTGTAATAGATATCCACTCTTTAGACACCATTTCAATAAAACCTTCTTTTTTGAACCAGGAGAGTTCGAAAGGGAAATTTGTTTTATTACCCAAGTGAGCTTGTTCACCTGAGTCTATAAGCAATGGAGTATGGTCTGAACCAGCCCTGGTGAGAGCTCTAACACTTACCAACGGAAATATTTGCTCCCAGGACACACTTGTCAGAATTCTGTCCAATTTTTCGAAAGTAGGATTAGGTCGACGATTTGCCCAGCACTAGTAGGAAAAGCCAATTCTATGGAAGCTTATTCTGTGGCGCACCTTATAGCCGTGCGCCACAGAAGCTTATTCTGTGGCGCACTTGTAAAGATGCGCCACAGAATAAGGTTATTCTGTGGCGCATTACTTTTTGGTGCGCCACAGATCAAGCTTATTCTGTGGCGCAGCTATGCCCATGCGCCACAGAATATGCGCGGGCCCCACACCCACGCAAGGGTCAGTCACTTTGGGCTTTATTCTGTGGCGCAGCCATGCCCATGCGCCACAGAATAAGCTTATTCTGTGGCGCACCAGGGTGCATGCGCCACAGAATACGCGTATTCTGTAGCGCACCGGCTAGGTGCGCCACAGAATAACTTTCAGAAGTGGCCCGGGGCGCAGCCCAGTCCAGCACCTTCCGGGCTGGACGATGGAAGCATATATTATGAATTTGATAATTTTTGTGTGTGAGAGACAAAGTATATGTATATCATGAATTAGATAATTTTTGTGTGTTCTTTCTTTAAATTTAACCAAAAAAGAATAATAATTTATTTTTTTGGTGTATTTAATTTGCGCGTGTGTGTGAGACAATGCAAGCATATATCATGAATTTGATAATTTGTGTGTGTGAGAGACAAGTATATGTATATCATGAAAAAGATAATTTATGATATGTGTATCATAAATTTTTGTGTGTTCTTTCTTTAAATTTAACCAAAAAAGAATACCAAATTTATTTATTTTAAAGAAAAAAAATTGGGTCAGCAGGATTCGAACCTGGCTAGCCAGAGTAATCTGTTTGCTCACTAACCACTGGGATATGCTGGTGTTGTTATGTCAAACAGCGCATCTGAGTTTTTAAACTGGACTGTTAAATAATTCTGTGGCGCACCGAGTAAAGGGTGCGCCACAGAATATCAGAATTCTGTGGCGCACCGCGTCATGGGTGCGCCACAGAAATATTTTGCCCACACTTACATGTGGGCCCTCCTACGGGGCGCGCTCACTCGCATCCATCGTCGACGAAAACCGCTAAGTCCCGCGCGCGCGCCTTGCCGTCCTCGCCGCCGGCACCCCTCGCCGCACCACCTCTGGCCGCCGCCCCAACTGGCCGCCAACCCCTCCGCGCCCCCCCTCGTCGCCGGCGACCTCCCCTGTGCCCCGCCCCCGCCCTCTCCACTGGTGGCGCTCAGCCTCGCGCGTCCTCGTGTGGCGCTCTCGGCCTCGTCCGCCGCCGGCCGTCGTGCCCTCGTCCGAGTCCAACGGCGTCGCCTCCTGGTCACGCAGACGCCGGCGACCTGTCCTCCCTCCCCTTCCCTGCCAATGTGAGCTTCCCCTCTCTTCCTCCTCCTTCCCCTCCCAAAACCTGCACGGAAGGTGTTTGCATAAATTCCTAGTCCAAGTATCAATCTATTTGAGGCTCTGGTCAATGAGAACCTGTGTAGTGGTGCATCAGAATTTGTCTTAGCAATGGTGCAGTTGTACTTGTATGTAGCAAAGTTCAGTTTTCTATTTGTATGCACGATTCTTTGCTGGTCACCATGCCTTTGCTGGTCAATGAGAACCATGCTCAGTTCATTAAGACTGGTGTGATACATATACATATGCCTTTGCTGGAAAAAAAATCACTTTTCAAGTCATGCATGCTTTCAAGATACACATGTTGAGCCTGATGCATTTTCCGGTTCAGAAACTCAGATTTTTGAGTTCTCTAAATTGAGTTATTCATTTTTGTCTCCATTCCTATCTATACTGCGGCAGTGGTGAATGTTTTTCTTGTCTCCATTTTAAAAAACTTTGTTTGTGTTGATGCTTGTTTGTAAGAAACTAGAAGAATTGATTTATGCTACTGCCACTATGGTTGCTAATGCTTTTCTTGTAAAAAAATTGCTAAGTGTGTGTGGTAGATGCTAAATCATGGTTTTGTTAATTTATTGCAGCGCCACGAGGAGCACCTCCACCACGCCGATCTCGGACCCGAGCCTCCCTTCCCTACCCGAGGTAGTTCCTCTCTCCCTCGATGTGGATGTGGATGTGGTGATGTATGTGCATGAGGATATGTGTCCACGACCATCGTGTCGTGGTTGTTGTGCTCCGACCATCGTGTCGTGGAGATGCCGGCCGGAGATGCCGTGCACAGATGTGGATATTATTTGTGAAATGTTTGCAGGTACCCCGTGAGGCCCTTGAGATTGCCGGAACGTCGATTAACTTCCGTTCCGGCAATTTCGGGTACTCCATATGTCCCTTTTTTAGCAAAGGTCATGCCGAATTTTTTCGTGAAATTTGGCATGACTTTGCTAAAAATAGGACATATGGGGTATTGCGACTAATGCATGGGCCGGGGTATCTTAGTACTTAGTTAGGTGATTTTTTTTCTCTTATATTTGTCATACTAACTTTTTGCCTCTTTTTAATGCAGTTCAAACATGTCGGGCGACGCTTCTAAGCGCATGAGCATCGAAGAGCAAGCAAGAGTACAGAACATGGACTTTTGGCCCGACGATATGAGGGACGAAGCCGCGGTCACTAGTGGCGACGAGGCTGAGGAGCAACGGGAGGTCCGGGATCCCGGCGTTCACTGTCCAAGTGCCAAAGGAAGAAGCCGGGTTGGTGGTCGTCGGTGAACACCCCGCGGATCTGTTCTTAGTAGCATACGAGGACGTGTTCAATCTATTTAACCAGCAGCGGCTCAACTATAACTTGGTCCGCCTATACGCGCTCAATGAGGCCATGACTATCCACAGAGATAATCTCTCGCACGTCGCGGTAGCGGATCCCTACTACATGCGTGACAGCCAGCTGGTGCAAGGATCTGTGACACGGACCAGCGCAGTTGAGTACCTCGGGAGGTTCATGTTGCAAAACCAGCAAAAGAATTGCCTTCTTGTGCCTTTCTTTCCCGAGTAAGTACACATCCGCTCGCCGCCGTATCTTGTGCCTTTCCGAGTTCAATGCATGCATGTTTCTGATCATCATCTCATTTAAATTGTGTTGAGCAGGGACAAGTACTGCGTCCTCATCATCCTACACCCGAGCCATTACCATGCCACTTATTTTGACTCAGGTAGTAGTACTACGAAAAGGTATGCCAACATAATTGCTGTCCTCAATCAAGCTCTTCACGGCTACCACCAAAAGGGAGGCGTCTTCGAAAGCACCGTGCAACCACAATTAATTGATAATAAGTTGCGCCGGTTCAAGCATATCACCGAGTTCTCTTGCCTCAAGGAGCAGTCGGGCAGCGAGATGGATGCCTTCTACGCCCTCCGTCATATTAACATGATTATCCGAGATGGAGCGCAATGTGGTTTGCCATCTGCTTTACAAACATGGGTCGAATATGACAGACGCAAGTCCGATATGGATCTTAGAAAAGATTTCCAATGCATCAAGACCAAGTTATCGGAAGTCATCGTCGGAAATGTTATGACAACAGGGGGGACCTTCCATTGCTCCCGACGAGGTAGATAGGATGTATTATAAAAGAAAACCTTACACATGCACACATACATACTCTATTTTATCCACTTAGATGAATAAATCATGCATGCATACTCTATTGATATTATTAACCAATATATATATCTATCTCCATCTACAGGGTTGCATCAGAGAGAAATCGAAGAACGCCTAAAGTTGCAGAAGGACAACAGGGCGTGGATGACGAAGAAAGACGGCAAACCATTCCCGGCGCCGCTCGCACCGCTCGCTACATGAGATCGTCGTGCTCCCGCTTTTGCTCACCGTCAACGCCGAGATGTAATCTATTCGATCCTAGTGTAGGCGGTGAACACTTCATTTGTAACGTGTGCAACGATCGATTAACTTTTGTATATATCTCAACACTTGTGTAAAACTTCGGCACTTTTGTATCAACTTGTGATGAGAAATATATTAGTAATGTGTTTGTTTTGATATATGTATCTGTGAAAATATATCCCTGTTTCTGTTATATCTGTGTAAATATGAAATATACATGTATTCTGGTATTATACTGGTATTTGTATTCTGGTAATATGCGGGTACAATACGGCACAGTAATTCTGTGGCGCACCCAGAACTATTCTGTGGCGCACCCTATTCTGTGGCGCATGGTGAGTGGGGTGCGCCACAGAATAGCCACTATTCTGTGGCGCACCTTGTGGTGCGCCACAGAATAGCTTATTTAGTGGCGACTATTCTGTGGCGCACCACCCATGCGCCACAGAATAGCAAAATGGTGCGCCACAGAATAGCTTTTCTGTACTAGTGCAAGTGTATTGTCTGCCCGAGAGATCTATTTCTCTGAGGTCCAGACTTTCAATGATTGCATTAAAAATAAACGACCATCTGTCATTAAAATTATCATTATTTTTCTCATTTTGTCTCCTAATAATATGAAAGTCTCCACCTACCAAAATCGGTAAAGTTTCATTCTCACAAATACGCACTAGCTCGGCCAAGAACTCCCCCTTTTGTGCATCTTGTGCCGCACCATAAACTGCCACCATACTCCATTCGAAATTGTCAAATTTAGACACTATGTGGAACTTAACACACCTATCCCCCGCTCAACTTTCTTGATTTTGATGGTCTGTGCATTAAAGCCGACAAGTATGCCTCCAGACCTCCCTTGTGGAGGTAGGCAATACCACAAATAGTCAAGGCCTCCAGCCAAATTTCTGAGGAAAGGTGCACTGAAATTATCTCGACTAGTTTCTAAGATTGCAAAGAAGTCTAACTTGAAATCTCGAATTGTTTCAGAAACTACCAAATGTTTTGCCGTATCTCTAAAACCCCCACTGTTCCAAAAGCTACCTTTCAACATTTTTAGATTTGAATTTTAATCTAACACTGTGTCGAAACCAGGTGGGATACCGCCGACCAAAGAACCCTGAAATACATAGGTCTTCCAGGTTGCGTGGAGGTATTAGCTGCTCAAAGACCTTCTCAGTATTGCAAACATCTTCGTCTGAATATGATCTCTCTGCACGTTCAGTCCAGACTAGAACTAGTTCTTTTAGATGCTTTTTATCCGCCAGCACAGTATTTGTGCTACAGTTAAGGGCTCTTTCCAATCTAGCCAAAGTAAGATGCCTCATCTGCGACACAGAAGACAACTCTTCCAATCTCCACCCATCTTGTACGTCAGCATTACCCCTTCCTCCACCCACAGGAAATCCCTCTATTTCAGTAAGAAACTTCAATTTTCCTATCCCATTTTGAACCTGGTTTGTTTCTGTACCAGGGAGACGAAGACATCTTAAACTGAACAATTGGGTCATCGCCGAAGGAAGATGGCGCAGAGCATCACAGTTACGCAAGCTCAATACTTGAAGGTTCTTTAGGGAGCCAATGGATTCTGGAAGAGAAGATATGCCAGAATGATCTAGATCAAGTAGGCGTAGATGTATCAATTTTCCTATATAATCTGGAATGCTTTGGACAAGTGAGCCATTTAGTACCAAAACACGAAGGAGCAAAAATCTCTTGAACAACGTGTCCTCGATGCTCTGTGGAGCAGGAACAGCTATGAAAGTCCAAACCTTAACTTGAATTTTATCCATTCTAGGTAACAATAATTTATCCTTCTTGGTGACAACAGTAATACGTCGCAATTTTGACATATTTTCACTTGATTTTTTTTCTGTCAGCAAAGCAATTTTGACATACTTTCACCCCTTAATGTTTCAACATCTCCAACAAAACATTCTTCTCTTGATATTTTCAAAGCAAGTTGTCTTAAGAGGTCATGCATTCTGCATCTTAGCTGGTTAAAGCATGTTCGGTCTGGTTGAAGGAGATTCCGATGGATTAGCTCGTAGTAGTACTCTTCTGATGTGTCTTCTAGTTGTTGGCCTTGTTGCTCCTCGATGAAGCCTTCAGCAATCCAATGCTTGGTAATGTCATTGCGGTAAATGTCCGAATCTTCAGTATAGAGCGCACAATAAAGGAAACATTGTTTTAGATGATATGGTAACTCATCATAGCTGAGATGCAGAGCTCCTTCTATGTCATCGGAGAGCATCTTGGAACCAACATATTTGCCCAAAAACTTTTTCCACTCATTCTCTGTTAGATCTCTGCTTGCCAAAGCACTAGCGGTGACCTTGATTGCAAGAGGGAGGCGGCCGCATTTAAGAACAATCTCAATTCCGGTGTTTCTTAAATTCTGCACTTCTTTCTCTTCGCCAATGTTCATGCTCTTCCAAAGTAACTCCCATCCCACCTCTGCTGACATGAGATCAACTTGATGGATATATTGTACACCTATCCTCTTTGCAATTTGATCATCTCGTGTGGTTACCAATATTACTCCAGAAGTTGTTGCCTGTAATGAAGGTCTTAATAAATCCATCCATACATTGGAATGCCACACGTCGTCTAGAACCAAAAAGAAACTCTTTCCTTCGACTGTTTCTGCAAGCTTTCTCTGCAGCTCTGCTATGGTTTCACCTTGCTCATGTTGCACACCGATATTACGGAGAACCTCTTTCAAAAGAGTGACTTCATCGTAGCTTTGGGAAACACAAATCCATGCGTGTAGCTTGAACCTTCCTTTTATCTTTTTGTCATTGTAAATTTTTTGAGCTAGTGTTGTCTTACCAACGCCTCCGGTTCCAACAATAGCGAGCTTGTAATACTTATTTTCTTTGTGCGCAAGCACTAACTCCACCAACTTCATGGTAGAATGTATGATCTCCTTTCCCACAAGGTTGGGCTCAACAAGGTTGGAACTTCTTATCAGTCTGGATGTTGGAGGTTGTATGCTACTACTGAATGTTAAGAATATCTTGTCCTTTGAAATGTTCTCTATCATTTTGTTGAGGCTTCTGATCTGAACAGCAACATCATGACGTGACCCGATGTTACAAAAGCAAGAGGAAACTGAAAGACCTTTACATGCACCTAATTTGCTTGACGATGATGAAGGATGGTCAGGCAGTAGCTTGCTTCCTTTGCATCTAGCCACATCCAAGATTTCATCAACATCATATATAACATCTCTTAGCTGACCAAGCCAATTGTTTACTGCTAGCTCTTTTGTTCTCTTTTTTTCAGCTTCTTCCACCCCTAGGATTAGTATGGCCTCATCAGTAATGATATCTTGCAACTTTTTGGCACATGATCCAAGCAAAGATTCAAGTATGGTTGCCATTGATCGGACAAACTCAATGTTCCAGAAACACCATACACACCCGGTGAACTATTTGGAGGATGGCGAAGACTGAAGGCTGAAAATGCATGCACAAGATAAGTTATCAAGCTTTCAAAATGAGACAAGGCTCTACTTATATGCTTTATTGACCGATATCACTGCCGAGTTGTTATCTACATTTTGATGAAAAAAAATAGCATAATGAAGCTATGCAACGTACATATAGATTCAACGCCTTGAGTAGGTCCAAGTGTTGGGGTCTAAATTCCAAGGCTAGCACTCTTGTCTTTTCATTTATTTATTTTTTGCACATTAACATGTGTTTTAGTTTTGTATGCTATGTTTTTTATCAACAAAGGGCCATCAAAGGGCAGCTGCATAGCCACCTACATATAAATCCAGACACAGAAAATACTGAAATGCATTATATATTTCTATCTATGAAAACATAAATATAAACAATCCATCTATGAATTTATTTTTCCAATCCATCTTCTGGATGAACAACCCTGATTGGGTTCCCACATGCTAGCCTAATACTCATGATAACTAACTTATTACATTGTAGTAATGAAAGTAAAGTAGATTGCGAGTCTTTACCTTACACGCCACTCTTCCAACAAGGAAAGCACCATCAATAATAAGAATCAATAGTAATTATCTTGAGGACGCAGCGGTGCTCCGATGTTCAGTCCATGGCTACTTTTAAGATCTTGCGAGGCTGAGCGCCAGCCAGAATGAAAATAGAGAACAGAAAATCATCCGGCAATCACCAAGAGCAAACCACCCTGCTGCTACACCTGCAATGAACAAATAGAAGATTATCGACCAGCTAGGGAACAAAGGAGTACCAATCAGCGGTGAACAGTTGTAGGGTGGAGGCATATGTACACGGATTAACCTGGGAAGAAGAAGATCAATGGACCAAACAAAATCTTCAGGTTTCCTGGTTTCCCACCGGTGAAAAGCGGTTCAAAGTGGGCTATGGAGGAAGTGAACTCAGTTGTAGGGGTAGTAATGAATTTCCCTGGTTTGAAGCAATAAGTTGGTTCAGCTCGGCGATAATTGCAGTGGCTGGAACAGAAAGGCAAGGAAGAAGGCCGATGACTCATTTTTCTTAATTAATTTGGACCCACCAACGATTCCTTCCTTCCGGCCATTGCAACAAAAGTAAAAGCGAAAGCAAGGTGGTGATTCACTTTTGTTTCTTGATTGAACCTGATGCCTTACCTGAACCAGCTGCCAAGCAAGAGCAAAGCATTCGTTAGAATTAATTAATTGGATACAAGACAACAATAGCTGCTAAAACCATCCACACTCCCATGCTTGCATTATTAACTCATGCGCCAGGACATCTACCCAAAACAACATTAGCTCATCATTTTCAGCAACCAGACACAAAGAACGGCAAGACAGATTACGATCAGATCTGCGAGAGATGTACGGCACAATCTGCAGATAGCACAATAGCCTATTACATTGGTCTTGTACTGATCATGGTTAACCCAAGCAGTCGAGGAGGTTTAACTAGGGCTAGAGAGTAACTAGAGGAGCGCGCTTGCGAACAAAACTTGGAGACATTGCATTAGCTAGCTAGTTGTTGTCCTTGATCCTCTTGAGCAGCCTGGCAGCCCACAGGCGCAGCCTTCTCTTCAGCGTGAAGCCCACCGCGACGCCGACCACGAAGCTGATGGCGCCGACCTTCGTGCAAGTCGACACTCGACAGAGACACGACCCGGCTGCAGTACAGCAGATCACCAAATGTTTGTCAGTTAGGCTGTGTGCATCATCACGATGCAGAGGCCGGGCTACCCATTTCTAAAAAAAAAAATGTTTGTCAGTTACAAACAACATAATAAGCATCAAACTGTGGTGTACAAGGGAAAAAACTCACAATTGAACCCTAAATCTAAAAAATTAAGACTACAAAGTTGACGCCAAAAAGGTGGAAAATGTTAGGGTATAAGCACGCACGACGGTATGTCGTGTCCAGCAAGGACTCTACCCTAGGTCCTATAAATACACATGTAAACCCCCTGTAAACTCTAGTCCGAAAATAATAAGATAACCTGGCCCGACACGGACCAGTAGCAATCAAATCCTTGTCGCGTGCGTGAGTAGTGTTCTGTGTGTTCTTCGTGAGATCTAATCTGCAGGTTTGATCCAGGAGCTGTCAATTGGTATCAGAGCCCTAGGGTTCCTGCACGTGATCTCCAGAGAGAAAGAAGGAGGTCATGGCGTTGGTGAAGCGCGAGGATCTGGGAACCGTAGAGGCGGCGGGAGCGTCGAAAGCAATGACGACGGTGGGGGCGGCGCTATACCCTCGCCTGGATCGAGAGGACTATGCCCTCTGGGCGATGAACATGGAGGTGGCCATGGAGGCGCAAGAAAACTGGGAAGCAGTAGATCCCGGCGGCGCTGAATATCAGAAAGGAGGGGCAAAGTATACGAAGGATCGGCAAGCGCTGACCGCCCTCTACTCCGTGGTGCCAAAAGATGTTCTGCAACATCTCGCTGGAAAGAAAACAGCGAAGGAAGCATGGGCTACGATCAAGCTTCTGCATGAAGGCCATGATCGTGTGAAGGAGGCGATGCTCCAAACCCTAATGAAAGGCTACGAAAATCTCAGCATGGGCGCGGATGAAACCCTAGATCAGTTCTCATCTCGCGTGGTGACTATGGTGCATTCAATTCGCAGCTATGGAGAGAAAGTGGAGGATCTGTCAGTAGTAAGACGGTTTTTGCGTGCAGCGCCTACACGCTATTTACAAATCGTCACATCAATTGAGCAGTGTGTCGATCTGAAAACTCTCACGATTGAAGATCTGGTTGGTCGATTCAAGGCTCATGATGCAAGAGTTCGCATGGATAGCGGCAAAACTGAGGACAGCGAACAGTTGATGCTCACAAGACAGCAATGGGAAGCACTGTCGAAAGAACAGCAGGGCGGTCCTAGTAAACCCTCGGGAGGAAATTGGAAGAAACAACAGTGGAAACCCAAGGCACCCAAGAAAGGCAACGCAGGGCAGGAAGACGGCGAAGCACAACCGAAGAAAAAATTTGACATAAAAAAGGTGAGATGTCACAATTGTGGTCTTTTCGGACACTTCAAATCCGATTGCCGCAAACCAGCCCAAGAAAAACCAGCTCAGGAGAAGGCTTATATTGCAGTTGCACAAGAGGGTGATGAACCGGCTGATCTGATGATGCTAGAACTATGCGAACTGCAAGAGGAGGGAGAAAAACCTCAGAAGGATTCGGCTACTGAAACTGTCACTCTTGTGGAAGAAAAAGTATATCTCCACGACAAGAAGAGGGGGCAAACCAGCAGCAGTATTTGGTACCTAGATACTGGTGCCAGTAATCACATGACCGGGGATAAATCTCAGTTTGTAGAGCTTTACACCACGGTAGGAGGAACAGTACGCTTCGGAGATGGTACTACGGTGAAGATAGAAGGACGTGGAACTGTTATGTTTCAGTCAAGCCGTGGAAACCATAAGGTGTTATCTGATGTGTACTATATACCCAAGCTCAAGAGCAACATAATCAGTCTTGGTCAGCTAGAAGAGCGTGGGTGTAAGATTGTGCTAGAAGATGGATATTTGTGGGGGTACGGTAGACATAAAAACTTGGTGAGAAAGTGAAGAGATCAAGCAATAGGATGTATATCTTGGATACAAATCGTGCAGACCCAATTTGTCTCATGGCTAGCATGAAGGAGGAGGCATGGATGTGGCATGCTCGGTATGGGCACTTGAACTTCCGTGTGTTGGGCCAACTCGGCCAGAAGAACATGGTGAGAGGACTGCCGTGTGTAGATCATGCGCAGCAGGTGTGTGACGGATGTCTCATCGGAAAGCAAAGGAGAGCGCTGTTTCCTCGAGAAGCCATATTTAGAGCAAGTAAGGTGTTAGAACTCGTACATGGTGATTTGTGTGGACCAATCACACCCGCGACTCCAACAGGAAACAAGTACTTTCTACTAGTTGTTGATGATTTCAGCCGTTATATGTGGATTGTGCTAATTAAAACAAAAGATCAAGCTCTTGATGCGTTCAAGAAAATCAGAATTGCAGCAGAAGTTGAAGCAGAAGCAAAGCTGAAAGCTTTTGGCTCGGATCGAGGGGGTGAATTCACCTCAGATGAGTTCAATTCATATTGTGAAGCTCATGGCATTAAGCGGTACTTGACTGCACCTTACTCTCCACAGCAAAACGGAGTGGTGGAACGTAGGAATCAAACTGTTGCTGCTATGGCGCGGAGCATGATGAAAAGTAAAGGGATTCCTAGAAAAATTTGGGGAGAAGCTGTGGTGACGGCAGTGTATCTTCTCAATAGGGCGCCTACAAAAAGTGTTGCAGGCATGACCCCGTATGAAGCATGGTGCGGACACAAGCCCAATGTATCTCATCTTCGCACGTTCGGTTGCATAGCACACGTCAAGACGGTGGCAAGCCATGTTGGCAAGTTAGCCGACCGTAGTACACCAATGGTCATGATCGGATATGAGCCTGGCACGAAAGCATACCGTGTGTACAATCCCTCTACCAAGCGGGCGTGTGTCACACGTGATGTGATCTTCGAGGAAGAGAGGTCATGGAGTTGGGATGCATCCGAGTCTAACGATCAGTTATCTAATGAATTTTTTGATGTTGTGTATGGCTATGTTAGGCAGGAAGAACGAGAAGGTGAACAAGATGATCCAGGGACACCTACGAGTCGTGGTGGTGACGGTGGTGGTACACATGGCAGAGAGGGAAATCTACCCAGCTCGCCTAGCACGCCCACTGCCGGAAGTGTTGCCACGGCAGAAGATGCTACGGCAGAAAATTCTGTTGCGTCAGCAGATCAGCCCGAGAGCACAGATAATGGTGATGACGCCTCGGACACTCCTGGGATGGAGGGATCAGCAGCTCCTCCGGAGAGAACACGGCCGCCTACGCCTATAAAGCTACGGTCGGTGTTGGATTTATATCCAGAAGAAGCCCTACGCACGATAAATCCTGTTCGAGTGATGGGATGAGGAAGAGGTCGTTGTCTTCTAACAGAAAATGAAGAACCGACCAAGTTTGAGGAAGCCAATACTGTGATAAGTTGGCGTCGTGCAATGAATGATGAATTGGGATCTATAAGAGAAAATGAGACGTGGAGTCTCGTTGATCTTCCCAAAGGGCAGAAGGCTATTGGACTCAAGTGGATTTATAAATTAAAGAAAGATGCCGAGGGAAAAATAGTGAAGCATAAAGCAAGATTGGTTGCAAAGGGCTATGTACAAGAACAAGGAATTGACTTCGAGGAAGTGTTTGCTCCAGTTGCACGTATGGAATCAGTGAGGCTACTCATTTCTCTCGCAGCACAGGAAGCATGGAAATTACACCACATGGATGTAAAAACTGCATTTCTTTATGGCGAGTTAGAGGAGGAAGTCTTTGGTAAACAGCCACCTGGGTATGTTGTAGAAGGAGCAGAACACAAGGTGTTGAAGTTGAAAAAGGCACTGTACGGCCTAAAGCAAGCACCTCGGGCATGGAACATGAAATTAGACAGAACTTTGTTGTCACTTGGGTTTGAAAGGTGTCCACTTGAGCATGCTATGTACAAGCGAGGAAAAGGAGCTGATCATCTACTAGTTGGTGTCTATGTTGATGATTTATTAATCACATGTGCTGATGAAGGAGAAGTTGCAAAATTCAAGCTACAAATGAAAGATCTTTTCAAGATGAGTGATTTGGGTCTGCTTAGCTATTATCTTGGCATAGAAGTGCAGCAAAAACCGGGTGTTATTTCATTATGTCAGGAGGCTTATGCAAAGAAAATTCTTGAGATGTGTGGCATGGAGGAGTGCAATATATCCCAGGTACCTATGGAACCTCGTTTGAAAATAAGTAAAAAGAGTGGAGATACAGAAGTTGATGCAACCGAATACAGAAGTATAGTTGGGAGTTTGAGGTACTTGGTGAATACAAGACCTGACCTAGCATATTCGGTAGGAATTGTGAGTCGCTATATAGAGGCACCCACAACTGAGCACTCGAGTGCAGTAAAGCATATACTCCGATATATTAAAGGTAGCACAAATTTTGGTTGTGTGTATTCAAGGGATGAAGGAGGAAAAGTAAAGTTACATGGCTATAGTGACAGTGATATGGCCGGAGAGATTGATGACCGTAAAAGTACTTCGGGAGTTGCATATTTCCATGGCAGCAACATAGTGAGCTGGCTATCACAGAAACAGAAGGTCGTGGCTCAATCATCCTGTGTGGCAGAGTCTACAGCTGCAAAGCAAGGCGTGTGGCTAGCAAGGCTACTTGGTGACATGATCAATCAAGAGCCAGAAGGAGTGGTGCTGAATGTTGACAACAAATCCGCAATTTCTCTATGCAAGAATCCAGTGTTTCATGACAGGAGTAAGCACATTGATATGAAATATCATTATATTCGAGAGTGTGTGGAGACGAAGAGTATTGATGTCAAATATGTATGCACAAATGATCAGCTCGCCGACATTCTGACTAAGTCTTTGGGGAGGTTGAAGTTCCTGGAGATGAGAGACAGGATTGGAGTTCGATCTGTCACATAAGCGTTCGTGCTTAGGGGGGTGATTGTTAGGGTATAAGCACGCACGACGGTATGTCGTGTCCAGCAAGGACTCTACCCTAGGTCCTATAAATACACATGTAAACCCCCTGTAAACTCTAGTCCGAAAATAATAAGATAACCTGGCCCGACACGGACCAGTAGCAATCAAATCCTTGTCGCGTGCGTGAGTAGTGTTCTGTGTGTTCTTCGTGAGATCTAATCTGCAGGTTTGATCCAGGAGCTGTCAGAAAACAGAGCGGAATTCTACTATTCGTGGGATAGGGTAAATTCTGCAGGAATCCTGTAGCACAGACGGGCAGCATGATCTGGCATGAATCGGGCATAGATCCTACAGACCCTGGAGATCCATCATACAAATAAACAAAAGTAAAGAAAATGTTGCTCTACCATACACATTTTACAGAAACACTGGAGCTTTACCACTGCCAAATCTTGAAATCCGCCCAAGTGTTCAACATCTACTACCAAACTATAGAGTATAGTACTCGCAACAGGAGCAGCGCAACCAAATCGGAGCAATCTGCCGAGCTCAAAGAGAGAGCACCGATCGAATCAGAGCAGGGGGAGGGGGAGCTGGAGCATACCATGTGGCCCGGGACACGAGGACCTGGTCGGAGAAGGCGGATGTGCCGGAGCGGGATGAGGAGCTGGCCGCGGCGTCCCGCGCCGCCTGCTGCAGCCACGACATCGCAGATGAAGCCGTTGTTGAAATATTGGGGTGAGCTTTAGGCCCATCTAGAAATTTCAGAAAAATCCCAAAAAGCCCATGTTGTCATGGCAACTAGTGGGAGTTTAGTCCCACATGGCTAGTTGGGAGAGATGTACACCAACTTATAAGGTGAGCTCTTCTCCCACATGTATGAGGTGTTGGTTGTGAAGAAAAGGGAGGTGCTCCACACGCGCGCTCCTCCTCCACCGCCCGCCTCGTCGCGACGTGACGCGCGCCACGGGTTGCGGGAATCTCGCCGAGCCGATGTATTCTTTTTGTCACGCAAGAATGGAAAATGAATACGAGCTGAAACATTTTGTCTTAAGTACAGACGTTACCAGCATTCATTGTGATTCATTACGGGCATTTCGGAAATCGCTATTTCAAATTATAGCATGCTATTAGCACGTTATAGCGTGTGTAGCATCTAGAGGTGCCGCCGCTATTCCTCTTAGCATGCTATTTTTTACCTTGGGGATGCAGAGACCGTATCAGCTATCCAGTTACAGACAAGCATCAGTTCTGATGTTACAGACTTGCAGTGGGAATACAGGTTTACATAGGAACAGAACACTACAGGAACAGAACACTACGGTTCCGTGCAGCAAAGCTCATAAAGAAATAAAATGAAATTCATTGGTCACGTTCAAACAACGAAACCTCAACACACAGGTTCAGTTGCAGCAGAGGCCTCCGGCCCCATGCTCAGAAATAAACACAACGAAACTTGATACATTCCAGGGCACCCCTGCCCAAAGAGAATCACACTCACAGTGTCGTCACCAGCCCTTGGAACACACATCCAGGTACTTGCGCATCTTCAGCATCGACAAGCGTCCTCAACTTAGTGTGCCTCATACTTCGCCCCTCTAGATGAACCGTGGCATGATTCCTAGGCTGCCAGAATTAGGAAACAATCTGTAGTGAGTAGTAGTCATGACAAACACGTAACATGGTTACACATACGTAAGACTGAGGCATTCTAAAATTATTCCTCACTTGATTTTTTTTCTGTCAGCAAAGCAAGGATAGAGTCATATTTTTTTTAGATAAAGGGAATATATCTATACTACTATTAAAAGAGCAAACATGGACGGATACATTAAATCTCACACGTCAGATCTCTGATTAACGGACCAGATGGTTCCAACAGTGTTGAGCACCTCAACACAATCCACCCCGAAACGTTTTTTCTGTTAATTACGAGGCTTGCCACCGCCTAAAAGAAACTGATCGTTAAACTTTAGGCGTGGGCGTGCGGTCAGACTTGAAGTCGACCTGCTCACTTCTCGGCCACCCGCACACGGTCGGGCCACGATTGAACTTGAAGGCGACCATCTCGCGGCGGACACTAGTAGAAAAGAGGCAATAGAGCCGGACCTTTAGTCACGGTTCATTTCCGAACCGCGACTAGAGGGCTCCAGCTCCGAATCTCCAACGGCCAGGACAGGTGCCCGGTTGGTGCGGGACCTTTAGTCGCGGTTCCAGCCACGAACCGCGACTAAAGGTCCTCCGCCTGCGGCTTTAGCGGCCGGGGCCGCGCGGGGCCCGCGCGAGGACCTTTAGTCGCGGTTCGTGGCTGGAACCGCGACTAAAGGTGACCCTTTAGTCGCGGTTCGTGGCTGGAACCGGGACTGCAGGTCCTTCAACTATATCTTCCACCCCGAGCCAGCCATGGCCATTTTGAGCTCGAGTTTCATCTCCATTTTCTCTCCACCGAGCTCGATTTCTTCCACGATTTTTTGCCCCATTTGTTAAGATTGACGGCGGTGCATCTATCCAAGGGTTAGCAACTGCAAACTCTCTCTTCCGGCGCCCGTTTCGTTAGTTGTTTAGCTTATTTAGCTCATTTTATATTTCTAGTGCTAGGTAGGTGTTTGATGAAATGCCTAAGTTAGCTCATTTTGCTTATTTAGCTCAATTTTGTATTCAGTTTGAGCTTAAACTAAATTATGTTTTTGTATTTCAGTGTCACAACATTCACGTCCTCACCGTCGTCGATAGACCGTCTCGTCACCGACACCACCTAGGTGAGCCTTCTTTTTTATTTTAAAAAAAATCTTTGTTGTATGATTTTGTTCCATAATTATTTGTTTTTTTGTATAAGTTGTATAATTGTTTTATATATATATAGTGCCATGGTTTTCACAAATACCCCCACCGGCTCTCGTCCGTCTATTATTCGGATGTGGTATGACTGTTAATAACTATATATTTGTTTCGTTTCGTGTTTATGACAATCATGCGACCAACTTTGACATAAATATATATTTGTCTAGGAGGTAGTTGAACCGGAAATTCCAATGGACCCTATTGTTGAATTTTTTGAAAGAAAACGATGATTTGAAAGCTAAATTAAAAATAAGTGAAGATCTCCGCCAAGAAGAGAAGAGGAAATTGGAGGTCAAGCTTGCCAACATCATCGATGAACACCAGTTCAAGCTTGCCGACGTCGTCGATACTTACGAGATCAAGTTGGATGGGATGCGCTCGAAGCTTGCCGACGTCGTTGATGCTTACGAGATCAAGTTGGATGCGATGCGCTTGAAGCTTAAAAAAATTAGAAGTTATGCCATTAGTCAAGAGGCTTGGTATCATTATGCTGTTGGTTCAATAATGACCTTAGTTGCGATTATGTTCGCATTTGTTGTTGGATTTAAATTCTTTAGATAGTTCTATGTTAGTTTAAATTAATGAATATTTAATGCTACAATGTATTACATTTGTCGCCACTCTACTTTGCTTGAAGAACTTGTAAGAATTATTATGGTCACTTATCTATTCATTACTAATGCAGATGAGACGTCAATGGATGTACGGTTCCCGAGTTTCTGACGATTTCCTTAAGGGCATGCATGAATTTCTCACTGTGGCCGAGATAAGCAAGCGAAAAAATGGTTTTATGTGTTGTCCATGCAGTCTCTGTAGAATAAGAAGGATTACCCTTCCTCAGCCAAGCTTCACCAACACCTGTTGCAAAATGGTTTCATGCGTGGTTATTATTGTTGGACCAAGCACGGAGAAACAGGGGTTATAATGGAAGAGAATGAAGAAGAAGAGGATAATGACAACTATCCTATGTTCGATGAACACGGTGGTACTTCAATGGGGGAAGACGAAGTTGAAGAGGATGAAAAAAAAGATGAGCCTGACGATGATCTTCGTCAGGCCATTCATGATGCACAAATGGACTGTGGAAGTGAAAACGAGAGGTTGAAGTTGGAGCGCATGTTAGCCGATCACACCAAATTGTTGTACCCAACTTGTACAGATGGCCAGAAAAAGCTCGGTACCATACTGGAAATGCTACAATGGAAGGCAGAGAGTGGTACTACCGACAAGCACTTTGAAAGTTTGCTGAAAATAATTAAGAAGATGCTTCCAAATGAAAACGAATTGCCCTCTAGTACGTACGAAGCAAAGAAGGTTGTCTGCCCTCTAGGATTAGAGGTGCAGAAGATACATGCATGCATTAATGACTGCATCCTCTACCGCGGGCACGAAAATTTAAATGCTTGTCCTGTATGCGGTGCATTGCGGTTTAAGATTGGGCGAGATGACCCAGGTGAAGTTGAGGGCGAGCAAGGTTGTCCAAGGAAGAGGATTCCTGCCAAGGTGATGTGGTATGCTCCTATAATACCACGTCTGAAACGTTTGTTCCAAAACAAAGAGCATGCCAAGTTGTTGCGCTGGCACAAAGAAGAACGTAAAAAAGACTGATGATGAGACACCCCGCTGATGGGTCCCAGTGGAGAAAAATCGACAGAGAGTTCCCGAAATTTTCGGATGACGCTAGGAACTTAAGATTTGGTCTAAGTACAGATGGATTTAATCCATTTGGAGAGCAGAGCTCCAGTCATAGCACTTGGCCTGTGACTCTATGTATATATAACCTTCCTCCCTGGTTGTGCATGAAGCGGAAGTTCATTATGATGCCAGTGCTCATCCAAGGCCCGAAGCAACCTGGCAACGACATTGACGTGTATCTGAGGCCATTGGTGGAAGAACTTTTACAGTTGTGGACTGATGAAGGTGTGCGTGTGTGGGATGAGCACGGACAAACGGAATTTGACCTACGAGCGCTCTTGTTTGTAACCATCAATGATTGGCCTGCTCTTAGTAACATTTCAGGACAGTCAAACAAGGGATACAATGCATGTACGCATTGTTTAGGTGAGACTCAAGGTAAACATATAGGTAACAAGATTGTGTACCTGGGCCATCGTCGATGGCTTGTACCGAGGCATCCAGTAAGAAAGGAAGGCCAACATTACAAAGGTGAGGAAGATATTCGGCGGAAGCCTACTCGACCTTCTAGTTCTGTTATACATGATATGGTCAAGGATTTAAAAGTAATATTTGGGAAGGGTGCTGGAGCACTATCTGTTCCGAATGACGCTCAGAACCACGTTCCCATGTGGAAGAAGAAATCTATATTTTGGGAGCTGCCCTATTGGATAATGCTAGAGGTTCACTCTGCAATCGACGTGATGCACGTGACAAAAAATCTTTGCTTGAACCTGCTTAACTTGTTGGGCGTGTATGGAAAGTCAAAAGATACACCGGAAGCAAGACAGGCCCATCGACGTATGCATTCACGAGACGACGATCATTCTGATAATCATCAAGGTCCTGCGAGCTACGCTCTTACGAAAGAAGAGAAGAAAATATTTTTTGAATGTCTTCGCAGTATGAAGGTTCCATCTGGCTTCTCGTCGAATATAAAGGGAATAATAAACATGGCAAGCAAAAATTCCAGAACCTGAAGTCTCATGACTGTCACGTGATTATGACACAATTACTTCCGGTTGCATTGAGGGGACTTCTACCAGAAAATGTTCGAGTACCCATTGTGAAGCTATGTGCATTCCTGAATGCAATTTCTCAGAAGGTTATCAATCCACTTACTCTAAAAGATATAGAGAATGATGTGGTCCAATGTCTTGTCAGCTTCGAGTTGGTGTTCCCACCAACCTTCTTCAATATTATGACGCACCTTCTAGTTCACCTGGTGGAAGAGATACGTGTTCTCGGTCCTGTATTTCTACACAACATGTTCCCCTTTGAGAGGTTTATGGGAGTCTTAAAGAAATACGTTCATAACCGTGCTAGGCCAGAAGGAAGCATCTCCAAGGGTTATGGAACTGAGGAGGTCATTGAGTTTTGTGTTGACTTTATTCCTGATCTTAAGCCGATTGGTGTTCCTCAATCGCGTCATGAGGGGAGACTGCGTGGAAAAGGCACGCTAGGAAAGAAAGCAATCATATGTGAAGACGTGGATTCTTTCACTCGAGCACACTACACAGTTCTGCATAATTCCATCTTGGTGGCTCCGTATATCAGCAACACAAGAATTATTTACGCTCCAATACCCAGAAGATGAGATTGATGGAGTACACATCAAGACTTTTGGCGGTTGGTTACAGAAACTTCTGATGAATGTCACCACAAATGAACTACAGCTACTATTTGGCCAAGTCACCATCTTCGACTATATTGACTTTTCAAGGGTACGAGATAAATGGAAATACATTTTACACGGCCGACCAAGATAAAAAGAGCACCAACCAAAACAGTGGTGTCGCTTTGATGCAATAGACTGCAGTGGGGAAAAGGTAACATATTATGGTTACATAGAGGAGATATGGGAACTGGACTATGGACCTTCATTTAAGATTCCTTTGTTCAAGTGCAAATGGTTCAACCTAGATGGCGGTGTAGCCGTAGACACACGGTACGGAATGACTACAGTGGATTTCAAGAATCTTCATTACGAGAACGAACCATTCATTCTAGCCAGTGAAGTGGCTCAGGTTTTCTATGTGAAGGACATGTCTACCCTACCAAAAAAAAGAAAAGATAAGCAAGCGAATACATCATACGATGAGCCAAAGCGCCACATAGTTCTTTCAGGTAAAAGAAACATCGTGGGAGTGGAGGACCACACAGACATGTCAGAAGATTACAATAAGTTTCATGAAATTCCGCCCTTCAAAGTGAAAATTGACCCAACCATCACGTTAAATGAAGAAGTTTGTCCATGGCTACGGTGCAATAAGAAGAAAGGGACACACACGAAGAACAAGTGAACACTAGCTAGGTAGGGATGTTGTTGGTGATGTGTAATAATTAATATGTATTAAACCTTTTATGTAACCGTGCGACATTTCTGTGCCGTGGTCCTTTTTTCTATTTGTTTTTCTTCTTTATTGTGGACTGTTTATTGGTATTAGTTAAGAGTGCGTTCGTAAGTTGTGTGAACCAAGATGATTTAACCGTCTTATGCGGAGATGATTTAACATACAACTAGAGATCTACGTTACAACTTCACTAGATTATTACACATCACTAACAGTTACATTACTACATAAATGGACATGCTCGATCGGAGGCTTAGGGGGAACGGCGGGAGGAGCCAGCCCCGTTCGCGGCACATTTCTGGTTCTCGCGCGCACGTTTGCGGCGTAGGTCAAGATCCATGGAGGATGAGTCTTTCAGCGCCCAAGCCAGCTCGGAAGCCTCCTTCGCCTTGAGCTGGTAGGCAGTCTTGGCTCGCTGGACACGGTCGTCGCGGACGGACTGCAAGGAGCCTTCAATGGCCTCCTGCATCTGCGGCCCGCCGCCCTCTTACCCATGGTCGCTCCAGTCGAAGTCGTCGTCCTCCTCCTCGTCGGGAGGTGCGGCGGCGGCTGGTGGAGGTGCCGCGGCGGCTGGTGGAGGTGCCGGGCTCATGGGCCTACGGCGGGATTGGCTCCAGCGGTAGCGCCCAGAAGGCTCGTCCAGAAGGCGCTGCGGCGGGCGTGGCGGATCCATCTCGTGGAGACGATGCGTTCGTGGCTAGGAATGGTGTGGATTAGGGTTTACCCCGTCGGCGACAATATATAAAGACCTCCAGGGCAGCGCTAGGGGAGGACACGTCGCTACGGCAGCGCTGGGGGAGGACACGTGACTGACACGTGTCGTGACCGCGAAGCCCGCCTTTAGTCCCGGTTGGTGTTACCAGCCGGGACTAAAGAAGCACACGGATCGTGTGTTTCTTTCAAGCGCTTGTGAGCCGTTGGATTTTTAGAACTAGTCCCGGTTGGTAACACCAACCGGGACTAAAGAATCACACGGATCGTGTGCTTCCTTCCAGCGCTTGTGAGCCGTTGGATCAGCGGTGTGTTTCTTTCGAGCGCTTCTGAGCCGTCGGATCAGCACTATCACGACCACTTCGTAAGCCATGCGACCCTATATATAGCCCACCTCAGACAGGTTACTCACTCACGCAAAACATTCCAGCGTCACTCGAAGAGGCATCTTTGGGCAACCAGCGGCAAGACGTCTCTGATGATCTGCGACCGTTCCAAACGGTTGCAGATCATCAGAGACGTCTTACCGCTGCGCTTGTGAGCCGCCGGATCTGCACTATCACGACCACTTTGTAAGCCAAGCGACCCTATATATAGCCCACCTCTAGGACATCTTCGGCACTCTTCAAACTATAAAGTTCATAGTGTGAGATGTGCCATTTCACCCCATTTTGAAGCATTTCCTATTTAATTTGTGTGTAGACCTTGTTTATCAGTTGGAGATGTTAGTACATGATAAAATAAGACCATGATAAAATAAGACCATGTGCACTGCTATGTCCACAATCATTTCAAAGATTTCTGCTTTGACGCACTCTTGGAGCATTTTAACCTCCCGGAAGATATTGAACCCACCACGAAGTTGAAACTCAAGCAGTGGACTCTCTCCAAGATGGCCGACGCATTTCGGAAATATAAGCAAACATTATGGGCAAAATATGCAACAGTTGATCCAGATTTCAGTGAAGAAAAACTAGTGAAGATAAGAGATCACTGGGAAGCGTTTAAGGCGTATAAGAAATCGGATGCGGCTGTAGCCCGATCGAAAATAAATAAGCTAAATGCTGCGAATAAGGTTCACCACCATAACTTGGGGCCAGGTGGCTACAGGTTAGCCATTCCTAAGTGGCTAGCCTTAGAAGATAAAATCTTTGCTAAAGGTATCACTCCACAGACATACTACTGGCCCGAAAGGTCCAAATTCTGGTATCCGCAATAGAGGAAGTTAAACGGGGTGTGTGGAAACCCTATAGAGAGGACGACGAGCTGACACGGGCCCTAGGGAATCCTGAACACTGGGGACGTTTACGAGGCATGCCCGGCGGTGTCACCATTAAGAAAGCGTATCCGCAACACGCTGACACTTATAGAAGCCGTGCAAGAAAGAAGAAGAAGGGTGAAGAGCGGCTAACGGAATTGGAACTCATGGTGCGGCAACTCATGGAGAAGGTTAATAGTCGGACAGAGCCGCCTCAGGAGCAGCAACTCCTGGATGCTCGATCTCAGCTTAGAAGCAGCGTGGGTTCCACGCAAATAGATGTCGATGCTCACTACCCCGTGGATTTAGTCACGGAGAAGACACCATGTGAGCTACATGTACCTGTGGTTAACATATCCACGAAGGTGGCGGAAGGCTATGCTACCATAATGGTGACATTGCTCCTGGCTATGCTGTTGTCGGGGTGGATGAAATTGCGCCGGGATTTGAATCATTGGCTCTTGAGATTTCTGGAGCTGACGGTGAGGAGACATTGTACGATGTCAAGGGTGGTTTCGCCCAGTGGAACAAGAAATACATCAAGTTCTCAAAGCCACCGACTCAGCAAAGCCCATCCTGCCCGGGTATTGATGAGACACATCCATCTCCGGCACCGCGTGACAGGGACCCCCCACCGGAAATTGATGTAGAGGACCATCTCAGTCAGCACAGTCCATCTCCATCTCCGACTCAGCAAAGCCCACCACGTGAGGAAGTGCCCGTAGCGCTTCTCCGGAGAAAGCGCGTGTCTTCCCCGGTCAGGAGGCGAACTAAAAGGGCCAAATCGCCTGATCCAAGGTTACCTTGGCAGAAGACTCATGAGCAAAACGAAGCAGCCGTGGCGGCGTATAATAAAGCATTGTTCGCACCGAAAGTGCCGCCGCCAAAATTTACCGCCGGCTATTCTGCAGAGGCTTGTAATCGAGTCATCGACAACTTATATGTCCCTCGAGAGAAGCCGCCATCTGACTATGACCGTTATATTCATAAGTCATATGACGCGGTGATGGAGGTGGAGGCGCCGAAAAAAGGTGAACAAGACGCAGAGTCAGTCCCGCCGGCGGCGGCAAAAGATAAACAAGCAGCACCATCGGACCCGCCGCCGAAGGAAGCTACAAAAGCAGCACCATCGGTCCCACCGCCGCCGAAGATAGGTAAACAAGTTCCCCAGCTCGGAGAACAACCCGTACGTTCTGTCCCCCCGCTAATTGTCCCGCCGCCGACGAACAAAGATAGTCGAGTTCCCCAGCGCGGAAAACAACTAGTACAACCTAACCCTAAAGCGCCGATGGTGTTTGACTATGAGGAAATCCGTCGTCTTGCCACCGAAGCGCAAGTTCCTATAGACGAATATGCTTCGAGATTGAACTTTGAGACTGCACCACCAGCTCCACCAGTAAGACAATTTGTTATGGGGGAAGAATTGGTGAAATGCAAGTTACCAACAAAAATGCGTGCTCTCCATGGTTGGTACTTGAAAGCCGCAAAGAAAGGGACAGCTTCTATCGTTCTAAAATGTAGGAAAGACGATGAGCACTTCTTAGAAGACTACAACCACATTGTTCGGTTTAGCGAACTTTTTCAGCTATACAATCTGCGGGCACTCGACAAATCTATCATGAGTTCCTATTGCCTGTAAGTGATTTATTTAAGTCTTTAACTAGTCTCGTTCATTGTTTGTAATTATTCTCACTTTAATCTTTTGTGTGCTATATTATGCAGATTGCAGATGCTCGAGCTCAAAAAGATGAACCAGCATGACATTGGGTTCATTGACCCGGATAAATATAACGAAACAACCATAATAAATCCCTTGTATAACAAGAACACACCGGATGATTTGCTAAGGGTGTTCAAGCGATACCGCGACAAACGAGCTATATATTGGCCTTACCACTTCGGGTAAGTTTTAGTGTCTTCTACACATTCTAATTTTCTCACCCGATGTTAAGTTTAACTGATGAGTTATGCATGACTGTGCGCAGTTACCACTGGATTCTTCTTGTCATTGAACATCGCAAAGGACTTATTCATTCACTTGACTCATTGAGGTATCATCCTGACACATACAGGAGTTGTTTCGACTTCCTAGTAAGGTACATTCATTTCTTACCGACTCTGTCATTCATATCTTCATGTCAAGTCATTAACGAATAAATCATTTGTGAATGTTCTTTGTCGGGCAGCGTTTGGAAAAGGTTTGTCGAGGAAGATCCTGCAGGTGGGTGGCCCAAAAAGCTGGATTGGAAGTTGAACAAGGTAAGTACTGCTACCTACGTCCACACAACATTCTCATGCATACTTCATTATTATTGATTGAAATCTATTCTTGTATAGTCTTGCTTGGAGCAACCAAAGGGAACTGAGTTATGTGCATACTTCGTTTGCGAGTATGTACATGTACTAGTCACCGAGAAATGTAATTTGAAAAGTGCAGAGTTGGCAAAAAAGCGCTGCAAGCTACCATTCGAGCACCGCTTCAAACCAATTGGAGAGGAATTGGCGGGATTTTACCTTTCGGAGGCCTTATCGGAGAAAGGAGAGTACTATGATGCTGAAAGCATGAAAGCGTGTATGAAAGCGTGTAAATAACTTGTTGTTTTGCTTCAACTCTTGTACTACGATAAATCTTGGCGCATCAACTCTTGACTATGATCTAAAAGTATTACTTAATTTAATTGTATGTGTTATAAATATGTGCATCGACTTCATACGACACGGGAACGGTTACGACGTGGAAAACGTTACGGTAACCGTCACCGTTACCGTAACGGTTACCGTAACCGTCACCGTAACGGTTACCGGTTACCGTTACGGGAAGGGTTACTAGTGAAACCACGGTTACGACATGGGACACGGCAACCTATAACCAAACCCCGGCATATATAAACCCTAAACCCTGCAATTAAATCGAAAAAGAAAAAAAAAAACCAAAACCCTTTGGTCCCGGTTGGTGCTACCAACCGGGACCAAAGGTCCAACACCCCACGTCCCCCTAAAGCCCACGTGGAGGGACCTCCAGTCGCGGTTCGGAATCCTCCGCGACTAAAGGGTGGGGGCTTTAGTCCCGCCTGCTTAGTCGCGGTTGCCCAACCGCGACTAAAGGACCTCTGGAACCGCGACTAGAGGTCATTTTTCTAGTAGTGGGAGTTTCTCGGCCACGGCCAGGTGCGTCATGCCACGTAGCGAGCTTCTCGGCTCCTCACCGGCGCGGCACGATCGGTCTCGAAGACGGCTAGCTCGCGACGGAGCTTCTCGGCCACGGCCGGACAAGGCGGCCAGCTCACTGAGGAGCTTCTCGGCCACAGCCCGGCTCGCTAGAGCTGAGACCGAGCTCCTGTGCAAGATCTATCCCCTGGATATGAGATTTTAATTTTCTTAATCGTTGGCGCTGCCCGGCAAGAGCAGGAGCACCTCCTCACGCCGGCAAGGATAGGTTCATTGGGCAGTCGCTTCCATGCTGCAAGTCCAGGCGCATGGGGCAGGAGGTCTCCCGCCGAGGGCTTCCGCTGCCACGCTTGCCGCGCCGCTGAACCACCGCTGCCTATGAAGACAACGGCGAGCTTATGAAGACACCGTTCACGTGTACCTGATTACAGGTATCACACAAATCATCAGTACCGGGTCGTTCGCCCAGCACACGGGCCTTTTCCTTCATGAATGTTGTCGTGCAGCTATTTCAGTAAGTTCACGTTATCCTTAAGTAGTCCTGAAGTTGTTTGTAAATCCTGAACACAGAAGCTCCACAAAGTATATCTTTGCAAACTACACCACAAGGCACAAGCCAGGCAGAAATATTCTATAGTGCCATGATCTTTTATGTCCAGTTCCAATGATCAATGGACCAACACGCGTTCATGCATGTTTTGATTAATGTTTTTTACATAAATACGAAAACTGAAAGCAATGGTTGAAAACACCACTTTTACCTTCTGGAAGATGATTATTCCGTTGATCAATGCATACTGGTCCATATAAACAAGCCACTGAGATAACTGTTAATTAGTTCAAAAAACAGACATTGCCCCGCCTAATGCATTGAATTCAGACTATATGCTACTGCAAGCCAATTCGGTTCGATGCTTATTAGATCTAGGATCGAAGCTGGGCAAGCTGTGGGTGCACGCAAGAGGCATCTCGATCTGTGTATACAAGCTCTCTTTGCAATTATGGGTAAGAGAAATCATGTCATTATTTGTTTTGCTATCTCCATATCGTACAATTGGTTAGGATCTCCTTTAAATCTTGGATTATTACTGATGTGAACTGAATTGACGATTGCCACATAGTTTTGACCAAGATAATCATCCACTGCCATAAATAATATTCCCTCCGTTTATTGATGTAAGGTGTCTAAGGTTTTGAGAAAATTGCAAAATATAGAGTGTACTTCTTTCCACCACTCATCTGTTTCTTTGTTAAGATTTGATTATGTTTCCTTGTCAAACGACTCTCTTTTTTGGAGTCAATTAACCACAGGTAATTCTGCCCGAAACTGGTGTAATTTTTTCCTCTATGAGCATTCTTTCATTTTCGTGCCAAAACTTATATACCCTACATATAGATAGGATGGAGTGCGTACCTATATAGTAAGAGTCGTAGGTTTCAATTTTTCTCCCATTATTGAGCCTCCGTGAATGGGGCAGTAGACATCGTTGGGCACGAGACATGTAAATGACTAAAAGAGAAATATGATTCAAAATAAATGTGTTTATTATAAATTATAATTCGTGCATTGCACGTGCACGTCTACTATAATAATAGACAAGCGAACTTGAGTTTTTCTACAGCCACCCCGCGTGGTGTACACAGGCTACACTGTACCATCAGATTACCCCAACTAATAAGATCTAACGGACTGATTTGCTCTCGGGTGCACGTAGCAAATAGCATTGGCGGACCATGCCTCGAGCGGACGAAAGTTTCCACCGCAACCCACGATGCCACGATCCATAATTTTCTCTCCCAGCCAAAAAAAAACATGATCACACGCGGTACACAACATAATTGAATCGCGAGTTTGCGAGGGTTCCACCCCGCCGCCGCCGGCCTCCTGTGGCCAGATGTGGTCCTGTCGCCGCCTATGCTCCCGACTCAGTGAACCTCCCGAAGCCAGACTACCACCGCTGTACTTTTCGGTTCGACCCCAGCCACCGATGAGTGGCTCGGCAAGTTCCGCCGTTATCTGCGAAGTGAGATGGCGAGAACCGTGTTGAAGACCGGAGACCTGATGTGTGAGCAGTTGCTTGCACGCCGGCGATGAGGTGCACAACAGTTGCCCCAATTCTTCAACGCTACATAACGACGAGGACGAGGGCACAGGAGTCAAGGCGTCAAGCCGAAGAAGGAGATGCATAGCCCACGTAGAGAGAGGGGACAAGGCGAGGCGAGCGACATCGCTAGGGTTTGGCGCCGCCGACCGAGCGAAGGAGAGGGAAGCCGCGCCGTCAACCTCGTGCGCCAGCGATGGGAACAGCACACCGCCGCCCCTGGCCTGCACGAGTCCGCTACTTAAAGTCGTATCTTTCACCGGCTCGCTGCCCTGGCTGCGCTGGTGGGAGCTGCTAGAGATGCGGCGTGGAGGATTCACCCTGCCTCTGATACCGTGCAGGTCGTCATCCTGCGTCAGCAGCAGCCTCCGTGCAACGACGTGCGGAAGGTAAGGTGTCGAGGTAGTTCCGCTGGAGGACGTGGTGTAGTATGCGGCCAGGGACGTGGTGTTGTAGCTGGCCTCCACCGCATGCCATGTGTTTGTGTTGATGCTTGCAAGTCAGTGTTGCGAATTTTTCCCCAGCTCATGCTTGATTTGTTGTTTCATGCCATCCCAATGTATGAGGTATGGATGGGTCCGTGTGGTTGGACCGTGGTGCAGGCCAAAATTTTAAGGTCTGAGCATCTGCTCTCAGGACGACGGCAAGTTGTGCATCAATGCAATTGCGGTGCCGGTGAGTATTGCCTATGGATGTATCCATCTTCAACCTGCTGCTGCCACCGCTTGTTATGTTGCTATAATGCTTCTTAGGCTTCTAGGTCTCCCCTTGTGCAGCTGATTGCATCTAGGTTCACCTCACGCATGCAGATGTTGGTATTCAGAAAATAAGAGAAATGAATCAACTTGGAATTCAGATAATGAGAGATAACACAATGTCTGCCTCGGTGTCGAGGGAAAAAATGGGACCTTTATTAGCAGTTTAATGTATGAGGAAGAGCAAGGAAATATTTAAGGAAAATTGACTTTAGGTTTGTACAAATAAATTTATTAGAAATTTCTTTGAAATTCGGGTGATTAGTTCGGTTCTAATCAGCAACATTTGATCATGACTGGTTAATTTTTTCAGCATGTGTGGTTCAACATAAGCCTATGTCTGTTTCAATAAATGTAGGAAGGTCTTTGTGTTAAATCGCATCTTATTTCAGTCACACCGAAGTCCAATTTTTCTTCTTTGGATGCAGTCATCTATTATATAATTAAAACACAAGACATTTAACGGCTGAGATTAACCAACAATAATGAACGATGTAGATTTAAAAGTTCTAATGCGCAAGCAATATTGATCACGACAAGGATAAAGAGTTCTGCATGCACACGTCGTTGATCATACTTTCCGAACAGATGTATCGTAGCGTATGCATATCTGATACCAAGAGAGATAGAGAAGAGCATTGAAAATCGATTGGAAGGACACGGCCAGAGTCGCGCGGGGCGATTTTCTCCGGCCGGACGGCCGGCGTTCTGTACGCCATACGCAGGCATGTCCATATGCATATCTGATACCCAGAGAGATACGCACACGAGGAGATCATCGTCAACATCGATTAGAAGGACACGGATTCGCGCGGGACAGATTTCTCTGGCCGGCCGGCCGGCCTCGGCTTCCAGGTTTGCTCCTGATGCCTACAGTCAAGCTAGCGTGATGCAAAGCAAGCTACCTTGATACGTAATTGATTGGATTGCTGCTAGGCAACTTGATGACCGAGGCCAGCTTCGCTACGTGCAGAGTCACCACAGAAGGAATCAATCCACACGTCCGTTGCTCAGCAACTGATGAGCCGCGTCGAGGTGGGAATATATTCCGAGTCCTTACAATTTGAAGATCACGTCTGATTTTCCAGAAGCAATTGCAGTGATATAACCTAGAAGTTTAGCCTTCTTTGCAAGTTAGGATACTGCAAAGATGACCAGTTGCGTAGGCAAATACTTTTTCCGATTTTCTTTTATTGATCCGAGATATTTATCATGTCGTAATTGTTGGGGGCAGATGCTGATATATTGTTTTTCGCTACCTCAGGTTTCTGGTCTATATTGAGAAAGGACAAGATCCACGTGCACATGATTATCCCGTTTGCTGCAAGAGCATCAAGAATCAAGATTTAATAACTGCATTGATAAGAAAATATGTTATTCCTTGACTGCAACTACTCATCTCTATAATGGTTCACGTACGTTATCTATTTGCTATCAAGTACGCACCAGCACTACGATTCAAATTGGTTGCTTCTCACGCATCAGCTGTATCAACATGTATGAATTTCAGCATAGACATAGCATGATGCTCCGATGGATCATAGGTAAGCTTTGTCAAAAGACCTCTGTGTCAGTGCAAGGACCAACTTGACAGTACAATACAATTAAAAGAACCACTTTTCACTCATGACTCACGTATTTCTCAATTCTTTGGCCCTAAAACTAGACAGATGACTAATCTTGTGCTGTCATGTTTGCTAATCCTGCATCTGTATTCCTGCAGGGAGCTTTCAGATCATAGCATGTGGCCTCCTTCCCGATTTTTTTATTCGTGATCTGGTGCATTCAGTTTTTATGGTTTTCCTTTTCCTTTTGGACTGTTTGATGGAATTGTTAACTGATGTTGTTATTCACATTACATATGGATGGAGTAATAATACTGATATTTTTACTGCTGGAAGTACTATGTTTGTTGTGTGTCTCATTGCCAGATTGCCCCATGTTCTCTTCTTGGCATCAAATGACTCCGTTGTAGAAAACTTCAAAATCTATTAACCGGGAAGGCATCATAATGTAAATTTCCAGCCCGGCATTTGCAGGTAGTAGTTACTCAAAGTCTCAAACACCAACTTCGTACGTGTTCTCTCATTATTAGTTTTGGATTTAACGATTTGCTTCAACCTTAGTGTTTTGTAAGCCTTTGAACAGCTCTAATGGCGGTGGCGCGGAGTGGGAGATTCAATGGCGCATGTGCGCTAATGGATGAAAAAAATCATCCCCGCAAGCTGGCTGTCGCCAGCGAAGAACTCTACCAGCCCGAGCTTAGGAAGGACCGAAAGAAAGCAATTTTGGTGCCGTTCTGGCCTCTGTTGATAGAATACATGGCTCCCCATATTTTTTCCTCCCGGAGAATGGATCTTAAGTTCAAGGAATTGGTTCACTTATGTCCATCACGAACATTATCGCGTTCCGCTTGCTGCTGGCCGCCTGTGTATTGTGAGGTTTGAGTCCAACGTCTCCAAATATGGGCTCAGCCAGTCAATAATCAGTACCTGATCCAAATAGGTCGATTAATATTTACTTTTCTCATAGATGAGGTCTGCTTGCATTAAAAAATGGGTGATTATTTGGAGTAGATCACATACATATATGGATTAATTCTATGTTGAGGGCAACGTACGTCACTCCAATGGCCAGTGTTAGATGTTGTCCATCTGAACAGGACGCACCTGCTGTCTTTTTGTGTGCAAGTAGCCAGTACTGCTACTGCACTATGAGCCACAAAGCATTTATGCCATGTCTTTTTGATTTATTTGCTTTGATTTTAACTGATGGACAACGTCAGCTTGACTCACTGAACGTTGGCTGCAGTGGTTCTTGCATGATCGAATATGTTTTACTATGCAAGGAGATATGTAGATAGATGCAAAAACTACATATTGTATCTTTTTTGGAGTTTCTACATTTGTTATGTCCATCTGGACTGTGGTGAATATTTATGTGAGCGTTTCGTCCCGTAAATTTGGTACGTGTAAGTTGATCGGTTCTTAGATTATATTCTGCATATTCTGTTTCTTTACAATCACTCCACTAATGATGCCATTTGGTTTCCTAACAATAATATTTTGCTTGGTATGTATCATGCACAGAAAATTCCCATTGCTCGAAGATTTCTGGATGATCATAACTTCTTCTTGCATCCTCAACTCGATCAGCCTGTGTTTATATATTTCATCAGGTGTAAAATCTTTTCAGGTAATAGGTTGTGGAATACATGACGGTATAACTTCAGCCAAATCTTCTTGGAGCATATCAGGTAAAACTTTTGCTTCTTGCATTTTTTCTGTTTGGTCAAAGCAATAGGTCAGCGCGCTGTTCGTAGATCTTTAGATAAGAAATTACGTATGTGTTTATCATCCGTAAATTCGGAAGAGTACCATAGGGAGAAAATAATGAGACATGTACAAGGGAAAATGCGCTAAAAATATTATAAGAGAAGTTTTATACAAGCCAAAATCATTGATATGTGTATATCCTCGACTATGAGAAATAAGAACCGCCTCCATTTTTTTGAAATAATAATACTTATCATGTAGCAAAGGTAGGATCTGTGAGCTCAAAGATACATCCATTTTTCCTTTCCAAATGTTACAAATAACCCAAACTGAGACTTCCCAGAAACAAAGCCGAGTTCAAGGGTGCCGTGCTTTCCAGCATTATTGACAAAAAGAGTGTTCCCGAAGTAAATAAGTGAGACCAATCTTCCAAGACAGTGTCGTAACAAAGCACCCGTTATACCCTAAGTCAAGGTGACAGTTATGATGCGACATCATGTAACGATTATTTAACTTATGAACCAATACATGGCAAGTAAAAACCTTGAACTTTTATAGGGGTACGACAGTACCATATTTTTTTGAAATTAGCTGGCTCATGGCGAATAGAATTCAATAATATATTCAAGTGCTGAACACGTTGGTGCCCCCAATTGTTTCCAAGATAAAATATAACAAAAAAAGGAGGAGCGTTACATAGAGACGTTGGGGCATTTGAAGAGATCATGGGAGGACCATGGACCATTTTTAAGATCTGAAGCGATGAATTTGGAGGGAAGACGTATAAGGACAGCAATCAGATATGAGCAGTAAGTAGTTAGTCCGATCCATGTTACTTTAATACAAAACCGTGAGATTTGGTTAGGGAGAGCAACCTAGAACGTCCGTTGCTCAGCAACTGATGAGCCGCGTCGAGGTGGGAATATATTCCGAGTCCTTACAATTTGAAGATCACGTCTGATTTTCCAGAAGCAATTGCAGTGATATAACCTAGAAGTTTAGCCTTCTTTGCAAGTTAGGATACTGCAAAGATGACCAGTTGCGTAGGCAAATACTTTTTCCGATTTTCTTTTATTGATCCGAGATATTTATCATGTCGTAATTGTTGGGGGCACATGCTGATATATTGTTTTTCGCAACCTCAGGTTTCTGGTCTATATTGAGAAAGGACAAGATCCACGTGCACATGATTATCCCGTTTGCTGCAAGAGCATCAAGAATCAAGATTTAATAACTGCATTGATAAGAAAATATGTTATTCCTTGACTGCAACTACTCATCTCTATAATGGTTCACGTACATTATCTATTTGCTATCAAGTACGCACCAGCACTACGATTCAAATTGGTTGCTTCTCACGCATCAGCTGTATCAACATGTATGAATTTCAGCATAGACATAGCATGATGCTCCGATGGATCATAGGTAAGCTTTGTCAAAAGACCTCTGTGTCAGTGCAAGGACCAACTTGACAGTACAATACAATTAAAAGAACCACTTTTCACTCATGACTCACGTATTTCTCAATTCTTTGGCCCTAAAACTAGACAGATGACTACTCTTGTGCTGTCATGTTTGCTAATCCTGCATCTGTATTCTTGCAGGGAGATTTCAGATCATAGCATGTGGCCTCCTTCCAGATTTTTTTATTCGTGATCTGGTGCATTCAGTTTTTATGGTTTTCCTTTTCCTTTAGGACTGTTTGATGGAATTGTTAACTGATGTTGTTATTCACATTACATATGGATGGAGTAATAATACTGATATTTTTACTGCTGGAAGTACTATGTTTGTTGTGTGTCTCATTGCCAGATTGCCCCATGTTCTCTTCTTGGCATCAAATGACTCCGTTGTAGAAAACTTCAAAATCTATTAACCTGGAAGGCATCATAATGTAAATTTCCAGCCGGCATTTGCAGGTAGTAGTTACTCAAAGTCTCAAACACCAACTTCGTACGTGTTTTCTCATTATTAGTTTTGGATTTAACGATTTTCTTCAACCTTAGTGTTTTGTAAGCCTTTGAACAGCTCTAATGGCGGTGGCGCGGAGTGGGAGATTCAATGGCGCATGTGCGCTAATGGATGAAAAAAATCATCCCCGCAAGCTGGCTGTCGCCAGCGAAGAACTCTACCAGCCCGAGCTTAGGAAGGACCGAAAGAAAGCAATTTTGGTGCCGTTCTGGCCTCTGTTGATAGAATACATGGCTCCCCATATTTTTTCCTCCCGGAGAATGGATCTTAAGTTCAAGGAATTGGTTCACTTATGTCCATCACGAACATTATCGCGTTCCGCCTGCTGCTGGCCGCCTGTGTATTGTGAGGTTTGAGTCCAACGTCTCCAAATATGGGCTCAGCCAGTCAATAATCAGTACCTGATCCAAATAGGTCGATTAATATTTACTTTTCTCATAGATGAGGTCTGCTTGCATTAAAAAATGGGTGATTATTTGGAGTAGATCACATACATATATGGATTAATTCTATGTTGAGGCCAAAGTACGTCACTCCAATGGCCAGTGTTAGATGTTGTCCATCTGAACAGGACGCACCTGCTGTCTTTTTGTGTGCAAGTAGCCAGTACTGCTACTGCACTATGAGCCACAAAGCATTTATGCCATGTCTTTTTGATTTATTTGCTTTGATTTTAACTGATGGACAACGTCAGCTTGACTCACTGAACGTTGGCTGCTGTGGTTCTTCCATGATCGAATATGTTTTACTATGCAAGGAGATATGTAGATAGATGCAAAAACTACATATTGTATCTTTTTTGGATTTTCTACATTTGTTATGTCCATCTGGATTGTGGTGAATATTTATGTGAGCGTTTCGTCCCGTAAATTTGGTACGTGTAAGTTGATCGGTTCTTAGATTATATTCTGCGTATTCTGTTTCTTTACAATCACTCCACTAATGATGCCATTTGGTTTCCTAACAATAATATTTTGCTTGGTATGTATCATGCACAGAAAATTCCCACTGCTCGAAGATTTCTGGATGATCATAACTTCTTCTTGCATCCTCAACTCGATCAGCCTGTGTTTATATATTTCATCAGGTGTAAAATCTTTTCGGGTAATAGGTTGTGGAATACATGACGGTATAACTTCAGCCAAATCTTCTTGGAGTATATCAGGTAAAACTTTTGCTTCTTGCATTTTTTCTGTTTGGTCAAAGCAATAGGTCAGCGCGCTGTTCGTAGATCTTTAGATAAGAAATTACGTATGTGTTTATCATCCGTAAATTCGGAAGAGTACCATAGGGAGAAAATAATGAGACATGTACAAGGGAAAATGCGCTAAAAATATTATAAGAGAAGTTTTATACAAGCCAAAATCATTGATATGTGTATATCCTCGACTATGAGAAATAAGAACCGCCTCCATTTTTTTGAAATAATAATACTTATCATGTAGCAAAGGTAGGATCTGTGAGCTCAAAGATACATCCATTTTTCCTTTCCAAATGTTACAAATAACCCAAACTGAGACTTCCCAGAAACAAAGCCGAGTTCAAGGGTGCCGTGCTTTCTAGCATTATTGACAAAAAGAGTGTTCCCGAAGTAAATAAGTGAGACCAATCTTCCAAGACTGTGTCGTAACAAAGCACCCGTTATACCCTAAGTCAAGGTGACAGTTATGATGCGACATCATGTAACGATTATTTAACTTATGAACCAATACATGGCAAGTAAAAACCTTGAACTTTTATAGGGGTACGACAGTACCACATTTTTTTTTGAAATTAGCTGGCTCATGGAGAATAGAATTCAATAATATATTCAAGTGCTGAACACGTTGGTGCCCCCAATTGTTTCCAAGATAAAATATAACAAAAAAAGGAGGAGCGTTACATAGAGACGTTGGGGCATTTGAAGAGATCATGGGAGGACCATGGACCATTTTTAAGATCTGAAGCGATGAATTTGGAGGGAAGACGTATAAGGACAGCAATCAGATATGAGCAGTAAGTAGTTAGTCCGATCCATGTTACTTTAATACAAAACCGAGAGATTTGGTTAGGGAGAGCAACCTAGAATATTGTTTTTAGTTGCAGTCACAATCTTCCTTTTATTTAATTGATTTGTTATATGGTTCTTATAGGAGTGTTGGTTCCACGTAACATAAACCAATTGTTTATTTATTTATGCAATTTCCATTTGTTGGTCGCACTGACAATAACAGTGTATGTTCATTTACATGTTATACAAGGTTCCCTGTCCCATGTGAATGTGTTTGTATGTTTGGGAGAGTGCAGGTTCCACACGCGGGTGAAACGGAAGATGAAACTCCAAACCATATAAATTATCTCTCATAAACTATTGATGATTCTGCTATGAACAAGAAAAAAACACGCTTATTATGAAGATTCAAAATTTTGGTACTAGCCGCGCAATTGCGCGGGCCACCCAGCTAGTTGTTGATTAACCAGTATGCTAAATTTTGCTTCCTTTCACATTGCTTCCTAAATGTTGGCTGTATTGCACTCTTTTTAAAAAATGCATCCCTAATTGACCAGTAAATTTGTTGGAGGTTCAATACAATGCTCAAAATATGGAGTCTACATGGATCCAACTTGGGAAATAATGCTATGTTTTTCGCCTTGAATATTTTATTATGTAGAAATTGATTTGACTTCAAAGACATATATGTAAGAGACATGTTCACTTGCGTGATTTCATAAGGGCCATCATTGCATATGATGCATCGTGGGTATAGGTTGTAGGATATGAACTTGATTCAATAAAGTATGGGCATCTTTACACTAAAATTTAGCATTTTGACTTCAAATTAAGGTTGATACAAACAAAAATTGTAGAAAAGTAAACGCATAAGATGAAAGGATTCAAAAAACTATATTACGTTTTGGAGACGTGCATTGCACGTGCATGTTAACTAGTTAATATAAAAATATCAATTACACCCAGCTTCTGCAACAACATAATGTCAAGATCTAGTCGAGACATTAAGGATGCACACAGCCAAAAAAAAAAAAGTAAAAACACCCGCCGAACAGATCAGCAAAGCAGCAGGAACTACCACCACCAAAGGCCACACCTGGACTGCAAACAAGGTTCTCCAAAACGACGCCTCCAAGAAGGGAACCGTGCACAAACACAATCGTCGCTCTGATCATGGATCAAGGGTTTTCACCCTGAAGAAAGTCCGACTAAATTCCATACGATGCCTTCAACAAGGAGACGAACAACGATCCGTCATTGCCAGGTACAACCAGTCAAGGTCAGACCTAGGGTTTTCACCCCGGAAATCGAAACTTTGTGCCCAAAGAACACCACCTAGAAGAAGTCCTCCAGTATTGCCGCCCCCGCTTGCCAAGACTGCTGCAAAACACCGATCATCCGGTTCACAGTCTTCACAACATCCAGATTCGCCTCCGTCATCACTCCGTCATGACTTGTAATCTCGAACTCGACATTAGCCCTCGAGATCCACTAGTCATCCGACACAACCATCTTGAAATCCCCATCTTGTCAGCACTACGGTAATCGCAGCTAATGGCATGGCGTACCTTGCAGTGCCGACAAATTGGACTGTGACCTGACCGCCACCATCATGTCGCCGACCTCACCATCCAGATACACTGATCTGTGTCGCCAGCCTCATGATCTGGTGCCGCCTTCCTGCGTTGTTGCCTCTGTTCTCCAGCCTTCCGATCCACGTCGGAGCTGCATGCACGAGGCTGGGGCAGCAAGCTATGCCGCATGCATGTGAGGCTGGATGCATCGATCCACCATGATGCACATGCACGCAGCACGCGGCCAGTCACTTGGATCGTCCGTGGCCGGCCGGCCGGAATTCAGATCGGATCGGATCCATGGAATACGAGAAGTCTGCTCAGGCTCAACGAAAGGAAAACGAAAACATGAATGGCGCCCCGCCGCCGCCGTCCGCCGTAGGACGACCTCCTTCGGCGACGGCGGGGGGAGGGAGGTCGGTGAGTGGTGGCCGGCGGCCGGGATGAGATGGGCTCCCCCGAGTCGCCCGATGCGGACGACGCACTCCAGGATAGAGTCACATACTAAATGCTACAAGTATGTGGAGGTTCAACTATCAGCATGAGCATATAGCTACAAATTTTGTTGTCGTGCACTACTGTCACATTCAACATTGGGGTATTGTTTGTCTCAATAACAGAATCAAGGCCTCAACAACTATTACTACTAATATATGTTACAGAAGCACGCAAGTTGAGAAAATAACAGATCAAGGCCCCAACAACTATTACTACTAGTAATACCTTGTGCCATCTATGTGGTAGACAGTGTATAAACATCCAGGTCTTCGCCATGAAGTTGTTGGTGCTGCTTTTGAAGCCCAGGCAACCAGCGGGAAGAGATCTCTTGCATATCCTCACCCAGCCCAAGCTGCTGCAGACTGCCCAACCCCTCTATATTGCTTAAGTTTGGGCAACCACGTACTGTCAGGTCTGTCACTTGGGGGAGGTTGGAGACCCTCTCCAGGCCTTCACATTTATCAACAACAAGGACCCAAGAAAGCAGTGGGAATTCCTCTACGACCCTCAAATCCTTTATTCCTCTTAAAAGGAGCACCTTCAAGCTGGCGGTGTCCTCTCCAAGCTGTCGCGGGAGAGCTCTCAGCTTTGGGCACTCTAGGAGTTCCAACCTCGCCAAACGAGGCAGAACTTGCAACCTTGCAGATTGGGCACCCTCGCGTTCATCAGCAGCAGCTCCTTCCTCAAGAAAAGACCACTCCTCCCAGTTGGGCATGTCCATAAAGATCAACCATTCAAGTTTAGGAAAAGCAACTAACTCATTGCATAAAGGATCACCCTTCCCGCAGCCAACAAATTCAGGTCCAACCTTGGTAACTGCATATGCTCCATCAATTCTCAGAAATTTCAAGTTGGGTAGCTGCCCAAGCGTTGGAAGATCCACACATGATCTTATATCTCCGAGAAATAAGCACAGCAGTGAAGACAGACAGTTGGTACCAAACCAGGTGGGATACCGCCGACCAAAGAACCCTGAAATACATAGGTCTTCCAGGTTGCGTGGAGGTATTAGCTGCTCAAAGACCTTCTCAGTATTGCAAACATCTTCGTCTGAATATGATCTCTCTGCACGTTCAGTCCAGACTAGAACTAGTTCTTTTAGATGCTTTTTATCCGCCAGCACAGTATTTGTGCTACAGTTAAGGGCTCTTTCCAATCTAGCCAAAGTAAGATGCCTCATCTGCGACACAGAAGACAACTCTTCCAATCTCCACCCATCTTGTACGTCAGCATTACCCCTTCCTCCACCCACAGGAAATCCCTCTATTTCAGTAAGAAACTTCAATTTTCCTATCCCATTTTGAACCTGGTTTATTTCTGTACCAGGGAGACGAAGACATCTTAAACTGAACAATTGGGTCATCGCCGAAGGAAGATGGCGCAGAGCATCACAGTTACGCAAGCTCAATACTTGAAGGTTCTTTAGGGAGCCAATGGATTCTGGAAGAGAAGATATGCCAGAATGATCTAGATCAAGTAGGCGTAGATGTATCAATTTTCCTATATAATCTGGAATGCTTTGGACAAGTGAGCCATTTAGTACCAAAACACGAAGGAGCAAAAATCTCTTGAACAACGTGTCCTCGATGCTCTGTGGAGCAGGAACAGCTATGAAAGTCCTCACCTTAACTTGAATTTTATCCATTCTGGGTAACAATAATTTATCCTTCTTGGTGACAACAGTAATACGTCGCAATTTTCACATATTTTCACCCCTTAATGTTTCAACATCTCCAACAAAACATTCTTCTCTTGATATTTTCAAAGCAAGTTGTCTTAAGAGGTCATGCATTCTGCATCTTAGCTGGTTAAAGCATGTTCGGTCTGGTTGAAGGAGATTCCGATGGATTAGCTCGTAGTAGTACTCTTCTGATGTGTCTTCTAGTTGTTGGCCTTGTTGCTCCTCGATGAAGCCTTCAGCAATCCAATGCTTGGTAATGTCATTGCGGTAAATGTCCGAATCTTCAGTATAGAGCGCACAATAAAGGAAACATTGTTTTAGATGATATGGTAACTCATCGTAGCTGAGATACAGAGCTCCTTCTATGTCATCGGAGAGCATCTTGGAACCAACATATTTGCCCAAAAACTTTTTCCACACATTCTCTGTTACATCTCTGCTTGCCAAAGCACTAGCGGTGACCTTGATTGCAAGAGGGAGGCGGCCGCATTTAAGAACAATCTCAATTCCGGTGTTTCTTAAATTCTGCACTTCTTTCTCTTCGCCAATGTTCATGCTCTTCCAAAGTAGCTCCCATCCCACCTCTGCTGACATGAGATCAACTTGATGGATATATTGTACACCTATCCTCTTTGCAATTTGATCATCTCGTGTGGTTACCAATATTACTCCAGAAGTTGTTGCCTGTAATGAAGGTCTTAATAAATCCATCCATACATTGGAATGCCACACGTCGTCTAGAACCAAAAAGAAACTCTTTCCTTCGATTGTTTCTGCAAGCTTTCTCTGCAGCTCTGCTATGGTTTCACCTTGCTCATGATGCACACCGATATTACGGAGAACCTCTTTCAAAAGAGTGACTTCATCGTAGCTTTGGGAAACACAAATCCATGCGTGTAGCTTGAACCTTCCTTTTATCTTTTTGTCATTGTAAATTTTTTGAGCTAGTGTTGTCTTACCAACGCCTCCGGTTCCAACAATAGCGAGCTTGTAATACTTATTTTCTTTGTGCGCAAGCACTAACTCCACCAACTTCATGGTAGAATGTATGATCTCCTTTCCCACAAGGTTGGGCTCAACAAGGTTGGAACTTCTTATCAGTCTGGATGTTGGAGGTTGTATGCTACTACTGAATGTTAAGAATATCTTGTCCTTTGAAATGTTCTCTATCTTTTTGTTGAGGCTTCTGATCTGAACAGCAACATCATGACGTGACCCGATGTTACAAAAGCAAGAGGAAACTGAAAGACCTTTACAAGCACCTAATTTGCTTGACGATGATGAAGGATGGTCAGGCAGTAGCTTGCTTCCTTTGCATCTAGCCACATCCAAGATTTCATCAACATCATATATAACATCTCTTAGCTGACCAAGCCAATTGTTTACTGCTAGCTCTTTTGTTCTCTTTTTTTCAGCATCATATATACAATCCCATATTAGTTCCACTCGTCGCAGCACTTCGGTGAGCTCTTCTTCCACCCCTAGGATTAGTATGGCCTCATCAGTAATGATATCTTGCAACTTTTTGGCACATGATCCAAGCAAAGATTCAAGTATGGTTGCCATTGATCGGACAAACTCAATGTTCCAGAAACACCATACACACCCGGTGAACTATTTGGAGGATGGCGAAGACTGAAGGCTGAAAATGCATGCACAAGATAAGTTAGCAAGCTTTCAAAATGAGACAAGGCTCTACTTATATGCTTTATTGACCGATATCACTGCCGAGTTGTTATCTACATTTTGAAGAAAAAAAATAGCATAATGAAGCTATGCAACGTACATACAGATTCAACGCCTTGAGTAGGTCCAAGTGTTGGGGTCTAAATTCCAAGGCTAGCACTCTTGTCTTTTCATTTATTTATTTTTTGCACATTAACATGTGTTTTAGTTTTGTATGCTATGTTTTTTATCAACAAAGGGCCATCAAAGGGCAGCTGCATAGCCACCTACATATAAATCTAGACACAGAAAATATTGAAATGCATTATATATTTCTATCTATGAAAACATAAATATAAACAATCCATCTATGAATTTATTTTTCCAATCCATCTTCTGGATGAACAACCCTGATTGGGTTCCCACATGCTAGCCTAATACTCATGATAACTAACTTATTACATTGTAGTAATGAAAGTAAAGTAGATTGCGAGTCTTTACCTTACACGCCACTCTTCCAACAAGGAAAGCACCATCAATAATAAGAATCAATAGTTATTATCTTGAGGACGCAGCGGTGCTCCGATGTTCAGTCCATGGCTACTTTTAAGATCTTGCGAGGCTGAGCGCCAGCCAGAATGAAAATAGAGAACAGAAAATCATCCGGCAATCACCAAGAGCAAACCACCCTGCTGCTACACCTGCAATGAACAAATAGAAGATTATCGACCAGCAAGGGAACAAAGGAGTACCAATCAGCGGTGAACAGTTGTAGGGTGGAGGCATATGTACACGGATTAACCTGGGAAGAAGAAGATCAATGGACCAAACAAAATCTTCAGGTTTCCTGGTTTCCCACCGGTGAAAAGCGGTTCAAAGAGGGCTATGGAGGAAGTGAACTCAGTTGTAGGGGTAGTAATGAATTTCCCTGGTTTGAAGCAATAAGTTGGTTCAGCTCGGCGATAATCGCAGTGGCTGGAACAGAAAGGCAAGGAAGAAGGCCGATGACTCATTTTTCTTAATTAATTTGGACCCACCAACGATTCCTTCCTTCCGGCCATTGCAACAAAAGTAAAAGCGAAAGCAAGGTGGTGATTCACTTTTGTTTCTTGATTGAACCTGATGCCTTACCTGAACCAGCTGCCAAGCAAGAGCAAAGCATTCGTTAGAATTAATTAATTGGATACAAGACAACAATAGCTGCTAAAACCATCCACACTCCCATGCTTGCATTATTAACTCATGCGCCAGGACATCTACCCAAAACAACATTAGCTCATCATTTTCAGCAACCAGACACAAAGAACGGCAAGACAGATTACGATCAGATCTGCGAGAGATGTACGGCACAATCTGCAGATAGCACAATAGCCTATTACATTGGTCTTGTACTGATCATGGTTAACCCAAGCAGTCGAGGAGGTTTAACTAGGGGCTAGAGAGTAACTAGAGGAGCGCGCTTGCGAACAAAACTTGGAGACATTGCATTAGCTAGCTAGTTGTTGTCCTTGATCCTCTTGAGCAGCCTGGCAGCCCACAGGCGCAGCCTTCTCTTCAGCGTGAAGCCCACCGCGACGCCGACCACGAAGCTGATGGCGCCGACCTTCGTGCAAGTCGACACTCGACAGAGACACGACCCGGCTGCAGTACAGCAGATCACCAAATGTTTGTCAGTTAGGCTGTGTGCATCATCACGATGCAGAGGCCGGGCTACCCATTTCTAAAAAAAAAAATGTTTGTCAGTTACAAACAACATAATAAGCATCAAACTGTGGTGTACAAGGTAAAAAACTCACAATTGAACCCTAAATCTAAAAAATTAAGACTACAAAGTTGACGCCAAAAAGGTGGAAAATGTTAGGGTATAAGCACGCACGACGGTATGTCGTGTCCAGCAAGGACTCTACCCTAGGTCCTATAAATACACATGTAAACCCCCTGTAAACTCTAGTCCGAAAATAATAAGATAACCTGGCCCGACACGGACCAGTAGCAATCAAATCCTTGTCGCGTGCGTGAGTAGTGTTCTGTGTGTTCTTCGTGAGATCTAATCTGCAGGTTTGATCCAGGAGCTGTCAATTGGTATCAGAGCCCTAGGGTTCCTGCACGTGATCTCCAGAGAGAAAGAAGGAGGTCATGGCGTTGGTGAAGCGCGAGGATCTGGGAACCGTAGAGGCGGCGGGAGCGTCGAAAGCAATGACGACGGTGGGGGCGGCGCTATACCCTCGCCTGGATCGAGAGGACTATGCCCTCTGGGCGATGAACATGGAGGTGGCCATGGAGGCGCAAGAAAACTGGGAAGCAGTAGATCCCGGCGGCGCTGAATATCAGAAAGGAGGGGCAAAGTATACGAAGGATCGGCAAGCGCTGACCGCCCTCTACTCCGTGGTGCCAAAAGATGTTCTGCAACATCTCGCTGGAAAGAAAACAACGAAGGAAGCATGGGCTACGATCAAGCTTCTGCATGAAGGCCATGATCGTGTGAAGGAGGCGATGCTCCAAACCCTAATGAAAGGCTACGAAAATCTCAGCATGGGCGCGGATGAAACCCTAGATCAGTTCTCATCTCGTGTGGTGACTATGGTGAATTCAATTCGCAGCTATGGAGAGAAAGTGGAGGATCTGTCAGTAGTAAGACGGTTTTTGCGTGCAGCGCCTACACGCTATCTACAAATCGTCACATCAATTGAGCAGTGTGTCGATCTGAAAACTCTCACGATTGAAGATCTGGTTGGTCGATTCAAGGCTCATGATGCAAGAGTTCGCATGGATAGCGGCAAAACTGAGGACAGCGAACAGTTGATGCTCACAAGACAGCAATGGGAAGCACTGTCGAAAGAACAGCAGGGCGGTCCTAGTAAACCCTCGGGAGGCAATTGGAAGAAACAACAGTGGAAACCCAAGGCACCCAAGAAAGGCAACGCAGGGCAGGAAGACGGCGAAGCACAACCGAAGAAAAAATTTGACATAAAAAAGGTGAGATGTCACAATTGTCGTCTTTTCGGACACTTCAAATCCGATTGCCGCAAACCAGCCCAAGAAAAACCAGCTCAGGAGAAGGCTTATATTGCAGTTGCACAAGAGGGTGATGAACCGGCTGATCTGATGATGCTAGAACTATGCGAACTGCAAGAGGAGGGAGAAAAACCTCAGAAGGATTCGGCTACTGAAACTGTCACTCTTGTGGAAGAAAAAGTATATCTCCACGACAAGAAGAGGGGGCAAACCAGCAGCAGTATTTGGTACCTAGATACTGGTGCCAGTAATCACATGACCGGGGATAAATCTCAGTTTGTAGAGCTTTACACCACGGTAGGAGGAACAGTACGCTTCGGAGATGGTACTACGGTGAAGATAGAAGGACGTGGAACTGTTATGTTTCAGTCAAGCCGTGGAAACCATAAGGTGTTATCTGATGTGTACTATATACCCAAGCTCAAGAGCAACATAATCAGTCTTGGTCAGCTAGAAGAGCGTGGGTGTAAGATTGTGCTAGAAGATGGATATTTGTGGGGGTACGATAGACATAAAAACTTGGTGAGAAAGTGAAGAGATCAAGCAATAGGATGTATATCCTGGATACAAATCGTGCAGACCCAATTTGTCTCATGGCTAGCATGAAGGAGGAGGCATGGATTTGGCATGCTCGGTATGGGCACTTGAACTTCCGTGTGTTGGGCCAACTCGGCCAGAAGAACATGGTGAGAGGACTGCCGTGTGTAGATCATGCGCAGCAGGTGTGTGACGGATGTCTCATCGGAAAGCAAAGGAGAGCGCCGTTTCCTCGAGAAGCCATATTTAGAGCAAGTAAGGTGTTAGAACTCGTACATGGTGATTTGTGTGGACCAATCACACCCGCGACTCCAGCAGGAAACAAGTACTTTCTACTAGTTGTTGATGATTTCAGCCGTTATATGTGGATTGTGCTAATTAAAACAAAAGATCAAGCTCTTGATGCGTTCAAGAAAATCAGAATTGCAGCAGAAGTTGAAGCAGAAGCAAAGCTGAAAGCTTTTGGCTCGGATCGAGGGGGTGAATTCACCTCGGATGAGTTCAATTCATATTGTGAAGCTCATGGCATTAAGCGGTACTTGACTGCACCTTACTCTCCACAGCAAAACGGAGTGGTGGAACGTAGGAATCAAACTGTTGCTGCTATGGCGCGGAGCATGATGAAAAGTAAAGGGATTCCTAGAAAAATTTGGGGAGAAGCTGTGGTGACGGCAGTGTATCTTCTCAATAGGGCGCCTACAAAAAGTGTTGCAGGCATGACCCCGTATGAAGCATGGTGCGGACACAAGCCCAATGTATCTCATCTTCGCACGTTCGGTTGCATAGCACACGTCAAGACGGTGGCAAGCCATGTTGGCAAGTTAGCCGATCGCAGTACACCAATGGTCATGATCGGATATGAGCCTGGCACGAAAGCATACCGTGTGTACAATCCCTCTACCAAGCGGGCGTGTGTCACACGTGATGTGATCTTCGAGGAAGAGAGGTCATGGAGTTGGGATGCATCCGAGTCTAACGATCCGTTATCTAATGAAATTTTTGATGTTGTGTATGGCTATGTTAGGCAGGAAGAACGAGAAGGTGAACAAGATGATCCAGGGACACCTACGAGTCGTGGTGGTGACGGTGGTGGTACACATGGCAGCGAGGGAAATCTACCCAGCTCGCCTAGCACGCCCACTGCCGGAAGTGTTGCCACGGCAGAAGATGCTACGGCAGAAAATTCTGTTGCGGCAGGAGATCAGCCCGAGAGCGCAGATAATGGTGATGACGCCTCGGACACTCCTGGGATGGAGGGATCAGCAGCTCCTCCGGAGAGAACACGGCCGCCTACGCCTATAAAGCTACGGTCGGTGTTGGATTTATATCCAGAAGAAGCCCTACGCACGATAAATCCTGTTCGAGTGATGGGATGAGGAAGAGGTCGTTGTCTTCTAACAGAAAATGAAGAACCGACCAAGTTTGAGGAAGCCAATACTGTGATAAGTTGGCGTGGTGCAATGAATGATGAATTGGGATCTATAAGATAAAATGAGACGTGGAGTCTCGTTGATCTTCCCAAAGGGCAGAAGGCTATTGGACTCAAGTGGATTTATAAATTAAAGAAAGATGCCGAGGGAAAAATAGTGAAGCATAAAGCAAGATTGGTTGCAAAGGGCTATGTACAAGAACAAGGAATTGACTTCGAGGAAGTGTTTGCTCCAGTTGCACGTATGGAATCAGTGAGGCTACTCATTTCTCTCGCAGCACAGGAAGCATGGAAATTACACCACATGGATGTAAAAACTGCATTTCTTAATGGCGAGTTAGAGGAGGAAGTCTTTGGTAAACAGCCACCTGGGTATGTTGTAGAAGGAGCAGAACACAAGGTGTTGAAGTTGAAAAAGGCACTGTACGGCCTAAAGCAAGCACCTCGGGCATGGAACATGAAATTAGACAGAACTTTGTTGTCACTTGGGTTTGAAAGGTGTCCACTTGAGCATGCTATGTACAAGCGAGGAAAAGGAGCTGATCATCTACTAGTTGGTGTCTATGTTGATGATTTATTAATCACATGTGCTGATGAAGGAGAAGTTGCAAAATTCAAGCTACAAATGAAAGATCTTTTCAAGATGAGTGATTTGGGTCTGCTTAGCTATTATCTTGGCATAGAAGTGCAGCAAAAACCGGGTGTTATTTCATTATGTCAGGAGGCTTATGCAAAGAAAATTCTTGAGATGTGTGGCATGGAGGAGTGCAATATATCCCAGGTACCTATGGAACCTCGTTTGAAAATAAGTAAAAAGAGTGGAGATACAGAAGTTGATGCAACCGAATACAGAAGTATAGTTGGGAGTTTGAGGTACTTGGTGAATACAAGACCTGACCTAGCATATTCGGTTGGAATTGTGAGTCGCTATATAGAGGCACCCACAACTGAGCACTCGAGTGCAGTAAAGCATATACTCCGATATATTAAAGGTAGCACAAATTTTGGTTGTGTGTATTCAAGGGATGAAGGAGGAAAAGTAAAGTTACATGGCTATAGTGACAGTGATATGGCTGGAGAGATTGATGACCGTAAAAGTACTTCGGGAGTTGCATATTTCCATGGCAGCAACATAGTGAGCTGGCTATCACAGAAACAGAAGGTCGTGGCTCAATCATCCTGTGAGGCAGAGTCTACAGCAGCAAAGCAAGGCGTGTGGCTAGCAAGGCTACTTGGTGACATGATCAATCAAGAGCCAGCAGGAGTGGTGCTGAATGTTGACAACAAATCCGCAATTTCTCTATGCAAGAATCCAGTGTTTCATGACAGGAGTAAGCACATTGATACGAAATATCATTATATTCGAGAGTGTGTGGAGACGAAGAGTATTGATGTCAAATATGTATGCACAAATGATCAGCTCGCCGACATTCTGACTAAGTCTTTGGGGAGGTTGAAGTTCCTGGAGATGAGAGACAGGATTGGAGTTCGAGCTGTCACATAAGCGTTCGTGCTTAGGGGGGTGATTGTTAGGGCATAAGCACGCATGACGGTATGTCGTGTCCAGCAAGGACTCTACCCTAGGTCCTATAAATACACATGTAAACCCCCTGTAAACTCTAGTCCGAAAATAATAAGATAACCTGGCCCGACACGGACCAGTAGCAATCAAATCCTTGTCGCGTGCGTGAGTAGTGTTCTGTGTGTTCTTCGTGAGATCTAATCTGCAGGTTTGATCCAGGAGCTGTCAGAAAACAGAGCAGAATTCTACTATTCGTGGGATAGGGTAAATTCTGCAGGAATCCTGTAGCACAGACGGGCAGCATGATCTGGCATGAATCGGGCATAGATCCTACAGACCCTGGAGATCCATCATACAAATAAACAAAAGTAAAGAAAATGTTGCTCTACCATACACATTTTACAGAAACACTGGAGCTTTACCACTGCCAAATCTTGAAATCCGCCCAAGTGTTCAACATCTACTACCAAACTATAGAGTATAGTACTCGCAACAGGAGCAGCGCAACCAAATCGGAGCAATCTGCCGAGCTCAAAGAGAGAGCACCGATCGAATCAGAGCAGGGGGAGGGGGAGCTGGAGCATACCCTGTGGCCCGGGACACGAGGACCTGGTCGGAGAAGGCGGATGTGCCGGAGCGGGATGAGGAGCTGGCCGCGGCGTCCCGCGCCGCCTGCTGCAGCCACGACATCGCAGATGAAGCCGTTGTTGAAATATTGGGGTGAGCTTTAGGCCCATCTAGAAATTTCAGAAAAATCCCTAAAAGCCCGTGTTGTCATGGCAACTGGTGGGAGTTTAGTCCCACATGGCTAGTTGGGAGAGATGTACACCAACTTATAAGGTGAGCTCTTCTCCCACATGTATGAGGTGTTGGTTGTGAAGAAAAGGGAGGTGCTCCACACGCGCGCTCCTCCTCCGCCGCCCGCCTCGTCGCGACGTGACGTGACGCGCGCCACGGGTTGCGGGAATCTCGCCGAGCCGATGTATTCTTTTTGTCACGCAAGAATGGAAAATGAATACGAGCTGAAACATTTTGTCTTAAGTACAGACGTTACCAGAATTCATTGTGATTCATTACGGGCATTTCGGAAATCGCTATTTCAAATTATAGCATGCTATTAGCACGTTATAGCGTGTGTAGCATCTAGATGTGCCGCCGCTATTCCTCTTAGCATGCTATTTTTTACCTTGGGGATGCAGAGACCGTATCAGCTATCCAGTTACAGACAAGCATCAGTTCTGATGTTACAGACTTGCAGTGGGAATACAGGTTTACATAGGAACAGAACACTACAGGAACAGAACACTACGGTTCCGTGCAGCAAAGCTCATAAAGAAATAAAATGAAATTCATTGGTCACATTCAAACAACGAAACCTCAACACACAGGTTCAGTTGCAGCAGAGGCCTCCGGCCCCATGCTCAGAAATAAACACAACGAAACTTGATACATTCCAGGGCACCCCTGCCCAAAGAGAATCACACTCACAGTGTCGTCACCAGCCCTTGGAACACACATCCAGGTACTTGCGCATCTTCAGCATCGACAAGCGTCCTCAACTTAGTGTGCCTCATACTTCGCCCCTCTAGATGAACCGTGGCATGATTCCTAGGCTGCCAGAATTAGGAAACAATCTGTAGTGAGTAGTAGTCATGACAAACACGTAACATGGTTACACATACGTAAGACTGAGGCATTCTAAAATTATTCCTCACTTGATTTTTTTTCTGTCAGCAAAGCAATTTTGACATACTTTCACCCCTTAATGTTTCAACATCTCCAACAAAACATTCTTCTCTTGATATTTTCAAAGCAAGTTGTCTTAAGAGGTCATGCATTCTGCATCTTTGCTGGTTAATGCCTAGTCCCTCTGGTTGAAGGAGATTCCGATGGATTAGCTCGTAGTAGTACTCTTCTGATATGTCTTCTAGTTGTTGGCCTTCAGCAATCCAAAGATTGGTAATGTCCCCGCGGTAAATGTCCGAATCTTCAGTATAGAGCGCACAATAAAGGAAACATTGTTTTAGATGATATGGTAACTCATCGTAGCTAAGATATAGAGCTCCTTCTATTTCATCGGAGAGCATCTGGGGACCAACATATCTGCCCAAAAACTTTTTCCACTCATTCTCTGTTAGATCTCTTGTTGCCAGGACACCAGCAGTAACCTTGATTGCAAGAGGAAGGCGGCCGCATTTAAGAACAATCTCAATTCCGATGTTTCTTAAATTCTGCACTTCTTTCTCTTCGCCAATGTTCATGCTCTTCCAAAGTAGCTCCCATCCCACCTCTGCTGACATGAGATCAACTTGATGGGTATGTTGTACACCTATCCTCTTTGCAATTTGATCATCTCGTGTGGTTACCAATATTACTCCAGAAGTTGCTGCCTGTAATGGAGGTCTTAATAAATCCATCCATACATTGGAATGCCACACGTCGTCCAGAACCAAAAAGAAACTCTTTCCTTCGACTGTTTCTGCAAGCTTTCTCTGCAGCTCTGCTATGGTTTCACGTTGCTCATGATGCACACCGATATTACGGAGAACCTCTTTCAAAAGAGTAACTTCATCGTAGCCTTGGGAAACACAAATCCATGCGTGTACCTTGAAGCTTCTTTTTATCTTTGGGTCATTGTATATTTTTTGAGCTAGTGTAGTCTTACCAACACCTCCGGTTCCAACAATGGCGAGCTTGAAAGACTTATTTTCTTTGTGCGCAAGCACTAACTCCACCAACTTCCTGGCAGAATGTATGATCTCCTTTCCCACAAGGTCGGGCTCAACAAGGTTGGAACCTCTTATCAGTCTGGATGTTGGAGGTTGTATGCTACTACTGAATGTTAAGAATATCTTGTCCTTTGAAATGTTTTCTATCTTTTTGTTGAGGCTTCTGATCCGAACAGCAACATCATGACGTGACCCGATGTTACAAAAGCAAGAGGAAACTGAAAGACCTTTACATGCAGCTAATTTGCTTGACGATGATGAAGGATGGTCAGGCAGTAGCTTGCTTCCTTTGCATCTAGCCACATCCAAGATTTCATCAACATCATATATAACATCTCTTAGCTGACCAAGCCAATTTTTAATGCTAGCTCTTTTGTTCTCTTTTTTTCAGCATCATATATACAATCCCGTATTAGTTCCACTCGTCGCAGCACTTCTGTGAGCTCTTCTTCCACCCCTAGGATTAGTATGGCCTCATCAGTAATGATATCTTGCAACTTTTTGGCACATGATCCAAGAAAAGATTCAAGTATGGTTGCCATTGATCGGACAAACTCAATGTTCCAGAAACACCATACACACCCGGTGAACTATTTGGAGGATGCCGAAGACTGAAGGCTGAAAATGCATGCACAAGATAAGTTAGCAAGCTTTCAAAATGAGACAAGGCTCTACTTATATGCTTTATTGACCGATATCACTGCCGACTTGTTATCTATATTTTGAAGAAAAAAAATAGCATAATGAAGCTATGCAACGTACATACAGATTCAACGCCTTGAGTAGGTCCAAGTGTTGGGGTCTAAATTCCAAGGCTAGCACTCTTGTCTTTTCATTTATTCATTTTTTGCACATTAACATGTGTTTTAGTTTTGTATGCTATGTTTTTTAACAAAGGGCCATCAAAGGGCAGCTGCATAGCCGCCTACATATAAATCCAGCCACAGAAAATATTGAAATGCATGATATATTTCTATCTATGACAACATAAATATAAACAATCCATCTATGAATTTATTTTTCCAATCCATCTTCTGGATGAACAACCCTGATTGGGTTCCCTCCTGCTAGCCTAATACTCTTGATAACTAACTTATTACATTGTAGTAGTGAAAGTAAAGTAGATTTCGAGTCTTTACCTTACACGCCACTCTTCCAACAAGGAAAGACCCATCAATAATAAGAATCAATAGTTATTATCTTGAGGACGCAGCGTTGCTCCGATGTTCAGTCCATGGCTACTTTTAAGATCTTGCGAGGCTGAGCGCCAGCCAGAATGAAAATAGAGAACAGAAAATCATCCGGCAATCACCAAGAGCAAACCACCCTGCTGCTACACCTGCAATGAACAAATAGAAGATTATCGACCAGCAAGGGAACAAAGGAGTACCAATCAGCGGTGAACAATTGTAGGGTGGAGGCATATGTACACGGATTAACCTGGGAAGAAGAAGATCAATGGACCAAACAAAATCTTCAGGTTTCCTGGTTTCCCACCGGTGAAAAGCGGTTCAAAGAGGGCTATGGAGGAAGTGAACTCAGTTGTAGGGGTAGTAATGAATTTCCCTGGTTTGAAGCAATAAGTTGGTTCAGCTCGGCGATAATCGCAGTTGCTGGAAGAGAAAAGCAAGGAAGAAGGCCGATGAGCCAACGATTCCTTCCTTCCGGCCATTGCAACCAAAGTAAAAGCGAAAGCAAGGTGGTGATTCACTTTTGTTTATTGATTGAACCTGATGCCTTACCTGAGCCAACTGCCAAGCAAGAGCAAAGCATTCGTTAGAATTAATTAAATGGATACAAGACAACAATAGCTGTTTCCTGTGCATCATTTTTCTCTTTCTTTCATTTGTTTCCTTTTGATCTCTGATCAATGTTTGATCTGTAATTACCCGCAAAAAAATGTTTGATCTGTAATTACATCCCTATGTACTTCACCGGCATTTGTTCCGACTCCTCTTAAGTAATTGAAGCAGTGCTCGCTACCTTCCATAAAAAAAGAGGGCTATGGAGGAAGCGAACTCAGCAGGGAATTTCTGAGGTTTGAAGCAATAAGTTGGTTCAGCTCGGCGATAATCGCAGTTGCTGGAAGAGAAAAGTAAGGAAGAAGGCTGATGACTCTCATTTTTCTTAATTAATTTGGACCCACCAATGACTCCTTCCTTTCAGCCATTGCAACAAAAGTAAAAGCAAAAGCAAGGTGCCTTGCCTAAACCAACTGCCCTGCTTACAAGAGCAAAGCATTCGTAAGAATTAATTAATTGGATACAAGACAACAATAGCTGCTAAAACCATCCACGCTCCCTTGCTTGCATTATTAACTCATGCGCCAGGACATCTACCCAAAACAACATTAGCTCATCATTTTCAGCAACCAGACCCAAAGAACGGCAAGACAGATTACGATCAGATCTGCGAGAGATATGTACGGCACAATCTGCAGATAGCACAATAGCCTATTACATTGGTCTTGTACTGATCATGGTTAACCCAAGCAGTCGAGGAGGATTAACTAGCGGCTAGAGAGTAACTAGAGGAGCGCGCTTGCGAACAAAACTTTGGAGACGTTGCATTAGCTAGCTAGTTGTCGTCCTTGATACTCTTGAGCAGCCTGGCAGCCCACAGGCGCAGGAAGCCCACCGCGACGCCAACCACGAAGCTGATGGCGCCGACCTTCGTGCAAGTCGACAGAGACACGACCCGGCTGCAGTACAGCAGATCACCAAATGTTTGTCAGTTACAAACAACATAATAAGCATCAAAACTGTGGTGTACATGGGAAAAAACTCACAATTGAAGCCTAAATCTAAAAAATTAAGACTACAAAGTTGACGCTAAAAAGGTGGAAAACAGAGCAGAATTCTACTATTCGTGGGATAAGGTAAATTCTGCAGGAATCCTGTAGCTTTGCCATACGGGCAGCATGATCTGGCATGAATCGGGCATAGATCCTACAGACCCTGGAGATCCATCATACAAATAAACAAAAGTAAAGAAAATGTTGCTCTACCATACACATTTTGCAGAAACACTGGAGCTTTACCACTGCCAAATCTTGAAATCCGCCCAAGTGTTCGACATCTACTAGCGTCCCTGCTCCCCGGCGCTCGCCCGGGCTTCCGGCCGGCCGGGCAGTGTATTTGTACTGTATTTGTACAGTGAATTTACTTAAAAAAATCATTTTATGCCCTTAATTTTACTGTTTGCCCGGGCTTCCAGTTTGCCCTGGGTCCGCCAAGACTACTACTACACTGTAGAGTATAGTACTCCCAACACGAGCAGCGCAACCAAATCGGAGCAATCTGCCGAGCTCAAACAGAGAGCACCGATCGAATCAGAGCAGGGGAGGGGAGCTGGAGCATACCCTGCTGCGGCCCGGGACACGAGGACCTGGTCGGAGAAGGCGGATGTGCTGGAGCACGATGAGGAGCTGGCCGCGGCGTCCTGCGCCGCCTGCTGCAGCCACGACACCGCAGACGAAGCCGTAGCCATCTCCGCGGATCCTGAGTAGAATTTCTAGCTAGGCGGGGTTCGAGCTAGGTTTAGCGGCGGCGAATCGGTCGAGAGAGCAGAGCAATTTCCGCATTTTTCTTCTTCTGTATATTTTTTTCATTTGATATTGCAGTGAGGTTTTTTTCACATACCATTCAATGGTGCGATGACATGTGGGGCCGACATTTCATATGTCGTTGGGTTTGTTTTTTCAAGGCTTACTCAAGACACCTTTATCTCTTCGTAAATCTGTTTCTTTATAAATATTCTCTTTCATATACTATCAGAACCGACTATACTATACTACATTGCTGAATATTCCATTAACTTACGTATTAACCCTATGCACATCCATGGTACTTAAATGAAAAGGGTAAAGGAGCTTAGAAGGGTGATTTCGAGTCGTTATGATTATTAATCTCAAATAATTTGAGGTGGTGTTAGTAGAACTAGAGCTTTAAACGAGCCTTCCAGCGGGGGCAACGTAGACACAGATGCAATATAAAATAAATTCAATCTTACAATCCAGCAATAAAATAGCAATACCATTGTGATACCCAAATAGAAAGATTGACACTAAAACACAATTAATTCATAATGTTAGTCAAAACATTTTTATTGGATCTGAATTTGTATAAAATCTAGTACATACATACTTTTTCAACGCATAGATCTGAATCAGAACACACATGACATCCTTGATTAATTGTTAATTTCATAATCATTTCAACGACGATCAAGGGGGTTCTAATTGTGCTTGGACTGACAGTGGATGGCAGCAGCAGGATGTCTTCCCTATGAGGCCATTGTCCTTTACCGTGTTCTATGCACTCGAGTTCTTCCCACACATTCGCCTGCAGAGCTCCATATCGTAGGCCGGAGCCGGGGTTGATGGGAAACACCTATCTCCTTCTGCAGAACATGCAAAACACGGATTGTGCCGAGTGTTACACTTGGCAAAGAACACTCGACAGAAATTCGGCCGGCAAACAGCAATTTGCCGAGTGTCGAAACACGGGTCCGTCGGTAAACCGTTGGCCGACCAATTTTTTTTTTTTTTTGAAGCGGAAAACCGTAGGGAAAAATCCCTACGGTAATGATTTTCTATTTATAGAAAAAACCAGAGGTTTTTCCTTACACCAGTCCAAGAGGTACAGAAGGGGCGAGAAAATTAAGGGGGCAGGAAATCAGGCCGACCAATTTTCACGAGCACTCGGTTAAGAAAAGGTGATGACGGTTGTCCGATGAAAAACGGACGTCAAATCTTTGCCGAGTGTCGGACGCCAGCACTTGGCAAAGCCGGGATCACGTAACGACGCCACGCATCATGAAAATTGCCTCGGTATAGCTGTTGCCGAATGCTGGCTTGGCACTCGGCACATATGTTTGCCGAGTCCTAGCACTCGGCAAAAAGCCACCAGAGCTCCTGTGCTGCCACGTGGCCCGTCTTTGTCGAGTGTCGCCGGGCGATGCTCGGCAGAGATGTTTGCCAAGTGTCGGCCTGACCCGACACTCGGCACATTTGTTTGTCGAGTGTCGGCACTCGGCACAGAACTCCACTTCCTACGCGGCCACGTGTCTCATATTTGCCGAGTGCTGCAAAAAAACACTCAGAAAACTTCAGCCACTAGGCGGGAAGGAGTGGCGCGAGGGGAAAAAATATTTCCCGCCTATTGTTTGCCAAGTGTCATCCTTCACAACACTCGGCAAACATTTGGAAAAATGGCGGCAAAATCCAAAAGTTTTCGCGCTCACCTTTGCCAAGTATCGCACATGAAGCACTCGGCAAACATTCAGAAAAAATGGTGGCACAAAACAAAAAGTTTCGCACCTCAATTTTGCCGAGTGCCATTCGTCTAGACACTCGTCAAAGACATAGCGCCGTCACGGAGCTGTTCGCGGAGCTGCGAAGGGACACGTGGCGATCTTCTTTGCCGAGTGTCACCGTATTACCGATTGGCTTTTCGACACACTCGTCATAGAAAGCTGTTTGCCAAGGCGTTTTGTGTTTACCGAGTGTTTTTTTTCCTGGTACTCGGTATACATACGTATTTGCCAAGTGTCCGGGCGTTTGCCAAGTGTATTATACGAGCGAACTTGTTCACGCCAAAGAGTATTGATTAAATGGTAGGATTATCAATTAAATGGTGGATTATTTTATTCTTTAATACAATTAATGCATATAGCTCTGGTGTATGGATAAGTCAATAGCTACTAATGCATACTAAAAAATGGAACCTACTAATTGTGAAAAAATAGTACTCCCTCCGATCCATATTAATGGTCTCAACATTGTCTAGATACGGATGCATCTAGTCTAAACACTTAACTAGATACATCCGTATTTAGATAAAGTTGAGTCCATTAATATGGATCGGAGGTTGTATATATCTTTGGTGAAGATTTGGTTCAAATGATATCGGTTGGATCCTTCGATCGTCGATGACAAAAAGTTTGTTTGTACGTCCATCTCTTGATTCTGCAAACAGTAACATTAACGTGGTAATTTTTCAATGTAACACCCTTGAAATATAGTATTATTTAAATCATGCTTATATTCATAGTATCTTAAATAATTCCCTTCTCGTTCACGGGCATTTATCAAACGGTTGCGGCAGCAGTTCTTTTCGTCCTTGCAGAAGCCTCTAGGGGATGGTGGCTCGCCGTCGCCGCCACAAAATCACTTGCACTAGCTTTGATGCAGTTAGGGAAATAGTGCAAAAGTGGCATGAAACTGGCATGGGAAAAATAGACACGTCCATCTGCATTCATGCATGCCCCACATAAACGAAATAAGTTAAATATGTACAAATTATCACATGCATGCATGTGTGGTAAACTGCTGGTATAGATTTAAGAGCAACTCTAGAATACACTTACAAAATATCACACAAAAAATGTCACTTTTTAGGATGGAGGGTAGAAAATATGGTCTAAGAGATACTCAAAACGTCCCACGTAGTGGAAATTTAATTATACTTGGAAAACAGCCCATATGGCCGGTAAACAGGCCTGAATCCCAGTCAAATTCCAGTGAATTTCGGCCAAATTCTGGTGAATCCCAAACGACAAGAGCTAGGACAAGGAGGGCACAGTTGTGCTCGCTGCAACTCATGTGAGCTCTCCGTCGCATGCGCAGTCCAACAGCTGGATTTAGGATGAGGAGAGGAGAAGAGGGGCGGGGTGGCGTTCGGAGCTAGAGAGGGGAGGAGTGGTACGGAGGCCACCGGTTCGTATAGAAAATATTTTTTGAGTATACTTAATACTGCTTTTTGGGTACTCGATTTGAATTATATCTGCTAGATTTGCTCTAATGTGCACAAAATGGCCATTTTGTTTCAAGGTTACAGAATTACAAAAGTTAAATAACCTGTTTTCTGCGTGGCTAGAGAGAGAAAGGCAGACATGGTCTTCATTAGGGCGGCCAGGAAGCAGCACAAGGCGCTCGTATTCATCTTCAACATCGTCAGGATGTATAGTTTTTTCCTCTATGTTGCTATTGTGATTTGTTTGTGTGTTTATATAGACCTGTACCTGTGCATGCCTAGGAGCATCGATTAAATGGTAGGATTATCAGTTAGGATTAATGCTTTAATACAATGCATATATCTTATGTATGGATAAGTGGATAACAACTAAAAAATGGAACTTACTATATGTGAATAATTAGTATATATATTTGACGAAGATTTTATTCAAATGATACCAAGTGGATGCTCCAATCGTTACGGGCGACTAAAAGTTTGTCGTGCATCTCTCAATTCTGCTGAAGGGTGCTAGTTGGGGAGGACCTACGTTTCACTCCTGTAGATCGGCCTACGGGAAGCGTTTTCCTTTAGGTAAAGTATACATGAAGGCACAAGATCGTCTCCTCAAGTTCGTCTCGCGTTGGTACTTTTCGTCTTCAGAAAATAGGAACGCCATTTTTCCCGATTTAATTGGGTTCTAAAAGGATTCTAAAACATACAAAAAGGAGATTTCTTCCTTAACAGAATTAAATAAAAACTTATTAAGTTTTGTGGAAAATCTCATAAACAAAATAAGGCATTAAAGGACGCATAATAATCATGAAAATTATTAATATCATAACCAAAAGATTCCATTTCCCAAAAATAACAAAAGATACACAACGAGATTAACAAAAGATTCCATTTCCCAAAAAAACATATAATCAGTACAACAATTGTCACGAACACAATTTTTTTCACCAAAAAGCTGGTTTATAAAGTTTCGAAATAAATAGAGAGTGTGTTGGATGTCTCGTGCGTTATCTTGGCCGGCATCGATAAAGCATCTGTGAAACAGTACCAAAATGATATGCTGACATTAATGGCTTCTCTAATTATATCATCCTTGTTTCTTCAGAGGAGTCAAACTAACGGGACAACAACAGTTGGAATTGTCGTTGCAGAAGGCTCTGGGGACCGGTGGCTTGCCGTCGCCGGCGCAGAACTGTTTGCACCGATTGTCGGTGCAGTTTGGGAAATAGTTCGAGTAGCACGACGCCGGCACGGGAAAAGCAGCAGGCTCATGATCCATCTGCATGCATACACATAGAAACCATAGGCATATGGAATAATCGTGTGTTAGATCCCAAATTCAAGAACTTTGTCTGCAAATCTCAAAAACTTCTGAACTTCAGGCTGAATTATTACATATATATATGCGAGAAAAAGTGGCTAAATCTTCCGATCCTGATGTTGCAGAATAGGAAAAAAAACTAACCGCGTTGTGTGCGTGGCATGAGAGAAGAAGAATGGTGGCCACGGCCACCATGAGGGCGGCCACCAAGCATAGGGAGCTCGTGTTATTCTTCAGAGCCGCCATGATGTGCAGGAGGGCTAGCTGCTTATAGTCCTTTCTTGATCTGCATGTGTTGTCGTCGTGATTTGTTGTCTGTATATGTAGACCTGTACCTGTGTATGCTTAATTGATACGTTGGAGACATATCAATTACCACCAACAATCACCCCGCGAGCAGTCACTATGCATCCCATTATCTTAGATCTTGTACTTTCCCAGCGCTGACGAGTCTGCTCATCCAATCCAGTACCATCATATAACATGATCTTGTTCTACAATTTAGTGAGATCTAACCTCATCCTTAAGAGCTCCACTCCCCTAGCATCCAATCTTTGCTCCAAATTAACAGCATATAATGTTTGCTCCATGAAATCCGCTATCATCTTCGCATATATTTCCATTGCTTCCTCCAAAAGCATGTTATCCATCAGATCCTCTTCTTCCTCATCACGAATAACAAAAAAGACTAAGAAATTTGATGCACAATCGAAGAGTAGAGGAGAAATTTGACGCCATACCCATCGACTCGGTGCCCAGCGGCGGGAGGCGCGGCGAGAGGAGGGGACGAAGGCGTGGCACCGTGACCGGCGGCGGGAGGCTCGGACGGAGGCGCGGAAAAGGCATGGCGCCGTGCCCGGTGGCGGGAGGCGCGGAAGGCCCCGACCTGGCGGAACCTTCGGCCGACGGGAGTAGGAAGCCCATGGCGACGACCGGGCGGCGTGGGGAGGATGGACGGCGTGGGGCCGAGAAGATCGGTGGCGGCGCGGGAGGGAAAGAGGGCGAGCTGAAATGTCCCTCCCGCCAAACGTTTCGTGGCTTTAGGGGAAAGCTAAAAATCGGAGGCCAAACCTGTGTATATGAAGATTTCCGCGGTTGGTTTTAGGTTTACCTTAAAAATATTGAGGGCCGGACCGATATAAGGGATCTGCGTGGGACAAAATTTTCGGTGAAAACCGTAAACTGGCTGTTATTTTAAGATTTCGGTCCTTTTAAGGGATCTGCCAGAGATGCTCTTACCTTGGGACATACTCTGTGTGCCACTTGACATGCGGGCCTGCCTAAGATGTGGGCCAGCCTAGGTGGGCCTACCTGAGCTGTCGGACCCGCAAACCAACTGACTGTGGGCCCCACCTGACAGGCGGGCTCGCCCACCCGCGATGGGCGCACGAACGAACAAATCTATACCTAATAATAAAGGGAGGAAGAAACCTTCCTCCCAAATTTTGGTATGTTTTTCGTCCGTCCACCCTGCACATTTTTTCGTACGTCAATTCACCCCTGTTCCACCGATTGAGTTAGAGTCAGAGTCGTACACATGAGTCAGACAACGAATCTTACACGAGTAAGACAATTTCCCTGCACACGGCAGGAGAAGAGGGCATGAAAACAAGAAACAAATCATACGACACCCAGGCAGGCCCGAACCCCTGCCCACGAGGCCACGACCCCCATCGCTACAACGCCGACCATAGCATCCCAGGGATCCGTTCTTCGCCACGCGCCGTCCAGATGTTTACATCGCACCACATCGAAGCAGATCAGGAGGCCCCGACAAAAATCCAGCCAAAACCAGCGCACCACGAGGGAGCAGGATGCGACGCCGCCGTCGACCCGTGTGCTCCCGTCGTTGAGGTCGACCACACGGGTACCAAATTGAAAAAATGTGCACCAAAAGTGTACTAAGACTTATATTTTCGTCAAATTAAAAACATGTCTATCTATCGCAGAAACAAGAAATTTGTGATATGACGCAAGCATTGAGCATTATTGTTAAACATTCATTCATTATCTACACCGACTAAAGATACTCAACCGGAATAACGAAAGCTTGCGTTTCCAAAACAAGACCCATAAAATCACTATAACAATTGTCAACAAAAAATACCAAATAATCCGGTTTATAAAGATTAATGGAAAAGATAGAATCTGATGTCTTGTTGAGTCTGGACAGCGTCGAGGAACGCATTTTGGAATAGTACTATCAAAATTTTATTAATGGCATATTTGATTATTTCTTTCTCGATTCTCCGGAGTCATTTAATCAAACAGGGCAGCAACAGCTGTTTTCGTAGTTGCAGAAGGCTCCCGGGCCGCTGTCACTGGCGCCGCATAACATCTTGCACCGCTCTTCAGTGCAGTTTGGCAAATTGTGCGAGTAGCACGACGCCGGCAGAGGAAAAGCAGCAGGCACATCCGTCTGCATGCATGGCGAAGTCACAAATCATTCCATGCATGTGTGATAAACCGTAGGACCTATATGATTGTAAGAAAAAGGTAAATCATGTGTTCTCAACTTTGCAAAATAGCCAATGTTAACTAACCACTTTGCGTGCGTTGCTTGAGAGAGGAATGGTAACCATGGCGACCATGAGGGCGGCCATGAAGCAGCACATAGCTCTCCTGTTATTTTTCGGCATTGCCATGATGTACATGAGTACACAGCTGAATCGTATAGTTGTTTTCTTTGTGTTGTGATTCTTTGTGTGTTTATATAGACCCACCCTTGTTCACGCCTAGGAGTATCGATTAAATGGTAGGATTATCAATTAAATGGTGGATTATTTTATTCTTTAATACAGTTCATGCATATTGATCTGGTGTGTGCATAAGTCAATAGCTAATATCACATACTAAAAAACCTACTAATTGTGAAATAGTATATATCTTTGGTGAAGGTTTGGTTCAAATGATATCGATTGGATCCTTCAATCATCGATGAAAAAAAGTTTGTTCCTACGTACATCTCTTGATTCTGCAAACCGTAACATTAACGTGGTAATTTTTCAATGTTACATCCTTGAAATATAGTATTATTTAAACCATTCTTATATTCATAGTATCTTAAATAATTCCCTTCTCGTTCACGGGCGTTTATCAAACGGTTGCGGCAGCAGTTCTTTTCGTCCTTGCAGAAGTCTCTAGGGGATGGTGGCTCGCCATCGCCGCCGCAAAAACACTTGCACTGGCTTTGATGCAGTTAGCTAGGGAAATAGTGCAAGTGGCATTGAAACTGGCATGGGAAAATTAGACACGTCCATCTGTATTCATGCATGCCCCACATAAACGAAATAAGTTAAATATGTACAAATTATCACATGCATGCATGTGTGGTAAACCGCTGGTATAGATTTAAGAGCAACTCTAGAATACATTTACAAAATATCACACAAAAAACTGTCTCTTTTTAGGATGGATGGTAGAAAATATGGTGTAAGAGATACTCAAAACGTCCCATGTAGTGGAAATTATATTATACTTGGAAAACAGCCCATACCGCCGGTGAACAGGCCTGAATCCAGTCAAATTCCAGCGAATTTCGGCCAAATGCCGGTGAATACCTAACGACAAGAGCTAGGACAAGGAGGACACAGTTGTGCTCGCTGCTACTCATGGGAGCTCTCCGTCGTATGCGCAGTCCAACAGATGGATCTAGGATGAGGAGAGGAGGGGCGGGGTGGCGCCCGGAGCTAGAGAGGGGAGGAGTGGTACGGAGGCCACAGGTTTGTACAGAAAATATTTTTTAAGTATACTTAATACTGAATTTTGGGTACTCGATTTGAATGCATCTGCTATGGTTGCTCTAATGTGCACAAAATGGCCATTTTGTTTCATGGTTACAGAACTACAAAAGTTAAATAACCTGTTTTTCTGCGTGGCTATAGAGAGGAAAGGCAGACATGATCACCATTAGGGCGTCCATGAAGCAGCACAAGGCGCTCGTATTCGTCTTCAACATCGTCAGGATGTATAGTTTTTTTCCTCTATGTTGCTATTGTGATTTGTTTGTGTGTTTATATAGTCATGTACCTGTGCATGCCTCGGAGCATTGATTAAATGGTAGGATTATCAGTTAAAGGGTTAATGGATTAACTTTTTAATACAATGCATATGTATCTTATGTATGGATAAGTGGATAACTACTACTGCATAGAAAAAATGGAACTTAATATACGTGAATAATTATTTTATATATTTCCCGAAGATTTTATTGAAATGATACCAAGTGGATGCTCCAATTGTTGCGGGCGACTAAAAGTTTGCTGTGCATCTCTCAATTCTGCTGAAGGGTGCTAGCACCGGGGAGGACCTACGTTTCGCTCCTGTAGGTCGGCCTACGGGAAGCGTTTTCCTTTAGGTAAAGTATACATGAGGGCACAAGATCGTCTCCTCAAGTCCGTCTCGCATTGGTGTTTTTCATCTTCAAAAAATCGGAACGCCATTTTTCCCGATTTAAGTGGGTTCTAAACGGGTTCTAAAACATAAACATACAAAAAGGAGATTTCTTACCTAACAGAACTAAATAACAAAATATTAAGTTTCATGGAAAATCTCACAAATCAATATGGCATTAAAGGAAGCATAATAATCATGAAAAGTATTAATATGTAACAAAGTAAAGATACACAATGAGATTAACAAAAGCTTCCCTTTCCCAAAAAAACATATAATCAGTACAACAATTGTCACGAACACAATTTTTTTTCACCAAAAAGCTGGTTTACAAAGTTTCAAAATAAATAGAGAGTGTGTTGGATGTCTCGTGCGTTATCTTGGCCGGCATCGATAAAGCACATGTGAAACAGTACCAAAATGATATGCTGACATTAATGGCTTCTCTAATTATATCATCCTTGTTTCTTCAGAGGAGTCAAACTAACGGGACAACAACAGTTGGAATTGTCGTTGCAGAAGGCTCTGGGGACCGGTGGCTTGCCGTCGCCGGCGCAGAACTGTTTGCACCGATCGTCGGTGCAGTTTGGGAAATAGTTCGAGTAGCACGACGCCGGCACGGGAAAAGCAGCAGGCTCGTGATCCATCTGCATGCATACACAAAGAAACCATAGGCATATGGAATAATCGTGTGTTAGATCCCAAATTCAAGAACTTTGTCTGCAAATCTCAAAAACTTCTGAACTTCAGGCTGAATTATTACATATATGCGAGAAAAAGTGGCTAAATCTTCCGATCCTGATGTTGGAGAATAGGAAAAAAAAACTAACCGCGTTGTGTGCGTGGCATGAGAGAAGAAGAATGGTGGCCATGGCCACCATGAGGGCGGCCACCAAGCATAGGGAGCTCGTGTTCTTCTTCAGAGCCGCCATGATGTGCAGGAGGGCTAGCTGCTTATAGTCCTTTCTTGATCTGTGTTGTCGTTGTGATTTGTTGTCTGTATATGTAGACCTGTACCTGTGTATGCTTAAGATTACAAATTAAATGTTTTTCTGATTAATTATTTAATTGCAAGCGATAAATACAATGCATGAACACCTTTGTATGGATAAGTGGATAGCCACGTACCACTACAAGCTTGTAAGTATATATGGATAAGTGGATAGTTACAAAGCAAGCTTGTATATCTTGTACTATGGGTACGTGGATAGCTACGTGCCACTACAAGCTTATATTATGGAACATATTGATTGTGATTTGTCAGTGGGTGGCCTTTTGGTGTTCATAGGGTGCGTGCGCACCCCCTGGGTTGTCGTTGGATCTAATTTTGGCGCCAGCTGTTAGGTAGCTGGAAAAGTAAGGAAAAAAGTTTGTGTCCGCAGAGTGATTGCTTTTGGTTTTGGGGCAAAAGCGGTGTCAAAAGTTGTCATCGTGTAGCAAATGCTGCATTTGTGGTCAAGGGAGAGGCAAAAAAGCCGAAATAGATCACGGCTACCTGGACGATCCCCTCGCCAACGGAGGCGCATGGATTGAGCACGGCTCGTCGGAGATAAGCCGGGCGTAGGCGGATCCGGGAGCGGATGAACCTCTGACGGCCCTCGTCGATGCTGCACGGCCCCGTGGCCCAAACCTCGAACAGTGCCCCGCCGCAGTCCTCGGGGAGCCTCGGGTCGCCGTCGCGCTAGGGTGTGGAACTCCTGGTGCCGGCATCCGGCTAGAGCTCGAGCGCCCCGTCGGGGCCGCGCGGCCCGGGGACTCCTTTTTCTTCCACTACAGCGGCCGCCATGCGTTCCAGCCATCGGCGCCACCTCCTTCCCCGCGTCCAACGGAAGAGCAGAGGATGGAGACCTTTTCTCGTTCGTCCCGAGCTTCGCGTGCAGGGGCGAGGAAGCTGGATGTGGAGCCGTGGAGGGGATGTGGCTACGATTGGGAAAGAATGTACTAGGTGGAAAGGAGGAATGGGTTGGGTGCGGTGCGGGTCAACTTTTCGTCACATCACAGCTTTTCGTGACATTCACAGCGTCGAACAATTAGCGATGGTGGTCCGTTAATCCAAGTTTGACCGGAGGGACACATGTCATTCTCAGGGAGGACGCGCGCGCACCCCCCTGAACACCAGATCGTTGTTGTCAGTATATATCTTCGGGTTTTCTAAGGGCATGTACAGTGGGGTCTAATCAGCTGTCTAGAAGGGGTTACAGCTAGGATTTTAGATGAGGTGGATGGAAGAAAAAGAAGAGAGAGAAATAGCCCGTCCGTAGAATTGTAGACGGTCTATAGCGCTGAAAAATCGGCTGCTATCGACGGGCTTTTCCCATTGTACGAAGGTGTCTGCACGTTTTGTCTTTCCCCTTTGCTACAGCAGGGTCATGCACGTCCGCAAAACACGGTTATCTTCTTGCCGCTGTAACTGCTAACTGATGGTTATAGACTCATAATCAGACGGCCCACTGTAGAACCTGTCTTTAGCGCTGTCTAGAGGTGACGTGCAGGAGCAGTACAGACGATGGCTGTCTAGACTGCTGTACATGCCCTAAGTTTAGAATGCGGCGGACCAATCACATCTCACGAGCCACCGATTGTCCCGGTCTCACCCACGCCTATGTGATGGTTCCGTTGTTGTGTTCTTTTGCTCTAGAATTCTCACACACTCCTACATTTTTGTCTCCGTTGCAGTAGTGGACCCCACAGCTGCACTAGTTTTTTTTTTAACCAGGGGAGGGTTCCCAAACGTCGAAAATATGCCCTAGAGGCAATAATAAATATTGTTATTATCATATTTTCATGTTCATGATAAATGTTTATACTCCATGCTAGAATTGTATTAACCGGAAACATAATACATGTGTTGACGAGGGGTAGACTCATCAAGACCCATGGTTAAGGTCCTTGGGTTATGAATATGGGGGAGAGAACGTGGTAGAGCTTGTCGTGGTGGTGTCACGGCAGATGCCATAGGTATTGGCTAAGTGCGGGGCCGGAAGGACGCTGGAGGTATCCGGGGAGGGCTTGCACGCTGAGAAGCGCGCACGGACGAACATCGAACAAAGAACACACAAGAACACACGCGATTTACCCAGGTTCGGGGCCCTCGTGAGGAGGTAACACCCCTACTCCTGCATGTCTCTGTGTATATATGGGTGAAGCACCAGCACAAGTACAATGTCTGCTCCTCGAGCTGTATGATCTAACAAGGGCAATGCACTCTGGGCAGAGGATGCAGCTAATGGGGAAATATCTCTCAGGGGTTCGTGGTCGTCCTCACGCAGGAGGGGGGAGAGCCATATATATAGGCCTAACCGAGTTACAAGAAGCACTGTAGCCACGCTCAATGGTCTTGCCATGATGGCACTTCTGTCAGGGACAAGACGTGCCAAGCCCCTAGAGTGCTTCCTCTGCCAGGGACAGGACAGGGCACGCCGCCGAGTCTAGCCTTGTAGCCTTTTCCCCGATTGCGCCGGGTCAGGGCACGCTCCCGCGCCAGACGCCTCCGTGTCTGGTGCTCCCGTGTCTGGTGCGTCCCTGCCAGGCTAAACGCCAAAGGCCCTTGACTTCCTATCCGAGGTAAGGTTCTCTCTTCCTTAACCCGGAATGGTCATGTCGGGTTTCCTTCTGTGACCCGGCAAGGCTATGCCGGATCATCCTTATCTCCTTTACTTTTATCATTGATGGTCGTATATGGATAATCCTGCACATGAGAATAAACAAGAGTAGATTCACGGAGGTATGCCGGTTAACATGACCCGGCTAACATGACCCGGTTGTCATAAGCTGGTTAGCAGATACACCAAGTCTTGATCCCTCCGGGACTTGGTTGACCCGGTTTGACCTTGACCCGGTCCACTCTTTAGAGCTCTTTTACACCACATCTTACCCTACCCGGGGGTAGCCCCCCGACATTAGTCCCCGAAGCTGGTGCGGTCCTACAGCCTCGGATGGAGGGCCACACCAGGTTTAATAAAACAAACCAAGTTAACAGCCTTTCTGGATCAAGCGGCCTTTCCGAATCAAGCATGACTCGGGTTGGCCGAGTTTCTCCGAATCAAAATGCCAATCTTATCCAACTCTCATCCTCGGGTTGGCCGGGTTTCTCCGAAACAAACCAAGTTAACAGCCTTTCTGGTTTAACCGAGTCAACGAGATTCTCCACCGAGTTCCAGTTACGAGATGCGACGTGAAGATGTCTCAGTTTTCCTTGATTCGCGCGTATGGGCAGCCATGCCTCTGCACACGCCGCGCTCCGCACGATGCACACGTCACACGTGCCGTGCTCAGTCACCTCAAGCACAGTTTTTGACCATTGCTGACCAGCCCAAACGACGCCTCGGTAACCGCGCCAATGATGGCGGGCCCACCACTAGCCCACTAACGGGCGGTTTTTAGCGCGATTTGGGGAACCGCCCGCGCCGCTTCCGCAACCTCTCACCCCCGCGCCTATAAAACAGGGGAAGAGGTGCACGGGGAGACCTCCTTCTTCTTCCGCTCCTCTTCATCGTGAAAACAACTCCTGCGCCGCCGCCGCGAAGAGCATCTTGCCCTCACACGACGCCGCGCCGTCTCGCCGTTGCCAGCGCCCGGAATCGACCGCGCCGCCGCCGCCGCACTCCATCCCACGGAATCTGCATTACGGTATGGAATCCCCATCTCCGTTTTTCCATGAACCACCCCTGGTGTTCTTCGTAGCCTGCTCTTCCTAGTTCATCCTTAGGATGGTCTGGATCTGCAAGTACTAGACTTTCTAGGATTGCTTTGCTTGCTCATAGATGAAAACACTTGGATCCATTCCTAGATCTTTCCTACATTGATATCCTGAGATGGTTCCTGTTAGTTTCATCTTTCTTTGCCCTAGGCTCATGTTTTATCTCCTTTTTTACTCGCTCGGTAGATCTCTTTTGATTATAGAATCACGCAGAATCTTGTTTGTAACTTTTCACCCGAATCATCTTGCCGAATCAAACTTCCGAGTCTTTTTACCTCGGTTTCCAAATCACATAACTCGGTTTCCGAGCACTGCTCCTGGGGCAATTGCATGGCTCTTCCGGGTCACTTGTCCCGGTTATCGAATTACTTAACTCGGTTTCTCCGAGTCACTTGCTTTGATTCTAAATTCATAACTTGGAGTTGCTTATCTCGGTTCTATTTGCACTTTTTGCAGGTTCAGCCCTGAGATGTCAGGCCGCAATACTCCCGATCCGGCCGACGCTTCGCGGGGTGGTTGGGAAGGATCAGACGTAGACCAGGATGACCTGGATTGGTTGCTCAAGACCCGGCGCATCACTGCCGAGGTTATATGCCGGCTTCCAGGAAAGGAACTCGAGCCAGTCCTGGAAGAGGGTGAACGGGTGGTCTTCCTTGCGCACTTCCAGCGTGGGTTTGGACTCCCAGCTAGCCCCTTTTTCCGGGCGTTTCTCGACAAGTTCGGATTGCAACCTCGCCACCTCCCGGCCAACGCCATCACATCTCTTTCAGCCTTCACCTCCTTCATGGAGGGGTATCTTGGCCTCTGGCCCACTGTTCCCGCCTGGGCCAAGTACTTTCGCCTCCGCAAGCAGACAATCCCGAATAAGGATGTGGCCGTGAAGGATATGACCGCATGCGGTGCAGCTAGCATTACTCCGAGGAGGCACTCCATCTTTCCTCGGATTACCGGATTAGAATCTTGCCGGAAGTGGCAAAGAACCTTCTTCTATGTGAGGAGCCCACATGATCGGGATGTTCTCAACCTGCCAGAGTTCAACATTCTTCCCCCCGTAGCCGAGTCAAACTGGGACTATGACCCGGCTAACAGAATCTCTGAGGTCCAGTTGATTCATCAAACCCTTGAGGGGCTGCTGGAACAGAAGATGTGCGCAGACGACCTCTTGAGGACCTTCGTCATGCGCCGAGTCAACCCCCTTCAGCATCGTCTGCACAAGATTTGCCATATGAGTGGCTTGCTAGATCCTATCCGGGTCAGCACCCATGACCTCACCAAGGCCCAAGTTAGGAGACGGGTCAAGGCCATTGCCCAGACCGAGATGGTGGACAATTGGGAATGGGGCGTAGAGCCGCACAGCCGATCCCGGCCTCCGCCTCGGGTTAGCTCATCACCTTTGGACCGACATATCTTTGCTCTCCGAGTCTATTTTATCTCGGTGAAGCATCATTTGACTAATCCGAATTTATTTCACTTTTCCTACAGCTGTTTACCCGACAAGCCACCGAAGACGGGGACCTGAAGACCCGGGAATGGGCAAAGGATCGCCGTCCACGACCCGGGGAAACTGAAGACCCGGACAATGAGGATTATATGCCGGTTCCTCGAGCCAGGGCTCCTACCCCGGGTAAGCCATCCGCCCGTGTCGTTCAAGACTCGACAGAGGACGAAGATGACGATTGTCAAATTCTAGATCCCATTGATGCTATTCCTATTTCATCGTATGCACCTCGTGCTACAGCCAATCCGGGTGCCCCGGGCACATCCCGGAAACGATCCGGTGCGTCCGGGTCAGTGGCTCCTGCGGCTAAGAGGGTCAAGAAAGCCGCTGTCAAGCGCAAGCCCAAGGCCATACCAACCAGCAAGGGGTAAGATATTGCCTTCCCTCTTTCCTTCTTTCCCTTAACCGAGTTGACCTCAACCGAATTAACACTTTATCTCGGTTTACGCAGCGATCCTCTCACCGCAAAACAGACCCACAGCTCTATCATGTCTCCTGTTTCTTCATCTGGGATCAGCAGCCCCGGAGGAGCAATCCCTTCCCCGGTGCGTGCTACCTCTGCCGACACTCCGCCGCCTAATCTCGATCCGGATTTGGGAGAGGGCCAAGGCCTTAAGCAAACATCGGCTCCGGGTCAAGACCAAAATCCCATCTCTCCTGCTAAGGACTTGGAGACAGAGCAGGCCAAGACCCCGACTAAGACCTCGTCTAAGCCGGACTCCCGACTCTCACCTCGCGCCCAGCAAAAGCACAACAAGCAACAGCAACAATTGAAGCAACAGCAGAAGCAGCAACAGCAGAAGCAGCAACAACAGCAACAACAGAAGCAGCAACAGCAACAGCAGCAGAAGCAGCAACAGCAACAGTTGGAGAAGGACAAGTTACAGCAGCAGCGGAAGAAGAACAAGCCCCAGCAGCAGCAGCAGGACCCGAAACAGCCACCAGAGAAACAACAAAAGCTGTCGCAGGAGAAACAGCACAAGCAGCAGGCCTCTGGCCAACCTTCAGCTGACCCGAGCATGCAACTCACTGTGACTCCAACAACAACCCGGGCGTACCAAGATCTCTCCGAGTTGATTTCCCGCCCCCGGGTCAATAGCCACGTTCTTCCGGATCTTCGCACTCCGAGTAACAACAGCCTCGGCTCGGTTGGAAAATATGTGATGGATTGGAACGCCTCGGACCCCAGCGAGGTTTCTTCTACTCTGGCAAATCCACACCCGGTTGGCCCTGGCCTAGTTGCACAATCCCTGCACTCCATGCAGGTTTCAGCCCTCCAGACTAGCCGGGTTGTTGAGGTAACCTTCTCAGCACTTTGCACTTACTATACAATGATCAATATTCATACTATCCACAGTCCCCGAGATTCGGGATGAGTAACTGATACCTGCCCGAGTAACATGTAACTCGGCGCGAATCTTCAAAAACTTGATCATTAATTATAACTTGCAAAAAATCCCTGGGATGCCCAGTCCCCGAGTCTCATGTCGAGTTAACCCGGCATAAGCTTACATTAAACTCGGACAGCCAGTCCCCGAGTTTCATGTCTAGCTGACCCGGTATCCTTTCTTATTAATCTCGGGTTCTCAGTCTCCGAGATTCTTTTTACCCTTACTAACATTTTTTTTCTTTTGGCAGGATTGCACCAATGCTCGGAGCCGGATCTACAAGAAATTAGCCTTGGAGCACCGGGCACTTAAGCTTTCCTTCCAGACCCAACAGGGGGAAACGAGCAAGAAAGAAGCTGAGCATAAGCGTGCTCTTGAAGAGGAAAAGTCCGAGGTGACTCGGCTCCGGGAGGAACTTGACCGGGTCGAGAAAGAAAAGACTGAGTTGCAGAAGGAGAAGGACACGCTGCAGAAAGCTATTGAGAAGCGTGCTGCTGGTGACAAGAAGCTTAAAGCGCTTATGGAAGAATGCCAGGCTAAAGCTACCAAGGCCGAAGAAGAATCGGATGCCCTCAAGGCAAAAGCTGCCAAGTGGCTGGCCGAGCTCACCAAGCTCAACGAAGAGATGGACAGTAAGTTTTCCGAATCACATTCCTTTTCTTCGTATCTTCCTGACATGAAATTTTGTGTCGGTATCTCATTTGATTCGGTGTCAGCTTATTTGCTTTCAGAACATTTTGAGCACTGCCAAGCTGCAGCAACCAATACTGTGAAGAAGGCCCGAGCTGCAAGAGCTGAGGCATCCGGGGCTCCGCTACCCGAAGCTTGGGATATTGAGGATCACTTGACTGCACTCAAAGCCCGAATTTCTCCCTTGAGGAGCATCAGCGTTGATCTTCTTAACGCTAGCATCCGAGCCTACTATGTTTTGTGGCCCGAATCTCCAGTGCCAAGACCATTGCCGAGTTATCCGCATGCATGCAGCAAACCGAGTCTCGGCTAAGGGAATGGAGGTCTTCTTCTGCTCATGCCGGGGCTGACGCGGCCTTGCTCTTTCTGATGACATGGTACGAGGATATCAAGCTCGACACCCTGCGTACTTACGCGATGGCTCCCCATGGGCTACTTACCCGGCATTGATTGCGAAGCGCGAGGAAGCTGCTAACTTTATGGCCAGATTTGCCAATACTCGGTCTGTTGACGATGGTGCGGTTTACTCTGATGACGAAGACGAAGAAGAAGAAGAAGAGGCCACTGCAGATGATGGCTCCGAGCAAGAGTATGGTGGATCTGATTCCGAGTCTGCTGACTCCGAATCACCTCCTGATGCCTCGGCCAAGGCTACGAAACAATCGGCTGCCGAGATCTCCAACGAGCCAACACTTGACTCGGCCAATCCAAGTGCTGCCGAGACTTCCTTGAACCAGCAGCAGGAAATCACTCCGACTACGCCCGAGTCTACCACTCCGCTGACCGAATCTACCCCTGCAACCGAGGTTCCTCCTTCAACCGGGGTTGCTCCGTCATCCGGGTCTGCAGCTGCAACCGAATCTACTCCTTCCTCCGAAGCTGCTGCTTAACTTGATTGAATTAAAACTGTTAAATCCCCGGAATGCCGGGTGCAGATGTAATATATACCTTTTAAGTTCCTTCGAGACTACTCTATTTTGCTTAATTCGAACAAGACGAGGTTTATGCCGAATCAAGTTAAACCGAGTCCCCGAGTTTATTTTCTTGTTTACTATACTTGCCGATCTTTGCTCTTGTCTACCATTTAGGCGTGCGACAGTCGAGTCACAAGATAGGAATTATAGCATACATACTTCATAACATTCGAGTTGGGGTTTAAAGTCATCCGACATAAATAGATATGAAAAACAGGGTTAGTAAACAAGCTATGCCGAATCATTTTCCGAGTCCCGAGTTCATTTTCATGTTTACTTGAACCATCATCTCAGCTCTTGACTGCCTTTTTTGGCGTTTGTCAGTCGAGTCACAAGATTACAATAATATACCATACAGTACTTTGAACTTCGAGGCAAGGCTTCAAATCATTCGGCACAGGAAAAACATAAATGAAAAAACGATAGCTAACACAAGCATATAGACAAGCAGTCCCCGAGTTTTGATTCGGGGTGCCGACATTTCATTCATATGGAAACCGAGATACATACACTGCGACCTTTATGAGTAAAAGGGTCGAGTAGAGCTATATTCCATGGACGCTTGGTTTCCTCTCCGGATTTGTCCATCCTGTGCTTCATCGGTTCCTGTGCATCTATAAGATAGTACGAATCATTGTGCAGAGCCTTGCTCACAATGAACGGTCCCTCCCATGGAGGTGTCAACTTATGTCGGCCTGCAGTGCGTTGCACCAGCCTCAGTACCAAATCTCCCTCTTGGAACACCCGAGGGCTGATCTTCCGGCTATGATAGCGTCGGAGATTTTGCTGGTATATTGCTGACCGAGATAAGGCCAGCTCTCGGCCTCTTCAAGTAGGTCAACACCATCTTCCCGGGCTTCTTTTGCCTCGGTTTCAGTGTACATTGTCACTCTCGGTGCATCATATTGTATGTCGGTTGGCAGAACAGCTTCTGCTCCATAAACCAGAAAGAATGGTGTGTAGCCAGTCGATCGATTCGGTGTGGTCCTGAGACCCCATAATACTGCTGGGAGCTCATCTATCCAACAACCCGGAGTGCGTAACAATGGTGCAATTAACCGAGCCTTGATGCCATCTAGCACCAAGGCATTTGATCTTTCTACCATCCCATTGGCCTGTGGGTGTGCAACTGCAGCACATCCAGCTTAATTCTCTTCTCGGCACAAAACCGAGCAAATTCTCCCACAGCAAAGTTGGTTCCATTATCTGTGATGATGCTGTGTGGATACCATATCTCAGAATTATGTCCTTCAAGAAAGTACTGCTGTATGTCCATCACATTTCCGGATTGGCTTTACCTCTATCCACTTGGTGAATTTGTCCACCATCACCAGTATATGAGTCATGTTACCTCGGGCTGGCTTGAATTCTCCCACCATGTCAAGGCACCAAACAGCAAAGGCCAAGTGATTGGAATTGTCTTGAGTGCCGAGGCTGGCATGTGAATCTTTTTTGCAAATCTCTGACATCCTTCACACTTTCTGACTATTCTTCGGCTTGTTGCAAAGCAGTGGGCCAGTAGAACCCATGCCGAAATACTTTGGCCACCAAGGCTCTTGAGCAGGCATGATGTCCACACTCCCCTTGATGAATCTCTAGGAGCATTTCCTCCTTCTTGCCGGGTCAACACACCTCTGCAGCACTGTGGTTGTGCTTCTCTTGTATAACTCCTTATTGATGATGGTGTATGCTTTTGCTCTTCTCAACACTTGCCTAGACTCGGTTCTATCATCCGGCAGCTCCCATCAACAAGATATGTCATTATAGGCTGTGCCCACTCCGGGACAGGTCTACAGGAAACACTGGCATATCTATATCCATTGGCTCAGCATCTACTGGCTCGTCCGACATTTCCTCGTCAGTCCCCGGGTTCTGCTTGGCAGTCCCCGAGTTATCCCCGACATAACCGACATCAACATCCATTGGAACTGCATCCGACTTTGGCATTCCGGGATATAAATTGATTCGGATTCTGGCGATGGCTTAATGGATGGCTTTCTCAAATGCTCCAAAGCTATTCCGGGTGGAATTGGATCTCTGGATGAACCGAGTTTGGATAGTACATCGGCAGCTTCATTCTCTGCCCGAGGTATATGTGTGTACTCGCATCCTTCAAAAAATCCCGAAATTTTCTGGACATGAAATCGATATGATGCCATGTTGGCATCCACTGCATCCCAATTTCCCGAGGTTTGATGTATAACCAGAGCCGAATCACCGAAGCACTCAATTCGGCGAATCCCCACTTCCTTGGCCACATTAAGCCCATGGATGAGTGCCTCATACTCGGCTACATTATTGGATGCGGTGAAATGAATTTGCAGCACATATCTCAGTTGATCCTTTTGGTGAGGTAAGAACTACTCCGGCACCCAAACCAATCTTTGTCTTGGATCCATCAAAATGCATTGTCCAGTAATTCGGTCATGGGCTGGTGGCTCATACTGCATCTCGGCCCAATCCACAAGGAAATCCGGCATGCCTGAGATTTGATTGCATCTCTTCTCTCATACTGTGGAGTGTAAGGGGATAACTCGATTGCCCATTTGGCAACTCGGCCATTTGCATCTTTGCATATGATCTCCGAGATAGGAGCTTCACACACCACCCTTATTGGATGCTCTTGAAAGTAGTGCTTCAACTTCTTGGCTGCCATATAGACACCATACACCATCTTCTGGTAATGAGGGTAATTCTGCTTGGATGTCGATATCACCTCACTCAGATAATACACCGGCCTCTGCACGGTTTTGCCATCTTCTTCCCGCTCCACCACTACTACAGCACTCACAACTCGGTTTGTGGCTGCAATATAGAGCAACATCGGCTCTTTGGGCAGTGGGGAAGCAAGTATGGAGCAGTGACCAACATCTTTTTTAACTCGGCAAAAGCCGCATTTGCCTGTGGAGTCCACACAAAGTTATTGGTTCTTTTCATCAATTGATACAAGGGCAAGGCCTTTTCTCCTAACCGGCTTACAAACCGACTAGGGATGCAAGACAGCCAGTAAATTTTTGCACATCTTTAAGATTTTGAGGCAACCTCATATTCTCAATAGCCCGAATCTTTACCGGATTAGCTTCGATACCTCGGATACAAGGAAACCGAGTAACTTTCCTGCTGGTACACCAAATGTACATTTATCCGGGTTAAGTTTCATCCGGTATTTTCTCAAGTTTCGAATGTTTCTCTTAGATCATCGATCAAGTTGATTTCTCTTTAGTTTTATGACTATGTCATCGACATACACCTGCACATTTTTTCCTATTTGATTCTGCAAACATTTTTGCATACACCTTTGATAAGTAGCACCGGCATTTCTCAAACCGAATGTCATGACACGATAGCAATAAGCCCCATACGGGGTGATAAATGCAGTTTTCATTTGATCATCCGGATTTAACGGTATCTGGTGAAAACCAGAGTAAGCATCTACAAAGGATAACAGCTCACCCGGCTGTGGAATCGATCACTTGATCTATCCGAGGCAGCGGGAATGGATCCTTAGGACATGCTTTGTTCAGGTTCGTGTAATCAATACACATACGCCACACTTTGGCTACATTTGGGTCATCTTTTTTCTTCTCTACCAGGACCGGGTTAGACAACCAGTCCGGGTGCAGTACCTCCATGATGAATCCGGCTGCCAGTAGCCGGGTCAGCTCATCTTGTATCACTTGCCTTCTCTCGGAAAGTCGCCGCATCTTGCTTCACGGGTTTTACCTCGGGCCTCACAAATAATGAGTGCTCAGCCAACTCCCTCGGAACACCTTCCAGGTCATGATTCGACCATGCAAAGATGTCTCGGTTCTCACGGAGGAATTGGATGAGCTCGCCTTCCTATTTCTCCGTTAACCCGCCCCTATGATAGCCTTGCGCTCGGGGTGCTCCGGGTCAACAGTGATCTTCTTGGTCTCCTTGGGCGCCTCGAACGCCGCATTTTGCTCCATGTGGGCCATTCCCGGCATGCCGAGTTGCGCAGCTTGAGCCATGGCCACCTTGCATCATCTTTTTCTTCTCAGCAGCTATGATCAAGACTCGGCCAAGTTAGAGCCAGCCGAGGCACATCGATGGAGCTCTTGTAGTTACCCGCAATGGTTATACCATTCGGTCCTGGCAGCTTCATCTTCAGGTAAGCCATGTGGGTGGATATCATGAACTTGGCCAGAGTTGGCCTGCCAAGCAGAGCATGGTATGGACTTTCAAGGTCTACTATCTCGAACAATACAGTCTCGGTCCTGGAATCTCTTGGTGCCGAGCATACATCAATCCACATTTTACCCATAGGTGCACATGAGACACCAGGCACTATGCCATGAAAAGTGTGTCGGTTGGTAACAGCATGTTGGCAGTGATACCCAACTTCACCATGTATCTCGGTACATGATGTTGATGCTGCTGCCATTGTCAATCAGAACTTTGCTGAATCTGACATTCTGGTTGGGCCCAATAAATGTTGGATCCACCACCAGAGCATAACCTCCTGGGGTTGGCATGACTCGGGGGTGATCTTTTATTCCCCAAGTAATCTCCTGATCTGACCAGTGCATGTATTTTGTTATTGCTGGCATAACAGCATTGACCTCCATCTGGCCTTGCCCGATCTTTTTGTCAGTTGCCTCGGTCACGAACACCACATAGCTGTGATGAGCTTCATGATAGTCATTCTGACGATTAGGGCCAGCATTGTTGTAACTCGGTTCACCTGGTTCACATCATTTAGTTCCTTCCTATTGTCATTCGGCCTCTGTTGCTGCTGTTGATTTGGTCGGTTCACCGGGGTGTTGTTTGCTCCGGTCAGCGCGGTCCGCGCTGAGGTTTCAGTGGTGGTTGCCTCGGAGGACCATTCCCCGGGTTCCCTCCAGAATTAGCCCTTCCCTCAACGTGCGATGGTACCAACTGCACTGCCGGGTTGAGTGATGAGCAGGCCCCTTCTTATCATTGGTGTGGTACCTGCACGGTCCATCCAGCATCAGCTCATAAGTGGCAGGCAATGTGCCTCTTGATTCCACGGCTTCTTTCCATCTTGATTCTGGCCCCAAGGTGGACCATTGTTCTTTGGTCTCTGGCAGCTACCAGCATTCTGCTGCTCTTGGTCCACTGCAGCAACCATGTTTGAGTATCGGTGATCCGGCCGATCTTCCTTCTCTTCTGTCCAAAGTTCTGGATATCATTGGGCCCAAACTGCTCTGGCTCTGTTGTTACCGGATTTCGTCGACTTGGCTCAGCCGCCTGGAGCAGAGGCTGCATTGGATCTCCAAGTGCATAACTGTCCGCAATCCGAATTGTCTCGGCCAAGGTGGCCGGCATTTCCCTTTGCAACCTTTGCCATAGCATGGAGCCATGTCGGCATCCTGGGCAAACCAAGAAATGGCCTGTGCCTCCACAATTCCTTCGCAGGAGTTGCGCACTATACTCCACCGAGTCAAGTAGTCCCGGTCAGTCTCATTTTGCCTCTGTACACACATAGCCAACTGCTGTGGCCGATTCGGCCGCTTGTACGTGCTAGAGAAGTTACTCACAAAGGCCTCTTCAAAATCTAGCCAACAGTTGATACTGACATCACTCAAGTTGTTCAACCAAATTCGGGCTGGTCCTTCCAACATCTGAGGTATGTACCTCACCGCCCAACGGCGATTTCCTCCAGCCACATTTACTACAGAGAGATAATCCAACAGCCAGTCGTCTGGCTTTGAGCTACCATCATAGGTCTTTCGCACCTCGGGGTAACTGAAAGTGCGGCACTGGTGGTTCCTCCATGATTCGGGGCCCAAAACATCTAGGTCAGGTGGGCCCTGCTCTTCCAATATCTCGGACCAATGGAGCCTGTCCAATTGATTCGCATCACCCAGAGCCAGCATGCGCGGTCCTAACCGGGCCCAGTGCACTATCATACCTCTGATATCCGGCTCTCTCCAGAGCCGAATTGCCATCATCATATCTGTTGTTCCTCGGGTCAACACCTTGCGGTTCCTGAACATGCGCAACATGCTGATATTGCTGACATGATTTTGATTCGGATACCTAGGTGGTTGACCTCGGCCAGCGGATTGCGATTCCCCTGACCCGGATTTCCCAGCAGGGTTACTCCTAGCCCAGCCTGCACCGCTCTGTCGGCCATCTGCTTCTCAGCATAACCCGGATTTTAGGTCTGGATTTGCTTGTTCTTTCCCGAGTTTACACTCGGATCACGATCTCTACTCGGATGCGGTGAAGAATTCTGGCCTTTGGACTTCTGACTGCCAGCCCTAGCCGAATGAACAATCTCGGAACACCCAGCCATGGTGTTGCCCCTCAAACATGCCTCATTCTGTCGGTTGGCTATTGCCACCAACTCATTCACTCTTGCTTGCTGCTTCTCGTAAGCTTCACCAGTTAACCCGGCTAGCTCAGCTCGCGCTGCCTCTGCAGCTCTAAGGGTTTTGGCAGGAGAACTATAATTCGGCTTTAAGCTGTCACCCGAGTCGTACTTGACTCGGCCCTACCATCTTTAGCAATCTCTGCATTGAGGCCTTTGCCTCTCTTACGCACAGCAGCCATGCGAACAGTTTCGAAGCCATGAGCCTTGTTATACTCACGCATGGATCTATCAAACTCTTCTCTAGTCTTGGCCATTTCCATGGCCTCAGCATGCAAGTCCTTACGCTGCTGCTCTAACTCTTCCTCGGTTAGGGCTACACCCGTACCAGGAACTGGGGAACAACGAGTCTTTCGATTACCTCATCCAGAGGAAGAGGCCTGACAGTGGACGTGTCGCCATGCTCCGGGTCACCTTCTCCAGAGGTGGCTACCCGGCCTAGCCGACTTTCCCGGAGTCGAGGGATCTTCCTCAGATCTGCTCCAGTCACAGCTCGGTCATCATGACCTCTGCACAGCCCGGGACTAAGGTCCAAACGGTTTTGCCTCTCGCGCCAGCCCAAGCGATCAAAATGCACAGGAACCGCGATTTGCTACAGTAACCGCGGCATTTCTCTTCCTCTTCCTCTCCTCTCTTCTTCTTCTTCCATCCCATCCGATCCCCTCACCATGAATCCTGCACCACCGATCACTCGCTACGGGCAGGTGCGTGCACATGGCAGCACTATCTCAATGTCGTGTACACGAACGACAGCGCTAAGGTGCCGGGTTTTCTTTCCGATTTCAAGTATTGGCTTGACGAAGCTCGGGAGCAAGACAAGTTCATGGGCCTTGATCTCGAGTACACGGCTGATCAAAGAGATGTTGCCGACATCCAACTTTGTTTCAAGAAACATGTCATGGTCTTCCAGTGGGCAAGGTAATATAAAAACTTGTCTTAGTTTTAAATTGGGGCTTATTTTGTTTGTTGATTCATAGGGATAGGAAAATTGCATAGGATAGCAATTCCTCTTTGATTGTAGTGAAAGAATTTATTATATTGTGCCGAAATATACTTGTGCCGAAAATGAAAGTTGCATATTGGCCATTTCGTGTGGAGAAAACATGTCTTTTGATTCATAGGAAATGAAGGAAAATTATATATACTTTGTGCCGAATATGCTTGTTATGATTCTTAATTATAATACTTGTTCTAAATTATAATTGTTTATATGATTCTTATTATACTTGTTATTATGATTAATTCTTATTATACTTGATCTAAATTATACTTGTTGTTATTCTTATTATACTTGTTGTTTAAATTATAACTTTGTTGCAGCAGTATTTAACATGTGTTTTATTTTGTTGTTGCAGTAGTGACAAGCAATGTCCAACACTCATGGATTTCTTCGCATCGGCATACATTTTGCTAGCGTTGATATACGAATGACAAGATCAAGATGAGACGTCCTGGGGTCTTGAGATACCATCTGCCTGCCACATTGATCTCGAGCGCATTTTCAGGCTTGACGTGACAAGACTGGAATGGCTGATATGGCAGTCGCCGTGATATCGAGGAGGACGACTACGCTGAGATGAAGACAGGATTCCCAAGGAGCAGCACGATTTTTGGGAGAAGACCCACTTGACGCTTGCAACATTGAGTATGCAGCAAGAGATGCGTACGTTGCATACGAGGTGTACCGCAAGATTAGAATCGTCAACTATGGCAGCGTCACCTCGTACCGCCACCAGTGCCCCATGGGTTCTGTTTGGGGGTATTCTGATCCGGAGGATGATTAATTAGTACTAGTGTTTGCAATGGCAAACACTTTATCTCTAATTATTAGGTAGTGCTTGAGGGTCTCCTCATCTAGAACAGAGTAGTGTTTGCAGTTTCATTATTATGGGTATCTTCAGTACTTTCTGTAATGGTTATCTGAACTATTATTTCTATTAATTATGTCCCTGTGTAAGTATGATATATGTGCAAGGCATTGTGATGCCAAAAGTTTATTTTATTTTAATTCAAAATTATTTGAATGCAAGATTAGTATATATACTTATTTATTTTTGTTTACTCATATAATTGTTCGGATTTACAAAATAAAGACATATTATTTGTCATATTTTGAGTTACGAATTTATAGATAAAAAATTATTCAAATTAAATGCAGAATTCAGAATTTCGTAGGGGACCTCTAGTACCGGGCTGTGATACGAGCCGGTACTAGAGGTTCCTGTCAGGGCAGCAGCAGCACGGGGCCCGCGCGAGCACCTCTAGTACGGGCTGGTAGCACGACCCGGTACTAGAGGGTACCACTACTATATCATCTTCCACCTCCCACCCCCGATAGCAGCAGCTCGAGTTCATCACCATTTTCTCCATTGTTTTACTCTCCAAGCTCGAGTTCATCTCCATTTTCCTCCACGATTTGTCAAGATTAACGACACCCATCTTTTCAAGGGTTGCAACTTGATCCTTTCATACGGCGTTCCTCATTTTAGCTCATTTCCATACTAGCTTAGCTCATTTCATTTTTTAGGTGCTAGCTAGGTGTTTGATGAAATGCCTAAGTTGGGACTTCATTTTTTTATATGCAATTTGAGCTAAATTAAATTATGATTTGTGTGTTCTAGTGCCGTGCTCACCGCCGTTGATCGCCCGCGTTGTCCCGTCACCGGCACCCTCGGTAAGCCTCTTTTTAAAACTTTTATTTCAAAACTTTTATTTCAAACATTAATGCAATATATTATTTGTATAATTTTATTAGTTGTATAATTGTTTGTTATTATATATATATAGTGCCATGGGTTTTGACACCAGACCACACGGCTCTCGTCCGCTCTATTATTCGGATGTGGTATGATTGTTTGTTATAACTAAATATTTGTTTCGTTTCGTGTTTATGACAATCATGCCGACCAACTTGACATAGATATATTTTTTATCTAGGAGGTAGTTGAACGGAAATTCCAACGACCCTATTGTCGAGTTTTTTATAAAAGAAAACAATGATTTGAAAGCAAAATTGAAAAGAGTGAAGATCTTCGTCTCCAATGCCTAGAAGAGAAGATGAAATTGGAGTTCAAGATTGCCGACATCGTCGCTGAACACGAGTTGAAGCTTGCCGACATCGTCGCTGATAGGAGTTCAAGCTTGCCGACGTCGTCGATGCTCACGAGATCAAGATGGATGCAATGCGCTTGAAGATTAAAAATATTAGAAATTATGCCATTAGTCAAGAGGCTTGGTTAATTATGCTGTTGGTTCAATAATTACCTTAGTTGCGATTTTGATCGCATTTATTGTTGGAATTAAATTCTTTGGATAGTTGTATGTTGGTTTAAATGTATGTTTTATGAGAACTATGTATTACATTTGGTCTACTACTCTACTTTGGTTTTAATGTGATGAACTTGTATCAATGAATATGGTCAGTTATGTATTATGTCCGTTTACCATATTGTGATTGCATCGTGATTGCGTTTAACATATTTATATAATGCAGATGAGTCATCCATGGATGTACACTGACCGACGCTCTAGAGAGTACATGCAGGGCGTGCAATCTTTTCTCAAAGTGGCTGAGGCAAACAAGCGGAAAGGTTTTATGTTATGTCCATGCCGTAACTGTCGGAATGAGAAGGATTACCCTCGGTCACAAGAACTTCACATCCACCTGATAGAGCATGGTTTCATGCCCGGCTATAATTGTTGGACCAACCACGGGAGAAAGAGGGGTTATGATGGAAGACAACGAAGAAGAACAGAACGATGTCAACTACATGTTCCCTGAATACAGTGGTAATGAAAGGGAGGAAGCTGAAGATGAAGAGGTACCAGATGAGCCATCATAGATGATGATTTACGGCGGGTCATCGTTGATGCACAGACCGAAGCAGAAAGTGCACTCGAGAAGTTGAAGTTGGAGCAGATGTTAGAGGATCACAAAAAAAAGTTGTACCCAACTTGCGAAGATGGGAAACAAAGCTCGGTACCACATTGGAATTACTGCAATGGAAGGCAGAGAATGGTTTATCTGACAAGGGATTTGGGAATTTACTGAAATAATGAAGGAAAAGCTTCCAAAGGATAACGAATTGCCTGACAGTAGTACGAAGCAAAGAAGGTTATCTGCCCTCTAGGATTGGATGTGCAGAAGATACATGCATGCATTAATGATGCATCCTCTACCGCGGTGAGCAGTACGAGAATATGAATGAATGCCGGTATGCGGTGCATTGCGATATAAGATCAGACGAGATGACCTGGTGATGTTGAGGGCCAGCCCCAGGAAGAGGGTTCCTGCCAAGGTGATGTGGTACGCTCCTATAATACCACGGTTGAAACGTTTGTTCAGAAACAAAGAGCATGCCAAGTTGTTGCGATGGCACAAAGAAGACCGCAAGAACGACGAGATGTTGAGACACCGGCTGATGGGTCGCAGTGGAGAAAAATCGATAGAGAGTTTAAGGATTTTGCACGTGACGCAAGGAACTTAAGGTTTGGTCTAAGTATGGATGGCTTTAATCCTTTTGGGGAGCAGAGCAGCAGTCATAGCACCTGGCCTGTGACTCTATGTATTTATAACCTTCCTCCTTGGTTGTGCATGAAGCGAAAGTTCATTATGATGCCAGTGTTCATCCAAGGCCCGAAGCAACCCGGCAACGACATTGATGTGTACCTGAGGCCTTAGTTGAAGAACTTTTACAGTTGTGGCGTGATGAGGGGTACGTGTGTTGGGATGAGTACACAGGAGTCATTTGACCTACGAGCGTTGTTATTGTGGACCATCATGATTGGCTGCTTAGTAACATTTCAGGACAGTCAACAAGGGATACAATGCATGCACGCACTGTTTAGATAAGACTGAAAGTATACATTTGGGAAACAAGAATGTGTACTGGGGCATCGTCGATTTCTTCCGGACAGTCATGCGTAAAAAGAGAGGAGGCAAGCATTTCAACGGTGAGGCAGATCCGGAAGAAGCCTAAACTCCCTGATGGTGTGTATATATGATATGGTCAAGGATTTAGAAGTAATATTGGAAAGGGTCCTGGCGGACTGTCTGTTCGAATGACGTTGAGGACACGTACCATGTGGAGAAGAAGTCTATATTTTGGGAGCTACTACTGGAAACTCCTACAGGTCGCTCTGCAATCGAGTGATGCACGTGACGAAGAATCTTTGCGTGAACCTGCTAGGCTTTTGGGCGTGTATGGGAAGACAAAAGATAGCCGGAAGCACGACAAGACCAGAACGTATGAAAGACCCAGACAACCTGCATCCAATGAAGACGGTATAAAGGACGTCTAAGTCCTGCTAGCTACGCTTACCAAGAAGAGAAGGAGATATTTTTTGAAGTCCTGAGCAGTATGAAGGTCCCGTCTGGATTCTCATCGAATATAAAGGGAATATAAATATGACAGAGAAAAAGTTCAGAACCTAAAGTCTCATGACTGCCACGTGCTTATGACTCAATTGCTTCCGGTTGCATGCGGGGCCTTCTACGGAAAAATGTTCGACTACCCATTGTTAAGCCATGTGCGTTCCTGAATGCAATTCGCACAAGGTAATCGATCTAGCCATTTCTACCAACGCTACAGAAGGATGTGGTTCAATGTCTCGTTAGTTTTGAGTTGGTGTTCCCCATCCTTCTTAAATATTATGACACATCTCTAGTACACCTGGTCGACGAGATTGCCATTCTGGGTCTGTATTTCTACACAATATGTTCCCTTTGAGAGGTTCATGGGAGTCTTGAAGAAGTATGTTCATAACCGTGCTAGGCCAGAAGGAAGCATCTCCAAAGGCTATGGAACAGAGGAGGTCATTGAGTTTTGTGTTGACTTTATTCCTGGATTAAGCGATTGGTCTTCCTGAATCGCGACATGAGGGGAGACTGAGGGAAAAGGCACACTCTAGGAAGGAAATCAATAATATGTAGGGATGGACATTCTTTCACACAAGCACACTACACAGTTACATAACTCCAGTTTGGTGGCTCGTATATCCAGATGCACAAGAATTGTACGCTCCGAGAACCGGGGATGGATGACTCCTTCACTACAAAGGAACACATGAGAAAATTTTGGCGGTTGGTTGCACACACATCTCAACAATGATGACACTATCTCAGATGAGTTGTACTTGTTGTCTAGGGGTCCATCTTCGACTATTTCGACTTTCCAAGGGTACGAGATAAATGCGAACTACATTTTATGGTGTCCGCTTTGATGATTCAACAGACAACAGTGGGCAAAAGGTCACATATTATGGTAACATAGAGCAGATATGGGAACTTGACTATGGATTCTTTTAAGGTCCCTTTGTTCTGGTGCAAATGGTTCAACTGCAGGCGGGGGGTAAAGGTAGACCCATTGTACGGAATGACTACAGTGGATTCAAGAATCTTGCGTACGGCACGAACCATTCGTTCTAGCAATGTGATGTGGCTCAGGTTTTCTATGTGAAGGACATGTCTACCAAACCGAAAAAAAAGAAAGATAAGCAAGCGAATACATCAGCCGATGAGCCAAAGCGCCACATAGTTCTTTCAGGGAAAAGAAACATCGTGGGAGTGGAGGACAAGACAGACATGTCAGAAGATTACAACAGTTTCATGAAATTCGCCCTTCAAAGTGAACATTGACCAAGCATCAAGTTAAATGATGAAGATTGTCCATGGTTACGGCGCAATCAGAAGAAAGGGACACAACGAAGAAAACATGAAGACTAGATAGGGATGTTGTTGGTGATGTGTAATAATGTATTCAACTTTTATGTAACTGTGTTCTAAAAATCAGAAGAGAACTGTGAACTCAGAAGTATCACGCATACATCTTTATTTAATCCAGTTACATAGCCGGGTCCATTTTTATAACCATAATACATCACGAATAATATCACTAACTTTTGCCGGGTCCTAAGCCACGGGGTGCTGAGCGGGCCGGCGCTGCTCACCCAAAGAGCAGGAACCATCACAGGGGCAATACTCACGTGAGAAGGATCCTATGAATTAAGAACCATCCATCCACTGTTATACACGTGGCGTATCCAACTTAAACACATAGCGATTGACGTGCTCGTCCTCCTCCCTGATACGGCGAGTACACCTCCTGGGGGCCGGCTCCTCTGGAACGAGAGCAGCCCACGCAACTTCCACCAAACAAGATCGGGTCGACGATGTCACCCGGATTCCTCACATCCAACAGGCGGACATTGTCGCGAGATCTGAAAAAAATGAGTGGGAAATTTGATCAAACACCTAGGTAGGGGAGGGAGAGGGCAGCACCCTGGGGAGGGGACGGAGGGCGGTGTGGAGCCTCCTTATATATAAGCAAAACTGACCAAAACACACGGTTTCCCGTCATACAGCCTACGGTGCCTCGTGAGTGACTGCATATCAAATGCACCGTAGGGCTGTATGACGGGAATCCGAATGCTTTGTATACTGCCGTGCTTGGATCCGACGAGGGGAGGGTTCACCTTCAGCGTCCGCTTAGGAACTCCTGCCTCTCTGAAATCTTGCTCTCTGCTACCCGTGAACTACAATGAGTCACTGAGTGCTGGACATGTCCGGGAGGGGGCCTATATAGGGTCATGTGGCTCACGAAGTGGTTCTGATAGTGCTGATCCAACAGCTCACAATCCCTCAAAAGAAACACACCCTGATCCAACGTCTCACAAGCGCTTGAAAGAAACACACGATCCGTGTGTGCTTCTTTAGTCCCGGTTGGTAACACCAACCGGGACTAAAGGCGGGCTTTGCAGTCACCACTCGTGTCCTCCCCAGCGCTGCCCTAGCCACGTGTCCTCCCTAGCGCTGCCTTGGGCACGTGTCCTCCCCAGCGCTGCCCTGGAGGTCTTTATATATTGTCGTGACGGGGTGGATCGTCTCCACGAGATGGATCCGCCACGCCCGCCGCAGCGCCTTCTGGACGAGGTCGAGCATGCTCGGCAGAGCGCGCTTGGGCGCTACGCGGGAGCCTATCCCGCCGTATGCCCACGAGCCCGGCGTGGAGAGGAATGCCCTGCTACCGGCCTCCTGCTCGGTGCCGGACGAGGTGCGGAGGACGTACGAGCGCGCGTGGTCCGACGTCCCTGACCCGACGAGGATGCGTACGCCGCAGGGGTGGCGTGGGGATCCGCGGCCGCATACGGCGACTTGGCCACCGCACCTCCACCAGCCGCCGCCGCACCTCCCGACGAGGAGGGCGACGACGACGACTTCGACTGGAGCGACCATGGGGAAGAGGGCGGCGGGCCGCAGATGCAGGAGGCCATTGAAGCCTCCTTGCAGTCCGTCGGCGATGACCGTGTGCAGCGAGCCAGGACTTCCTGCCAGCTCAAGGCGAAGGAGGCTTCCGAGCTGGCTTGGGCGCTGAAAGACTCATCTCCATGGATCTTGCCCTACGCCGCAAACGTGCGCGCGAGAACCAGAAACGTGCCGCGAACGGGGCTGGCTCCTCCCGCCGTTCCCCTAAGCCTCCGATCCAGCATGTCCGTTTATGTAGTAATGTAACTGTTAGTGATGTGTAATAATGTATCCTTTTATGTAACTGGGTGGGATGTTGTTAAGGATGTTTTTAAAATAAAGAGATGATTATTACAAATTCAAACAATATTAGTTAATGCATTTTTAATTGATTATTACACTTTTCATGTTGAAGTTTTTGTCAAATTCAAAAGTATGTAGAAATTATTCAAATTCAAACTATATTAGTTAATGCATTTTTAATTCAAACTATATTAGTTAATGCATTTTAATTCAAACTATATTAGTTAATGCATTTTTAATTGAAAATGGCAAAAAAAATAATAGTTTGAATAGTTATAATAATTATTTTAGAAAACAGAAATGGTTTTGAATTACGTATTCAAATTAAAACACTTTTCATGTTGAACTTTTGTCATATTCAAAAGTATGTAGAAATTATACAAATTCATATCCTCTAGTACATTTCAAACATTTGCGCGCAAAATTCAAAGTGTGGTGCGGCAGAGCCAAAAAAGAGACCTCTAGTACGGGTGGTGGCTCCACCCGGTACTAGAGGTCTATTTGGGCGCGCAGCTGGGCGGCGTGGGCGAAAACACTCTAGTACCGGGTGGTTCCACGGCCCGGTACTAGAGGGTTACCTCTAGTACCGGGTGGTGCCACGGTCCGGTACTAGAGGCCCTGGCCTATAAATACTTGTCTTCCACCCCGGGCCGAGACACGACCCGGGAGAACTTCTATTTGCCTCGCGAAGCGCTGCCAAATTTTTCCCTCGCCGCCGCCGCCGTCTCGCGCCCTCCTCCTCCGCCGCCGGCCCACACCCTCCTCACTGCCGGCGCCCTCCTCCACGGCCGGCCCACGCCCTCCTCCGCGGCCACACCTCGACTCACTCCTCTCTCTCTTTCTCTCTCCTCCGCGCCCAAACCCTAGCTCGTCGGGCTGCCGTCGTTCGCCGTCGATTTCGACCACGCCGTGGGTCGCCGAGCCTTCCTTCTAGCTCGTGGTGAGCTGCGCACCTCCCTGTGCAGCTAGTTTGCTCGAATTCGTCGAATCCGTGCTCGAAACCCTAGCTCGTCGGGCCGCCGCGTTCGCCGTCGATTTCGACCACGCCGTGCGTCGCCGAGCCTTCCTTCGAGCTCGTGGTGAGCCTGCGCACCTCCCTGTGCAGCTAGTTTTCTCGAATTCATCGAATCCGTGCTCAATTTGAGATGAACTTAGTTGCTGACGTCATGCTGACGTCAGCCTACCAATCAGAATTTTCCTAGATATTTTTCCTGGAGATGAACTTAAAAAATGAAATCACTACTTAATAAATTTGATCACTATTTTTCTTATCATGAATACTTGGATTAATTTTGTGTTATAGACTTATTCATTGTATTTATTGTTTTTTAGTGTTATAATTTAGGGTTAGAAATGTAGGTTAAATTTGCTATGTATAGATTTAAATTTAAATTTAGGGTTTGAAATTTAAATTTAGGGTTAGAAATTTCGGTTTAGAGATTTAAATTTGCTAAGTGTAAATTTAAATTTGCTATGTATTAGTGATACTTTTCGCAAATTTCTAAGTGTAGATTTAAATTTGCTATGTATATTTTTTAGTGTTAGAAATTTAGTGTAAATTTGCGAAGTGTATATTTAAATTTGCTATGTATTAGTGATACTTTTTGCAAATTTCTAAGTGTAGATTTAAATTTGCTATGTATTAGTGATACTTTTTGCAAATTTCTAAGTGTAGATTTAAATTTGCTATGTATTTTTTTTAGTGTTAGAAATTTAGTGTAAATTTGCAAAGTGTAGATTTAAATTTGTATGTATTAGTGATACTTTTTGCAAATTTCTAAGTGTAGATTTAAATTTGCTATGTATTTTTTTTAGTGTTAGTAATTTGGTGTAAATTTGCTAAGTGTAGATTTAAATTTCTATGTATTAGTGATACTTTTTGCAAATTTATTTTGTATAACGTTTGTATTTGCTAATTAATGCTAACATTGTTTTATATTTCTTTTGTATTAGTTAAGCCCAATGGATGACTTCAACAGCAGACACCTTGAAAGCAGACACTTGAAAATGAGGTGTTCGACATTTACGTGAACCCGTGGGGGGAGCAGAAGCCGGTGGAACAGAAGATGGCTCCGAATTTTTGAACGACTCCGGTCCGGGAATGGAGGAGGAACAAAGAGACGAAGCGCAAACGAGCATCGAGTGCAATGACAACTCGCTAATTTGTGCACCTCCGCAGTCTGGCAGGTATATTAAGCCTCTGTTGATCAGATGGAATAATTGATTACTATATGTATGTATTAACACATATTTTTTAAATTTTTAGACCTCCGCATCGGCCCAATCTGCAACTAAACGAGGCCATGCCAAAGGGTTGGCCGCAGATGCGCATCTCATAATTGAGGACGTCGCTGACGATGGCAAACCTACGGAGCCCAAGGCGAACGCATCTAAGTTTGTGCATCAATGCGGAGTTGTTGTTAGGGACAATGTTCCGATCAGCATTCAGGAATGGAATGAGCCAAAAAAAAAGAGGGCGCCATGAAACCTAGTTGGGTCAGCGACAGAAGTAAAGATGTGCTTTGGACCAAGCTCATAGCAAAGTTCACCCTACCGGTGTTGGATACTACCGAAAGGACACAAGCCATGACGAAAAAAGTCAAGCATTGGGCTCTGAAGAAGATGGCTGAACAGTTCAACAATTACAAGAACAGATTATACCGTGAATGGCAATCGAAACAGAAAGCTCCAGATTTCACTGGGACACTAGAGAGGCAGCGGCCTCACTGGAAGGCATTTCTGGAATACAAGGATCAGAAAAGCTAAGGAAAGATCGAAAAAGAATAAGGAAAATGCAGCGAAAAAGAAATATCACCATAACATGGGGGCAGGTGGCTACATAAGTGCCGAGCCTAAGTGGGGTAAGATTGAGGCTGAGCTGCGCAGTAAAGGGATCACTCCAATTACAGATGGATGGCCCCGTAGATGCAGAAATTGGATTCTTGGGCATGGGGCGGAGTATGACATGGAAACAGGGGATCTAATAGTTGATCAACAGAAAGAAACTCCTATACCCCGGCAGCAAATTCTTGATGCAATCACCGATGCTAAAGAGGGAAGGTTTATTCCCGACCGAGAGTACGACGAGCTGACAAAGGTTTGTTATAACTATATATTTGTTTCGTTTCGTGTTTATGACAATCATGCCGACCAACTTGACATAGATATATTTTTATCTAGGCCCTCGGTAATAAAGAAAAAGGAGGACGAGTACGAGGCTTGGGAGCTGATGTGACGTGGGATCAAGGGTTTCCCGCGGACCGTGAATCTTATAGAAGCCGAGCAAGAGCAAAGAAGAGGAAGGAGCAGGAGAATTCAGACCGGTTTAGCAAACTAGAAAGTATGTGAGCCACCTTCATCAGGAAGTAGCTGAAATGCGCGAGGGTGGGGCAACTCGTCAGCTGCAGGAAGGTGCTCCAACAGGTGGTCCATCTCAACTGAGAAGCAGCGTGGCTTCCACGGGGGTTGGTGCTGATGAGCCATCGAACAAGGAAACCTTCGCCATGGATTATATCACTGAGAAGACAACTTGTGAGCTACATGGGGCCATGAGCAACATATCAGTGAAGGCGGCGGAGGGCTATGCTTTACCTTGTGAATCTACAGCACTGTATTTGGGCAATGAGATTCCAGATGGCTTTGCTCGTGTCGGCGTGGATCAAGTTCACCCCGCATTTGAATCACTCGAACTTAAAATCCCTGGAGGTGATGATGAGAGGACACTGGGAGATGTCCAGGGTGGTGGACTCATTCTATGGCCCAAGAAATACATCGTGATTCCAGGTTGGACGGCGCCAAGGCCACCATCGTCTCCAAGTCCACATGATGACGACTTGGACGACCACCACAACACGAGTCCATCTCGATCTTCGCCGCCGCCTCATCAGACTCCTCAGCCGTCTCCTCCGCCGCTGCCTCAGCAGACACCTCAGCCGTCTCCTCCGCGGTCTCCGCCCACTAGGAGCAACCAGTCGACGAAGACCGTCGTTTCGACACTAATGGGTTTCCGTCGCGACCGATCGCCGGTACCCCGACAAGAGCCCCTCCCAAAAGTACCAAAGGTTCCTCCCCCGAGACCTTGGGAAAGGACTGTAGAGGAAAACAAGGCGATCGTGGCAGCCGACGTTAAAAGACAGTTGGCACCGAAAAAGCCCCCGCCGAAGCAAGTATATACGGGAGATCAAAAAAAGTGGGCTACGGAGTTTCTTAATCATCCATCGCAAGAAGAGATAAATAGGAAAGATGACTATGCACGCTGTCTGGGTAAAATTAGCTCCAGCAAGAAGACAAGTACTAGTGACAGCGGGAAAAGAAAAAGAGACGTTGCCCAGCTCGAAGCACAGTCAAAACAGTCGATCTCCCCGTTTAAGGTGACCACTGGTAAGGGCTCCGCGCGCGCGGCGAACACTGATGAATTAGCCTACCGCGCGAAATTTGCTGCAGAAACTGGTATGTCACTTTCTCAACTGGAGGCGGAAGACGAGCTCCCTCTACCGTCGCATGTTGATAAATGGGTCTGGGAATACGGGAAGTCTCTAGTGCCATGGGACCAGATCGAGTTTCTACCAACACAAATGCGAAGACTGCATGACTGGTACATGGGTGTCACAAAGAAAGGTCTAGAGGCGCTCCCTGTGCAAGTTACGGAAGAACATTTCATAGGTAGAGACGAGATAAATCTTTATCTTGAAGAACTCTATCAGTTATACCAGTTTGACTCCCTGGACTTGAGTATCGTCAGTATCTATTGTCTGTAAGTGATTCAATTCATTTAATTATTTCTAAAATAAAGTCTATAGCTCAACTCGGTCATTGCTTGTTCTAATTATGCTCACTACGCTATTATGCAGAATGAAGAGTGATGAATGTGACAGAAATAGATGTTTGACTTTGGGTTCGTTGACCCGAGGCGAATTAATGAAAAATGCTACGGGATTACCCCGGGGAAACGAAGAGCAACTTGTTTAGGTTCATACATAGGCAAAATTATAAAAGCAAGATATTGTTTCCTTACCACCTCAGGTAATTAAGAGTGTTACTGTCTTGTACACATTAATTTTTGCTTACTCGATGTTAAGTGTAACTGATTAGTTACTGACATATATAAACGTGCGCAGCGACCATTACATTCTGCTAATCATTCAAGTTGATGATGCAAGAGTTGACATCCTCGACTCATTGCATTGGCCCGAAGAGAAGTACAAATTCATTAAGGATGTCCTCCAAAGGTATTTTCTATCGTACTATATCGGTCTCTTTAATTTGTTCGATTCCTGAGATATCAAGTAACTAATTAATAACTCATTTATTCATTTGTTTGCCGGGAAGCATTTGGAAAGAATTCAGAAAGAGGACAACAGGTGAATTTAAAGAGAAGCTTAGTTTTTATCCTGACAGGGTAAGTAGTACCAGCTAGGTTCGCGCATCTTTTTAATTCAAATTTCAATACCATCATACCATGCTTGATTACTATTTGATTGAAATCCATTCTCGTAAAGAAATGTGAGAAGCAGCCACCGGGGACCAATTTGTGTGGATACTTCGTGTGCCAGTGGATTCGCGAGGAGGTCTCTGAGCGGAACCTACAGAAATTTGTAGACGTAAGTGAACAAAATATATTCACAGTTTTATTTTATTACCATCAATTGTGTTGAGTGTCTAATTTCTGTTATGATGATTGATATTCGCATTGTTCTCCTTTTATAGATGGATAGCATGCGGAGGAACCTGGAACTAAAGGACAAATTTCGACCAATTCAAGAGTAAATTGCGGGATTTTTGGTCGACCATGTCCTTAACCCAAAGGGAAAATACAACTAGTCCCGGTCGACCTCTATGTAATGAACGGGCTCGAGTCCCGGTTGTAATTAATCGAATAGACGGGATCTAGTCCCGGTTGTAATCGAATAGACGGCTCTAGTCCCGGTCGAATTCTGATAAATATTTCTTTTATGAATATTTTGATATGCTATATTTATTTTTCGATTTGTAATTAATTAATTAACCTTATATATATATACAACCCTAAACCCTAAACCCTGGAGAAACAGAAAAGCCAGAGGCCGCCACGTGGGGACCCTCTTGTCCCGGATCGTATTACGGCCCGGTACAAGAAGTCCTCAGCCAGGCGCTCTGCCACGGCCCCCACGTGGACCTCTCTTGTACCGGGCCGTAAGCCAACCGGTACGAGAGGGGGGAGCCTCTAGTCCCGATTGCCGCGTCCCGGGTGGCCAACCGGTACCAAAGGTCCTTACCACCCGGGACGAGAGGCCATGTTTCCACTAGTGTTTGTTCACCCAGCATGTTAGTTATCTTTTATGGAGAGACACCTCTAGTGAACTGTGGACCCGGTCCATTCTTTTACACTGATTAAAACTGCAAACTGTTCCTTTTTCATTCTCTGCAAGTAAACATCATTTTCCACACCATACGTTTAATCCGTTGTTTTCAGCAAGCCGGTGAGATTGACAACCTCACTGTTTCGTTGGGGCAAAGTACTTTGATTGTGTTGTGTGCAGGTCCACGTCAGCGCCGGAATCCCTGGTGTTGCGCCGCATCATATTTCGCCATTGACAACCTTCAGAAGAGTTGCTGCTCCTACTGGTTCGATAACCTTGGTTTCATACTGAGGGAAACTTGCTGCTAGATTGCATCATACCTTCCTCTTGGGGTCTCCCAGCGAACGTGTAATTCACGCCATCAAGCATGCCCTCGAGCTCGGCGGGGGCTAGGACGCTAGGAGCGCCCTCGCCGGTGAGAGAGCAGCCCGAAGAGGCGCGCATGGCACCACCGTCCACCGAGGGGCGTGCTGAGGCAGCCAGCCGTGAGGAAGAGGAAGCTCCACCTAGTCCGCGACAGGCCACCTCGCCTGCTGCTCAGGAGAACGTCACACAACAGCACACACTTGCGGGGGCTGCGCAACCAACTACGCCTGACGAGAATGCAGATGAAACAATGGAGGGGACCGCAGCTCCCAACTCCCCTCGGCGTCCTTCTCCTGCCGTCGTCCACGAGGAGGCCAAGAGGGAAAAGACGCCCGCGGCATGAAATATTTCTTTCCGCCTTTTGTCAACACGCCATTCAGCTCACATATATGTGAATGTATAAATTCCAGTGGTGCCAAGTCTCTTTCCTCCGCAGTCTTATGGGACTTGCGAGGTTGCTTAGCTTGTACGCATACTTGACACTTGGAACCTTTGACAGTAGTGAATTTCGGAATTAAATCCAAACTAGCTAGCCGCGTCAGGATACCAAAATTAATATGACAAAGTCGTGAATGCCAAATATTAGACTCAATTTCGTGGGAAACATAATTAATAACTTTAGAGCAAATATCCGACAAAGATAGGCGGAACAAGCCTCCGCACTCAAAGCCTTTACCAACAAATTGTCCATACTTGGATATTACAACATTATTGCACTCAAAAACCAATTTATAACCATCTCGACACAGAAGAGATCCGCTAACAAGATTTTTATTGATGGAGGGCACATGATGAACGTTCTTCAGGCGCACGGTCTTCCCCGAAGTAAACTTCAGATCGACCGTACAAACACCACGAATAGTAGCATGTGAGTTGTTCCCATCAGCACGGGAGAAGTCCTTGTGACCTGGTAAGAAGAAAACATGGAGGCATCAGCACAAACATGTACATTGGCACCAGTGTCAATCAACCATTCAGGAGAATGACAAACTGAAAGGATGGTAGGAAATATACCGTACCCAGAATCCTTCATCTCAGTATCGCCAATGACAACATTGGCAGTTTTGCCGCTGTTCTCAGATGTGCGCAGCTCATGGCGGTTGGGACAGCGAGGTGTCCAGTGATTCGGATCACCGCAAACATGGCATGATCCCTTCCTTGATTTATTGTTGTTCTTCTTGAAGTTGGTAGACTGTGACGGCTTGTGCCTATCATCAGACTTGCCTCTACCCCCAGTTTTGCTCTTGTTGAATTTGGACTTGTGGGGCGGTTGGTAATTCTTTTTCTGTACCATATTGGCACTAGAACCAGCCTCGGCAACTCGAGCACGTGTATCCTTTGCTCTCGCCTTCTCTTCAACATCAAATATCCCAATGAGATCCGAAACGGAAAACTCTTGTCTCTTGTGTTTCAGAGAAGTAGGAAAGTTGCTCCACGAAGGTGGAAGCTTAGCGATAATGCCACCGGCAACAAACTTGTCCGGCAGGTTGCACTTAAAGTGATCAAGTTCTTTTGCGAGTGACTGTATCTCATGAGCATGTTGTACAACAGAACGCTCATCAGTCATCTTGTAGTCATAGAATTGCTCCATGACGTACAACCCGCTGCCAGCGTCCGAGGCCCCAAATTTGGCCTCGAGTGCATCCCACATGTCTTTGCCGTTATCAAACGACATGTACGAGTCCATAATGGAGTCGTCAAGAATACTGAGGAGGGCACTCTTGAAAAGAGTATCGAGCCTCTCATATGCCTCCTGTTGTTCAGGATTAAGCTGGTGGTGGCATAGCAGTTACTGTTTTGGAACCAGTAAACTGCTCTCATGCGCCACCGCTTGTAAAGCACCCCTTTGAAGGGAAACGGCTTCGTTGACGCGAGAAAGCCAGGCAATACAAATTGCCTATAATCAGGTTTTTGGATTGTTGAAAATATAAGCAATTTTGCATAAGATTTAATCCGCGAAAATAGTAAACAAATCATGACTAGAATAATAGGGATTGAACTAATCATGCGATCTACTAAAACAGTAGACAAACAGATCGAATCTAGAGCAACTACTATAAACAGAAACTCTAGCAGTATCTCAAACAGGAAGATCAAGAAGACGTGCGGTGCAGCAGCAGCAGCGGCGGCAGCGGCAGCAGCGGAACCGTTGGCGTCGCCCATGTCGTCGATGAAGAGATTGGCAATGTCGGGGAAGAAGTCGTCGTTGGGGAAGAACTCGATACCAGTAGTCGCGCGAGTGCGCTCCCCAAAAACCTGATCGCCCCTCTCCCGTACAGGATCACAAGAGGCGGGGTTCCGGAGGCCTACTGTCCCTTCAACCGGTGCACGCCGGAAGACGGGATGGAGAAGACTTGGAAGACGGTGGCGCAAGGTTCTGGAACGGCGGTGGCGAGAGACCATGTGTTGCACGTAACGCGTCCGTAATTATTGATTAATGACTCATTAAATTTTCCCGAAGAGCAAAAATATAACTCGGCTCGGCGAGATTCCCGCAACCCGCGGCGCGTCGTGACGAGGTGTGGCGTGGCGAGCGAGGAGGAGGAGGAGCGCGTGTGGAGCACCTCCTTTCTCTTCACAACCAACACCTCATGCTAGTAGTGAAACATCTCACTATATAAAGTGGTGCAGCTCACTATCAACTAGCAGTATGGGACTAAACATTAGTCACGTACACACACAACCACATGCACATGGGCCAATGAGAATTTCAGAATTTTTAGTTGGGCTTTGGACCAAAAGCCCACTAGCAAAGCTAGTCAAAATTCCAACAAAATATATGCGCGTCGACGAGTAGGTTCCATTCTCGTGATCGGTTCCGAGTTTTGTCGACTCTAACTGCTTAATTTTGGATCCAGATTCACAAAAACATTTGACAAATTTTGTCAAATTTGTCGCACTCAGTCATCCGTTTGAATTTTCATTTCACGAGGAGATGGATATCACCCTTCCAAACAACTTTCATGCTTTAACATTTTATTTTGACATACATTTACGTATTTCTCCCTAATCTTCAAATTCAACTCAAATAGTTCATCTAAATCCATCGGCTCATCCATGGTTACTATCCCCTACACTGAAGAAAAACATAGCTATTCTAGATGAATAGTGCTCCAACCGGTAAACAAGCCAGTCACACGGTGAATATAGCTGTGCAATGACCGGTGTATCATCCGGTGAACAGCCAGTCAACCTTTTAAGCTTTTTTTCTTAGTTGTTTTTACACATAGACTTTTCTTTTTGGCAGTAGTTTTCAGCGTATATTTTCTGGCTAAAATTTTCTGAGCGTATTTACGTAGGACTACCTTGAGTTTAGATTTTTTGACGGTATTTTTCTTTAGCTTTTTTACAATTTTTTAAACCTTCTTCGGACTTTCCGATTGTGATTTTTGGTGTTTTTTTTGTCTAAAAAATACAAACCGAATTTACATACATATACCTCTCGAACAAGTTTAAACTTTTCGACCTAGATGAGTTTAAATTTTTTGACGGTATTTTTCTTTAGCTTTTTTACAGTATTTTAAACCTTTTTGTGGACTTTTCGATAGTAATTTTTGGCATTTCTTTTCGTGTATAACTTACCAACCACATTTACATACATACATATACCTCCCGAACAAGTTCTGACTTTTCGACTGTATTTCTTACAAAAAAAACAACTAAATATTTTCTCCTCTTTTTCTCATTCCTTCTTTTTAGCCTATAGAATGATAATTTGCGACACAAATTTCCGTCCGAGCACAAATTTTTCTTCCGACATTCGTCCACTGTACGTCCGGCTATTTTTAGATTCATTCCAGTTTATCTTTAAAATATTACAGTTGGTGATCACAAAATTATACAATGAGTTAATAAACCCACGGTACCTGTCAATACAAATTGAACTCACACGTCTAACTACAAACACTTCTCTTAATACACACAATCTTTCGCTTCAGCACATCCATTTTACTCTTTGAACAAAAAGACTAACTAATTAACACTATGAAAAACACAAAATACGCTCATGTACACACAGCGCCATCTTGCCTAGTAGCCTTCATATACTAACAAACTAAGTTGTTTACTCCACGTTAGGACAATAAAAGGTATTTAATGCTATCTCTGCAAATGCCCAATATCTCTCCATTCCTCAATAACTGAACCTCATATTCAAGATATCCCAGCAGTATTCTCCTTTGTTTCCTTAGCATCTAGTAGAAAAACCACCTTTCGTCCAGAGCCGAACCAGCCATTAATCCCGGTTCATAGAAAAACCGGGACCAATGCCTGGCACTGGTCCCAGTTCGAGCTGCCAGGGCCCCGTGGACTATTGGTCCCGGTTCGTTGCACAAACCGGGACCAATGCTCCAGTGCCGGACACGTGGCGTGCCGCGGAGCTTTGGTCCCGGTTCGTGCACGAACCGGGACCAATACCCCTCCCCTGCCTATAAATAACCCACCCCCTCTCTTCTCTCCTCTGTTTTTTTTCTGTTGGATTGGTGGGAAGTGGGTGCTAGTTTTTTTTCCTTTGCCACGCACAAGATGTGTTCGATGAAATGCCCGAGCCACACTTAAGTTCACACAAATGATATCCTCGGCCGAGGTTAGCAACTTTATCCTTTTCATCTGTAATTGATACAGAAATATTGCACGTGTCGATGTACGGTGGTCATTTCACTATTCAAGATGTTATTGTAATGGTATTTGATAAACTTAATTATATGATGCAGATGGATGCACGGATGCGATGGATGTACGGCGAACGACGCAGTTCCGAGTTTATTGCAGGCCTGCATAAATTTCTCGATGTGGCTGAGGCAAACAAAGTGGATAATTTTATGCCTTGTCCATGTGAGAAGTGTCGGAACGTCAGGGAGTACTCTGACCCGAAACCATTCAAGACCACGTGCTTCGGAGAGGTTTCATGCCCAGCTATAATTGTTGGACCAAGCACGGAGAAAGAGGGGTTAGGATGGAAGACAATGAAGAAGAGGAGGATGATGACAACTATCCTATGTTCCCTGAGGAATGCGGTGATACTGTAATGGAAGACGTTGAAGAAGAAGGAGGTGAACATCGGGCATCAGATGAGCCCGCTGATGGTCTTGGTGGGGTCATTTCTGATGCAAAGCGAGAATGCGATACAGAAAAAGTTGGAGGCCATGCTAGAGGATCACAAAAAGTTGCTGTACCCAAATTGCGAAGATGGCAGCACAAAGCTCGGTACCACACTGGAACTGCTGAAATGGAAGGCAGAGACTGGTTGTTCTGACAAGGGATTTGAGAAGTTACTGAAAATAATGAAGCCGAAGCTTCCAAAGGATAACGAATTGCCCGAGACTACATACGAAGCAAAGAAGGCTATCTGCCCTCTAGGATTAGATGTGCAGAAGATACATGCATGCATTAATGACTGCATCCTGTACCGCGGTGAGGAGTACGAGAATATGGATAAATGCCCGGTATGCAATGCACTGCGGTACAAGATGACCCTGGTGATGTTGAGGGCGATGACGAGCCCCCCCGGAAGAGGGTTCCTGCTAAGGTGATGTGGTATGCTCCTATAATACCACGGTTGAAACGTCTGTTCAGAAACAAAGAGCATGCCAGGTTGTTGCGATGGCACAAAGAAGAGCGTAAGAAAGACGGGAAGTTGAGACACCCCGCCGATGGGTCCCAGTGGAGAAAAATCGACAGAGAGTTCCCGACATTTTCAGATGACGCAAGGAACTTAAGATTTGGTCTAAGTACAGATGGCTTTAATCCTTTTGGGGAGCAGAGCTCCAGTCATAGCACTTGGCCCGTGACTCTATGTATCTACAACCTTCCTCCTTGGTTGTGCATGAAGCGGAAGTTCATTATGATGCCAGTGCTCATCCAAGGCCCGAAGCAACCCGGCAACGACATTGATGTGTACCTAAGGCCATTAGTTGATGAACTTTTGCAGTTGTGGTCCGAACCAGGTGTACGTGTGTGGGATGAGCACAAACAACAGGAATTTGACCTACGAGCGTTGTTGTTCGTAACCATCAATGATTGGCCTGCTCTTAGTAACATTTCAGGACAGTCAAACAAGGGATACAATGCATGCACGCACTGTTTAGATAAGACTGAAAGTATACATTTGGGAAACAAGAATGTGTACCTGGGGCATCGTCGATTTCTTCCGAACAGTCATGCCGTAAGAAAGAAAGGCAAGCATTTCAACGGTGAGGCAGATCGCCGGAAGAAGCCTAACCTCCCTGATGGTGATGTTATATATGACATGGTCAAGGATTTAGAAGTAATCTTTGGAAAGGGTCCTGGCAGTCTATCTGTTCCGAATGACGCTGACAACCACGTACCCATATGGAAGAAGAAATCTATATTTTGGGAGCTACCCTATTGGAAAGTCCTAGAGGTCCGGTCTTCAATCGACGTGATGCACGTGACGAAGAATCTTTGCGTGAACCTGCTAGGCTTCCTGGGCGTGTATGGGAAGACAAAAGATACACCAGAAGCACGGGAGGACCAGCAACGTATGAAAGACCCATACAACAAGCAGACGGATAAAGGGCGTCAATACTTAAGCAGCTACGCTCTTACCAAAGCAGAGAAGGAAATCTTTTTTGAATGCCTGAGCAGTATCAAGGTCCCGGCTGGCTTCTCGTCAAATATAAAGGGAATAATAAATATGGCAGAGAAAAAATTCCAGAACCTGAAGTCTCATGATTGCCACGTGATTATGACGCAGTTGCTTCCGGTTGCATTGAGGGGGCTTCTACCGGAAAATGTTCGAGTACCCATTGTGAAGCTATGTGCATTCCTCAATGCAATATCTCAGAAGGTCATCGATCCAGTAACTCTACCAAGTTTACAGAAGGCTGTGGTCCAATGTCTTGTCAGCTTCGAGTTGGTGTTCCCCCCATCATTCTTCAATATTATGACGCATCTCCTGGTTCACCTAGTCGACGAGATTGCCATTCTCGGTCCTGTATTTCTACACAATATGTTCCCCTTCGAGAGGTTCATGGGAGTCTTGAAGAAATATGTTCATAACCGTGCTAGGCCAGAAGGAAGCATCTCAAAGGGCTATGGAACAGAGGAGGTCATTGAGTTCTGTGTTGACTTTATTCCTGACCTTAAGCCGATTGGTGTTCCTGAATCGCGGCATGAGGGGAGACTGAGTGGAAAAGGCACGCTAGGAAAGAAAGCACTGATATGTAGGGACGGGCATTCTTTAACTCAAGCACACTACACAGTTCTACAAAGTTCCACCTTCGTGGCTCCGTATATCGAGGAACACAAGAATTATGTACGCTCCAAGAACCCGGGGAAGGATGACTCCTGGATTAAAGAAAAACACATGGAGACTTTCGGCAGTTGGTTGCGATTACAGCTCATGAATGACACCACTGTCGGAGATCAGCTCTACTTGTTGGCCGCGTCACCATCTTCGACTGTATTGAATTTCCAAGGGTACGAGATAAATGGGAATACATTTTACACGATCGCCCAAGATAAAAAGAGCACCAACCAAACAGTGGTGTCCGCTTTGATGCAACAACGAGAATGGGCAAAAGGACACATACTATGGTTACATAGAGGAGATATGGGAACTTGACTATGGACCTACTTTTAAGGTCCCTTTGTTTCGGTGCAGTTGGGTCAACATGAATGGAGAAGGGATAAAGGTAGACCAGCTGTACGGAATGACAACAGTGGATCTCAAGAATCTTGGTTGTTACAGGAACGAACCATTCGTCCTAGCCAATGATGTGGCTCAGGTTTTCTATGTGAAGGACATGTCCTCCAGACCGAAAAAAAGAAAAAAAAAGCAAACGAATACATCAGACGATGAGCCAAAGCGTCACATAGTTCTTTCAGGGAAAAGAAACATCGTGGGAGTCGAGGACAAGACAGACATGTCAGCAGATTATGATAAGTTTGATGAAATTCCGCCCTTCACAGTGAAAACTGACCCAAGCATCCCGTTAAATAATGAAGATGCTCCATGGTTACGGCCGAAGCGATCATAGGCCAGGGACATACGCGAAGAAGGGTTCATGGCTTTTATGTAAATCAATGTAATGTATTAAACCTTTATGTGATGTGTAGTAATGTATTAAACCTTTATGTGGTGAAAACCATAATACATAGCTCGGGTCCATTTTTATTTAACCATAATACATCACGAATAATATCACTAACTTTTGCCGGGTCCTAAGCCACGGGGTGCTGAGCGGCCGGCGCTACGCACCCAAGAGCAGGAACCATCACAGGGTCAATACTCACGTGAGAAGGATCCCTATGAAGAACCATCCATCTACTGTTATACACCGCTGGCCTATCCAACATAAACACATAGCGATTGACGTGCTCGTCCTCCTCCCTGATACGGCGACGTACCACCTCCTCGGGGGCCGGCTCCCTCTACACCGAGCGTGGCCCACGCGACTTCCACCAAACAAGATTCGGGTTGACGACGTCACCCGGATTCCTCACCAAGCGACGCGTCCCGGAAGATACCACCTCCCAGTGCCAGCCTGGCGGAGCCCAGTCCCGGACATCGCCCCTCGCATCCAACAGGCCGGACATCGTCGCCGAGATCTGAAAAAATGAGTGGGGAATTTGATCAAACACCTAAGGTGCATGCAACCTAGGTAGGGGAGGGAGAGGGCAGCACCTTGGGGAGGGGACAGAGGGCGGTGTGGAGCCTCCTTATATATAAGCACACGCCCACCCGATCAGCGCGCCCACTTGGTAAAAACACGCCCAAAACACACGGTTTCCCCGTCATACAGCCCAACGGTGGCTCGTGAGTGACTGCATATCAAATGCACCGTTGGGCTGTATGACGGGAATCCGAATGCTTTGTATACAGGGAATCCGAATGCATATCAAATGGAGTACAATGAATACAGAGTGAGTGCCAAACATGTCCGAGAGGTGGGCTATATATAGGGTCGTGGCCCCTTTAGTCCCGGGTGGTGGCTCACAAAGTGATCCAACAGCTCACAAGCCCTCAAAAGAAACACACCCATGATCCAACGGATCACAAGCGCTTGAAAGAAACACACGATCCGTGTGCTTCTTCCTTATTGGTGGGATTCTCACTATATATATGTAGTCATGGCCTCCATTGGCATAGCACATCTAAACTCATATCTGCAACCTCATCACTCTCCCATGGCTTCCACCGTACCCACTCTAACCTACTCGGAGGCGGAGGCGCTTTGCGCCTCGAACTACCCCTGCCCGCCCAGCTACGACGTCCCCGCCGGCTGGAGGCTGAGCACCGGAGGCGTGCCGGTCCCTCCTGTCCCTCAAGGTTTGGCATGCCAGGCGGCCATCACGAACCGGCTGCGTAATGTAGAAGAAGAATTAAAGCGACAGAAGGATCAAATTGCCGCACTTAGCCAGCAAGGTACTAGCGGCCAATCTCAGCGGCACATGGTAGAATCTGCATGCGATGGTACCGACGGCCCATCCAATCGGAAAAGCAGCGTGGCTTCCACGGAGCTCCAGGATGGTAATGATGATGCACTGACGGTGGCTCCTCTTCGTCGCTACCCAGTGGATGATATCACAGAGAGCACACCTTGTGAGCTACATGTGAAAGTTTTTAACTTAACCATGAAGGTGGCGGTCGGATATGCCGTACCAATTGGACCTAATCCAACTTTCCATTCCTCTCCGGTTCTACCTGGCTACGCTGTTATCGGGGTGGATGAAGTGATGAAAGAATTTGAGGAGCTGAAGCTGGAACACCCTGCAGGTGAAGATGGGGAGGTGCATGAACTTGGAGAAGCCAAAAAAGGGACCATTCTATGGCCAAAGGAATTCATCGTGCTTCCAAACTGGCAGCCAAGGCCATCGACTCCTCACCAGTCTCCAGCGCAACAGTCCTCTTCACCGTCGTCTCCGCCGCCTCACCAGTCTCCAGCGCAGCCGTCTCCGCCGCCGCGTCAGCCGTCTCCGCCCACCGCTGGTACTATGAGGGGGTAAGCGATCACCGAAACGTAAAAGGTCGCCCCTCCCAAAAGTACCTCATAAGAATCTTCCATGAGAGCTTATGACCATACGGTGGAGGAAAATGCCGCGATCGCAAATGCCCAACATCAAGAGTGGTTGGCTAGCCTGAAGAAGCCGAAAGCGGCAGAGTTCCCCTCCACCCCTGCAGAAAAAGCTGCCGTCTTCAAAATGCTGAAGACCCTTGAACAACCCCCGCCAAGGCTGACACCAGACTATGACCGCTCTATTCGCAAGTCGACTCAGGCAAATAAGGAGCGGTTGAAGAGTAGTAGTGCAAGCGGGAAATCAGTTCCCCAGCTCGGAGAACAGAAAAACCAGTCGTGCCCCCGCTCAAAGTGTTTTCCAATACCGAGGAGGGGTCGAGCACAGGTACCGGTGCTGTCGCTATCGATCATGAGTTTGTTGCAATGTACGGAGAAGCGGCCGCTGCTCAGGGCATGTCTATTCCTCAGTACTTAGCGCAATTAGAAGAGTTCCAGGAAGTAGCATACCAACACCGGCACGGGCATTCTCTCGTCAAACCTGAGCTAGTCAACGGTCTACCAACAAAAATGTGCAGATTGCATAAGTGGTACATGCGAGCCTGTGAGGATGGGGAAAACTGGATCTACGTGGCCTATAGAAACGAGCATTACGGGCATGGAAATGGCGTGGTAATGATTGAATTTCCTGAATTATTTCAGTTATACCAACAAGACGCCATCGACAAAGCTATCCTCAGTGCCTATTGTCTGTAAGTATTATTTCTGTAATTAAGTCTCTAGCTAGCTCAGCTCGTTCATTGCATGTATAATCTTACTCATCACTATATTAATTATGCAGAATGAAGATTCTCCAATGCAAAAGAGGACAAATCTATGACATTGGGTTCATTGACCCATATTACATTCATCAAGTATCTCTCCAACATCATTATAACGACACAGAGGATAACTTGGTAAGGGCGTTAAGGTTTAACGAAACCAAAAGGGAAATACTATTTCCTTACAACTACGGGTGAGTGTTACTGTCTTGTACAGATTCTATTTCGCTTACTCGATGTTAAGTGTATAATTGATGACTTATGCGTGCGCAGCTTCCACTTTATTCTGCTAATCATTAAACCTGACAAAGGAGTAGTAAAGGTCATGCATGGACTCGAAACGTAAACCCCTTGAGGAGTGGGCGGACATGCAGAAATGCCTCCAAGGGTAATTTCAATCATTATGGCACTATATCGACAACTTTCCGTTCATTCCCTGGTAGCAAGCAATTAATATATAACTCCTTTATTCATTTTCTTTGCCGGACAGGGCTTGGAAACGGTTCACCGGCAAGGCTAGGAGTATTTGGGCGCCGGAGCTAAAATTTGATCCAATAAATGTAAGTTATCATGCTTGATTATTATTCCGCGCATCTCTTTGATTTTAGTTTCAATACCATTATCATGCTTGATTATTATTTTGATTGAACTCTGTTCTCGTAAAGTGCTTGAGTCAGGAACATGGAAATAATTTATGTGGATACTACGTTTGCGAGTTCATTCGCCAGACGACCCAAGAGACGGGCAGCCGGTTCTTAGAACAACTTGAAGTACGTAAACAATATTCACAATTTTAGTTTATTGCCATCAATTGTGTTTAGTTTCATTCATATATATTGACCCCTTCTTTAAATTAGATCGAACGGCTACGGGACGGTCTTCTACCACAAGATCGCGTACGCGCTATTCAAGAGGAAATTGCAGGATTCTTAGATGCAGAGGTCCTAGATTCGAAGGGAGAATACTATGGGCCGGTTAAAATGCGAGTGTAAAAAAGATGTATATATGCATGAAACTCGTGTGTACATTTAATATGTTCGACCAAGCACGACGAATGAGCTGTGTGTAATATATTCATGACGATGATGTATAATAGTAGTTCCTTCATTGCTGTATGTAGTACCATCGAATTGAGTGCGAGATGGAGAGCCGGCGAGTGAGAGGTGAGCCGGCGAGTAGTACCTGCACAGAAATATCGAAGCTTGGCCTCGATGAGCCGGCGAGTGAGAGATGGAGAGCACGTCGGCGATGTGAAGAAGGGGGAGACGACGGAGGCACCGGCGAGAGGGAGAGGGGGGTGGATGGAGGCGACGGGACAAAGAGGTGGCCCAAATAGACCCTAAACCCTAAATACAAAAAAAAACACTCATTGGTCCCGGTTCGTAAGTCTCCCCACGCCCAGCCAGAACTGGCCACGTGGACACTCATTGGTCCCGGTTCGTAGCCCAACCGGGACCAGCATTAGTCCCGATTGGCCAGTCCCGGTTGGGCAACCGGGACTGATAGCCCAGCCGAACCGGGACCACATGCCCTTTTTCTATCAGTGTGGATTTGAGGCCAAGAAATCCAAGTTAAGGTAATGGAACTTATAGCTGTCGCTTGGTAAAAATCCCACTTATTATTCTCGCCGACACAGCGAGTACTACACTATTCCATACCAGCTAGTGCTCAGGCCGATGTGCTGCTGGCCAGCTTTCTCTAGCTAAAACGAGGTAGAGGGAGAGCAGCGTGCTAGCCAAAGTAGTCAAAAACTACGTAAACGAGTGGAGAAAACTATTTTGTCCAATGCCCAATCGATCTCCACACCTCCCTGTTCAAAGAAAAGATTTCCACACCTCGATGAAGACAGACATGCCACTCTTACCTGCACGAATCTCAAAATAAGAAATCCGACAGTAGCTAATGGGGGTGGCATTCTCCCCCGGTGGTAACAAATCCGCACTCGGTCCAAAAAAATGTCCATACCGTTCAAAATAATTGTTCAAGAGGTTCAAAAGGATGTTTGTGAGAATATAATTTTCATACAGTTCAAAAATAATTTTTCACGAAGTTCAGCAATAAATATTTATATAAAAAGATGTTCATGCAATTCAAAATAATTGTTCATGAGGCTAAAAAATATTCATACAGCTCAAAATAATTGTTCATCAGATTAAAAAAAAGTCCATGCATATTCGTATAATTTTTTAAAAAAGAAAGAAACATGAGGAAAAAATGAAAAGAAAAATAAAAAAATTGGAAAACATAAAATCAAAACAGGAAAAGAAAATGAAGAAAGATAGAAAGAGGAAAAAGAAAAAGAAAAATAGCCCAAAAATAAAGTAGAAAATTTTGAGAAGAAATGAATAAAGTGAAAAACAAGAGAAATAGAAAAATAAAAGACATAAAACAACCTTGTAAAAAGAGTCAAACAAAAAAACATGGGTATTGAACGTGCGACATAAGCTATCCTAGTTCTTTATTGGGCTGGCCCATGGTGGACGGCACGTATTCGAGTCGGTTGCTAGTTTTCCCCTGAAATTTTAACATTGTTTATATCTGAAATAGTAGTTGTTCAGCTAGAATGGTGATGAAAAAAAGAGTGAAAATGATTCACATGGTTCCTTGGGCATGCAAGCCAACTTACTTCAAAAGGTTCAAAAGGGATCGATGGCTGACCGTCATCTATCTATAGAATAAAACAAGAATTTATTTAGTATTTATACATTACATAAAAATTAATAAAAGGATATTTATAAATTGAAAACTCTTAAAAATCTGTAATGGTCTAGTTAGTTGCTAAGTTCTCAAATTGAAGTAGAAATAACGACACTATAAAATAAGAAACTTGTTCTGAATAATCTGCTACCCGAAAATCCCAAAATTTTGGTGCAACTAGGACATAGTTGCACATATCCGACTCAGAAAATGTGCAAGTAGGACCAAGTTACACATTTCCTAGTGGAAAGGTGCAACTAGGACCAAGTTGCACATTTCCGATTGGAAAGGTGCAACTAGGACATAGTTGCACATTTCCAAGTTGAAAACATGCAACTAGTACCGAGTTGCACATATCCAAGTGGAAAAAACTATAACTAGGACCTAGTTGCACATTTCCGAATGGAAAAGGTGCAACTAGGACATAGTTGCACTTTTCCGAGTGGAAAGGTGCAACTTGGACCTAGTTGCACATTTTTAAATTGGAAAAGTGCAATTAGAACCAAGTTGCACATATCCGAGTGGAAAGGTGCAACGTGGACCTAGTTGCACGTTTCCGAGTGGGAAGGTGCAACTAGGAACAAGTTTCACATTTCCGAGTGGAAAGGTGCAACTTAGACCTAGTTTCACATTTCCGAGTGGAAAGGTGCAACTAGGACCAAATGTTTCTGAGTGGAAAGGTGCAGTTGCACATATCCGAGTTGCACGATAAGGTAGTTGCACATTTCTAAAAAAGTGCAACTATGGTATGACAAAATAAAACGCAACCTATAATAACCTGACAAAATACATGCGAAAATACATACATGACCCTAATTGCACTTTTCTCAATTAGGTAGTTGCATTTTTTAAGAAGTGCAACTACATTGTTGTGAGAAGTGCAACGTACGAATAATTTGAAAAAACGTATACGACCCTCGGTTTCACCTTTCTCGAAAAGTTAGTTGCACTTTGTTTTTTAAAAAAGTGCAACTACCTTGTGGCAAAAAGTGCAAAACAATTGGTGGGACTAGAGAAAAAAATACATACATCGGTTTTAATTCAACCTGTGCATAAAAAAAAGCCCAACACAAAATAAATGTTGTTGTACTATTTTTTTTTGAAAAAATACCACTCTATCCATTGTAACAAACACGAAAGAGAAAGTATAAATCTCCTGACTTCTTTTCTCTGTGGTTTTCTCAACGTTGGTTGCTTCACTAGATCATTAAGAAGAAATAATTAGTTCCATGGAAGTAGACATGTTACACAGTTTGGATAGGGCTGATTGCACAAAACATTTACGTGTTTAGAGTACGAAAAAAGTGCAACTTTTACATTAAAAAGAAGAGAAAAGGTTGGTAAAAAAAAAGAGAGAAAAGAGCCAGCCCACATACACAACACACGACACAACCCCAGTCAAAATACACAAGACGCCGCTACGGCAGCCGCCGGAGACGCCGCTACGCCGAGCTCGTCGCCTTCCTGTGTCCTCTTTTCCTCGTCCAGAATGAAACGGTGGCGTTACCTTTCCAAAAAAAGAAAGTTAATTCAAAATAAACGGACGCCTCTCTCGAAGACACACGAAAATAGAAACAGATTAAAAAAACAAGATAAAATACAAAGGAGCCCATAACACAAAACAGCTGTCCAGGAAACAACACACCAACACAGACCGGGGCTGGATACGAACGCTAAAAACAAACAGACAAACGACGTCAGCGCACGAATCTTGATGCTGCATCGGACGGCTGTCGTCATCCCCTGAGACTTAAGAAATAATCAGGCGCATGAGGTTTAGCAATTCCGAAAAAAAAAACTGTATGGGGCCGGCCGATAAGCCGATTCGCCGCCCCCATGCCAGTATGGGGCCATACATCAGCCGCAGCGGCAATGCTGAGACCGGATCTGGCGGCATAGGCGACCCGGGGAGGTTCTCGGCGCCCCGCCGGCGATGACGTCGAGGCCGGAGAAGGCGACGCCGGCGTGGATGAGGCGCCCTCGCGGCAGCAGCGCTGGCCTCTTAAGTCTTATCCTTCAACGTCATGGCTGACGGGTGGGTGAGCGTTTTGTTTTCTCGAATTATTATTTTGGTTGGAATCAGTCGCGCTAGTGTATTGATTGATTTTTTGTGGGTTCTCTGATAGAGTTGACTTGGCGTAATTGCCGGCATCCAAACACCAATCGCGCACATCAGAAGCCTCTGCCCTGCCGTTCTTGCTTGCACAACCTTCAGTCAATCCCGAGAGGTGCGAGCACGAGCAGTGGGAGCCATGGTGGAGAGCTTGGCGGCATGCTTGCCGCTGCCATCCTCGAGGTGGTGAGCGATCAGATCGGTTTTGCAATTGGAGGTCGGATCAAGCTGCAGCAGGACTTCACCAAGGACCTGGGGAAGATGAAGATGACGCTGGAATCTGTGGAGGCCCTGCTGGAGGACGCCGAGGCGCGGTCCGTCAAGGACGAACCGACGCGTCTGTGGCTGAGGCGGCTCAAGGTCGCCATGTATGCCATCTCCGACATGATTGATGAGTTCGACGCCGACACACAAGACATCACCCAGCCGTCTAAGCACAAGGTATGTCGAGCCTTAAGCCATCTCCTCCCTTATTTGCATCCGATCCGTGCAACGTTAACGGATCAAAAGCTCATGGTTGACAAGCAGTGCCAGTGTGCCACCCCCGGATGAAAAAATTGTGATTTCGTCTACTTATGGAAATGGAACTGAAGCTGAAAAGGCTAATAATAGTTTCTGCATGGAGCTGGTTCTCAAAACTTTGAAGTGTGTTGTATCTGAATGCATTACCATGTTTTTAAAAGTAGATGTATTTTGAAGGGAACCTTCAATATAAAATGAATCATAAATTATGATTGAAATTCAACGAAATAGGTATTATGTTTAATTTTGGCATTAAAAATTGCAGCGATGAAGTATATTTAATCCAGAAGATAAAGTTTGTGGTGTCTGGAACACTTTTAGTAGGAATGATAAACTCCACATCAAAAAGTGTATCTACTTGAAAATTAATGAAAACTTTAATGCATGAACATGACGCTATAACAAGTCTCCTCGCAAAATATAATACAAATAATTTACAACACGTGCTCAGAATGATTCTTTTATTTACATTTTGAATAGCATACCATTTGCTATACAAGCTGCACCATTTTGCATTGTACTAACAAATCAACTAACCTATGTTGCAGTTCTCCCTCAAAAAGCATCTGGCAGTTATGATCCCTTGTCTCACAATTGGTCCAAAGGTTACATTGGCAAATATGATGAAGACGATGAGAGAGGATCTGGAGGACATCACAAGTCAACACAAGAACTTCAACTTATTGGCAGTGGCTAATGCCACTGAACTAAAAGTTAGTAATGAGGAAACATTTTCAAACATGGACAAACATATCATTTGGAGGACTGAAGAGAGAGACATAATATTAGATCTTTTATCTGAGGGCATGACAAAAGAGATTACGGTTCTTGCAATATATGGTATTGGAGGCCTTGGAAAAACAACCTTGGCACAAATGGTTTACAACAGTTCCAATTTCAAAGAGTACTCTCTAGTGTGGGTTTACGTGTCCCAGACATTTGATTTGAAGAAAATTGGAAATTCTATAATATCACAACTATCAGAGAAGGAGTGTCAGTACACTGAGTTGCAGATGATACACAATGTCCTTTCAAAGCTACTTGATAATAAGAAGATTCTTATTGTTTTAGATGACCTTTGGGAGGACAATAAATTTTATTTAAACAAACTGAAGGCTATGTTAGAGGTTGGGAAGGGCAGCAGGGTAGTTGTTATAGTAACCACACGTGATGAGAGTATTGCAAAGGAAATTTCCAGCATTCAACCACATAAATTGGCACTGCTAACAAATGCAATGTGCTGGTCTATAATAAAGCACAAGAGTGACTTTAATTCTAGACATGATAAAGAAGAGTTGAAGCAGATAGGGAAGGACATTGCAAGTAAGTGTGGAGGTGTGGCTTTAGCAGCTCAATCACTTGGATATGTGATGCAGTCAATGACATCTCGTCAATGGAAGCTAATGAGGGACAGTGATATCTGGTCTATATCTGATTCGAAAGACCCAAGTTTTACACATGCTCTTGCATCCTTGAGGTTAAGCTATAGTGTTATGCCTCCATATTTGAAGCTATGCTTTGCCTATTGTGCAATCTTTCCAAAAGTTCGCACGATAGTTAAGGATGAACTAATTCAACAATGGCTTGCTCTTGTGAGCTCGGCGATATATACATTAGGAAACTTTTGGGGTTGTCCTTTCTTCAGAATTCCGAGTCCACACTAGTGAGTTCCTACGTAGCTTGGGCAATTAAACAATTTTGATGTTTTGTTTGAACTATTTTGAGCTCATATAAGACATATTTCACGCTAATGGCAATTCAGTACTGCTATAACTTTGCAGCTTACAGTATACTTTATTCTCAATAACTTTTTTCGAATATTTTCATTATTGATAATTAGAAATTCCCCCTACATGCACGCACGTGTGCAACCCTAGAACATGGTAGATTATTTAATTCTTGGTGATTTCGTTTATGGTATGCTTGTAAATGTACAAAAAATGTATAGTATTATAAGTATGACAGCTAGTATTTATGGGGAAAATACATCCTACTACTTGGTGTACTTACACCCACATCTCATATACTACTATACTACCATGGGTACTACTTTATTATTCTGACTATGTTCATATAGTATTCCAACATAATTAAAAGCTAACTATACATTCAAAAGTGAGCCGGCATATTTTCAAAATACCTTCATATTTGTATAAAAAAGAGTATGTAAAAAAATTAACATTACAACGAAAAGTGGCATATATGTTCCTAGATGGTCTTATATACTCCCATACTATCACTACATACTCCCAATTACACTAGATAGTCCCTAAATTGCATGATGCATCTATGATATCACATTTAAAATGTATGCACAAGAACATTTACATACCTGGTTGCATCCCTGCACCGGTTTCATTTTGGAACTATTATATACACTCTTTCTAACTAATGGTCTACTTTGTTTACTGACATCAAATCAATCTAAGTATTTTTTTGAAAAAATCAGGACGTTGAGCACTAAATGTCCAATGTCATGTGGCCAGGTTCAAAGGCCATATGTTATCGAGACAATGAGTGGCAAATACAATGGGTTGAGCGAGCCACATAATTTTTGTGGCTTGGGCTAGAGAATAATATATACAACATGTCTCAGGATTTTAACAAACATTAAATTAGAGTTTTATCATGAAGTATGATATGGATATATAAAAGAACCTGACACTATTAAATGATCTTGTTTGCAGGCTGCTGAGTGCATCTTGATGAGGCTATATTGTTTACCATGCATGACCTGGTGCATGATCTAGCAAGATTGGTCATGGTTGATGAAATTATGGTCCCTGACAAACAGGGCAACACCGCGGAAAGCTATTATCGCTATGCATTGCTTGATAATTGTAGCAAGTCATTGAAATCATCCAAGATAAGGGCACTCCGTTTTATGGACTGTGGCGAAATTGAACTTGATGGTGCTGCATTTTTATCTGCTAAGTCCCTACGTGTCTTGGACTTGAGCGAGTGCTCCATACATAAGTTGCCAGATTCTATTGGTATATTGAAGCAGCTAAGGTATCTGAATGCTCCAAGAATACAAGGTACAACGATTCCGGATAGTATCACCATGCTCTCAAAGTTAACTTATCTCAACCTTCATGGATCTTCTGCGATCTCTGCACTACCAGAGTTGATTGGAGATATTGGAAGTCTGTTGTATATTGATTTGTCAGGTTGTTCAGAAATTGAAAAACTGCCAGAATCATTTGGGAGGCTAGAAAAATTGGTGCATTTGGATTTGTCAAACTGCTCTCATGTTGGAGATGTATCGAAGTTCTTTGGGAGCCTAACAAAGCTGCAATATTTGAACTTATCACACTGCCCAAATATTGGAGACTTGCCAAAAGAATTGTGTGGCCTATCAGAACTGCAGTACTTGAACTTATCATTCAATTCATATCTTGGATGGTACCAAAACGTAGATGTTTTGGGCAACCTCACTAAACTCCAATACTTGAATTTATCTTCAAATTATTGTCATTTAGAAAAGCTTCCTGAAGCTTTGGGTAGCTTCAGTGGACTCAAGTATTTAAACTTATCAGGTTGTAAGAAGTTAGAAGAACTGCCAACAGTCATTGGTAATCTCACGGAACTTCGGTATTTAAATCTATCGGGGTGCATAGATTCTATGTTCGGTAGGTATGAGAGGAACGCATTGAGTCAGCCTGAAAGCTTCATAAACAGTATCAGTGCCCTTTCCAAACTAGAGCATTTGGACTTGTCTAAAAATAATTATGTTCGTAGTATACCTGCAAGTTTATGTAACCTGAGAAATTTGCGTACATTGGATCTCTCAAACTGTGATGATCTTAAGCACATACCAGAAAGCATAGGTACAATTGATAGTTTGAAGTTTCTATATGTAAACTATATTTCAGAACCACGTCAGCTCAGTAGCAATGCAATATCATTACCACACTTTGTGGTGTATGCTGGTGATGGTGAATTTAGGAGCAATCTTGTCCTGCTACAACACACGGATCCTGTTGAGCTGCATATAATTAAACTTGAAAGTGTGAAGACCGCAGAAGAGGCACAGAGTATAAAATTGATTGGAAAGCAGAGGATGAATAAGTTGGAGTTGAAGTGGACTAGGGATGCTGAGAGATTTGTGGATGACAAAATGTTGCTGGAAAAACTAGTGCCACCAAGCACTTTAGAGAAGTTGGAGATACAAGGTTATAGAAGTGGCAGCTTCCCACCCTGGCTAATGGATATTACACAATATCTCCCTAATCTTATTGAAGTGGAGTTGTGTGATATACCCAACTGCAATGTCCTACCACCACTGAGCCAACTACCAAAACTAAAATCGCTAGTTCTCAGAGGTTTGGAGAGCGTGGAAGAATGGAACACACCATACTCCAGTGGTGATGAGCACGTTATTGAGAACTTGGAAATACATGATTGCCCCAAGTTGAGGATTAAATCAGTTATGCCGAGAGCTAAATGGTTGACAATATCAAACAGTCATAGTGTGCTATCATCATGGGGAGAGTACACAGGTGCTTCCACCTCTTCTTATCCAGTAAAGACTACTCTGCTTGTTGAAGAATGCGAGGTGCCTATGCATCAGTGGAGGTTGTTTCAACACCTCCCTGGCCTCAGTTGTCTATGCATTACTGGTTGCGGTGATCTGACTGGCTCACCAGAGATCATCCAACATCTCTCCTGCCTCAGATCATTAAAGCTAAATGACAGAGACCAGCAAAAACTGCCGAAATGGTTGGGTGAGCTCACGTCTCTTCAGGAACTTGAAATATCAGGATTTAGTGGGCTAAACGAGTTGCACGAGAGCATGAGGCAACTCACAAAGCTGCGATCATTAAAACTGTGCACTTGCAGCAGCATCACATCACTGCCACATTGGTTAGGAGAACTAACCTCTCTCAAGAAACTTGAAATATGGGAATGCGATGGCATCAGGTCCTTGCCAGAGGGCATACAACAACTCACCAACCTCCAGGAACTAGAAATTTGTCGCTGCCCAGCACTAAAGAAGTGGTGTGAATTAGAGGAGAACGAGACGAAGCTCACTCACATAAGAAACAGGGTACATGTCCCCACTATCTACCATATTAATTGTATTTTGCAATGCCGACTCTTTCTTCTTTTCGTTATGTCAGTATATAGTTTATTCTGGTTTGTATTTCTCCAATGGTTCTTTAATGCCAAAATGTCTAATTTTTCATTATTTTTCCTTGTAATTACACTTTCTGTTGATCTGAACCAAACAATTTTCTTGCGTATAATGCTCGTCATTCATATGAACTATAATCCAAGCTAATAATAGTATTGACATTATTCCTTGTGCAGCTAATTTGGTAGTATTACCGATTCAGACAGTGTATGACGCACACCAGGTTACAGATTTTATTCTGGCTGATTTGGATCCATGGGTTTGCAGAATCCAACTGCATTAGTTAAGCCTCCCAGATGACTCTTAAGAAGGTAACCATTTCGTTTCATGATTTAAACATCATGTCACTCTCGACAAGGTTCTGCACTATTTCACATCATCTGCACTTATCTGCACCATGGAACTGAGTCCCCAGGCAGCAGAATTCCTAAGGAACAGGTTCACAGCTACAATTGGTGTAAATACTGGTTTTTGTGTGTTTGTCCTATTTGTGCTTTAATACGAAAGATATATACTGTTGTAATGATGGGTTTATGCTAGTTGTTGCATTTCTTTTTACTGAACAGATTGTACTTGTAATTTAGACTGCATTTATGCCGTTCTGCGATGTATGTTGTTGTATTATCGAAACAAGTCAGGCAATCTGAAATTTCCATGGTAATTGGATTGTTGCTAGTGTTAATTGTGATCCAGAACTTGAAGAACAGAAAATCTTGTGAGTTTGTTAGACAAAAATAGCCTTGATTTATGTTAACAAAAAGCGGCAAAATTTGGTCCAAAAAATATTTTTTTGATGGAGTAGGTAGTGGGAGCATATCCATGGTATACATGCAAGGAGCTGGGAGGCTGCCGTGTCCACTTCTATTTTTGGAGCATCAGATTCTACCTCATCTGGTATCCCAGACCGATGGAGATTGCGTGGATTCTTTCAATCGCATCCCCCAACATCAACAAAACACGCCCTTTTCAGGTAGGTTTGATCATTGCAGTTGCAGGGATGGGAGGCGCCACTTCCAGGCTCGCCGCCCCGATGAAGCACCGGAGGACCGAAAAGGACCTCGACAACAAGGTGGTGGAGGAGGGCGCGGACCAGGAATAAGACCTTCAGGTCGGTTAACAGCATCACCATGCGCCTCCCTCGCTTCAAGGACGGCCTCAGGGACATCAGGGGCGTCTTCGACCACTACGGTAAAGTAAAGAAAGCTCGGATTTCATCAGTCTAATTTAGTACGAGTTTGAATTGAAGTGTGTTTTCCTGAGGAAGCTCCAGGTTCAGATGTCGGAGAAGGAGGTTGGCGACGTGCACCACTGTTGGGGCGGGCATCGACATCAGGAAGGGGAATCCAGTTCCAGGAGTTCATCATCCTCCTCTGCCTCATGTACCTGCTCTTTGGCCCGAATGTCACACGCTAGGTACCTGGATTATACAATCTGTCTGCAGAGAATTTTCGTGATCCTTTACTGAACTTGTTTCGTGGTGTTTGTTGTCAGGTTTCTGAGTTTGAATCGGCGAGGCTCAACGCTCAACTGCGTCTTCAACGAACTCATCGACGCCTTCCTGTTTAACAATGAAGGGGATGGCAAGATGAGGAGGAAAGGTGAACGAGGCCTATCATCAGGACAGGACGCCCAGCCATATAACGACGCAACTATTCAGTCTACTCTATTGTCGCACCAAGGAAGAGGGAGAAGCAAACAGCTCAAGAGCAACAAGGAAGAGGGAGAAGACGCATCGGGTTCAGCTATGGAACAAAATCGAGAGGCGTGTGTCACTGCCACATAGTCTGAGACCACTACACCACGGACCAAACATAGGGGCAGTTAACTGCCGGCGAAACTAGACTATAGAGGGCAATTGACCTGCCGGGGTAAATAAACTGCCAGGAAAAATAAGCAGTCAACTGCCGGCAAACTCTGCAGGGCAGTTCATCTGCCGGCACATAGCTGGGCCTGGGCGGGCGGTGGAATTGGCTATGGGCGGGAGCGAAAATAGAGCGCGGGGACTTCAAAAGTTTTGGGCAGAGGCGGGTTATATTGTTTCTGAGCCACCCTTTCCTTATCCAAATACGACCTCACCCAAGACCTAGCTAGCGGCCCCAGCGCCGCCGTCCAGCAGGGCCGCGGCCGACTCGCCCCTCTCCTCCGCCGCCCAGCAGGGTACATCGGCCGCGCGCCTCTCCGACGCCTGCTCCCCTCCTTGCCCCACCTAATCTCTCTGCTCCCCATACACCTCCGGCTCCGGCGGCTGCCGCATCGATGCTCTCCGCTCGCCCCTCGGCATGCCTCGTCGGCGAGATTCGGCATCCGTAAAGGCACCGAGTGGTGCCTCCTCGCGGCGCCAGCGCGGTTAGCATGGACCACGAGGCCCCCTCCAGCTCCACCGCCACCGTCCCCATCTACGACTTGTCCGTGCCTTGCCCCTCCAAGTTCCTGGCGCCCCGGCGGCCGCAAGATCCGGCGACGCCCTCCTTCCTCTGTGAGGTCCCTCTACGGCAACGCTTGGGATCCACCGTGGCCTTCTCCTCCGACATCCTTGCCGGGAACAAGGCCATGGCGACACCAACGCAGGTACTTCTCCCCTTCTCTTTCTCGCTAGGTTTCCAGTGCCATTGCTGCAAAAATTTCCAACTTTGACCGCCTCCTCTTCACTTTCCCCCACTAGGGTTTTCCGGCGCACATGGCCCGTGTTCGCGGGGAACCTGGACTACAACAACACCCGCGAATTGGAGCTCGATACGAGGTCAGGTCTGTGTCTTCCCAATCGATTTGTCTTCCTATGTTTAGATGCACAGCAGGTCTGTTCTAGTTTACCGTGAAAAAGGTGGAAGGATGGCTATTCCAGAGTGTTAGTCTCGTTTTCATCTCTTATGCAATAATCCTTGGTTCAACTTTCTCAGGTCAACGTAGCTGTTCCGGAGTCTGTCGGTGGATGACTTCTTCCTCTTCAAAGTGGCCACGAACCTGTAGCTCAGAACTGACACCTTCAGCTTCTGCTGGTGGTCGCCTACCCGGTGTTCGCCCGTAGTTGCTGTCGGTGTCTCCCCTGACCACCTCCTAGAGCTGCTGCTGGATAGCATATGCTCTTTACACAACGATCTGATGGATTCCCCCCTAACAAATGTTTCATGTTTTGTCACAATCTAGGAAATCCTCCTTGCTACAGACTAAGTTATGAGAACAGTCAAAAATATGTAATGTGCACAATCATATGCTCGGTATATCTCCATAACCATCATGAATTGGAAATTTTCTGCTAAGGAGAATTTTGCTATTCGCTGGCACAGGATATGAGTTGTTCAACTTAATCGACACAATCCAAGTCTTAGGCCACCAGTCCGATTGATAGCAAATTTTACTCGATTGTTAGGTAAGCATGCATGACCAATTGGATAGAGCATCAGTCCAGCCTTGCCCGTGACAAACTAAGAGATTGGACGTTACTTGCTACTTGCTAGCCAGATTTCATACATTAATTACTCAGAGCTAAGAAAAATTCAAGCACATACCTAGCTCTGCAGCCAAAGGGGGCACGCAAGGCATACTAACAAGTACCATACTGAACGGTAGTGGTCTGGGTTAACTAGTTTTGTCCCTATTATTTAAATCACAATCAGTGAAATGTAAGTTCTTTATAGATTTTTGGATCAGCAAAACTGTTATATTTCTAGATAGCAGCTGAAGCTGATCAGTCCTGGGAAGCATATGGTGTAAGATTTGATGTTTCACAAGAGTTGGACATGTATATTTGAGGTGTTCGTTATCATGTGATGAGGATCAATATAGGTTTTTCACTTAATGCAGGAGGAGCAGAGCTTTTAGCCATTTATTATCTTACAAACAACTAATATGTTTTTAATTGGGAAACTGAAATTTACAAGGTCAGGCTCAGATAAATGTTTTAAGTTGAATAGTTAAGAAAAGTGAGTTCCTGTAGAACTGCTAGTCTACCTTGGAAAGGGAATGCTCTTAATTCATACCTTGTATATAGTGTAAGATGTCCATTCAATATGAACAACAGAGAAAGAAAGTAGTAATTGCTGGTATAAAATGTGGTTTTCTTATTATTGGTTTGAAATCTTGTTCTTACTGTCTTGCTGAGACGAAAAGTGTTTACTTGGCCAGGTTTAATTGTATTTCTGTTGGAGTGGATTATTTTCTCTGGATTTCAGCTTCTACTGAAATTGGTAAGTACCATGCGCCGCTCCTTATTTGATTAATTAGGTATTCCTCTGGATTTCTGGCTATGTACTAGCTGCATATATTTTCTTGGTTATAGTGGTGTTTCAAACTTTCTGCTGAAGTATAGTACTTCTTTTCTTGATGCCTTCTCTGGTTGTGAATTTGTGAGAGGGAACGATATAGTGGACAATCAATTAATACTTTGTGTCCTTGTGATGTAATGCTGAATATGATGTTTAGATACAACAGACTAGTAGAGTATAATGCATTGCTATATCTGAGCAAGGTTATTGTGACTTCTGAATCCCATGCCATATGTCATAGGTGGTTGTTACCGGTGGAAAATAGGATGCCATTCATTCTTTTAGTAAACTGGTGAAGTAATATACATGAAATAATTCTTCTCCGTTGACTTATTTCAGTCTGAGATTATCACAGGTGCCTTTCAGGTGTATTTAAAGAATGTTTCATGCTTGTTGTTAATTTCAGTTAGATGAAATGCAAATGTTGTTTGTCGATTGACTCCTTTTTGTATAATTTCAGGAACATCATTTGAAGATTGGTACTTCTCCTGGACCTCCTGAAACTATTCGCGAAATACAATTTAAAGACACTGAAGCTTATTTTAGAACTTAGAAATTTCTTGTACCTTGATTCTGGCATAAATTAGATAGGGCTTGTGTTGTACTCATGTATAGTACTGAATAGAGGTCTGGCATAAATTAGACAGGGCTTGTGTTGTACTCATGTATAGTACTAAATAGTGTATGAATAAATTAAGCTGTAATATATGATGTGGAGTGATCTGTATATGATGCATTCGTTTGACTCTAGTGGATGACGTGCAGTGCCTGTATCTAGCTGTGAATGGTATTAATAGCTGAGCTGGGGACTATGTAAACTGCCAGGGAAAATAACTAAGGGCAATTTATTTGCCGGCAAAACTCATCCCGGCAGTGCATCAGTGTGCCGGGCAAATAATTGAACTGCCGGCAATACTAGCACTAGCAGGGCAGGCCAAGTGCCGGCAAAGATATAACTGCCGGCAAAGACTTTTGCCGGCAGGGTTATAGCGGGCAGGCCGGCCTGCCGGCAAAAAATCTTTGCCGGCAGTCCAATTGCCCTCTTAAGAGCCTTTTGCCGGCAGTGCTTGTGCCCTTAGGCTTGGTCCGTGGTGTAGTGGACCACCACCAGATCGCGAAGAAATTTTGACAAAAGAGACCACCTCGCAAAATGAATTGTCAAAAAGGACCACCTCCGAAAATTATTGTCAAAAAGAACCACCTGCACCGTGGCGGCAGGCGTGCCAGGCGACACGTGTCGCCTGCCGCCACCGCCGGAGGCGGCAAGGCCTGCCGCCACGGGCCACGGCGGCACGTCTGCGTGCATGCATGTACACGAACGAATCGCTCAGCGTATGAACAGTAGCCCGTTTTGAAAAAAGATTAAACTTCTCGAAAAATTCGAAAAAAAATACCTGCATGTAGCTAACTCTATGCCGTACGATCGTGCGAAATTTCACTGCAAAATACCTCGTATTTTGGGCTCAGTAAAAAAGACAAATTTAACAAATTTTAGGATTAGATTCAAAATAGGCTACTGTTCATGCGCGGGAAGCCAGCATGCATGCACGCAGACGTGCCGCCGTGGCCCGTGGCGGCAGGCCCGCGGCGGCGGGCGACACGTGTCGCCTGGCACGCCTGCCGCCACGGTGCAGGTGGTCCTTTTTGACAATAATTTTCAGAGGTGGTCCTTTTTGACAATTCACTTTGCGAGGTGGTCTCTTTTGTTAAAATTTCGATCGCGAAAATGAGCCCGGTATACCGATTTGGCCGAATAGACACCATTAGATTCCCACGAACAAGACCAAACATCTTCCGCAACCGGCGTGAGATGAAAATTTTGTAAATCTTCCCAAATATGGAGCACTTGAAGGAAAGCCTTGAACATTAAGAGGTTTTTTCATGTTATCGATCCATTGGCTATTAAGAATTGCCTCCGCGACCATTCTTATAGCTTTTGTAAGTAGGGGGATACTATGAAAAATGTCCGGCGCAATTTCTTCAATCGTCTTTCCATTTAGCCATTTATCGTTCCAAAAGAAACATCGCTCCCCGTTGCCAACAGCCACTTTCGCAGCAGCCCCATATACTTTTTTTGTGCCTAACAAAAAAATGGCGTATATTTTGGATCAGAGAAGTACTTATCAAGTTACATCCGAGGGACGATATGTATTAAGCATTATTTATTTTTGGAGACAAGGAAATATTTTTTAAATATTTAGTGGTTTAGTGCTCAACTAACGCCGCTGTTGTTATTTTTTCTGGGCATAAGTTTATACTCCAAAGAGAACCGAAATTGGTTGGATGGTTAGGAGAGTTGTTACACCCCCACCACACCGGGATCAGTGCACATGTCTGACGTTATTCATGTCTTGTAGGGACAACATATTTTTTCAGTGTTTGGGTCGATAACAAAGTACAGGTGGTGACTTCGTCAATTTGAGTCTCTGCTACTCCGGTCCTCAGAAGACGTTGTGAGTGCGTTCTTGTGGTGGTGCATGTGTGTGTGCGTGTCTATATTGTACTTGATGTGTATCTTAGAGAGAAAATAGGCTCTAACTTTTTTCTTTAAGAGAGCTAACTTTTTTTCTTAGAACAGAATGTTCGACTCCAAAGTTTGGCCTTGTAGTGTTGGGCCTCTATTGCAGAACCAGTTTACTGGCGGCCCATGTTAAAAGCTTCAAAGGTTTCCCTTTTTTTTACTAGTGATTTCGAGAATTTCTAGTCTGATCAACCCAATTGCTCGGGCGGCCCACTGGCCTCGGAAGGAAGCAGCCCGCAAACCCAAAAAAAAAAGCTGCCCGCACGTGCTGTGCGCGTGCACCACCGGGCCCGAGATAATTCCAGCAAGCCCCAAGTTGAGCGCACACGCCGTCGGTCCGTGCCGCAGTATCCGCACCCCAACAAATAGTACCCCCTCTTTTGCCATTTTCACTCTCTTCTATTTTCTTGTGTGTGTGTAAAAAGATTTTTGACTTCCACCAGACAAACAAACAAACATTGTATCAGTTAAAATTACAAAGAAACCTTGTCAACTAAAATTACATGCAGTATAAACAGGAATATTACACCAAAGCTCAAGTGAGAACTCTCTACAGGTAGTAGCAAAGTAGCAATACAATAGTATATGTTGTAAGTTTTGCGGAAAGTACTTTTGGCTCCCAAGGTCTAGTTTTTTTTTTCGAAATGGGGAACGGAGCCCGAAACGATGCACACAGCTCTTTTATTGCAAAGTTCAGAAAGATACAAAGTAAACAAACCCGATGCCGCATGCCTCACGACAGTACCTCCACCAGGCTCCCTCCGTTTAAAAAAATTCGAAAATCGTATTTGTGGGTTTCAAAAAAATCTGAAAAAAAAATACGGATGTAGCAAATGATGTACCCCACATATGTGAAATTTTTTCAATTTGAAATACATTATATTATGGGCTACACAAAAGTAACAAAATCTGATAAAACGTGTAGATTTGAAAATATGCATACTTAGATACACACTTTTGTCATTTTTGTGTAGCTTAGAATACAAAGTATTTGAAATTGATATTTTGCACGTTCGTGGGATATACTGTTAGCTAGACCCGGATTTTTGTCAGAATTTTTTGAAACTAATAAATATGATTTTTTAATTTTTAAATTAGAGGGAGCACTGGAGCTCGGGAGCCAAAAATCTCCACTCGTAAGTTTTGGGGCCCGATTTAGGATATCGTGGTACTAGCATGATGGACGAAAAAACTGAATATTTGTTACCCTGCATCCCCTTTTCACAAAGTTCTGAAGATTCTGTCAAGAAATCCGACGAAAGCTAGCTGATTGCCTGTGTTTTCAAGGCTGCAATCGATTCCAGTACATGAATGAACTACATGAATGTCGAAAAACACAATGGCACCGCCAGTAATGCACCTCGACATATCAAAACAGAATTCCCACAACTGTAATACTCAGGGTTGTTGCACAATATGGCATTCTTACAGCAAAGTAACATAAGGTAGTAAGGACATAGCAACACTGTATATGGTGTTACATTGTTGTGATGGTTAGTTTGGCCTAGTTTAGAGTGGAAATTCTCAAGAGATGGATGTTATTTAGCCAAGTCGGCCTATAAGGCGCAATAGAGTTTGGACGGTGGATAGGTTCGTTTGGAATCAATGGGCGCCACCAAAGTGCAAGATTTCGCTTGGTTGGTACTTCAAAATAGAGTTTGGACGGCAGATAGGATGGAGTGTAGAGGTTGGGAAAATTGTGGAAGGTGCAAGCTTTGTGATCAAACGCATGAATCGGCGGCGTACCTCCTATTCCAATGCCGCTTCTCGGCTAGAATTTGGTCTTTGGTGAAAGATTGGTTGGGAATCCATGATATCTCGCCCTCGGATTGAAGTTCTATTCCTAGAGTCAAAGATTGGTGGACGGATGTGATCGGCGGAAGATCCCACCACGCCAAAACACTTGCTTATTTGGCAATGCTCATATCGTGGAAAATTTGGAAGGAGAAAACACCCGTGTCTTCCGCAACAATTTCTCCACTTTGGAGATGGTAGTAAGCAAGATCAAGGAGGAAGCTAGATTATGGTCATGTGTGGGGGCTAAGGCCTTGAGTTATTTGATGTCGTGGGAGTAAACGCTTATATTTTGGGCGGGGCTTTGCCTTTGCCTTGGTTTGTAACAACTCATAAACCTTCTTCTTAATCAATGAAAATGGCAAATCTTTTGCCTTGTTTCAAAAAAAAAAAAGTGAGGCATTCAAGAATGTATTCCTACGTTGATTATTTATGTCTGCATAGCAAGGGCAGTCACAAACAGCATGGTGCACATACTGACATACAAAGCTAGCGTATTGCTACTAGTATAATACAGTGCGGCATGCATGATGGATAATGCAGGGTACGTTGATTAGCTAACTGAACTTCTAAAGTGAACTTCTAAACAACAGGGTGCCAGCAGCTAACTGAAGAACCAGCACTCCCAGCTTAACTGAACCTTGCTACTAGTATAATACAGTGCGGCATGCATGATGGATAATGCAGACCAAGAAGTTCAATGACATGCTCCTGCTCCAAGCGATGCCAATGGTTTCCCTTTCCGTGTTACGCGTGTGTTCGGAGATTCTGATGCAATTTTGCTACTAGTATGATTTTTTAACCCAAGCAGTCAAAGGAGAATCAGTTCAGCTTAGGGATAGAGAGTGAGCAGTAATAAGCAGAGCACACCAGTGTGAAGAGAGTTAGTTCTTGCTGTTCACTGAATTGACTTCAGTGCTACGTTTTTTTTGGGGGGATTCGGTGCTAGGCCAACACGTACGTCCAAACTTTGTGGCAATTACACATTGTCCATGAGAAAATGCATCCAAATAGGCAGAGGCAGCTTGTCAGAAATCCTCAAATCCAGCTATCTGGGACGGAGCAGCGCTCGTTCGGCACAGCTTCTGGGTTTGGCTGGGCTGGCAGCCTAGTTTCGATGGGCCGGCCTGCTGGGAGGGAGCATTGAAGCCTGCTTACTGATGGTTGGGCCAGTTTGTTTAAGCCCGATGAGGAGAATAGCGCCTGCTTTACAGGGAATTCGATACATTTCAGGGAAGCCGCTGTCTTTTCCCTACATATCCAGGTACTGACAGACTTCTCGATCATGTTGAGTCACTACGGGAAAGCCACAAGACGCCGACGGCCAATATGTACGCCGACGGCTAAATGTCGAAGCCGTCGGCGTATGAACAGACACACGGTTGCCCTGCAACCAGGTCGTCGGCGTGCAAAAACCGTCGGCGTAGTCATCTTTACGCCAACGGCTGCCGTCGGTGGAACTTTGGCTGTCGGCGTAAGTTGACGACGCGCACCGCTGAAAACGGCCACGTTGGGACGGCGTTAAGGCAGGAGATATGCCGACGGCAATGCCATCAGCCTATCAGTTTATTTTTATTTTTTATTCACCTTATTAAACTCCGTCCGTGGTAGCTCAGTGTGAAGGTCACATAAAATGACGTTGTGCGCGGGTTTTACTTTTTTTAGATTTTTCTGAATTAATTGTAGCAAATTTTGGTCTCACATGCAATGATAGCGCGCAAAACGTGCACCGCAGGGTCAACCGGAAGGAATCATCCTAAACCGTCGTGGTATCTGTGATGAAACATGACCTTGGCAACTAGTTCCACTTTGCTACCCTCTTCCGGCTTCGGTCAAGGTTGTAGACGATAAGTTGGATTTTTCTCCGGCTGGGCTATGGTTTCGTCGGAGAGGCGGTCCGGAGCGTGGGGATGCCACCACAAGCTAGGGGGTGCCATACCATGTGTGTAAAAGTGTGATATGGGTTTTGGATGGCAAAGATTCCACTCCGGGGTGTGACCTGCTTCACACACATCCACTTCTCTCTAGCGAGTTTCACGACTTATAGCATGAAAGTCCCGGATCGGACAAACCTGAGGGAATCTTGTAAAGAGTTGGGTTATACCTTTCTCTTGGGGCTTCCTAGGGCCTACCCTAACACAACCAAGCAACTAGTTCCACTTTGCTACCCTCTTTCGGCTTCGGTCCAGGTTGTAGACGATAAGTTGGACTTTTCTCCGGCTGGGCTAGGGTTTCGCCGGAGAGGCGGTCCGGAGCGTCGGGATGCCACCACCAGATAGGGGTGCCATACCATGTGTGTAAAAGTGTGATATGAGTTTTGGATGGCAAAGATTCCACTCCGGGGTGTGACCTGCTTCACGCACATCCACTTCTCTCTAGCGAGTTTCACGACTTATAGCGTGAAAGTCCTGGATCGGACAAACCGGAGGGAATCTTGTCAAGAGTTGGGTTATACCTTTCTCTTGGGACTTCCTAGGGCCTACCCTAACACAACCAAGCAACTAGTTCCACTTTTCTACCCTCTTCCGGCTTCGGTCAAGGTTGTAGACGATAAGTTGGACTTTTCTCTTGCTGGGCTAGGGTTTCGCTGGAGAGGCGGTCCGGAGCGTCGGGATGCCACCACAAGCTAGGGGTGCCATACCATGTATGTACAAGTGTGATATGGGTTTTAGATGGCAAAGATTCCACTCCGGGGTGTGACCAGCTTCACACACATCCACTTTGGATGGAGAAATCTGCACAAGTGTGTTATCGCATGCACGCGTGTGAAGGTTATGCATGCAAGTGAGGTGGTTATTGTCTCTTCCATCCTCCCACCACACCCACCAACATGTGCTAGGGCCACATGCAAGTTTTATAGGGACCCCGAGGCAGGAAAGAAGTAATAGTATAATAAAATGAATTAATAAAATAAATAATAGATGTAATAGTATATTCAAAAAGTTTTTGAGCGGCGTAAAGAGAGTATATATGCTTTAATACATACTATTAAAATAATAGTAATAATTTGTATACTAAATAATAATTTTTTAAAGTACATAATTAAAAAAAAATGGCTACGCCGACGGGCCCTAATATCTACGCCGGGTCAAGGAAAGAGAAAACAAATCTGCCCTAATATCTATCCCCGCCGCCTCCCTGCTCTCACCCCACCGCCCCGAGGTCGCGCCCCACCCCGGCCGCCTCCTGCCCGGCCGAGCCGCCGCCTCCACGCCCTCCCCACGCCGGCCGCCTCCTCCACGCCCTCCCCATCCCGTCCCCTACCCGGCCGCCTCCTCCCCGCCGGCCGTCTCCTCCCCATCCCAGCCTCCTCCTCCACGCCCTCCCACCCCAACCGCCTCCTGCACGTCCTCCCACGCCCCACGCCGGCCGCCTCCTTCACGCCCTCCCCACGCCAGCCGCCTCCCCATCCCGTCCCCTCCCCAGGCGCCTCCTCCCCGCCGGCCGTCTCCTCCCCATCCCAGCCTCCTCCTCCATGCCCTCCCACCCTGGCCGCCTCCTCCACGCCCTCCCCACGCCGGCCCCTGTGCTGCCCGTGCTGCTGCCCCCGGCCGTGCTCCTGCCCCCTGCCACCTCCCGCCACCGCAGGTCCTGAACATGGTGAGCTCCTGCCCCCTGTTTCTTTATTAGGGTTAGTAATTTTGTTATTGATTTGGTGCTAATTTGGTACTGATTTGGTACTGATTTGGTACAGGAGATCGGGTAGGAGACGCCACACCACGCCTCCCGCCGCTGTCTGGAGCCGCCCGATCATGCTTCGAGGGTGAGCTAGAACTCCATCTCCTCCCTCACATTTTTTTATGTCGCGTCGCGTCACCTAGGTGTCACTTCCCGTCCGCAAGCGTTACGAAGATAAATATGCATTAGAGGTCAGCATATTTTTACCGTAACGCTTCGGCATTTACGGGACAGTTGGCGGATCCGTAGTTGGGTACGTTCTCCATGTTCTGCTTCGGTCTGAGTCAGGATTTCGGTAGCGCCTCCCCGTTGCTCTCCGGATGCACATCCTCTCGGCTTTTTGTCGAGACGTGTATCGGGAGAGCAGCGGGGAGGTGCTGCCGAAATTCTGTCTCGGACAAGAGTAGAGCATGGAGAACGTACTCAATCTACGGATCCAGCGGCTGCTAGGACCTTGAACTATTAGAGTTGTAGGTTGATGCATGCGTTTTGCCCTGTAGAAAATAAAAATATGATGCATTTAATTTCATGATATTATTGTTTGGCTCGCAGGAAAGCAGAGGATGACTAATAATGGGTGGATGCATAGTGGCCGAACTAGTGCGGTTGACAGGACAGAGGAGTGGGTATGGAAGACCAATTTGTTAGTGAAGGAGTTGGCGCGTGGTTCAAAGTCAGGCATTCGTCCAAAGTGCCCTTGCGCTCGTTGCAGGCTTCGTCAACGTCGGGGAAAGGATGAGATGACTAAACACCTTTGGTCTCATGGGTATATGCTGAACTTCGTCACGATGGTCGACTTTGGTGAGTACGAACGCGAAAGTGGTAGGGTGATGTGGCAGCGGATCAATGGCAATGAGGATGATGGGCTTAGAAACTTTCTAGATGATCTCCGTGATGGCAACGTGCCAGATTCGCCACCTTCACGGGAGGAACCGCCAGAACCAGAGGAACCGCCAGAACCGGAGGAACCACGTGAACCAGAGGACCCGGAGCCAACCGCGAAGGCCTTTTTGATATGATGGCCTCGGTCAGAGGCCTCTGTACGAGGGTGCAAAAATTTCTCAGCTCGATGCCATCTCGCAAGCACTAGCCAAAAAGCTCGAGTACGGCAACACCCGTTCATGCTTTGAAGCTCATCTGCAAACTTATGGTAACATGTTGCCCGAAGGGCATTGTCTGCCTAAAAGCATGTACGAAACGAAGAAAATCCTGCGAGATCTCAGCATGGATTATGAAAAGATAGATTGTTGTCCAAAAGGATGCCTTTTGTTTTGGAAACAGTTTGCGGATGACAAGTACTGTAGCCTGTGTGGGGCCTCTAGGTATCATGAGGTAAACGGAGCTGATGGTCAGAAGACGCAGACAAAAGTCGCCATTAAGATTCTTCGTTACCTCCCATTCATAAACAGAATCAAGCGGCTTTACATGAACAAAGAGTCTGCCACACAGATGACGTGGCACAAGACGGGAAGAGATACAAGGATGAGCACGGACGGGTAAAGATGGGACATCCATCTGATGGTCAGGCATGGAAGAACTTTGATAGCAACCACCCCGATGAGGCAGCAGAGGCTCGAAACGTCAGAATCTCGATAGCAACCGATGGATTCAATCCATATGGTATGTCGACTGCCTCGTACAGCTGCTGGCCCGTGTTTGTTATTCCGCTCAATCTCCCTCCCGGAGCCCTAATGCAAAGGAAGACCATATTCCTGTCGCTGATCATTCCAGGTCCTGAATATCCGGGGAAGAATTTGAGTGTCTACATGCAGCCGATTGTGGATGATCTGAACCACTCTTGGCACCACGGGACGTTGACATATGACGTGCATCGAAGACAAACTTCTTGATGAAAGTTTGGTTCCACAATTCCATGCACGACATGCCCGGGTACGCCCTATTCTGCGGATGGTGTACAGCTGGTAAGTGGCCATGCCCAGTGTGCAGGAACCGACTTGAGTTCATTTGGCTAAGCGCGGGTAAGAAGTATTCCGCGTTTGACACATCGAAAGTTCCTCAAAAGAGGCATCGGTTTAGAGAAGACAAAAAGAACTTCAAGAAGGGCAGAGTTGAGCGTGAAGAAAAAGAGATACCAACTTTCGATGGTGCAGCTGTTGATGCCGAGCTAAGTGCTCTCGTGCCTGCTGGGGGAAAGGCCCACGATATGTGGGATATGGTGTGACGCACAACTGGACTCACGTGGCAGGCTTGACGCAGCTCGAATATTACAAGGACCTCGAACTTCCACATAGCATCGATGTGATGCACACCGAAAAGAATGTTGGAGAGTCCCTCTTTCACACAGTCCTGAACATTCCTGAGAAGTCGAAGGATAATGTTAAGGCTAGAGTCGATGTTAAGAAGCTCTGTGATAGGAAGAGATTACACATGCAGCCTCCTGAAGGCCGTCGAAAAAACTGGTTCAAGCCGCATGCCGACTTCTGCCTTAATAGTATGCAAAAGTCTGAGGCATTCTTTTGGCTCAAATTCGTCGTGATGTTCCCTGATGGCTATTGTTCGAATATAAGTAAGGGAGTCAATATAAAACAGGAAAAGTCACCGGGCTCAAGAGTCACGACTATCATATATGGATTGAGCGGCTGCTGCCGGTGATGGTTCGAGGGTATCTCCCCGACCGTGTCTGGCGAGTGCTCGCGGAGTTGAGCCATTTCTTCCGCACGCTCTGTGCTAAGCAGAATGTCCCCTGATTATTCAGAAGCTGCATGATCTAGTGCCGGAGTTGCTATGCAACTTAGAGACGATATTTCCGCCAGGCTTCTTTACTCCGATGGCACATCTTGTTGTGCATCTCGCGAACGAGGCACTCTTGGGTGGACCGGTGCAGTTTCGTTGGCAGTTTTGTATTGAGAGAGAGTTTAAGTATATTCGAACCAAATGTGGAAACAAAAATAAGATTGAAGCATGCATAGCTGAGGCAACTATCCTCCAGGAGATGACAGACGCCAGGCTAACGTACTATCCCGATGATGTTCCCACTATGCATAACCAGGCCTCTCGGTACAATGTCGACGAGCCCAAGCAAGACCCCAAGCTCGTCCTCTTCCAGTTTCCCGGTGGCAAGGCCGGTGGCGCAAAAAGGTATACCTTGACCAATGAAGAGCTGGAGTGCATAATGCTCTATGTGCTTATGAACATGAAGGAAGTGGTCCGAGGGGAGGAGGAAGAGGGCAGTTTCCTTAGGTAAAATGGTGAACAAATTACTTTGCAACTAGTAACTCGGTTTCAGTCTAATACGTATTTTCTCCTTTTAGCCAATTCAAGGATGAAACGTGGTCGGGAACATCAGAGGGACCCAATGAAGCCGAGATGGACACTCTTTGAAAGAGGTGCCCCCGGAAAGAAAAAAAATTCACGGCTTGGTTCAGGGAAAAGGTAATTTCTAACCTGTCCCTTCTACCTTGCAATCCGTGTCTTGTCCCTCCTACTAATGCACAAAACAATTTGTACTTGTAGGGAGCTGATCCCAACGTTGTGATGTCGGATGAGTTGAGATGTGTCTCCCAAGGTTGTAACCGTAGAGTCGAGATGTATGAGAAGTATGATGTGAATGGGTACCGCTTCCATACAGAGTTTCACCAGAACCGTCGGCCTAATGCAAAGACTATAAATACCGGGGTCTTCACCAAAGGAGCCGGTGAATTTAATTACTACGGAAGGTTACAGAACGTATACGAGCTGACGTTCAATTACACGAACATAGAACTCAAGCTCGTTGTGTTCAAATGCCACTGGTTTGACCCTGTGCGCCACAGGTAACGTGTTACCACTGGCGGAGCGACAGTGGCGCACGTCCCGAGAGCCACAGATAAGCTATTTTGGTGCGCCACAGATAAGCTTTTCTGTACTAGTGCCTTCCATTGGGTTAGTTGAAGTTAAGCCTTCAAGCACCTACCATGGATCCGATGTCTTTGTTGTGGCTCAACAAGCCAGGCAAGTTTATTATTTGCCCTACCCATGCAAGAAAGAGGGACTCATTGACTGGGAAGTCGTGTTCCATGTATCGCCACATGGTAAGCTACCCATGCCCTCCGAAGACGATTGCAACAACATTGACCCTAAAACATACGAGGGGATTTTCTATCAAGAGGAACAAACCTTTGGGGACTTTGGCATACAAGGTCTTCAGGACCGCGAGGACAATGCACAAACATGTGGTGACTTAGTGGTGGATGTAAAGGACGTAGATATGCTCAACAAGTTACATGATGACGATGATGAGCCTCCACCGTGCGATGAGGTTCCACCTTACTACTCACGTGATAGTAATGTTGATAGTGATGATGAGAACCCAAGACTTAATTATGAGACTGATGATTCGGGGTGAGGGTCTTTTATGTCCATATGGGTAGTATTTACTTTTCAACATGCTTAGTCTTTCAACATGCTTCTTCTTAATTGCATTACATCTTTCTTCTTGTTTTCTACATTTTATTATGCTTCTTAATTGGATCATGTCTTTATGCTTAATTGTTTACCCTTTCTCAATGCAGGTGATTGGCCAAGATGAGCCAAGGCAAGGAATCATCGGCCTCCTTGCTGAAGGGGAATCATCGACCTCCTTGCTGAAGATCAGGAGATGTAGGATGTGTTCGGGTGTTCCGGGTGTGTTTGTATGAATGCTATGAAGTCGAATTATGTTTGTGTCATTTGGACTTTGTATAATGATTTGGATTATATATATGATGTTCTGTGATGTTTTAAAATGTGTGCAATTTTAATTGTAATCGAAATGTGCTAGAAACCAGCAACAATAAACTGCAAAAACCAAACAAATATGGCCACCCATACGCCGACGGCAATGTCCCCCAGGCGCACAGGAAGACACAGGATGCAGCCATGTGTACACATACGCCGACGGCATTGCCGTCGGCCTCTACACGTGGCACGCAGAGGCCGACGGCAATGCCGTCGGCGTATGGGGGCTGACGGAACGGCCGGATGCCGTCTTGTGGGTCCCACCACCACGTACGCGCCGATGGGGTCCGCATACGCCGACGGCCGGGTGGGTACGCCGACGGGACGGTCTTCAGGTCTACGCCGACGGTTTCCAGCCGTCAGCGTCTCGCCAGATTCCCGTAGTGAGTGCTTTCCCCGCCCAAGTGAACCGCGCCACCAGCTCTGTAGCCTCTGTTTGTATAGCCTATAGGAACAGAGATACAAATTTACAAGAACAAAATGTTAGGGAACACCAAGTCAGCGTAGGTAATGGTTTTGCGTAAGATAAACACTCAGTATTTTTAAATTAAAGATGATGCACTCGTATTTACTAGGGCCAGGAATAATTTCGCCAGAAATCAATCGTTTGGCTCTCTGACCAAAATTGTTTCGCCACAAATCGCTATCGAGCCGGTTGCTATCCGTCCCGTTATAGGCCAGGTAGTTGTGCCTCTTTCCGATATATTCCCGCTGGATGGACCGACGAAGAAGCCTAGATTCGATTCTTCGGATTCGATCCGGGAGGCAAACGAGTTCATAAAGCCGCGTTTCCAAATAAAGCCGCGTGCTACGCGTCCATCGGCTGATTCGGATGGAAAAATCGATCGGCTGATTATCCACATCGTATGACATGAATATGATTCCTCCACCACTCTGTGGCTGTTGCGCCTGTGCATGCATCGGATTTCTGCGCGTGCTGAAACTCGCTCGCTGCTAGCCTGCCACTGCTTCCATGCAGCCATGCAAAGAGCCATGCAGCCATGCAAAAATCACAAACTATTATAACAACAAACATGTGTTTGCAGCATTTTAAAAAGCATGTACAGATCACCGGAAAATCAAAGAAAACACACAAACTTGTAGAAAACGTCTAAAAACTTTGCAACATATGGCGTGTGATTTCGTAACAAAATTCATATGAGCTTGTTACATTGTGGAACAGAGAGAACGGCCTGCAGTCCGGCTGGACTTTCGCGAAGTCTAGGTCTTACGCGGCGGAGCGCGTCGTGGTCAAGGCGGCGGAGAAAACGATTCAGACAGTAAAAAAGTCTAAAGTACCTTTAGTAATCAACGATTCAACGGTTGCGATCCGGGCGATGAAGCCCGACAAATCCAGCTGTCCAGAGCCAGTCTAAACCGGCGCGACGGTGTCCTCCTGCTCACCCTGATCGGTCAGCAGGACGGAGCGCTCCTGGAAGAGCACCCCAACCGGACCCGGCGAGGCCCCCATCAGTGGATCAACATCATCAATCTGGACCAAATCCCTCGTGTTCTGCTCCTCATGGCTTGGTAACGGCTCCTCCAATGCCCCAGGCCCGGCAGACTCCAGCATGTCTGGCGTGGTCACAACCATCGTAGAGGCGCCATCGTAGAGGTGTGCTCCAAAGCAACCACCGTCGCCGAAATGGTCGCGTCCCTAGGAGAGAAGGGACCAAAGAGCTGCAAGTCACCGTCCGTGTAGCCAACGCTGATCCCAGCAAGCGGAGGCGGTGCAGGAGACAACGGAACCACAGCGGACCCCAGCGAGAGCCTCTCCAGAGCGACCTCAACCCGCTCCAAACAACTCGCCATCCGCTCCATCAAACCCTGCACAGCCTTTGTCATCGCGACCTGAGACGCAAGCATCTCCTGGAGCTGAGACGCAACAAAGCCTTGCGCCTCTGCCCGCATCAACGCCGCTTGCTCCTCGACAAGGGATCTCATCAACACTTCAGGGGGAGCAGACGAACTTGCCAATGGTTGCGCACGAGCGGGGGGGGGGGGGCGATCCCCAACCTTGGGAGGGGGCGTGCCAACAGATGCCCATGAGCGGTCCAAGGGACGGCATGGACCGGAAGCCAGCGACTTGGAGCAGAGGGGCGCATGGCTGGGCTTCTGGCGCTACGGGCAGTCACGCTCCCGATGGCCGGAGCAGTCACAGGCAAGGCAACGGATGTCGCCGTGGCATTCCGCCACGCGATGGTCGGGCGCCAGGCAGCGGAAGCATCGGCCATGAACCCGACGCCTGAAAGCCATGGCGCGGACTTCGCTGGTGCGAGGAGAAGAGGGGGGCACCCGGCTCTGCAGCGGACCCTTGACACGATCTTCCTTGACACTATCTTCCTTGACACGATCTTCATCTCCTCGGGAAGGGGAAGTGGGCAGCAAGAGGGGGGCGCCACTCAGGACCTCCGTTCTGGGCACGCCGGCCTCGGCGTTGGTCCACGAGAAGGAGGTAGAGGCGCCGTCGGCGCGGAGGAGCATCAGGTTCGCCTAGCTGCACCCTAAGGGTGCCAACATGGAGCAGCTAGCCAAGGAGGCCGTGGCGCGCCGTCTCGGCTCGCTGCCGGAGGTGGCCACCTTTTCGGAGCACAGCCGACAGGAGTTTTTCGCCCTCTTAGATGGTCCCATCTCGGACCAGGCAGCAGCAGCCATAGACGACCTTGTCCTTTCCATGAAGAAGCCCAAGAAGAAGAAGACGTCAGGAACCGGGGAACGGCAGATGCCACCGGAGGGGGCCTACATGCAGAATTCTCTGATGCCTGGGCACTCCTCGACATGGGGGAAGGAGAGGAACCGAAGGACCTTCCACAGTGCAGCGATCTCGCCTACGGAGGTGGCGGCTTTGGTGCGGGAGGAGTTGGCGCTGCGGGCTTTTGCCCACACGCGGGATCCTGGAGACTAGCTTTTTTATTTTGTAAGGCATTTTTCCCTTTTTGAAAATTTTGTACATAAATCTCTATTCTATCTAATCGGATGGCGGATCCGACCGCTTTTAACTTCAAAAATTCAACGGTCGCTCTCCCTCAAAAAAATTCATACTACTCTCCCCTGTACCAGTAGTAAAAGGTACCGTAATAAAACCAGGTGGAACGAGAACACCTCCTCTGCAAGTCTCTGCATCAAACGCTCTCACTCACACCTTGGTCTCGGCCCATCTCCTCGTTCTCTCCTCCTCCGCCACCCACACATATACACCTGCATGCCCACCACCGTCTTCCAAATCGACGGCAGCAGCATGGACGCCACGGTGACCGGCCTGGGTCAGCTCGCGCGGATAGTGTTCGCGGGGGCCTCGTCCCCGACCACAGAGCAGCTGGTGCGCGCGCTGTGGTTCGTGAGCTGTCTCACCCTAGTGGTGGACGTGAGCGCCGGGCTCTACCAGCCGGCCATCGGTCCAGTCTTCGGCGGCCACAAGGTCGCTTACTACGGCACCCTCGCCGGCATCCTCGGAGTCGTCGCGCTGGAGATGGCCACCGCCTACTGGCTGCCCCGCGCCGGCGCCCAGCTTGCCTCGTTCGCCAAGGCCCTCCTCCGCTTCGCCGCCCTGCTGCTTCTCGTCGTCGTCGCCGTCGGCGGTTTCGCGCTCACCGTCAAGCCGTAACAGAATCAGAGTTCGATCCTACTGCGCGCTGTGTATTGCTAGTTTCCGTTTATACTTCGGCTTGCATGTCTTGAATTGCCCGTGCACGCGTGAGTAGCTAGCTCATGTGTGCTTCAAGTCCCAGTCCGAGCCGGCTTGCATGTCCGTCCTGTACGTGAGATCGTAGAACTCACGAAAAGTAGCTTGTGCAACGGATTGCGCCAATTCTGGACCGTCCGTTTCAGCGGTCCGACGGCCAGGATTTTCCATTGACTCTCAGTCAACGGAAAATCCTGGCCGTCGGACCGCTGAAACGGACGGTTCAGGATTGGTGCTGCACGCGCAATCCGCTGCGCCAACTTATGTGTGCTTCAAAGTCCGAGTTCCAGGCGGCTAGCTGTGCGTGCGCCTACTTGAAGTCAGTATTCGTGTCTACAGGTTTGCATGTCTTGAGTTAGTATCTACAGGTTTGGTCACTGCCGTGTGCGTGTAAATATTTAAATAAGCAGGGCAGTGTGGTTGGTTGATTGTAAGCACCAGAAAATTAGAACAATATATACTGACTTCTTCTGGTCAATTTCGAGTTGCCGCGTTTGAGCTACTCATGCATGTGTCTCGATCGTGAGATAAATCCAAATTAATTTTCAATGAGATGCAGACTCGAAAAGAACACGTGCAACAGAGCAAGTACATGTGCCATATATAAGGAACAACATGCATGGGCTTAATTAGGTCTAGTTATATTTTTCTTTTAATGAATGGAAGGAGCATTTTCCATTCTATTAGCAGGAGAAAACGTTTTTTACAAGAGAATAAAGTCAAAGCAAAGCTGTTTGCACCCCTAACCAAGATCATCGCTTACAACCCGCATTGCATTCTCCGGGTCTTCTTCTTTTTTGAAGGAAGAGATTACTTACATGCGAATGATCAATCACACAAGAAGAGATCCGATACGCAAGAAGCAGTCAAACCTTGCAGTTGCAGCAGAGATCGAACACAAAGTGGTCATGAGCTCTGCCGCCAGACTTTCCTCCAAAGTACGTCTTGGACCTGTGAAAACAAGGCACGTGCACATAAGGAATACGTAAAGTGAGAAAAAAAAATGGACATTGACTTAGTACAGTAAAAGGCAGCCGCAAGATTACCTGATATGGCGCTCACAAATGATTAGTACGTATATTTAATATGGTCGTCCTAGCTAGCATGCATGCTCAGCACACTACAAGAAAACATAGCATTAGCGACCAGACATTTTGTAACTAAGCAGTTTGGTATCTATAGACATACTAATTGTAACCTATTTTTACTCCCAACATGTCAGTCATATTGCTAACTTACCCAGATCATAACTATATATTTTACTCCCAACATGGCACATGATATAGGGTTTCAAAAGTATTTATTCTCTCTCTCTCTCTCTTTTACCACGAACTAAGGACCACTGACAAATTCACCCAGGAGCGAAGGTGGCCGGTATTTATCTAGGTGGAATCTATCGCCGAAGAAGCTCAACCATCCATCCAGCCGGCCAGGGAATCCAGTCTATCTTGGTAATCGTGCTTAGCAAGTAAGGTGCACAACTTGCTGTGGAAAGTAGCACGAAGGTAAGACGTACATGGGACGGGGCTTGCCTGCGCCCCTCCTTTGCGCCCATCCGTGCGCCCGCATCCATCGACGGCCTTCCTCTTTTCTGCCTCCAGATCGTTTTTCTTTCGAGAAAAAAACATCGCAACAAAAACAAATCTGTGGAACACGACGAGAGACGACCAGCGACAATTCGTCGGTGTACACGCTCCAGTTCGTCGCCCTCTGCCCCTGTGACCAGTCGACAACCTGCGCCCCAACCTGTATGAAATGAGCGCTACAAGCTCGATCACGGCCATCATATCAAGAATCTCTTCACTTAAAAAGAAGAAGACCTGGAGAAAGAAGCACGGATGCTGCGCACGTACATACATACTTTTTGCCTGAGTTCTCAAAAAAAAAAAAACATACTTTTTGCCTTTATTTGTCTTGTAACAAACGTTTTCTCCTGCTAAATAAAATGGAACATGCTCCTTCATTTCATTAAAAAAAAGCATATCTGGACCTTGTTAGAAGAAGTCCTAGTATCATACGCATAGGCATTGTAATCTGATCGTTCCTGATTGATAAAGGACGGTTCGGGTAGTTTCCTTGAATCTCAAGTTTTGTAATACATCTTGTAAATCAAGCCATTGGCTATCTATTTAACACGGAGGCGGCCCGAGACAAAGGGACACGTTTAACAGAAAGTTTACATGGTATCAGAACTACCTCTTTCAATCTAGATCGCATCTATCCATGGCGTCATCCTCTTCAGCTTCGCTCGGCCCATCGCTTGGCCAGGGCGTATCAGAGAAGCTCACACGTGAGAACTTCGTCCTATGGAAGGCTTTCTCCCTTGTTCAAGGTGTTAACTTTGTGTATCAGATACTGGTCTCGTCGCCTTTCCTTTTCTTGTTGTGGTTTTAGTATTGAAACCACGACTATAATTACGAAACGGAGAGAGTAGTACTTAACTAAAAAACATGGATGCACATGATCATGTCACTTGCTTGTTTCTTGTTCGATCCATCAGCACGGAGCAGCCCAGCGTGCGCTCATTCTTCCGATGTACTACTAGAGACCAGGAGGCCCATCCCTCGCTCCGCACTCACCGGCCCATGACATCCCTCGCTCCACAGCGTCGCCGACGGGACACCCCAATTCCTTTAGTCCCACCTCGCTTCTTTACAGACCTCGCACCCAGCTTATATACCGACGCGACCGGCCGGAGAGCAACGTGCAGAGGGTGAAGTGTGGCTACGTGGGAGGGGCGCCCGCGTAATGAGCTGCACCGTACGGTGCGCGTTAAAAACCCTAAACCAAACTCGTGCGCCAATCTTGTGAATGTGAGCTTGCGATGGATGTGTGTTCATAAAGGTTGTTTTCCCGGCGCTTTGGCCTTTGACACAAAGCTCCGATGCCCTGCGCGGGCGCCCTCCTCCTGGATTTTTGGGAAAGCCGGTGGGTCCCTCGGGGCCCTATATATCCGCACCCAACAAATAGTACCCCCTCTTTGCAAAAAAATTACTCTTCTTTTTTGTTGTGTGTAGAAATATTAACATGCAAATTTTTTTTTGCTACCTGCTGATTTCTTACCTCTAGAACTGTGTATTTTACCCAGTGTGACCTTCGGTTCGAAAGACCAACACAATTGGTGTTCAGAGGATTCCTAACACTAGACAATCATTTCTGCCTCTAGTATTCTATTCCAAATCAATGCACAACCAGGCAGCTAGCACCCCATTATACTATGCCATGCACCAGCCGCATCCTCTTCTTCCCTAATTTTGGATGGTTCATGACAACAAATGGTGATATAATCAGGAAAAAACTGCATTTTGCTAGTACGTTGTTTCATATTTTGGCAAAAAAAAAAACAGCATGAGAGTTGTCTTGTTTGGTCGGCCCCCCTCATAAAATTTTCACGCCCCAGTCCCGGGCCAAATTATGTGTGTACGTAAATTGAATCTTGTAGATATTCCATGCCCCAGGCCATGGCTCAGGTTGCACGGGGCCTGGCTCCGCCCCTGTCCATGATTATTAAGGTTGAAGAACTATAACCAAGGAAAAACTAGCTATACACTAAACTGGTCTAAACTGAATCTCAACATTCACAGTGCATGTTCAACAATATTTAGAAAACAAACAGACAAAAACTAGTGCATTAAAGTTAGCTATAATAACATCTTCATTCCCGGTGTAGTGTCAACGTTGTCTGTCTCGACAACGGACTATGTGGCTCTCGCTTTTCTCGACAGCTTCTACCTCCAAAGCGAGAGCAGGGAGATAACCATTGTTTCTGTTGCTCTGCGCATCTACCTCCTTTAACCACTATAGTTTTCTATCACACCTAATAAAACTACACATAACACTTATGTTAAATGTTAAGGTACAATGTTTTTGTTATAAAATCAAATGGTTGTGGTTACAAATACACTGCGGATAAATTTCAACGATACTTTGCAATTGCCAATCATTTGATACATTGCCTCCCAAGGAAACCTTTTAGCAAACTGTATCCCTCTCATATGAGTCTAAGTGGATCTGCACGTCTTCTTGTCAGCCTTTTCTTATCCTTAAACATGTTCACAAAGAGCTTACATTGTAGCCTCTGATAAATACGTCAATAGATGTTTCTAGACTAGATGGTTGTTGCTCCCCTTCGGTTTAGTTAAATAGAAAGCTTGGTGTATATGCCCTTCGATTTAGGTAAATAGAAAGCTTGGTGTATATGATTCCATATCTATTAAGGTATAAAATGGAATATTCTAGAGTGTAGAAGGTGTAAAAATAGAATATTCGATTAGGACCTTTTTATCAAACCTTTGGTGGAGTGTTAATAACAAAATTTAATTAAATAAATGAATTAATAAATATGAATATTAAATATCTTCCCAATAATCCCATCCAAGCTATAATCGAACCCATTTTACCTTTTACAAACTTTGTTAATATTGTGATGAACAATGTAGTAGTACTTTAATGAATAACCTGCTATAAGGATTTTCTAAACCAACTCGCGCTCCCCTCTTTCTGGGTGAGTTAGCGAGCGATGTGTGTTGTCTCGCGCAGTATATTAAGGCTGTTTTCCCGGCGCTTTGGCCTTGATAACATAAAGCTCCGATGCCCTGTGCTGGCGCCCCTCCCTTAATTTGTTGGGGATCGTCCGTGGGTTTTGGCCCTATATATCCGCACCCAACAAATAGTACCCTCTTTTGCTTCTTTTTTTATGTTGATAAAAAAGAAACCTTGTATAATATAAGGTTTTCAACTATCACCAGATAACAAAGAAACCTTGTCAATTAAAGATCTCTCAGAGTATTGATGCGGAGACATCAAGTATGATGGTTGACGAACATTGTGTGATAATATTTTGTGCAAATTTCAAGCAGCAAGGATGTACACCAAACACAGGCGAGCCTACTCCTGCAAGTAGCAACACAAATGTATCGTGTTATCTTTTTGTGATGGTGTATCTTGGCCTCATTTAGGATATCAAGCCTAGACCCTGGCGCATGCAGAGTCGGGCGGCAGCTGCGTCTCCCACGTCAATTCGCCTCTCTAGGGAACCCCTCTTGAAGATCATTGGTCCCCTCCGCACTTTCATGGGGCTGGACAGGCATGATATCGTGATTGGCAGGTACTCGGTCGATCATATGTGGCTTCTGCATGTGGTAGGTTGCACGGCAACAACAACAATGTCGTGCGATGGTTTGAGTGCGGCATGACCTAGTAGTCTGCTTATTTGAGTGCGGCATGACCCAGTAGTCTGCTTATTGTTCTGGCGTTTTCGACTCGTCTTTCTGTTGGGCCTCTCCTCACTACAGGAAAACGAATCTTTGCTGAGTGCAATGGTCTTTGCCGGGTGCTAAATATCGGGTACCCGGTAAAGAGCACTTATTTACCGGTACGTTTAATTTGGCACCCGGCAAAGAGGTAGCGACGTGCCAACCGCTCATGCGAGGAGCCGTTGCCGTGTGCTCTTTTTTGCACTCGGCAAATAGGTTGAGCCGTTAACGGCAGACGAAACGTCGCTATGGTTTTCTTTGTTGTGTGCCACGAGTATACACAACGCAAAGAATCGTTAAAAATACACCCGGCAAAGAAACTTTGTCGAGGCAATCTTTGCCGGGTAGCCTTTGTCGGGTGCAACACCCGGCAAAGACTTTGCCAGGTATTTTTTGGTCTTCGCCGTGTACATTTTGTACTCAGCAAAGATTCGTTTTCCTATAGTGCGTACATACAATGACCTGGTTAGGACAGTTCAATCTCGGAGATCTTTGTCAGCGTGGGTCCTTCTCATCCCCTATCCTGATCTCCTCTTCATAATTGGAGCTAACAGTTTTCTACGCGATGAGTCACATGTTTGGTATACGCCGGTGTGACCTTCATGTTCACGAGGTGTCACAAACAATTCATCGAAACCTATTAACATTATATCTAGCTTCGGAAGGCAGCAACCTAGGGGTGGGCATTCGGTTAGACCGATTATTTCGGTTCGGTTTTTCAGGGTATTTAAATATTCGGTCTTCTGTAACTAATGACCGATCGGTCCTTTGGAAAATAGATAACTGAGGGCATGTACAATGGGGTGACGTCAGCCTTCTCTTAACGTTGACATGTAGGATAATTGTCTAGTTGGCGGAGAGAGAATGAAGAAAGAGGAGGTTGCCTTCTCTTAGCTAAGAGATGATGTCTTATGAAATAAGAGAAGGCTAATTTTACCATTGTATGATTTGTCTTCCCTTAGAACTATGATTTCCTACTAAAATATATTTAATTCTGATTAATTATTAGGGATGGCAATAGGAGATAACGCATTGTATAACTTATAATTTTACCTTCTCTACATGATGTGGACGGCTAAGAGAAGGTGTGCCTTCTCTACCATTGTACATGCCCTGAGAATTCGGTACCCCGAAAATTTCGGTTCGGTCTCGGTCTTAACCGAAGTGACCGATGTCCTCCACCGTAACAAGAATATCAACGCATAAAGCCTATCCCTTCTTTGCCTCCGAGTAGCCAGACGCATATCGAATACCCAGGCCGAATCCTTGCACTTCATGGCGCAGATCGAAGTCTCTATCTCCCCTTCAATAGGTGCAAATCGGAAGAGGCAGCCGGCCACCGAGAAGGAGGGAGAGAGAGGAAATGGATCCGTCCGCCGAGATGGATGGAGAGGGAGTAGGAGGCGCTGGCCGTCGAGATGGAGGGAGAAGGAGGACATGGCGCGGGCCGCCTGGATGGAGGTCGAGGGAGGATATGACAGGGTCACAGGGACGATCGAGTTGGCTGGTGGCCTTTTGCGATGGGAATAGAAAAGTTACGGTATTGCCAACGTATGGGCCTTAGTGTTAGGGAGTGGGCTGGCCTTTTTCATAGTTTTTGGCTCATAATATTTTAATTCGGTCCAGTACGGTCTGTTCGGTTATCCCAGTCGGTAAACCGAATTGACTAAAGTAATTTCGGTTCTGCAGAACTCATGACCGAAATATTCGGTTTTGGTCTATTCGGATTCGGTCCCGGTTATTTTGGTTCGGTGTTTCGGTCATCGGTTAATATTCCCACCCCTACAGCAACCTATGGAATGGAGAACAGAGACTATGTGTAAATGCACTACTTTTTTTTTCAATAGTTAGTAATTTCATGCCATTTGTTGTGAACTTGTGATTCATGTATCGAAGTTAGTGTTAATGGAATGGAGAACAGAGACTATATAAATGGATTGAAGTTAGTGTCAAGACATTGCCATGAGTTTGAGTGAGATCGAGCATGAGACAGCTTAACGAGAAGAAGCACCAATTACACCGGCCGTATATATATGCCACAATCATTGTTGCCTCCGAAAATTAGCAAACACATTTTCATGCCGCAGAAGTTGCCAGAATGGTTGATCGACGGACAAGTTCTTCGTTAGACCACACACGCGTGTACAAGATTCCAAAGTATATATGAGACGCTCTTACAGTACGTGTAGCTTATACAGCATAGTCGTCGACGATCGACACATGCGTCCTCGTACGTACTCGCGCTCAGTTAAGAAGCTCGAAGAGCGGCTCGAGCGCCGCCTTCGCGACGCCAGCAGCGGCCACGGCAGTCCCCGGGAAGCGCCGGTGCATGAAAGATAAGAGTAAGAGGGCGACGGCGGCGACCCAGAGCAAGAACCCGGTGAAGGCGGCGCCGCCGCCGTCGAGGGGCGTAGCCTGGAGGAGGAAGGCGACGGCCAGCAGCATGTACGCTGCGGCGTAGAGGCGGAGGCGGCGCTCCAAGCTGTGCTGACCCTCGTCGACGCCGTCGAAGTACTGCTGTGCCGCGGCCAGGAGAATGTTGCGGAAGAAGGACGCCATTTTTGTGAGTCTTAGTCGGCACTGTCGATCAGGCTGTTGGGAGCTTAGCAGACACAGTGCAGGGTCCATCGTATATTTATAGCCGACTTGCTGTAGGCACGATGACGACTAATGAAAGAGTTCTTAATTAAAAAAACATCAGTACTATCACGATAGATACACGTGATGTCTAATGAATCTACGTTTTTGTAGAACATGGAAACTCCATTACATATGCCCTTTGGATCAACTAAGGATGTACAATGCAGTCGCATTGTTACAAATCTGATAAAAATGGCAAAAAAAAAAGTTAAAAGGACACCTCATGGCAACTAGCCAACGTGGCCAAACACAAAACAAGCCACAGCCGATTCGACGCTAAGGGCAAACCATTGTTATTGGGCCACAAAGGAAGACATAAGTTTTCATCCTTGATAACTGGTATCGAATCTATCTTTGACTGATCCCTTGACACCATCATCGCTTGAACTTCGTCAATAACAGAACCACCACGCCATGTCGAGATCATCAACCACTGCGGTTTGATTGTTGTCACCATCACGCCTTAGATCCGGATCATGTCGACGGCCAAACGGTCACCTCCAAAAGCCGACATATGCGGTCAAAGGACACACGTAGGCTAGCAACCGCGAAAACACTATGTCAGAGAATCTTTGAAGGAAACGCGCAAACCACGACATGCCTGATGTGCATATGCGGAAAACCACATGATGCCTATGTCAAAATTACCAAACTGTCGCAATCTCCACAAACCTCTGTAGGATCCTTGTGACCTCTTGAGGATCCAAAAGTGTCGTGTTGTCGCGCCTGTCTCAAGTGGAAAGACGCCGACATGATGGAGGAACGATGAAGGAGGGTCCCTACCGCCGTCAGGGGCGTGAAGGAGGTGGTCACCAAAGAATTTATTTTGGTAAGATGATGTTTTACAAATTTAAAAATATGACATGCAAAATCATGTATCAATCATATTGCAAACCTTCAAATTCAAAGTGCAACTAAAAAATAAGATAAATGTAATGGTAAACATTTATATAATACATTAAATTCCGGATATCGATCCAACAACCTGTCACAGTGGTGGTCCTGGGTTCATAATTTTGTGACATAATAAAATGTGCTTGTATAGTATTGGTTCTCATATTTTTAATGGAGTTTTAGCGACTTTTAAATGGAGTACACCTCAAGCTGAAAAGTCGACCACGCCACTCTCAGGATGGAGCTTTGACCAAGAACCTGTTTAACAACGCATGAATTATTGGATCCGTACTAAAAGAACACTCTTCGATCGTATCAAACATATGTCAGGACGTCAGGTAACTGAATAATAGTACTCCTACTAGTTGAACTGAGCAGTGATAAAAGAAGTTTCAAAACGGCGCATCTTGGGTATCTGAAGTGGTCCAGACATAATAAACTGTACGGAATCATTTGTCGATTTGAGATGCCAAATATGTCGGCGTGGGAGGCCGGCCGTCAAAATGTGTACTACCGGTGACGACGTGCAGCTAACGTCATGTGATTGTCGACATGCTGACGCCAGCCTTCATCATACTTTTTTTAGGGGAACGTCAATCTGCATCCTGGCTTGTTGAATTCGATGCTGGGCCAAGTTACTCGCCGGGCTTCGGCTGGGCCAACTAGACATTAGCAAACAAGAAAAATAAATTTTAAGATTGCCCATTTAAAAATTATTAGGGGTCAAATTGTACCATGAATAGTGTCAGTTTGGGTGAATGGTGTTTCACACTATTTGCACTGAAATTTCTCTTTTTTGGTTATCTAAGTGTAGGTCCAATTTGAAGCAGCAAATTTTTGGAGTTGCATATATGACCTAGATGTGTGCTGTCCATTTTTTTAAAAATATTTGAACATGTTTTGTGTATTAGAAAAATTGATCTCATGGATCCTACCTTATGCTAGATCCTGTGCAAGTTGTCCCCTTAAATATAATCTTCCTTAGTTGCAAGTTCACAACATGAGAATGTACACTCGCATACAGTTTCGAAAAATCTCATATTTTAGTACTTCAAAAATGACTTGCGCAGTTAAACGAAGTGGAAGCTACAAGTTATCTAGACATGTCGATTATTATCGATTTTTTTTGTAAAATAATATTTTTTTAAAACATTTATTCGAAAAGTAGCACGCGTTTTTAGAAATTTTGAAAAATAGCGCGCCGTCGTCACACGTACTGCCGAAAGCAGAGTTTCGTCACCGGCCCTGCCGAAGCCTGGCCGATCTGCATGCGCGTGAGTGTTTCGCGTGTCGGCCCTGCCGACATGCCTCTTTCGTCAGGGGCATGACGAAAGTCGCCTGCTGCCTCGCGCCCCTACGCCAGCTGACCACGCATGCATGAGATCGATCCTTGATCACCACTAGCAGCTAGCACATGCACATGCATGATCGATCAGCTCATCAACCTACTACCAGTACATGCACGAGCTCCTCCACATGAGACAAATCGAATGCACCGTACCGTACTAATCAATTGCTCTGCTTAGCATTAGCCTCGATGACTGTCTTTTTTTATCCGTATATTTATTCCTCTAATCAAAATCGCGATTTCACCGTAGCCGATGACAGCTACCAGAACTGAGCCGCGGTAGACCCGTCAACATTAGTTATGGAGAAATTATAATCTCCGCGAGCCGAATAAATAGTATGGCGCAGTGGAACCGTCCACTATTTTTTTTAAACTCCGATCCTTGCTAGTTGCTACTCCGTAAGCCATAGAAACTGTTCTCTCTCGCTCCCTGCTAGTGATTAGCCAAGATGACTCGAAGCTGGGAATCACATGAGCGCACTCAGTCGCCGCCCAGCAGTCCCGCCGTCAGCGACGGGTCTGTTGACCGGCCGGGGCACATGTCGGCGCAGTCCAACGACGCTGACAAACTCGCCGATTGGATGGATGAGACCAGGACGATGAAGGCGCCGAAAGTTGATTCCGATGAGGAGTCGACCGAGAAGGAGAAGTAGGAGGACGACGACGACCAGGACGAGTATTGAGGTTAACACTTCAACATTTTTAGTCGAGATCCTCAAGACACGAGGAAAAAATATGCGGATAAAACAACGGTGGCCGAGAGTCATCTAGCTAATGCTAAACTAATCCTCCTCGTCCTTGTCCCACCACGAATCGTCGTCGTTGTCATCGTCGAGGTGAACCATGGTGGGGAGGACGCAGCACGGCTGATGGAGACGTCGTCGTGGCGCGGCGTCGTCGTACGTCCTGCTCAGCAGGGCCGACTCGTGGTTGTAGACTTCTAGCACCCTGATCGCAAGCAGTGTATCGGATGGACGTTGTGCGTGTGCTGCTCAACACTTCAAGGATGCCATGCCTCCTATCTATCTGCCTCATCCCTAGCTCTCTTCGTAGCCGAAAAGCTTATTTTATACTCCCTCCTTTCCAAAATCATTGTCTCAAATTTATCAAAAAATGAATGTATCTACACATGAAACATGTCTAGATACATCCACTTTTACGCAAAGTTAAGACACTTATTTTAGGATGGAGTATTTTTTTTTTTGAAATTTTCCACCACTATATTAGGTCAGCAAGCCGCCTCATTAAAAACCTTCCAGTCCCCAAAGGTACCCTGGAAGGAAAAGAGTGCGTCAGAAACTTGCCGCCTCCACAAAATCACATGATTACATCGTTTAACAGCGTATCTAGCAAAAACCCCGGGGGTTCATCGACCCAATTACAAGATGTTTTATTAGAGAAACTATGCTTAGCTAGATCATGAGCCACACCATTTGCTTCCCTTGGGCAGTGCTTGTAGAAGACCGTCCCAATTGAAGCAACATAGTCAACACAGTCTGCAAATATTGCTGCTGATTCGTTCCACCATCTTTCACCACCCGTGCATGCCTCAATCACCTCAGCTGAATCAGATTCCGCTTCTACTACACTGTATCCCAGTCTATTTGCAAGTGCCAGCCCCTCCTTCATTGCCTTTGCTTCTGCCATCATAGCCGTGGAGACATACGGAATAAACATAGTTGGTGCAGCTATAAAAGACTCCAGAAAGTCTCGAAGAACAGCACCAACGGCACCTGCACGCAAATCATCATAGAAAGAAGCGTTGACATTAAGCTTTACCTGTCTTGGCGCCGGTCGAGTCCATTTAACAATTTCAGCCGACCCTCCTAGCTTTTTGCCTTTACCATAGTTAGCAGCCATGGACAGAATAGAGAACTTGCACCTAATAAGCGAAGGGGCATCTTCATTATGTGTTCGACGTCGTCGCATCCACCACAGATACCAACAGGAGATTGCAACAGTTTCCTTAAGCTTCACCGTATCAATGCCAGGAAATTGATTTGACTGAAGCCGTAAAATATGTTCCAGTACAGCAGAACCAGATCGATCAACCTGGCACGCTTCTTCGACGATTTCATCAAGGTTCAAGGCTGTCCAAAGATCGCTTGCAACGTGGCAGCGAAAGAGAAGGTGTAGGACATCCTCCGCACCTTGATTACATATCGGGCAGGCCCCACTAATAGGAATATGACGATTTGCAAGGATACAATTAAGTGGTATGATTCCATGCATAATTCTCCAAATAAATTTTTTCACTTTACTGGGTACTTTAAGCCTCCATATAATCTTCCAAACTGGATTAGTCATTGAGACACCAGGGAGAGCCATAGCAGTTGCCGTGTTTCCAAATTTGTGCTTCCATTGTAGGTGATAACCAGATTTTACCTCATATCTTCCATGTGTAGTGTAAGCCCAAGCAATGAAATCAGAGAAGCCCTAGCCATTCACCGGAATTTGAAGGATCCGACTCACATCGATTGAGTAAAACAACTCATTTAGAAGAGTTTCATCCCATGTTCATGTTATCGGGCTAATTAACTCATTCACTTTTGTATAAACCGATCTTCCTCTAGGAGATAAGATTTTCTGATTTGGACTTGAAGGGATCCACGGATCATTCCAGATATTTATGCTTTCTCCATTACCTACTCTCCACACGTAGCCTCTTTTAAAGGTGCTCAAGCCAGCCAGAATACTCTGCCAGGTTTGGAGCCTGCTTTTGGACCGGCTTGCAAAATATTTCCATTTGGGTAGTATTTATCCCTGAGAACAGGAGCACATAAAGACTCTGGGGTATTGATCAACCTCCAAACCTGTTTTGCTAGCATAGCCAAGTTGAATGAGTGGAAGTCCCGGAACCCCATTCCCCCTTCGTGTTTAGGGTAACATAATTTCCACCTTGCAAGCCAGTGCATCTTATTACTATTCTCATCATCTCCCCACCAGAATTTAGCTATAGCATCAGTCATACGTTTACAAACTCCTTTTGGTATAAGAAACACCGACATTGCATAGACAGAGATCGCCTGAGCAACCGCTTTTAGAAGTATCTCCTTACCACCAATAGACAGCAGATTTTCCTTCCATCCATTTATTCTCTGAATAATTCTCTCAATAAAATGCTCAAAACAGTCACTTCTATCAGCCCCCACAAGAGCCGGCAAGCCAAGATATTTGTCAGATATGGCCTCTGTATCAATATGCAAAGCAGTACAAATTTCTGCCCTAATGAGAGCATTAGTATTAGGAGAGAAAAATATACTCGATTTAGCCAGGCTTACCAATTGTCCCGAGTTAGCACAGTAAGTATCCAGAACTCGTTGTAAGGAAGTTGCATTGTTCATATCCGCCTTCATGAGAATCAGGGAATCATCAGCAAATAAAAGGTGTGAAACTGACGGTGCATTTCTGCACACCCGTATCCCATCCATGCCACCAACTTCTTCTTCATACAACAATAAACTAGATAAACCTTCCGCACACAGAAGGAACAAATAGGGGGATAGTGGATCCCCTTGGCGAAGACCTCTTGTCGGGGTGAATCTCTCTGTCTCCTCAGAGTTAAAACGAACTTGGTATCTAACAGAGCTCACACAAGCCATCATCAGTGTTACCCATCTCTCAGCAAAGCCCAATTTTCGTATCATATTTTCTAGAAATATCCATTCAACTCTATCATACGCTTTGTGCATATCCAGCTTAACAGCACATGTTCCATTACATCCTGATCTCTTATTTTTGATAGAGTGAACACAATCATACGCAACTAGCACATTATCAGTAATAAGCCGCCCAGGAACAAAAGCACTCTGAGTAGGAGATATTACTTCCGGAAGTATACCTTTCAGCCGAAAAGCGAGCATCTTGGAGATGATTTTATAAATTACATTGCACAAACTTATGGGGCGGAATTGCGTAATCGTCTCTGGGCTGTCCACCTTGGGTATCAAGTCCACAGTTGTATCATTCCATCCTTCTGGTATAATTCCGGTATTCAGTGCTTGTAGAATTTCTGACGTGATATCTTGCCCACAAATATTCCAGAACCTTTTATAAAAAATGGCATGGAGGCCGTCCGGCCCTGGGGCCTTTAGATCACCGATGCTAAATGCCGCTTTACGAACGTCCTCCGCTGAGAAGGGAGCCAGCAGTTTGTCGTTCATATCTTGAGTGACCTTCGGTTGGATCTTGTCCAAAACCGCCGGATCTATGGCCTGGACTTCAGAAGTAAAGAGATTAGAGAAATAATCGAAAATCAAGGGTTTCAGCAATTCCGTACCTTCCACCCAATTATTCTCCCCCTCTTTCAACTTTTTAATAAAATTCTTCTTTCTGCGGGCTGAAGCAAAATTATGGAAAAAATTAGTGTTTCTGTCTCCGTACTGTAACCAGTTCGCCCTTGATCGCTGAGACCAATAGATTTCATCCTGTTCCAGGAGTAACTCTATAAGATTAGCCATCTCCTTTGCTTTAGCATTATTTTCATCGGATAAGGGTCCATCCATTGCTTCCTGTAGCTCACGCTGTGCCTTGCGCAAGCGACGCTTCGGCTCCCGCAGAAACTTGCTGTCCCATGCATGCAATATCGAGTGCATCCGGCCCAAACGAGCCAGCACACCATCTGTTGGGCCTGCCTCCTCCCAAGCTTTTTGTACCTCCTCTGAAAATCCCTTCTCTTGTGGCCATTTTGCCTCAAATCTCTTGTACCCCGGTCTACCACGAGCCGCTGCTTGTTGATATTCAGTGTCAAGGAGGATCGGTCTATGGTCCGACCTAATGTACTCTAGATGTATCAACGCAGTATTTGGGTGCATCAGCGTCCAAGACCCGTTGGCAACCGCGCGATCTAATCTCTCCCTAATACGTCCACTTTTCCAAGTAAATATTTCACCAGAGAAACCCAAGTCTTCCAACTCACAATCAACCAAAGCATCTCTGAATGCATCCATATATCTGTGAGGGCGAGGATTACCCCCTTCTTTCTCATGTGAAAACAAGATTTCGTTGAAGTCTCCTAAAATCACCCATGGTAAATTCGAGACTCCTTTCAGCTCCCTCATTTTATCCCATGTTTTATATTTGTCTTCCCACCTTGGCTCACCATAGATTCCAGTAAGCCGCCAGATTTTATCAGAACTTTCCATGACGCTAACATCAATATAATTTGGATGAGAATAAATTTGTTGGATCATAATCTCCTTCTTCCACAGTAGTTCAACTCCCCCACTTCTTCCATCACTTGGATTAACAATTTTCAGATCCATCTTCAATCTTCTCCTCAAACATTCCGCCGGATAAACATCAAGGTGTGTCTCAGACAAAAACATCACCTCGGGGTTGTATCGCTTCTGGACATCCACAAGCGCTAGAACTATCGGGGCATTACCCAAGCCCTGACAGTTTAGGCTTAATATCTTCATTGCGCCCGGACAGACTCCTGAAAACAGCCCGCCGATCCTGGGGAAGGGGAGACAGCTCCATCCTTCGGTGCACTAGTGTTACCATTATCTTGCAAAGTACTGCCTAACTCAGCCGCAGATTCTTTTCCAGCCAACGAATCCTTCTCTTCTCGATTCTCTATAGTGTCTACAGCCACCCCGCTATTCGCTTTTAATTTCTTTTTATTGATATTCTTCTGTGGAGTAGCAAGGGGGTCATTGGCCTCATGCGGTGTAGGTTCAGTTTCCACCGAGCCCACTGAATTCTTTTCAGCTATCACCATGGACAGATTGCTATTGCTTCTGGGTTCTGACTCCATAATCAGGCGCTTGCGGGCTGATGGAAGGCTCTCAGTCATTACCGTATCTACAGTATCATCCAGGCCGAGCTCCTCTTGCACACCATCATGTTGGGTGTGCAATTTGTTCCATCTCCAGCTGATAGAAGGATCATTAACAATATGATTATCTTTACCAGAATTATCGTCTCCATACTCTCCTCTACCAAAGGCACCACGACCCCCTCGAGCCCTGTACCTTTCATCACCTCGACCTCCATCACGCCCTCTGCCAAAACCCCGACCAGAACCTTGGGTACCTCCACGTCCCCTTCTCGGAGCTAGAATCAAAGGACCCCACTCAAGCTTATCCTCCTCGTACTCACCTGTACCACACTCCTGATACCAATGGCCCAATTTTCCGCATGCTCGACAGAACGTCGGTAATTTCTCATATTTTACCTAATAGAATTCTGTTTTTCCTGCCCTAGTAAAGCTCACAAACCGGGTCAACTTTTGCTCAACATCAAGCTTCACCCTTACCCGGATGAACTGACCAACAAAACCACTTGGGAGGGCAATCTGAACTTCCTGTACCTCCCCAATCCGCTTAGCCATATTTCTCACAAAAGGTTCGTTCTTTAGCACATCATCTGGAAGTTTATGAATCTGGCTCCACGTTTCCAACCTATCTAGCTTAACAGCCTCTGGGTTAGAGAGGCCATCGTATTCAGCCATGATGAGCGCACCAAAACCTCTGAATTCCCAAGGACCCTGGTGTAGCGCCATATTCCAATCCGCTAAGCAACTAAATTTTACAGAGAAGGGATTAGAATTTATCCTCCTCTAGATAACCTGCTGTGCCGGGTTCCACGCAACACGCATGTCTGCTATCAATGCACCTTGGCTGAAGGATTTTGACGCTAGGACTCGCACCAGCGCTAACCACTTCGATCCCTCCTTAGGATCGTCGACTTCATCTTCCCAGATCAGATCATCCAGCTCTTTCTCTTCCAGGTGTAGGCGCTCCAGAAGGGAGCTAGGATCCTCCATTGGTCCCTGTCGGGATCCACTTCCACTCGACCCTGCCATGGATCGCGGACCTTGACAGACCGCAAACCCTAGAAGTCGCTCTTCTCCGCAGCCGAAGAAGAACACGAAGAAACGACCAGAACTTCGAAACCCTAGGAGCCTCGCTTCCCCGCAGACGAAGGAGAGAGCCCAAGGGTGAGAAGCGTTACGGGCAGGGGAAATCCCGCCGGAAAAGCTGAAACTCTCAGCGTCGCTGCCGGAGGACTCAAAACCCTAGACTTTCCGCCAAGGGGTCATTTTTTAGTTCTTTATCGTTGTTGACTGCGGCTGCTAGTGCTAGATACACGTCGGCGAACACGCGGGCTCCAATAATTCTGTGCGCACTGTGAGCTCTTAGGACGGAGGGAGTAGAAAGCACGAGACAGAAGTTCCACAATTGCCATAAATATCCGACAACTCCTGACCACCAACTGGTTCATGCCGTTTTTTTCGCGGCCGGATATAGAAGCTGAGAAGAAGCCACGGATAACCGAAAATAAACAACAGAACAGCAAGAAGTTAAAAGGTGACTGTGCCGCGCGGTCCCTCAGTCCCGCACATTGAAAATGATGTGCCGCCAGCAATTACTAAATCGCCCCCGCCTTTGCGGCCGGCAGGGTATTACTGTCATCGAGTACCAAACAATGATTTTTTGCCAAGTACACGAAGCTGCAGAGCCTATAACGACGTGCGTGCGTAAGCAGCCTTCGGTTTCTGTTTTGTCTGCTTGTGAAAGCAAATGATGTCATCCATTCTGTTCATTACCCAAACTGCCCTTGCAAAGCCAGCAGACTTGCATTTCTTCCATTTCTTCCATCCGTGTGAGACTTCGATTTCTTCGATTTCTAACGCGCTTTCATGGGGTACTGTTTAACCGTTGAAAAGTAGAGGAAAGGATTTAAAACAGAAGGCATGCACGTAAGGAATCTAGAAGTTTAACAAAGACAAGTGCCACTAGCCATTTCGCGAATTCGCGAAGGGATCCCGTAGCCATTTGCCCTATATAAGCGTACTCCCTCCCAGAAGCACTAAATCGCAAACCAGCAGACCACCATTTCGAGCGAGCCAGCACCCGTCTTGGGCAAGATCGAGATGACGTCCTTATTCCACCGCCGCTCCAGCTGCAAGTTGCCGTCCTCTGCGGCGCCGAAGCCTCCGGAGGAGATGGAGCGGGTGTTTCGCGCGTTCGACGCTGACGTCGAACTTGCCTCCACCGACGAGCTCTTCGACGACGCCGACGTCGAGCTTGCGTACACGGAAGAGCTATTCGACGACGCCCACGACGAACTTGCGGCCACCGACGAGCTCTCCGACAACCCCGACGGCAAGATTGCCGCCACGGACGAGCTCTTCGACGACGCCCACAGCGAACTTGCGGCCAGCGACGAGCTCTTCCACGTCCCCGACGGCGAGCTTGTGGCCACGGACGACCTCTTCGACGACCCCGACGGCGAGCTCTTCCACGACGCCGAAAAACTCTTTGGCGAGCTTGCGGCCAGCGACGACCTCTTCGACGACCCGACGGCGAGCTCTTCCACGACGCCGACAAACTCTTCGACGAGCTTGTGGCCACGGACGACCTCTTCGACGACCCCGACGGCGAGCTCTTCCACGACGCCGACAAACTCTTCGACGAGCTTGTGGCCACGGACGACCTCTTCGACGACCCCGACGGCGAGCTCTTCCACGACGCCGACAAACTCTTTGGCGAGCTTGCGGCCAGCGACGACCTCTTCGACGACCCCGACGGCGAGCTCTTCCACGACGCCGACAAACTCTTCGACGAGCTTGTGGCTACGGACGACCTCTTCGACGACCCCGACGGCGAGCTCTTCCACGACGCCGACAAACTCTTTGACGAGCTTGCGGCCAGCGACGACCTCTTCGACGACCCCGACGGGAGCTCTTCCACGACGCCGACAAACTCTTCGACGAGCTTGTGGCCACGGACGACCTCTTCGACGACCCCGACGGCGAGCTCTTCCACGACGCCGACAAACTCTTCGGCGAGCTTGCGGCCAGCGACGACCTCTTCGATGACCCCGACGGCGAGCTCTTCCACGACGCTGACAAACTCTTTGGCGAGCTTGCGGCCAGCAACGACCTCTTCCACGACCCCGACGGCGAGCTCTTCCACGACGCCGACAAACTCTTTGGCGAGCTTTCGGCCAGCAACGACCTCTTCGACGACCCCGACAAACTCTTTGATGACCCCAACGGCGCCAAGCTTGCGGCCAGCGACGAGCTCTTTGACGACCCGAGGGCGAGCTCTTCGACAAAGTCGACAAACCCGACGGCGAGCTTGCGGGCAGCGACGAGCTCTTCGACGCCGACGCTGAGCTTGCGGCCACCGATGAGCTCTTCGACACCGACGAGCTGTTTGGCCATGCGGCCGCCGACTACGAGCTGTCCGGCATGATGGCCGAGGCGGACGACCATGGCGACGACGACGGCTTCGACAGCCTAGACCAAGCGGCCGAAGAGAGTGAGGAGGAGGAGAAACTTCCGAGCGATATGGTCGTGATCACCATCGATGCCGAGGCCGAGGTTGGAAGCAGAACCGGAGGCCGCGTAATGCGCGTCTCAGCAGCGGCGGAAGACAACAACGTAGAGGAGGAGCGCACAAAGAAACTTTCGCTGATTGTGGGACTCCTTGGCGGCGTCTCTGACAGCGCGGCCACCGCCGCGGCCATGTACACGAGCCCGCGAGCTGGCGCGGCCCACGGCGGCGAGATCGCGTACCGCGTCTGCATTGCGAGCGTATTTGCGGCGAGCGTGGCGCAGACGGTGGCCGCGTTCTGGGTCAGCAGTGGCCCCCAAACTCCCGGAGCTAGAGCCACGGGGAAGAAAATCCTCTACGTATCCATCGCCACGCTCATTCTTAGTGTGGCGCTCGACTGCATCGTCATTGTGCTCAACACGTGAGCCACCGTAAAGTTAATAGTAAAGATTTGCTCATATTTTGAAACAAAAAGTTTCCATAAAATTCGAATTTGCAGGAGAAGTGTCCGGCCCCGGTCATCTGGATTATCCCCACTGAGTGAGTAGTTGATGTTGATAAATTCCAAAGCACGAGCGAGTACGATGTCTTGCTCCACAGAGTGAGTAGTTGCTGTCATCGTGATATTCAGGAATCTGGACTCACTTTTGTCCTTTCTTTTTTCTGTGCAGTGCCGCAAAGTTATTAACGAATCCACTTTTGTCCTTTCTTTCTTCTGGATAGCTTGCTTTTGATGTGGACTTGTGGATACCATGCAGGGACAACAACTTTCCAGTTTTTCTTTTTTAGTTAGATGAAAAGGCACAACAACAACTTTCTAGTGTTATCCTCGCCGTTGTCAAAGCTCCTGGACAGAAAATCTGTGTCCCACTGACTACGAGTCTGAAGGTTTATACACTTGCTCTTCGACTTACTGGCAAGAGCGGACGACCATGAGGCGGTCATTTTGGCTGTTACGGTGTGGCACATCTGGAGTTCTCGCAATGTCCAGTGCGCAATGGATAAATGTTGAAGCCACCCAACAGTGGACATGATGATGTTTTGACTCACGGGTCCGTTGTGCAAAATGCATTTTAACGCATTTCAAAATGTTAAAATAGTTCAAACAAAAAAATTGGGTGTTCATATGAAAAATGTCTATCCGTACAAAAAATGTTTCGGATCAAAAAGACATTTTATGTGACCGGTATAAAAAAAGAGAAACAAATGTTACGTGCAGAAGCATTTTTTTACACCGACCGCACAAAATGTTTTTTCATCCCATTTTTTCTGTACGAACATAGAATGTTCATATGTACAAGTACAATATTATGTATTTATTGAATTACTATATGCACAAAATAACGTATTTATTGATAGTCCTACCCAACGTTTCATATGCATATAGATGCGCTAGAGGACAACCATCATTTTGTCATCCTAAATTCTTCCCATTTCAATAATTCAAATGTCCATTACTGTACGTGGATTCAAATGTCGAATTGATTAACAAGGACAAAAGCAAGATAGGGACATAATCAGATTCCATGACGGCAGCTCATTTCTTCGGCATTACGAAACGTTTCTGTCTTGCCTGGTAACTGACTGAGCTTGAGACCTTTCTGTCTTGCTTTTTTCCTTGAGATCGATGACGGAGAGGAAGCAACCGCGAAGGAGCTTCGACCATAAAACGGGAGGAACCATGAAACGGGAGGAACCATGACCCCTAGCTCGCTAATCAATGCGCCTGGTCGGATAAATCGACTGCACGACGGCGCAGGTGGGCAGGAGCAGGAGAAAATACAGTTTTGCAGAGCCAGCGACCAACAAGTCAGCGGCCGTCCCCGCTCCTTCCTCGCCCCATCCCGCCTCTCCCCTCCCGCCGCCGTCGGCGCGAGCCGCCGAGCAAAGCTCGGGCGGTGCCGGCGGCGGCGGCTGTCCTCTTCCCACGCTCGGAGGTGGCCACGCGAGGCGGCGAATCTCCGGCGACGGTGCGTCATAGGGAGGCGGTGGCCTGACTCTGGCTTGGTGGACGATGACCAGAGGTGAAGCTAGGTGATACGGAGCAGCGCAGTAGCGGGCGGCGGCGTGCCAGGGGCGTGGCCGGCAGGGCCTAGCAGCCCAGATCTCGGCCCGTCGGGCCCATCTGGGTAGGGGCGGGCTGGCCGGCCCTGGCAGGTACTGCAGATGGCGGCTAGGTAGTTTAGTGCAGGGGGCAGCAGCGACGGCGACCGGCCTGTTGCAGCGCGGTGGCGGGCTTTACGAGTCCAATCTGGCCCCGGCTGGACCCTGTTGGGACTGGTGTGCCTCCACTGGGGCTTTATGGGTCCGCTGGGCCCTTCCGGACCTAACGGGGACCGGTGTGCTTTGCCGCTGCGTCCGGTCGACTACCGCCCTTGGCGGTGGAGGCGTTCCCTCCCGCGCGGCCGCAGTACTGCTGACCTCAGTACAGACTACTCCTTGCCTCCGTCTTGCAGACCTCGGGACGACGGCTTCGGTGCGATGGTGATGGCGGCTTCGGGACCGTGGTGGCGCATGTTGGTGGGCGGCTAGTTTGGTGGTGTCAAGACCTCGTCCTTGCGGGACTCCGGTGCTACGGATCGTCTGGGGTGGTGGATAGGGCTTTTCGGGAGAAATCCTTGTCGGCTCGGCCGACACCGACGCGATGCCGCACCTCAGTGGCATCATCCCTTCCCGAAGGGCGTCGTGGATACCCTTCCTCCGCATCCCTTTGTGTGCCGGGGGAAACCCTAGGATCAGTGCGCTGATCCGGGCAGCAGCGTGCGCGTGCCTTCTTGAAGGTGCTGCTTGGTACTCGTCGATTCGGTGCTAGGAGCGTGGTGGTACTTCGTCGGAGAGGGCGCAACGGTTGCCAGTCACCGTAGCTTAGTCAATCCGCCTATGTCTCCGTTTTATTTCTTCGTTTTTCTTCTCTTTGGGTATATGTTTGCTGCTGCCCCAGCATTTCGCGACTGTTGATTGTATTGGGTGTTTGCTATATTAATATAGCGGGGCTACGGCCTATTTCGTCTACCGCACGGCGCAATGGCCGAACCAAAACCATTTTAACAAAGAGGATCATATCACAGTGCTAGTTGTACTCAAGAACATGTCGTATGGTTTTCGCCGATTTCTTCTTAATTAATGGACAAGGTAAAGTTTTTGCCTTCGTTTCAAAAAAAAAGGACAGGTCGTTGTGCTCAACCTACAAAGGAGTAGCTAGTTCAAAATGTTGCACTAGCTCGCTCACTCAAGTGAAATGAACAATTCCTTCTATTTTATAATTTTTGTTTGGATTTCAGTTCAAGCACTAAAATCATGACAAGAATTATGAAACATATGTACGCAGTAGCTTGCCGATTGTCGGTTTACACAGATTAAACTCAGATCGTCTTTGGAACCCTGTCATGAAGACTATTGGGGCGTACTTGATTTATAAGATTTGAAAAGAATTGATATCACTATAAGATTTTTTTCCTGTAGAATCCTAGTATAGAGGGCTTTTTTTCAAAATTGATATCATTATTGTACGTGGATTCAATTCAATGGCTATGCATTCATGTACTCTATAGTGGCTCCATATGCAGTACACAGTGTAGCAGCGGTCCACTTACAAAGTGTTGAGAATCCAAGAAAAAAGTCTGGTGATATCTTTTTTTCAGCTCAAACTAGTGACGAAGTGGCGGCCAATCGGCATGCGTGCTCACTGTGGATTATCGACGAAGAGTTGGAGACGACAGGGGACGGTGGCGATGGCCCCGAGCAGACTCGACGGGCCTGTTGGGAGGCTTGTCTGGGCGTTGTCCGGTGGCCGTCTAGTAGGCCCCAAAATATGGGGTTGGCATGGGGGTGCCGGACATTTTTTTCGTTTGGCCTGGAGAGATGGGGCAGGACGTTGTTGCATTTTTTTTTAGTCCTTTGGAGGGTGCTTCTGGGAGGCGGAGATGTCCCAAGATGTTCACTACTGTGGTCGTGTTTTCCTCACAAATAGGATTGCGCATGTCTTACAGCTGATGGGATATGGTTGTCCTCCTGGTTGGACGTAGCAAAGGAAACCCAAAAAGGAGAGCTGGGGTAGTACTTACGGGATTGGAAAAAAAATTGAGCCAGACATTAGAGCATCTCCAACTGGATGGGCCAACTGATTCTCATATCTTTTAGCCGTTCCTTTTAAACCCACCCCTCAAAACCATACTACACATATAACGTATATCATATTCAGATAGACAAACAAAAATAATTAAACATAGGTCGACAAACATTGGAAAAACCGTCCTGCCATGTGGGGCACACTTACGGGCGTTGTTGAGAGATGATAATGTGTTGGTCTCGTGCCACCGAGGTCGGCCTGCTCAATCACTGTGTCGTGGGAGGCCATTGCAGAATGTTTCGTTCGCTGCGTGTCAGCTTCTGAGCTCTGACAATCAGGATCGGCGATGGTTATGTGGCCTGTGGCCAGCAGGTCAACCTCTATTAATTGTGAATATGCCGTGTGGGTCCGCCCACGGGGACCTACAAAGACAACAACATCGAAAGCTTCTGAGTCATTGACGGTTTGGGCTCGCTCTCTGAGTCATTGAGCTCGTGCTTGCTAAGTCGACTGGTGCTGCTGGACTGTTGGGCAAGTCAGCATGTACGCGCGTGTGTGAACCAGCTATCTTTTGTCTGAGTTTTTGGCAAAATCTAGAGAGCTTTCTGCCGATACACCCCCAAGAACAGCAAGCTCATCAAGCCAATCAGGTTCAATGGCGAAGAGCAGGGATCCTTGCAACGCCTTCAAGAAGGGAGCCACGCCCATGGGCGTGGTCGTCGCAGAGCTTTCGCTCGGACCTCACCTGCACATCGAGGTTGCGAGCAATGCAACAGCTCCTACACCACGCCTTCAACAAGGTTAGCAACGCCCGGAGGCGCCGCCGTGGTCTGCTCACGCACAAAGCATGAGCGTGGGTTTCCCCAGGAACTGGCATCAAGACGCGCCACCGTGCCAAACCTGAACTGGAAGCCCGCAGCCGACGACGCACGCGCCAAAAGAGGAGCGGCAGAGGCCACCGCGGGGAGCTTCCGCGCGCCGAGACGGATTCATCGTCGGCCGGCGACAGGGCCGAGAGCGGGCGCCACCTCCCATCAGCGCGCGCCAGAGGGAGCAGCGGCTCCGGGCGGAGCACAACAGCGCCGGCGCGGGGTGCCCTGGCGGCAGCAGCAGGGAGGCGGACGAGTCGCATGTCGAGGGAGCAGCGGGGCAGCGGCCCGCGCCGGCCCATCCGGGGCCAGATCGGGCCCGGAACGAGGCCGAGCAGGCCGGAACAAGGCGGAGCGCGCCGGAACGGGACGGATGGGGAGGCGACACGAACAGCCCTGCACGGACCGCGCCGGCGACGCCGGCAACGCCCAGCCGGCCAACGCGCAGCACCGGGAAGGAGCGCAGCAACGCCTGCCCGGGAGGCCAGCGCGCAGCACGGGGAAGGAGAAGCCGTCGCACGAGGGTCGCCGGGACGCGCGACGACGGGCCAGAGGTCGGGGTCGAGATCCGGTGCAGCGGCTTCCTCCAAGGGGTGACACAGGACCGCGGATGGTAGATCCCCGCCGCCCCCTTCACGGGCGGCGCACGGCCTTTGTCCGGCGGCCGCCTCCGGGGACGGCGAGGGAGGGAGGGAGGCGGGGTGGGGAGGGGGTGGCGGCGGCGGGCTAGGGTTTCTGTGGGGACCCGGACTAGCTGTCCGAAATACCCGGTTATGTTTAACACAACGATCCCGTGATCAGTCTGTCGTTGCCCATAATCCGAACTGAATACCAAAGTTTACATCCATTACAGTACCGAATTGAAAGTCTTGCACATACGGTCATTTAGACCAAGTCTTACATAGGTGCCTTCATGGGCCAAACCAGATTATTCAGCGGAAGCTACGGCGTAGTAGATACTCCCATCCTAATAGCGACAACAACCCGACAGGCAGCTGACTTAAGAAGATCCCTAGGTCGCGTAGTCGGCGCCATACTCCTCTTCGATGTAGTGCTCCTCGAGATCTGGCTAAGACAATAGTCAGGGACGAAACCAATATGAGTACAATTTGAATTGTACTCGCAAACTACCCCAACTTGATCATGCAATAGTTTTATTTTTCTCTCAATAAAACTTTTATTTATTAAAAACATCTCTATATCTTTGTTGAAAAAGGTAAGAAGAATTTGTATAACTCCTTTCCAGAAAATCACCATTTTATTTTATTTCTTCAAAACTCCTCCTTTTTCTGACCATAGCCCTTCATGGTCAAAACATCTCCACAACTACATACCGATCCTTTGGTATAGTTGCATAAAACATTCTCCAATTCATTTTCTTTTTAAAACTTGAAACCTTTATAAAAACTTGTAAAACTTGCACATAGGTCGAAGTAGGGCCTTCCAACTGTCCATATCCGAGGACTCGGCTATTCGAATAGTTTTACACTCTGCAGAGGTAGCACGCTTTTCCCACATCCATCCGGCAACTCATCGTGTCAACCACGTCCCGCCATACAAGGTGTATGCGAAGTTGAGTCACCGACCATAGCCTCTCATTTGCTCATGCTAGTACAGGACCCTGCCGCTATGACACTTTCCATCGACACCTAGTCCAGCCCTTCGAAACCTAAGTGTGAGGACTCATAGTTCTGCCCGGCGGTTTATGGGGAAACCTTCTATCCTCCACCATCGTGCGAGGACCCAGGTCAGGGGTAGGTCACCGAACCATCCCCTCATGGAACGGAGTCATCTCCGTTGTTGAGGTATCTCGTACTAATATGAGCAAACTACATGACTAAGCCCCGTTCCCATATGGGGTAAATGTGGTCGCACAGGGTATCGGCTGGTCGACGTAAGTACTAAGACACAATGTGCATTTTTCCAAAACATCACCATTCTCCATTTCTCCACTTCAATACCGACATCTCGGCACACCATAATTCATCCAAGGATTTTCAAAGGAGTTTTGAATAACCAATATTTTTCCCATCCTATAGTTTGATATAAGCTAACTTATAATTCTACACAGGTGGCAAAATAGTTTTTCATATACTTTCGAAAAGGTTTTCAAAACCATTGCTTTTCATGAATAAAACATGTTGACAAAATAAATGTATATATTTATGTGCATGATCAGAGAGTAGCTTGCCTTGCTCAGCAAAGTTCCCGGGGTCTTGCTCCTGTTGTTCAAAGTACTCCCCCTCCTCGTAAGTCCCGGCAACGATCTCGTCTAAACGTCGTAAAACAAACAAGTACAAACAATCACTATACTATTCAACCAAACATCACAACAATACAATCTTAAGTTCTACAAATAGCTACTGCCACCCACAAAGCAAAACAATTGGGGTTCAACTTAATTGAATTAACTATCATTTGAATATGCTTCAATTATGGCAGAAACTAACTACACAAGTTTAATTACATAACTCAAGTTCTGTTGATCACAAAATTATGCCAATTTAGGGTCTACTAATACTGATTAATATTGATCCAACAAAATTGGCCTAGGTCCATTTAGACAATTATTTATTGCACTAATATTCTTTTACTCCAGAAAGTTCAATTCACTAACATATTTACCAGTGAGCTTCGGTTGCTTCTAAATTTCTACCAAATTAGGGGTAGACAGTATTGACTAAATGTGATCTAGCAAAATTGGTCTGGACTCATTTGGGTTAACCATTAATTTTCTATAATTGTCACAGTACAGAGGGGTTTGTTAACTTTAATCTAATACCAAACAATTAATACTGCTTAATTAAATCTACAAAAATTAGGGAAGCTAAGTGATCCCAGTACCAAGCTAACAAAATTGGATTTACTCTAATTGGACTAACAGAGTATCAGAAACAAACAAGTTTGTGTTTTAAACCTTATGTGGCACTTTATTTTCTACACATTTATTATTTATCTAAACAGGATAAAACCACTTGGGTTGGATTAACAATTTCATAAGATATCCAGAGAATTTTGGTTTGAATTATTTGGACAAATATTTCTCAAGTTATCGAATTTCAAAGTTGGGTCCAGTACTGAGTTTCACAGAGGATTTAAATTCGAATTAAATCAATCTAGTGGATAATGTTGAGAATCCTGACGGGTGGGGTCTACCGGTCAGTGACTCAACAGAGAAACGTCTCCCGCGCGGAAAAAGTTTAAAACACTGACAGTGGGTCCCGCTTGGCAGTGACTTAACACACGAAACGGTACGCTACCGTGGATCAAGGATCCAACGGCTGAAAGCAAGCGCACCGGCGACGACCAGAGACAGGTGGCGCCGTGGCTCCGGCGACGGCGAGCTGGATGATTTGCTCACCTGGTATGGCTAGCGACGGCGGAGACGGTGGCGTTCGGCGGCGAAGAACTTGGGGAAGTTCTTGGGGTGGGCTGTGCTTGCTGAGGACGGCCCGAGCGTCGGCAACGAGCTCCTCCGCTTCCGTGGACGAGTTCCGACTCCGCCGAGGTCCTGGCGATGCTCCTGTGCACGATACAGAGGGGAAACAGGAGCGTGTGAGTGCGGTGGTGAAGGCAGAGAGTGTGCAGGCCAGAGAGGAGAGAAAGGAGGTGAGGCACGGCACGGCCGTGGTCGACGTCCACCTTCTTCTCCGGCAGCACCTGGCCGTGCTTGGCCAGAGCAGCAAAGGCTGCAGCGGCGTGTCCGCCCTCCTGGCGGTGCACGAGAGGGTGTGGGGTGAGTGCGAGAGCAGTGGATTGGGGTGAAGAGCTGAGGGATGTAGTGGGGGTTTATAACGCCTAACTCCGGCGTGCCGTGGACGGGGTGCAGGAGGGGTCTGGGGAGTGGGAGAGCACGCCATTGGTGGCGGCGCTGTGCACAAACGGCGTGGGGAGGTGGCAGTGTAACAGCCCAAAGTTTGAGAACCTGAAAAACTGAGTAAAATTTTCGCTTTTGTGTTCCATTGCATCATGGCATCCATATTAAGTTGCTAACCAACACACAAATGGGTTTGGCAACCTTGAAACACAAAATGCCAAATTTACTTTAACAAAATCTCAAAACAATGAAGGCACTCAAACTTGCAAAACACAAATACTTTGACATCTTATATTTGTCAAGGAAGTTCCAAGAGTTCCAAAAATACTATTTTGAACTTGCTCTAAATTTTCCAAAGGAGCAACCTTTTTGAAGTTAGCAAAAATGCCCTAATCGAACCCTATGAACAAATGTTGACCAAACTATTTTATCTTGCAACCCCAATTTTTGTGGTGCTTCTACATACCGTTGGGAGGCTACAAGAATTTTCTCACATTTTTCTAAAATGTCTAAGTGCCTTAATTAAATCAGTGAATGCTGCTGGTTTTAAAAGAAACAGAAAAGGACCAATCTGTGAATGGAAACAAATGTGCAGGGGGTTTTCTGAAATTGTGTCATCTCCTTCCTCTGTAGCGACCGAGCTCCCGTTCGCGCCGCACCCGCTCGCCGCCGTTGCCCGCGCCCTCCTGCCGCGTCGAGGAGATGAGGAGGCCCCCACCACCCGCTGCTCCCCATCCCTCACTTGCCTGCTCCTCTGCCCTCGCTCCCCATTTTCTTCCCCGAGCACGAACCCTAGCAGCCATGGCCGCCGTGTTCGTCGCCTTCGTTTGAGCACGCGAGGAGCAGATCGACGACCACCCCTAGCTCCGCCGTGACCTGTTCTACCCCCACGCAGAAGGAATCGTACCGGAAAGCCGTGAATCGCCGCCGCCGTTCGAGTTCTTCTCCGCCCCCGACGCAGCTCCGACCACCCCGTGTCGCCGTGCTAGACCACGCCTCGCCTCGCCGTCTGCACCATCGTGCTCGTGGTGAGCCCCTGGCCCTCGCTAGCCCCTTCCCCTTTCCCCTCTCGCGCTAGTCCGTGTTGTTCGCCGTGGTTCCAGTCGCCGTAGCCACCGTCGCAGAAGTGCCCGTCGCCTCGCTCGCGAGTCCGGTCGTGGAAGCGGCCTTGACCGGCCTAGAGGCCATTCTTCTCGGGCCCATGACCGGCCTTTGAGCCGGCCCGTACCGGGCTGAGGGCCGTTTCTCTCTGCCGCCTAGCCGGCCTTTCTGCCGGCCCAAACCGGCCTGAAGGCCGGACCTCTCTGTTACCAGGCCGGCCTGGAAACCGGCCCAAGCCGGGCTGGAGGCCGATTTCACTGTTTTTTTTCTCGCGGATTCTTTTCTCGTTCTCCCTTCTCGCGCATGCCTCCCGCTACTCCCTCGCGCTATTAGGGACATCGTACCCGAATGAATCCCCTGTTCCATCCCTCTCTCTCGAATTCGGGTAGCTAAATTTTATTGTCATTAGAAATAAAATAATTAAAAGAATAAGTTTAAAAGAGGAAATTAAAAATGTAATAACTTTTTATCGGGACATCCGAAAAATGTGTTCCTTATATCAAAATACTCAGAAAAATGTGCACTAACCAGTAGCATCACTCTCATGCATGTTTACATGAATTTATAGCCCAGGAAAACATTAAAACAAAGATGGAGCTATATTTCTCTCTTGTTGAATAATTATTTCTGCACCCCATGTAAATTGGTAGAACTTGTTATAATAATTTCAGTGCATTAAAATTTTCATGCCATCATGTGTTTGCGCATTGCATTTGTTAAAGCATGTGTGGTGATTGATTGCTCTTCCGGTGTTATGCTTCGATAGATCAAGCAGCCGGGGTTACTCCACAATACCCCGAAGATCCGTACTACCAGCACCCTGATCAAGGCAAGCGTAATCCCCCCTCTGAGCATGTCTTATCCTATATTTCCGCAAATAATTTCTCCACTATAATATTGCATGCGGTTCCAAATGTCAATTTGCTTGGATTAGAGTATCCTATAGTTGCATTAAGTTTCCGATGCCATTACCTGTTTCCCTCCTATTATCCATAGGATTGTATTGTTGGCCTGAGATACTTAACTATGCTATGTTGATGCTTAGCCATGCTTAGTTAAATGCTTATTCGTCCGATGGATATTTCATGATGGAAACAGATGTTGAAATGTTCGGATGATGGTGGAGAATTGTGGTGACAGGCAATAAAATGCTTAAAGGTGGGGATGAGAGGCCACTGTGGTTGTGGTGCTTTGTCTCGTTCTCGCCGCCTAGGTATGAGTTCTTTACCTCTTGAACCAAGACTGAGCGTGCAACCATGCGTGAGGCCTATGCAATTGCAGGAACCCTTATTCGACTAAATAACTTGTGAGGGGCTAGCCAGGGTCCTCTAGTTCGAGCTTCCATTTGCGCGTGCGTAAAGATGGGGGTTGAGAATGGGACGAGGATTGTGGTGTTAGGAAAATGAGTGGCCGTGGGGCAGGGTGTTGGAGGCACGGAACCTGTCCTACCGCCACTGATGATCCTGGAAAGTCTCGAACGGGGGAGAAGTCGTCACCGCTCCCACCCAGCCGGCTTTCCCCGGAAGAGAGCTAAGAGCTAGGCAATGGGCCGGACGGTACGCGTGGCAAACATTGTACACCCCTGCAGGGTAAATCTTTTCGAAAAGCCGTGTCCACGGTTACGGACGACTTGGGAAAGGACGATAAGATCATAGAATAACTTAAACGGAATGATTAAAAACTGAGTACTAAAGGTACTACTCAAGAATGCAAGGTTGACTTCCTCGAGGGTGATTCGGGGAGGTGCCTTTGTAGAACAGGTACAGTGATGATGATGGTTGATGTTGAGAAAGGTGACCAAAAGAAAAGAGTTACTCCTTACCTCTTTTAAAAATATTCTGATTAGTCGATGCCATGGAGTTGTGTTTTACAAATAAAATCAGCTTTATGCAAAACAGCCCTAAAACTTTGAAAGCCTCATCGAGCTAAATCTCTATATTTAATCTTGCGAGTTCGTCGAACTCAACGTCGTTTGTTTTGTTTCAGAGGAGGACTTCACCGACCTCGAAGGTGGGTTCTTTGTGGACGTCGACGAGTAGTCTGGGGTTCCCAGGTGGCAGCTTGGGACATCCCGGAACAGCTGGCGTTGGATGTTTATTTGTAGGCCTCTTAGGCCATAATTTGGATCTTATTGTTTAGAACAACTTAATTCGCTTCCGCATGATGTACTGTTGGGTCTGTGACCTCTGGTTGTAATATTTGCTATCTTTCTCTATTATAAGAGTTGACTATAATGATTTGTGTCGTAGAGTCTGTGATGTGCCAGTTGTTCCACAAGTCTTGATCTCTCTATTATGCTTTGATAGTTGTGCCTGTGTTAAGTCATCAATCGGGGTGTTGCGTTGCCGATGATCCATTCCGAGCATCGCCTGCCAAAGGTTTTGGCCGGGGATTGGTAAACCCGTAACCTCCGGTTGTATCACTTAACCGGTAACACACATCATCACTGTATAGCAGTCAGGTCGGGGCGCCACGGGCAGTTAGGGTTAGAGGGAGAGAGGTGCAGCGGGGTGAGCTGTGGCCAGCTCGGGCGGACGGCGTCCATGGCGCACGCCAGCGGGACTTGACGGCGTGCTGGCGTCGCTGTGGGCCACAATGGGTGACGCAGGCGTGTCTGCGGGGTCACGGGGAGGCCGGTGAGTGGATGTGCGGTGTGTGCTGGCGAGGGGAGCAGTGGTGGCCGCGTTCGCCGTTGATGGCCACGCGCGGCCATGGGCGCGGCGCGTTCGTGTTCGACCGCACGGGTACGGCGTTGCAGAGCATCAGGGGTGATCTCCTCTCGACCAACGAGAGCGGAGAGGCAGATGGGATGGAAGACACGGCGCAGGGCCAGCTCGGCGTCCTCTTCGTCTAGCTTCCATAGGTGGGCACGGGTGAGGTACGGCGGCGAGCTTGCTCCAATGGCTACGGGCCAAAACGGCTAATTGGCACGTTTCCAATGCTCTCCGGCGAGTGAGTGAGGTGAGAGAGGTGAGTGGACGTGAGAGGGGTGAGTGATTCACCAGATTTTGCTCGAATTCGAGCGGATTGAATCGAATTTGGGAAAAGTTCATCTCTGCTCACCAGGTATTCGACAGAACGCCTGAACCAAATTCAAGTTTGAATTTCTGTGCAATATTTTCATAATTGGTTCACTGAATATTTATCAAGCATTTGTGACTCATGCTTGATATTTAGTGTATAGGTTTTCTTGGTACATTTGATGATCTAAGAAAGTAAAGAAAGAAATAGAATTTTAAATTTAGGTTTTTTTTAAAATTATTTAATTGAGAGAGAAAAGTATTATGGATAGAATGAGAGTGAGTATATTATCACCTCTCTGAATTTTGTTTGAAAGAAATATTTAATTCTAGGTTTGAGAAAATATTTGTCACATGACAATTTGTGTAATTGATTTCAAATTTCATTTTTGAGTTCATGACTTTTAATTCACTCAAACAAGCAAGGAAATCAACAAAGTACAATCAACACACATCATGCAACAAAAGTTTTTGTTGGTTCCAAATTTTTGATTAATACACTTGTTACAATTTTGGGATGTGACAGTTTGCCCCTCCCGTCGCCTAGAGGAGACTGACGCGAGGGGAGACTGACACCAGGGATGGTGTAATTCATATCTCCATGTCTGAGGAGCTTTGCTGGCTCCGGCCGGCCACGTACGTATGAGGTAGAGCTCGCTTGCTCAAAAGATCGGTACTTGCCTTCTTGGTTGGGGCGAAGCTACATGGATCAAAACCCTGATGTACGGGAATACTTGGGAGAATGACATCCCATATGAGGATGATCAAGAAGATGATGAAATTGGGCAAGTGAGTGACTTTCAGTTAGGAGTGTGCTGAGGAGATGGGCATGGTGTCATCTCCAGGGCCGTCTCCAGAAATTTGGGGCCCCGGTGCGGAATGTAAAACAAAGGCCTAAAATTAAATGTAAATCTTAACGTGAACTGCCGGTGTGAGACCTAGAGAGCAAAATTTTATTTTAGTGCACTTAGCAAACCAAAATTCATTGAATATGCAAAAAAAAAAACTGATTTTTGAGACGTCATGGAAATCAAACTAAAAGTGGAAAAGTAGATCGTGTTTTTCCTGAGCAATGGCTGCTGCACAAAAAACGAGTGGAAGGTTCAAGGTTGTGCTAGATCAATGAATAGACATCGTCTAGAAAACGGAATAGACATCGTAATGTAAAAAAAAAAAAAGCAGACACCGTTAGATGGGCGGTGGCACTTAAGCCCATAGGCAGACTCTAGGCCCATTTAGATCATCTTCTTCTCACGTACAACAGAAATCCTCGAGCGTCCATGGAGCTTCCGCTAAAAGAAAAAGGACGAGGCAGGGCGCTGCTCTGCTAGGCTGCTGGATCCTGGAGTCATCGTAAGGTGTGGGACGGAGGAACCTCACTGCCACCAGAGATCTGGGGCAGCCGCCGCTATAGTTTGTCCTGCGATTTATGGGCCCCAAAATTTTGGGGGCCCTGTGCCGTCGCACAGCTCGCACACCCTCGTCGACGGCCCTGGTCATCACGCATCGATTCTATCAATTAACCTTCATTATGTTGAATTGTGAGAAATTATTTATGCATTTCGTGTGTCAGTGTGTATCACGTACGGAATATTCTTAGAGAGCCACACGTCTAAATATGTGCGCCTTATATGTAATAACTCTCAATTTTCTGTTGGCCTAAAACAATTCGATCGGCACACCCTTTAATTTCCAGGAACCTGCTTACAGATTTTGCTCTACCCTTCCCATGTCCCTCAATGGACACCGCGTTAATCAAGTCCATGGGAGCTTGCAGAATCAATTAACTATCACTAGCGTGGATTAGTTAACTTGGTCGAGCTGAGTGTCCGCCCACAAATATTGTAGAGCCTGGGCAGAGCCAGCAGACTTGTAGAGCCTGGGCAGAGTACACGACGCTTCGGGCCGACGGCCAATTGCCCATATAAAATGTAAATCAATGCTTATTCCTCCTATAACATCTAACGTTGTTTGCTAAGCAGAATTAGCTGCCCGGGGCCATTGCTCATATAAAATGTAAAGGATTTTGGTTCACTTTTCTTTCTCTCTTTGTAATCGCGGGGTGGAAAGTTGACATGAAAGGCAGGAGGGGAAATAAAAAAGGAAAAGTACAGGGGGCGAATAAAATATAATTCCCGGTTTCCAGAAATGTGCTTCGGCCATCCTATAAAACTGGACCGGCACAAACGACGCGCGTGCGTACGCAGCCTTCGCTTTCTGCTTTGCTCGATCTGCTTGTAAAAGCAGACTATATATGTTCTCTTGATTATCCGGGCGAAGAAAAGGGATTCACATAACTTTTGCTCCCTCTGTTCAGTGGATCAGAATTAGCTGCCCTCGGCCGGGCTTGATAGAATCCAGGTACGTACGTACCAGCCTACGCTTTCTGCTTGCCACGCGTTGATTTGCTTCGCTACAGTACAGGACCGAGGTATACATGAATTTAGCATACATGACTGATCACGCGTTTCTATAAATAGCACCGTTGCTTTGCTTTCGTTTCACTTTTGCTTCGCCAAAGAACCCAGACCAACCGGTAAGATTAAGAAGCAGAGCAGCGGCAGGCAAGCATCCAATGGCGGACCGGAACGAGGAGTAAGCACCCGTAACTAGCTCAATTCATCTCTCTTAGCTTGTGCGTGCTGGTGTTGCCCATATCTCAGTTCCTGAACCACCTCGCGTGCGCTCTCTGCAGGCCCAACATGGAGCAGCAGGAAAACAGCTTCGACATCCTCATCGAGGTACAATTCGGTCGAATGGAACATACATATGTTGTCGATTAAGTTCAAGGGTGTAGGACGTGATGTTAAGCAAGGATTTGGATTTCTGTTTCCGATTTCAAACTTGTTTTTTTTTTTTTAACGAGTAGGCAGCGAGATGTTTTTCTGTGTGTGTGTGTGTGTGTTTTTTTTTTTGAGAATCATTTTTTTTCTGCGTGTTAGGTGGCGAATTTTCATTTTAGTAAAGAAGAAGAATTGGGCTCACTTTCTTCTTAGCTTGGTCAGATCGTCTATGCATACTTCTGGTCTGGGCCGTCGCTTTTTTGGATGCGCACATGTCGATTTCCCGATTTCTCCACCTCGTCGATTAAAAAAGGGACTAGGTCACTTTCGTATATGGGCCGCCGCCTTAGAACTCGAAAGCTAGCAGAGGTCACATCCGGCCCGACATCCGTAGGATCTGGCTTCGCCGCCGGATCCGGCACGAATTTGCCGGCTGGAGCAGCGATAGATACTGCCGGCCGCGCAGATCTCGCGCGGCTCCAACCCGGGAGTCCAGCGATCCGAGACGAAGAAGAACCCAAGGCGTTCGATCCATGGATCTGGCTTCGCCGCCGGATCCGGTTCCGGTGGACGGCGAGCATGAATCCGCTGTGACCATCGACTCCGCTGGCCGATGGGTTGAATTTAGTCAGATCAGTTAACAGTGAGGAGTGGACAGTGATTACTCTGTACTTGTGGCTTCTGGGGGATAAGTTTTTCAAGATTTTAAAGACCTGTTTAAAGAAACTTATGCAGAAATCATTTCTTCTAATGCTTTAATTGCCACGGATTATGGCTTTTTGGAATCACTTTTTTCGTGTCATCCACCTACTGATCACTTGCTATTTCCTCATCTAATTAGCTTCACTACTTGTCGCAGCTTCATATCAGCAAGGCAAATAAGCTTATTAGCGGCCTTGAGGCTCCCAACAACAACAGCTCAAGGCAGCAGGTGACACTACTTTCTTATTCTCTCTTGCTGATTACTGAAAATAATATCGAAATAGCACATCTTTCAAGCGAATTCCTTCATTACCAAATGTAACATTTTAGTGTGACAACAGTTAGGTAATTAAGGTGTGAGTTATATGACAGAAAAATAGGATCGTTGGAAATGATTTTTAGTGCAAATATAATGAGACGATTTTTGTGTCACGATGACTCAATTTTTGTTTGCATATAACTGTTGGGCGAACTTAATTCTTAGGATTAGTGGGCGCCAAACACTCTACATCGGATAGAGTAGTAATAACTTCACTCCAGACCGTATCAATACCAACGTATAAAAAAAGTTTTGCGAATGCGGTGCGGTTGCCTTCTGCTTAGAGCCAGGGCCCTCCAAGTATTGGAGGCCCCGATGCCAAATACAGTACGGGCCCCTAAACTTAAAGAACACAAACAACAGAAATTAAATTAGCTTAGCTATATAATCTTAACTTCTATATTTCTTACAATACGCACTAGTCTTTTATCAAATACAAATTTAAAAGAGGAAATAGTATATTGAAGCAATAAATGGACCTCATGTTCTAGAACTTAAAGACATGCATGGAGGAAACAGACGTATTCCTACTTGATAAACCAAACAATTTTGCTATATAATCATTCTGTCCAGCGGATAGGCTTAGCTTCCAGTGGTGGGCAGATCCCCACGATTCTTCATTTAGTTATCTAACCACCCTTCCGCTCCTACAAGGCTGAAGCTTCTCCAAGCATATTAATAACTTCACTCAAGACCATATTAATAACTTTGGATGGCCAAAAAATATTTTGCATATTCATTCTGTCCATCGGTTTTGGCTGATCCTGTGTCAAATCTTTTTGTCTTTCATCATCTGAGTTGGATACATTATTTTCATGTGTTGGGTGTGCTAATTAATGTCCAGAATCCAATTTTGCGTTATCCATAACCAAATCACTGCAACAGTGCTCTTTCATTGTTTAATTGGCTTTGCTACTGGTCGCAGTTTGTTCCCCACAGGGCTATTAATGTTCAGAGCAGCATCGAGGTTTCCAACAACTCTGGGCTGCAGGTGACACTAATTTCTAATTCTCTTTTTCTTGTTATTGAAATACTACGTCTTTACACAGTATTCCTTCCATTGGAAAATGTAAAATGCTTGCACAATCCAAATTTAAGCGTCACAAGCCAATGCACAATCCAAATGTTTCTTCCACGAGGGCTTTACACTTCGCAACTGATAGAGTATTTATAACTTCACTCAAGCTGATATAGTGATATATGCATTCTAGTTTTAGTTTGGTTGGCCATGATATTTTGCATGTTTTTGTACATTGGTTTTGGGTGATTCCTAGTTAACTACGTCTCATATAATGCTTTTTCATTTGACATATGATTCTGATTCATAGTGTTTCATGGGTTGGGTGTGCTGATTACAGATCAGATGAAGGTCATGGTGTTGAAATGTTTTTCCATAGGGAATATTTTATTCGGTAGCAATGTTTGGTAGTGGCTAGGTATTTTATTTCATATAAATTGTCATTTTTATGTAACAAAACAATTTTAGGTAGAGTCACATGCAGACTTTATTTGGTATGAGCAACTATTTATGTTCTGTACATTTTTTGAAATTATTATGCATGAGTTGCAATGTTTATTAACCTTCCTTTTATACTATATAGACATAAGAACAATTAAAATAGACCAAATATGTCGTGGCTGCTTCACATACTGTTTTCGGTAAAAGCTTGTCTACTAACACAGGACAAATGATATTGTTGTGAAAACCCTGATGACTCATAAACCATTTGTAAGGTGTATACAGAATGTCACAATCGAATTTCAATTAATCCTCTATTATTAAGGAGTAAGGATCTTGTGTGGCCCTTTGTGTAGTACTGCCTTAACAAATCAATACATGGATCAGTGCATGACCCTTTGTGAAGTACTGCCTTGACATGTCACTACATGAATCAATGATTATGTACTCATGCCATTTGTTGAAATGTGTTTAATTATCTGTCAAACGAGAATGAAGTTTCTCAAACCATATTAATAAGTTCACTCAAGACTGTAATACTTTGTATTGTTAATTTTTGTTTTACATATTTATTCAGCCCAACATTTTTGGCTGATTCCTTCATTGAAACTTTTTTCCTTTGAAATCTAATTTGTATACGTAGTTTTCATGTGTTGGGTGTGCTGAGTACTGTCCAGAATTAAATTTTGTGTAATACATATTCAAATCACTGCATCTGTCATTTTTCTTTGTTTAATTGTCTTCGCTACTTGTCACAGCTTGTTCCCCAAGCGGCTATTAAAACTCCTAGCAGCATCGAGGTTCCCATCAACTCTGGCCCGCAGGTGACACTAGTTTCTAATCCTCTCTTTCTGGTTACTGAAATAATATATCTTTCCACAGTATTCATTCCATTGGAAAATGTGAAACGTTTGTGCAATCTAAAATTTAAGTATGATAGAGAATTAGGCCACTGAGCTGTGAGTTATGCGACACAAAAACAGGAAGTTGGAAATGGATTTTGAGAAAGTACATGGATTTTCTTTCACATGGCTCACATTTTATCAGTATATAACTGCTTGACAAACTTAATTCTTGGAGTCAATGAGGGCTTTATACTTTGCAACTGATAGAGTATTTATAATTTAACTCAAGTTGATATATGCATACTAGTTTTAGTTTGGTTGGCCATAATATTTGGCATGTTTTTGTACACTGGTTTTGGGTGATTCCTACTCCCTCCCTTCCTCAATATAAGATGTTTTAGCTTTTTTCCAGATTCACATGTATTTACACATGTTTTAGTGTGTATGTTCACTCATCTAGGTCCACACCTAGTCAACATCTGAAACACCTAAAACATCTTATATTTAGAAACGGGGAAGTAGTTAACTACGTCTCATATAATGCTTTTTCATTTGACATATGGTTTTTATTCATAGTGTTTCATGGGTTGGGTGTGCCGATTACAGATTAGATTAAGGTCATGGTGTTGAATTGTTTTTCCATAGGGAATATTTTATTGGGTAACAATGTTTGGTAGTTGCGTCGGTATTTTATTTCATATAAATGGTCATTTTTATGTGACAAAAAAATTTAGGTAGAGTCACATGAAGACTTTATTTGGTATGAGCAATTATTTATGTTCTGTACATTTTTTGAACTTTTTACGCAGGAGTTGCAATGTCAATTAACCTTCCTTTTAGATTATATAGACATAAGAACAATTAAAATAGACCAAGTATGTCGTGGCTGCTTCACATACTGTTTTCAGTAAAAGATTGTCTGCGAACACAGGATAAATGATATTTTTGTGAAAACCCTGATCACTCGTAAAACCATTTATGATGTGTATTCAGAAGGTCGCAATCGAATTTCAGTTAATCCTCTATAATTAAGGAGTAAGAATCTTGTATGGCCCTTTGTGTAGTACTGCCTTAACAAATCAATACATGGATCAGTGCATGACCCTTTGTGAAGTACTGCCATGACATGCCACCACATGAATCAATGATTATGTACTCATGCCATTTGTTAAAATGTGTTTAATTATCTCTCAAACGAGGCTGAAGCTTCTCCAACCATATTAATAAGTTCACTCAAGACCGTAATACTTTGGATTGGTATATTTTTCATATTTATTCTGCCAACAATTTCGGCTGATTCCTTTGTTGAAACATTTTCCCTTTGACATCTGATTTGTGTACATAGTTTTCATGTGTTGGGTGTGCTGAGTACTGTCCAGAATCAAATTTTGTGTAATACATATTCAAATCACTGCATCTGTGATTTTTCTTTGTTTAATTGTCTTCGCTACTTGTCACAGCTTGTTCCTGAAGCGGCTATTAATATTCCTAGCAGCATGGTGGTTCCCATCAACTCTGGTCCACAGGTGACACTAGTTTCTAATCCTCTCTTGCTGGTTACTGAAATAATATATCTTTGCACAGTATTCCTTCCATTGGAAATTGTGAAACGTTTGTGCAATCTAAATTGAAGTAGGATAAAGAATGAGGGCACTGAGGTGTGAGTTATGTGACACAAAAACAGGAAATTGGAAATGGGTCTGAGTATGAATTTTTAGCTTTATGGATTTTCTTTCACATGGCTCACATTTTATTATCTGCTCGTGTCATTTGTTGAAACTAGCAAGGTGGCCCTCGCAAATGCGAGGGCATCATTTTAAGCCCACTCAATGTTTTTAGAGACGTTAACCATACTAACTTTTATGAGGCGTCATCTCAAGCCCACTCAATGTGTCCGAAAATGGTTATAGAGAAGTTAACCATACTAATTTCAAACTGATATCATTTCCTCGCTTCAATCATAAAGAATTACAAACCATATCGAGCGTAGAATAGTTTATTAGACTACACCATGAAATCTGGATTTGATTACATCATGTAAAATACATTCACCATAGAAAGGTCTAGATTATGTTTTGTTTGAAATAATATCACAATTTTTGTATATGGTTCATTTTAATCTATGGGCGAATTATTATTTTAGATTTCCCAAAACACCATGTCGCCCTAGTCAGCAATCCGTGTGCAGGTGCACAGGCTAGTGATGTAAAAAAATATCAATTGTTGTGATGTTTTGGGTAGCAATTATTTATGTGAAAACTATCTGCAAGGGCATCATCTATACCATATTGAACATGTCCACAGATTTTATTTCAGTAAACGAATACCTATTTGGAATAGTTTTAGAACATATTTAACTTGTTGCCTAACATTAATTGCGACATTTCAAAAATGCCATGTCATCATTTTGTAACGTAGAGCAGAGGTTTTCTGATTTACTTTTACTTCCTTCCTACTATTCCTGATTCTCCAATTCTTGTGAGCTAATAAGGTTACCCACACATATATGTTGTATGCATTCACGTGACTGCACCAATTTAGATTGCTCATAATTTAAAATATACATATCCTGACATAGGCACAACAAAATTCCTCTCGACATATCATCAAGACTCCTTAGCGTCATAATTATGCCCAATACCTTAGGTTAATTATTTGACTCAACTATCTAAAAGCGCAAATGTCAAATAAAACTTAAAAAACATTGATCGTAATTATAAAAATACGTCAATTAAACACTTAAATAACGAAAAAAATACAACTAAAGGAAAGTTTAAATTTCAGTTTATCTGTGATCAAGAAAGATTTTTTCTCCATTGCAGCTAACATTCTCAATGGAAGAAAAATCCTAGGAACGAATATTGTTCAAAATACTTTTGAGATTACTTTCAGCATGAAGTGAATAGACATACGTTGTCCATACCAAGTTGAAACCTTGTGGATGAGTTGTTATCAAACCAATCCGATAGGTTGTCGATGATACTTCTATAATAGCAGAACCATTCTCTCTAATTGTGAATCCAAACCCCTATGCACATCTTGTGTTTAATTTTTGTAATTTTTTGTTGACACAAACTGTGTTAGGAGGTTATAAATGATCGTGATCAAATCCAAATGCTTAACCCTGATACTGATCATGACAACGCGGATATTAGACTGAGCAATCTTGCCCCCAAAAATGTAAAATAAATATTATTATTTGAACACAAACGTTTCACTCGGGGTAAACACCTGGAAGACGATATCATGTGGCCTAAGTATCTCAGTTACTCTATGGATACAATTATATGCACAAATTAGTTGTGAACCATGGATGGTATGAAATATGATCATATAGTATTCAACCACATTAATATATTTTTATTACAGAGATACTATCAACATCTGATATTTCATTAACGGATAACCAAATAACAACCCGAGACACAACTAAAAATCTCCTAGGACCATCTACAGTTATCTCCGGAGCCATGCACATTTTTTATGCCTTTGGTTTGCAATTTGCCAATAATGGCTTATAGTAGTGTTAGAAATATTTGTTGTAGATAAATTTAAACATTTTCTAGGTGCACCTTAAGATATATGGAAATACTAAGCACCTTACATTTGCAACTAAATTATCTATGACAATTTAATACAATGTACCGTTATTCTCACAAACTATATGTTCTTAAGGCCTTTGTGTTCTTCTTCGTTTCAGTTTTTTATCTATCAAATACATTTAATGGATAAATAAATATAGATTATTGTCAACAAAACCGATATTTTTTGCATCATGTACAAAAAAGACAAAATTTGGTGGTAAAAAATGCTTTCCACGAAACTTTTTTTTACCTTTTTATATACATACACAACAAATGTCGGTTTCCCATGAAACTTAGCATGCACACACATAATGTCGAGAGATACGCGTCAAATTTTTGTTCAGGATTTTTGGCATTTCAAAATATATATTTTTTCTAGTGGCAAAAGCATATACTCGAATATCCAAATTAAAATTTTCGTACAAATCATCTTACATTTAAGGTCGCCACCATGTTCTACTGTGATACTATAGTTTTTTTTTTTGAGGTTTGTGTGATACTATTGTTCCTGGCATGTACGACATGCGTGCGATAGCTAGTAATAGCTGATCGCTCCGTTCACTTCAGTTTTTTTTGTATGTGTATGTTTTAGCTAGTAGCTGATTGCACGGACCAGCTTAGCTGTTTTCGTTAATTTAGAAACCATCAGCTTTCCTTTTTTCTTTTCGCAAAAAAAAGCTTTCCTTTTTTCTCCGTTACTGATCAGGCTACCGGAATGTTACGGATTTAGTTTTCCTTTCCGTTTATCTTTTTTTTTTGCTGGGAGTCCTAGTTGTATCCAGCCTGGACTATATCATATGACTTCCATTTTTTTTTAGCGGACTCTCGTTTTTTTTAAGGGAAGCTAACTCCCGTTTTTAATAGATAGATAAAAATAATGGAACGGGGCGTTATTTGGTTGTATGTGTCAAAAACTGACTTGTTTGTACCTGATTAATATTGTACGTAACTTCTCTATCTTTTAATCTCAACCGTCACAAACAAAATGAACGGATCATATATTTATAACCCATGTGGATTGACGTAGTGTTTTATTATCTCTCCATACCATTTGGTTATAGTGTAATTACTATTTAAATCTGGTTGTTTTTTCACAAAAAGTAACTAGGACTTCTTTGTTCTGTACGCTGCTATTTCATTCGTTTGTATTTGCAGTGCTGATGATATGAGGTATCTATTGTACAGGATGGCAACAACAACGGCGACTGGAAGCGGGCAGCTTTTTCCGGCTTTACTGACTTTGCCTCAGGCATCGTAGCTCTGATAAACAAACGCCCAACCAGCAGTGAGCCAGTGTACTTCGTGGCGGAAGTAATCGTCTTCACTGCCGGCATAGTGGGGGTGATGGCCGCACTCTGGGTCTCACGCGATTCCCGCAACCGTCGCGCTGCCGAGAAGGTGGCCCTGTATGCCTCCATTATTGTGCTCGTGATTTCCCTCTTTGTCAACGCCTATGCGCTCAAGTGATTGATGAACCAGTTGACATCTGCATCCTCCTTGGCAGGGAACACCTGGTTCTCTAGCTCCTATCTGAACTTGTCCTTTGTTTGTACCAGTGTGCTTGGTTGGGGCTGCAGGTCTTGTAAGTGCAATTAAGCTACTGTTAACTACATTATTCTGAACATTCGCAAAAATAAGTCCGTTATTCTGAATGTCACATCTATTCAGTATCGAGTTCGCGAATCTTGATTTTTAACTTTTCCGGCATTTTTTGCATCTTGTTGGCTTTCGACTTGTCCCACATTTGGAAATTTCTTCTGTGCTTCTTTGTGATATGTTTGATTTTCTGATGCCGAAGTTCAGAGAACAGATATTTCTGCTTCTTCTAAACGTCTATTAGCGCCTGGCACTGCAGTGGAGCTTTTGCGGGTGGTTGTAACAGTTCTGTTATCTCTACTGCCAATGTACACCGGCAGTGCATTGTCATAATAGTTTGGTTAATCACAAGAAGAAGAAACCTCGTACGCGTTTCGCGTCGCCCCTGGGGTGACTGAGTCGCCTCTAACCTCTATTTTGCACTACTGCTGTACTCTTATTGTATGCCAACCTCACCGTGTATACTTAACCTGAAACCTCATCCATGCTTGCGCAGGAATTTCACACCCCCAACACAGAGATTGTTGCATTGCAATGTGTAGATTTTATCGTAGAATAACATGAGGTTACTCACTTCTACCTTGCAAGAGGTATGTGCATCCGCTCAGTGGCAGCTGTTTTCCAGATGCAGGTCTAACAGAAAGTTACCGATGCGTAGAAATTGGCAACGGTCGTATGTAGTGGTTTACATTTGGTTTAGATTCTACAGGGACTAGGTAATTAAGGACTCGCCAAACACAAAAAGAAAACTCTGTCTTACTCTGTTTTGTTTGCTCTGCTTTTGCACTACTGTTGTGAATGTAGGTCTGGGGGCTGTGCGCATTTCAATCCAAGACAGCAGCCGAACAAATATTTATCACAACAAATATTTTATTGCTTAGCCATTTACCGGCTAGCTATTCAATGTTAACTCCCACGTCACACTTACAGAAACCAGATAGTTCATTCCACCAGTGTCTGGAATAGCACATTCAAAAATCATGTTGAAATGTTTGCTTTTTTAGGATAGAACAAGCATTCCAGATTAGTTAAAGACTGTCTCTTGTTTAAACTCTCTCTAGTAAGAAGCTTATTATGACTTGACAACCACAAGAAGACATGAATTCTGGGAGGTATATATAACTTCCACATAGCCGGGATAGCACCTGTTGAATACCTCTGAAATTCACACCAGCGTATGAAGATTTTACCTCTGAAATTCACAACAGCGTATGAAGATTTTACATCATATAAACTAGAAGAATTGCCTAGTTCCAACCGTAACATTTATACATTCGCAGTCTATATATTTGATTATATCTTGGTGGTCTTATATTTTGGGACGGAGGGAGTAGTTTGTATTCTAGCCTACACAAAAATGATAAATCTCGATAAATCTGAAATTTTTCGAATTTTGCACTGTTCGGATCTCACATTAAAAAAATTATTATTTTTACACAAAAAAAATACAGAGTATTTCACATTGATTTTTTGCGCAATGGTGGAAATAAGAATGTTCTACTTCTAGGATTTTTTGAAACTTAAAAATGTCGTATTTGATTTTTTTTTTCAAATAAACGAGCTCTGTGGGGCTCGTCCTTCAAATCACGCAGTTAGGTCAACTCTAACGTTGCCCACCAGTTGATATGTATGCGACATCGCGAACGGAAAACCGGTTCGTGGACTGGATGTTCCGGTTCATTTTCAGATCATAGTGGGAATATAAATACAGTGGAACAAAGCGTCCTGCCCCACAAGTCAGTAACACTGGTCACTTCACTCTCTTCTCATCTCGATTCCCACCTCTCTATACTCTCCTCCGCGCCGGTGCTTGCCTTCATCGTTGCTCGCAAATCCCATAATCTCGTCGCCGCTAGCTGGAGGAGTTTGGGTTTGTAGCCGGCGTCGTTTTCGCCTCTTGCTGGCACCTGAGAAGCTCGGGGGTCCTGGAGCCAATGCACATACCTTGTCTTCGTTGTCGCCATTGCCAACTAAGTCCACGCCGCGAGAGGAGGAGCTTGGGCTGGACAGCTGTGCTCCCGGATTCGTACGCTCGTCGGGGGACCGCTTGTGTTTGCGAGTGTAGGCTTGTCCTCGCCAGCAAACTGTGCCGCCCACAACTTGTTCGGCCGATTGCCCAAGTCTTCAATCCCAATTTGAGTAAAACAATTTTTTTACTGGTTCTTTGTTGCCTGGCCTATGAAAAGATTACGCGACCAAAACTTCCACAAGCTGCGTCTGTTGTCTTGTCCATCAAGATGTTCAGTAATCTCCAGAGTCCAGGGTCACGCGACCAGATTCAGTTGGTTGTGTTGTGTTGTGTTTGATGATTCATCGAGTGACATGCAAACAAATGTTGCACATCTCAAAACACAAAGACGCTTGCAGGTGACCGATATGCAAGGGGTGTGGTACAGGAGCACGGGAAGCTATACCCCAAGCCACTTCGCTGCTAGCAGAGCCACTTACCGGCCCATCACAGACTTCATTTCACGCTTCACAGCGACGCCGATCGATCCCACGCGGTACGCCCGTTCCTTTAGTCCCACCTCGCTTCTTTACTCACCTCCCACCCAGCTTATATACCCGCGCGACCGGCCAGTGCGCAACGAGCAGAGGGCGAAGTGTGGCTGTGTTGGAGGGGCGCCCGCGTAATGAGCTGCACCCTGCGGTGCGCGTTAAAAACCCTAAACCATACTCGCGCTCCATTCACGCGAATGTGAGCTTGCGATGGGCTCTTGATTAAAGGCTGTTTTCCCCGGCGCTTTGGCCTTGCGATAACATAAAGCTCCGATGCCCTGCGCGGGCGCCCCTCCCTCGATTTGTTGGGCTCGCCGGTGGGTTTCGGCCCTATATATCCGCACCCAACAAATAGTACCCCTCTTTTGCCCTTTTTTTTTACTAATAAATAAGATTTTCAACTGCCACCAGATTACAAAGAAATCTTGTCAAATTAAATTTACAAACATATAAAGGTGCATAAGATCTCTCTAGTGCCGCCAAGTAGAAGAAACGGGAAAATACTCGGCATGTTTTCTTTACATGTGCAAGGGTGCAAGAACTCTGGGAAAATCTCGGTCTGAAAGGAATTATTGACAAGGTATGTGCATCGTACCATGATGGACCGGCTGCTTTTGAGGCTCTATTGAGGCAGCCGGACCAGATGGCACCGGGTTTTGACATTGGCCTCAGAGAGCTGATCGCTACGGCGTGCTGGCACGCATGGTGGGAGAGGAGAAAGGTCGTCCATGGCGAGGAGATCTCAAATCCAGCCAGGTCGGCGCAATCCATTGCGGCGATCACCTTGAATTACTACAGAGCTGTGAAACCAGGCCGTGGAGTTAGGAGAGAGGGATGGCAGAAACCTTCCGAGGGTTTTGTGAAACTCAATGTTGACGCTGCCTTCTCAGAGCTGGACGAATCGGGTGCAACTGGCGCCATTATCCGGGATGAATTTGGTGTCTTCATTGCCGGAAGTTGCTGCGGCATTCCCCATGTTGCAGATGCGCCAATGGCGGAGGCTAGAGCCTTAAGAGATGGTCTGATCCTTGCTGGTCAGATGGGCTGCACGAAGATCATTGTGAACAGCGACAGCATGGAGGTTGTAAACACGATGAATGATGCAGGAAACTCCATCGGACCAGCAGCTGCGATTTATGAAGAGTGTACCCTGCTTGCTAGGGGTTTTAGTAGAGTTATTTTCGATTTTTCTTCTAGAGAAAGTAATAGAGCTGCAGATGCCCTTGCTGCTAATGCGGAGGGTCCTTCGACTACTGTTTGGGTCGAGGATCCACCCGATTTTTTACGGGGTATCCTGTCAGATGATGTAAGCTACTTTGTCAATTAATAGAGTCGAGGTTGTTTTCAAAAAAAAAGTAGAAGAAACGGGGATGTACACCAAAGTATGTGAAAACAGCTCCAGGTAGCAACGTAGTATATATGATGCCACATTGTTTAAATGGCAAGCTTAGCCTGATTCGGATATTGTGCCTTTTTTCCTTTTGATAAAGCAGGATATTACAAGATCAAAGAAATTACATGAATTGAGCAAAACAGGCACACAGCTGCACCACCAATAGTGCACGACATCAAAACAGTTCCCAAAAAATGTAATGCTCACAGGCTGTTGCAGAATATGACATCTTACAGCAAGTAATAGAGGAGTACAACACCGCCAAAAAGAAGAGAAAAATGCCCCACATACAACCTCCACAAGTAAGCTGTGTTACACAGCAGTAGGCGTCTCGTAAGTTAACAACGGACTACATAGCACTGGAGGACTAACCGGACTACCTGCTACTATGGAAAATCCAGGAACAGCGCACAATGCTCATCAGATACACTGATACAGCGTACATATGGAGACATGGGAGTACAGGAGCTAGTCTGGCTACCGCTAACTTGCACCTCATTCTGATTTCCGTTGTCTGAGAAGGTTATAGTCGAGCTTCTCGCGCTTGTTCGACTTGTTCGACTTGCGACTGCGAGACCCAAAACAATTGCTCTGCGAAGACGACTGGCCGCCCCATTCTGGGCGGCGGTCTTTGGCAGCTTTCGAGATGGTGGTGTTTCCATCTCAAGCTCGGGCTCTTTCCTCTTTAGCTCGTTCAGGGATATGCTTTCTGAACTGTCGATGTTGAAGTCTCTGAATCTTGACGCTGCTGATACGTCATCCGTTCTGCAGTTCCGTTGTGAATAGTGTCACAATAGAAAATTCATTTCATCCAAAGTCATCGGGAAGCATCAAAATTATATATGTGAAAGAGAGGCTGGTCTGCTGATGCATATAGACATACAATATGAGAAAATACTAGTATTACTCTGGTTCATAGCAAGGAAAAAAAATAGTGCGCTATAGCAAAATAGCACATACCTTAAATATAGCGTGCTATATCTAGCCTATAACATGTTATTAGTGAGACATTTTGCACTGATTTATTTAGCGAGACAACTCTCAAAATGATATAGCGCGCTATTATTTTCCATAGTTAATAGGCTGTCCATTGTGTATGTAATGCCACACAGACTCTAGACATCAAACTGAATCTAATTTTTGCCTATGGTTTGAACAAAATACAACTGACTTAAGGTCATAACCTTTTTTTTTGCGAAAACTTAAGGTCCTAACTATATGACAACTTCTGCCAATATGTATGCAAGTCATATAAGTTGTTTATGTCATGTATCAATAACTTGTTGAAACGAAAAAAAAAAACAGTAGAACCATCATCTTTTATAAATACAACATGACAGTATACAATTGTACACAGTTCTTTGGAAAACATAGATTGTATTTGAGAAAATCAAAAGAAAGACATGCCCAGCTATATAAAGTGGAATCTACAGGTTTCTACATCAAGTTGATGATCACATTGGTCCACATTCAGCAATCGAAACTAAATAATTAATTTACAAATTACAAATTTGCAATTCATCAGCCCTGGTGCATAGCTCAAATTATCTTCTGGCAGATAGCATTTCCAAGATAGTAACTTAGCAGAGAAAGAAGAGTTAACTATAATCCTCCTTCATTGCAAGTTTACAACATGGCAATCTACACTTGCATACAGTTCCTTTGGATACATTTCATTTTTTTTTATTTGAGAACTTCAAAAAGACATGCGCAGCTCAACGAAGTGGATGCTACAGGTTATTGAAACATGTTGATTATCATACTGGTCCACATTCAAAAAAAATCTCAACACATTTGTGAGAACAATAGCTAAGTTATATCGTGTGACAGATTGCATTGCAAATGTAGCTTAGCAGAGAAAGAGAGTTAAGTCAATTGACTCGATTGCTAACCTGGTCGTATTTGCATTGTCTTGATGAGAATTACTAGGTGAAGCTGATTGTGTTGGGCGACCACTTGCCTCGTCATTTAGTTTCTACAGGTCTAGGCTTGTGTAAGGGAAACAAAGATCTAAAGGACATAACTTCCAGACATGCAACAAAACCTACAGCACTCACATCGATGGATGGATTGAAGTTTTGGAATGACATCCGACCCTTTACAGCTCCTGGATGTGGATTACCCTCCATGACAACTACACTGTACAGAGAAACTAGTATTGTCAAGTCTGCATTGATGGATCAATTGAAAGCTAGCACTTGTTTGTCAATATTTATTCCATAAGAAAGCATGTTGATGAGTACAAGTAAAACCTCTGACAAGAACAACTAAGGATATACATGCATTCATCGTTTTAACAATCACAATCCAAACGATAAAATCTGAAACAGATAGACAAACAGGCATGTAACACCTGGCCAACAGTCTGTCTCTCCCAGAACTGTTACTACAATTTCCAGTCATACATTTTCGTTGTATGAGGCAATTGCCACTTGAGCGTATTTGCAGTGCAATCTTCATTAGGGTATCTCTATTTCGCAGAGTCAGGAGTTAAGCTATATTATTATCACACAAAACTGCTAGAATTGTATAGCCGTCACGCACTCTAGCAATTCTAAAATTCCTCAACACCACTTCCCTAAACCGAAGATATCCAAATACATGGACAAAGATGGAACAGGCGCGACTAAGACAGAGCCTTTCTATCACCATACCATACCACTTCCTGGCGACTTGCAAGCCCCTGTGAGTTCACGCGCACTAAACATTTGAACGACAGTGTTGCGACTTGCATCAAGGTTTCTCAATTTATCATCAGTGACAAAACTAAGCTATATCGCACGAAATTGCTAAATCCTCCATAGCACTTCCCTAAATTCGAGGATGAGTCCAAATGCACGAGCACAGGCAGAAGAGCTGTAGCTAAAGAAGAACCGAGCCTTTCAATCAATCCCCATACCACTTCCTGGCGACCTGGACCGACGAGCCGACCCCTCCGCCGTGGCCGTGGGCGCCAACACCTCCGCCTCCATCTCCACCTCCACATCGGCCTTCTCCTCGAGCTTCTGCGCCACCGCCGCCCGCTGCATAAACTGCACCACCCACACAAAACACCGCCGTCAGAGAGGCCTAGACGAGCGGAAGCAGCAGCAGCGGGGACAGAGGGGATTGGTTGATTCGTCACTCACCTTGAGGTTCCGCAGCGTGCTCGAGAGCCCCTTCTTCGCCGACATCTCGCCGCCGCCGCTTCGAGCTCTAATCTAGGGTTAGGGTTTAGAGGAGGCGGCGGCCGTCTCGCGCGAGGAAGAACACCGGACGGAACAGAGGAGGAGCACGCGGAGAGGAGTCAACAACTAGACCAGACTCCAGAGTCGGGTTCGAGTCCATAGCGTCTCACCGCCAGGCGGGCCCGGCTAGTCCTAGACCGTGCAGTAGTCGGCGCCGAGTTCGATTCGTAGCCGACTCGAGCCGACCGTGGCACCCACGAAACGTCCGTGAATAAAACAGAGAGCTCCTGTGACTAAATTTCAACTTCTATCGAGATTCAGAAGATCGATCCTTGGGCCGAGATCAAAATCACCATCGATCGACCATCCTCTACGGTTGTTATAATTCGCAATGGTATGTATGTATCCACGGTTGCATGAGAACTAATCAATCTGTTCGTTCTGACTTCTGAGTTCAGATCCAAGAGGGGTCAGGGACTAACGCGTGTTGCCTAATCTGGGGTTGCAGGAGGAAGAAGCGCCGTCGACGCACCTGAACAAGGAAGAGGAGGAAGCAGCAGCTGATCCATCGTCCCAGATGAGCATGGACGAGCAGCGTGATCGGTCCAAGGAGGAGGAGCACTTGATTGTGGAGGAGGAGCGTGATCAGTCCAAGGAGGAGCAAGCAGCTGATCCATGGTCGTCGCACCCAATGGACGAGGAGGAGGATGGCGATCGGTCCACGGACGACGATGAGAAGGACGAGGAAGAGGACAGCTGGGAGGCGTACCTCCGGTCGCAGCGGTCCTACGACACCTTCGCGCAGTACTACCGGTGCCGCCCCATGTCGCTGCTCGGCAACGACGCCGCCGCGGGATACGACGACGGCAACCGGGTCGTGATGCCGCAGTCGGCGCTCGAGCGGCTCAGCGCCGTGGAGGTGGAGTACCCGATGGTGTTCCGGATCCAGAACGCCGCCACCCTGCAGGCCTCCCACGTCGGCGTGCAGGAGTTCGTCGCCCACGAGGGGTTCGTCCACGTCCCCACACACACCATGGCGCGCCTCGGCCTGCTGCCTCACGGGGGCGGAGAGGACGACGTCGACGGCGGCCAGCTCGTGCTGCTGACCAGCACGTCGCTCCCCAAGGCCACCTCCGTCAAGCTGCAGCCGCACACCTCCGACTTCCTCGGCGTCAGGTACCCCAAGGAGCTGCTCGAGTACAACTTCGGCAAGTACACGTGCATGACGGTCGGCGACACGATCACCGTCATCGAGGGCGAGAGGCGGTACCTCCTCGACGTCGTCGAGGCCAAGCCCGCCGACGCCGTCTCCACCATCGAGACCGACTGCGAGGTGGACTTCCTGCCACCGCTCGATTACGTGGATCCGCCACCGGCGCGTGTGTCCGTGCCATCGGCGGTCAGTGGCGGACCTACAGGGTATGCCCGGTATGCCGTGGCATACCCTGCAGCCCAGCCCATGTACGTATGTATAGCAGACAGGCCTGCTGGAGTGATGATACGGAAAACCACGAGGGGATCGATCCAGGCAGTTTGCGCCAGTCAGGCAGCGGTAGTCAGCAGGGCTCCTCGTCGTTCTTGTGATCGAATCGATAGATCGATTGATCGGAAATCTCTCTACAGCCCCTAGCGGCTCGGCCACGCCGCCGCCGTCACGACCTGACGCCTTGATGGGGTTGAAAACAACCAGTGCGCCCTGCCGCTGCTGACCTGCTCCGTGATTCCTGAACGCCTAGCTAGGTCTTCCGCTGGTCCGTGAAGGTAAAGGATCGAGTGTTTTGTTAATTTGTTTAGCTGTTAGTACAGATCGACGCATTGTACTAGACTAATAGTACTGTATCTTTTTACAGCAAGTACTAGTACTGTATCTGTATGCTCGTATCTAAATCATCCTTATGTCATATAAGTTATATGTACTGGTACTGTATCTGTATACTCGTATCTAAACATTGAATTGCTTGACAACTCACCCACACACCCACAAACTAGTAAGAGAGTCTTTTCCCAACGTCTTGCTAGTACCGTAATTTTTTTATGCTTATTTCAGACCATCAGTATGAGTTTTGAACTATTTGTTTGATAGTTTATGCAAATTTTCTACTTAATCTCTTAGTGACATATTTTTATTGCTTGTATACCGTATTACAGTACAAATTTATAATTATTTATAAAATTGGTAAATATATTTTGTTATAATGGCCAGCATTTTTTTTTGGTGTGGCATACCCAGTGACAAAATCCTAGGTCCGCCACTGTCGGCGGTGCCGGTGAAGGTCGCCGCCCGCCAAGGTAACGTCTCTGTCGTCGGGGTGCGGATGGACGGCAAGCCCGTGGAGCGGCCGGCGCCAGCGAAGGTCGTCACCGGCCAAGGCGAGGGACGGTTCTCCCATGTTGGAGTTCGGATGGACGGTAAGCCCGTGGTGCCCGCTCCGACGGTGCCGGTGACTGGTCCATTGGCGAAGGCAAATAATACCAAGAGTGTGCTTCGGTTCGGCGCTGGGACGTCAATGGCGTCCACTGTCAAGGCAGGGCAGAATGCGGACGCCGGCGACAAAGCCAATCGGGCCGGCGGGTTTGCCGGCAAGAAGTACTCTCTAGAAGATTGATAAAGCTATCCTAAAAATATTTGGCAGTCGAGAAATTGTTTGGAACCAAAATGATGGAAGAAAAACAAATGTAGTACCTGTCTTGCGGTCAAATTCTGGATGAACTTGTAGCGGATTTGCTAATTCTCAGCTGATGTAGCTTAATTCTCGGTCATTTTCGCAGCTGTTAGATGTGTATGTGGAAATTCATGCATGCTTTGATCTTTTTTGTGTTATTTTTATTTGTCTGGGAAGGGGTTGCCTATATGCGGGCCCAATTTTTTTTATTAGGTTCGGCCAGTTTGTGGCTTACTCCTATGTTGGAAGAGTTTGTCGGAGAAGATTTTTGACTAGTGGCAAAGGTCAAAAGGCAAAAAAAAAACAAGGTTACCCTTGAGAGGGAGTGAGATAAGGGGTACTGAAGTCGATGGTGGCCGAGGACGGAAAAAAAAAGAGGTCAGACGAACTCCAAAGCGAAGAAAAAAAAATGATGCAACAAAATTAAAACTGTCTAGACACAAATACTTTGATCCTTTTTTTCTCAACATATGAGATACATCATTTGTCATACGAAGTAGTTTCAAACCAAAATGATTGAAAAAAAAAATGTACATGTCTTGCGGTAAAAAAAATGTCAAATCTCGTTGCATATGGATAATGAAGTTGACTAAAACGAAGTGTATCTACATGAGCAGCATAACAACGTAAAAGAAACTCATTGGAATTATATATAGAGACAACCTATACATCTATAAAGTCCAAACATATTACTCCATGTTTACCCAGCAAAAAGATTATAGCTTGTTTAACACCATATAGAGAGTGCTTCGGTTCGGGGCTAAAGCGGTGGTGACATCGGTGGTAGGGCAGGAAAGAAGGCGGAAGCCAGCGAGAAGGCGAAGGAGAGGCCGGGCGGTTTAACGGCTAGAAGTACTCTCTGAAACACTGAAGCATTGGTAGCAATAGTGGGGGACACGATCATCGTCATCGAGGGAGACCGGCGGTACCTCCTCGACGTTGTCGAGGCCAAGCCCACGCACGCCGTCTCCACCATCGAGACCGACTGCAAGGTGGACTTCCTGCCACCGCTCGACTACAAGGAGCTGACGACATGTGTGTCCTCGATGCCATCGGCGGCACCGGTGAAGGACGTCCCCACCGGCAAAGCTGACAAAGCGTCTGCCGTCGGGGTGCGGAAGGACGACAAGCCCGTGGAGCGGCCAACGCCGGCCAAGGACCTCACCGGCCAAGGCGAGGGACGGTTCTCCCACGTTGGAGTCCGGATGGACGGCAAGCCCGTGAAGCCCGCTCCGGTGGTGTCGGTGACTGGTCCATTGGCGAAAGCGAATAATACTACTAAGAATGTGCTTCGGTTCGGCACCACAACGTCCATGGCTTTCGCAGCTAAGGCAGGGCAAAATGCGGACGACGGCGAGAAAGCCAATCGGGCCGGCGGGTTTACCGGCAAGAAGTACTATCTAGGAGATTAATGAATTTATATGATAGTTGACAGTCGAGAAATTGTTTGTTTGGAACCAAGATGATGGAAGAAAAACAAATGTAGTACCCGTTTTGCGGTGATGTAGTAACTGCCAGACATGCTTTCATTGGCCAACGCCAGCGAAGGACCGATCACCGGCAAAGGCGAGGGACGGTTCTCCCACGTTGGAGTCCGGATGGACGGCAAGCCCGTGGAGCCCGTTCCGGTGGTGTCGGTGACTGGTCCATTGGCGAAGGCGAATAATAATACTAAGAATGTGGTTCGGTTTGGCACCCGAACATCCATGGCGTTCGGTCTTAAGGCAGGGCAGAATGGGGACGACGGCGAGAAAGCCAATCGGGCCGGCGGGTTTACCGGCAAGAAGTACTATCTAGGAGATTAATGAAGCTATATATGATGGTTGGCAGTCCAGAAATTGTTTGTTTGGAACCAAGATGATGGAAGAAAAACAAATGTAGTACATGTCTTGCGGTGATGTAGTAACTGCGAGACATGCTTTCATTGGCTGTCAAATAACTACTTAGTGGAACCCTTTACGGAATGTCCAGAACCAAGGCTTCTTCTGTATGAAAATTTTGAGTACCTTCTTCACTTGTTCAGATTCGACATAGATTCCAATTCCACTATTGTCTTGTCAACTTCTCCTAGCTTCTAATATAATGATGTAGTAACTGCTACATAGATATGCTTTCATGTTATCAAACAAGCACATACGGGAATCCTTCCTTTTCATGTCAGAACCAAGCTTTTGCACGAGAACTTCATCACTTGCTCTACTAATTGAACTACCAACTGCTGTATCTAGAACTCGTTATCCCTAATCACGAGCTAATTACAACGCTCTGTGATTTAATCTCTCACCCACTCATTTGAGATTAGCCACCAACAGTACGGAGGAGACTTTTTTGCTCCCGGGCACCAGTGCACCCCCCTGATGAACAAATTCGAAAACCATATTTAGAAGTTTCAAAAAATTCTGAAAACAATTCCGCGTATAGCCAATGATTTATCCCATTAACATGATTTTTTTTTAACTTAAAAAACTTTGTATTTTGAGCTACACAAAAATGACAAATTTGTAGATCTAAGAATGTATATTTTCAAATCTATAAGTTTTGCTAGATTTGTTATTTTTGTGTAGCCCATAATATAAGGTATCTCAGATTAAAAATTTACACATTTGTGCGATACACCATGGGCTACATCTGGATTTTTTTTCTGATTTTTTAGAAACTCCCGAATATGATTATCGAATTTTTAAAATAAGAGGGTTCACTGGTGCCCGGGATCACAAAACACTTTCCGCCAACAGTACGCCTATTTATGTAGGCAAGATCAGATTGGATATGAACTAGAGCTGTTAGAGGCAAGTCTCCATGTGTTTTTGCGTCTATGATGTTTTGTTTTGTTAGGAATGTTATTTTACTTTGCAGTTTCCTCACGGGACTTGGACAATAATAATACTCTTATTGTGTTTTCATGTAGTTATTTGTCGCTCTGCTTGTGTCCTCTCGAATAGAGGAGTTGCTCGAGCAGGCACGAGAGATGCCGACGGGGTTCTGACTGGAGCCGGCAGCGATCGTGAAAGAGCGGCTTGAGCGAACCGGTACCTGGGAGCTCTCGCGACACAAGGGCGACAAGGGCGACTAGGAACCCTAACCCTAGCCGCCGCCGCCGCCGGCCGGCCCGCCCCGCCCCTCCCTCCCCCCTCCCCGCCCCCCTCGCGCGGCTGCGCCGCCCCCGCGGCGGCCGGCTGCGGCCTCGGCGCCCTCCCGCTCGGCCCCCTTCCCCACCTCTCCCTGTCGCCGCCGTCGGCAGTGGCCACCGGTGGCGGCCCGGTCGGCGGCGGCGGCCTGTCCTCCCCCGCGCCCGGTGGAAGGAGGCGGGGTTCCTTCTTCTAGGCGGCGGTGCTCCTCAGTCCGACGACGGTCCGGCGTGGCCCGGGTGAGGATGGCGGCGATGGAGCGGCCGCTTGGCTGCTGGGGCCGTGGTAGCCCGTGCGTGGCCGGCTGGTCGCCGGCGTGTGACCGGCAGCGCCCTCCTGGCCCATCTGGTCCCTAAGGGCCCCATCTGGGTCTGGGCGGGCCGCCTCGGGCGTGGTGGCGGCTTCTCCGGTGGACAGAAAGGCAGGGGCTCGTGCTGGGGACGGCGGAGACGGTGGCGCGCTTGCTGCAGTGCGGCGGCGGGGACTTTACGGGCCCATTTCGGGCTCGGCCGGGCCGGTGAGGGCCTGGTGTGTCTCGGCTGCTGCATCCGGTCGGCTACCGCAGGTGGCGGTGGAGGTCGATCCCTCCCGCGTGCTGCTGTACTGCTATCCCTCGCCGATGCCTCTTCTTCTCGGTCTTCCCGACCTCGCAACATGGTTCACGGTGAGACGGCGATGATGATTGCAAGACCGTGGTGGCGTGTGCTGGTGGGTGGCAAGTCTGGTGGAGCACGATGGAGTGTCCGGGGGTGTGGTTTCTTGGGGGTCGGGAGAAATCCCTGTCGTTCTCGACACCGACGTGGTGACGCCTGCGGGTATCGCCGTCCTTCCTGAAGGGCGTCGGGTGTACCTCCTCCCAATCCTGTTGTTGTACCGGGGGAAACCCTAGGACGGGTACCAGGGGTAATCCTAGTCCCGGTTCGGGCAGCAGCGTCGTCATCGTCGATCACCTTCTTGGAGGTGCTGCTTGGTACGCGGAGCGTCGGAGTGCTAGGAGCGTGGTGGAATTTCCGGAGGGCGCAGCGGTTGCGAATCTTCTTCGTTTTCGTCGAACCGCCTTTGTCGGCGTTGTTTCTTTTCTTTTTTCTTTTTTGTTTCTTTGGGCTGGTTTGTGCTGTTTGCCCCAGCAGTGGTCTCGTCGTTGTATCGGTTGGTTGCTATATTAATATAGCGGGGCGCAAGCCTGTTTCGTGGACTGGAGCCGGCAGAGTATGTGGGTTCTGACTTTCCACCAAACATCCATGCATGCATATAACTATGACGAGCAAACCATCTGCCAAATGCATTGACACTATGCATGTTCACACTGACAACTAGAGCAGATATATAAATTACCACGGATAGTGTAAACCATCTATTTCTTAGGCTTGTCTGCTAGAGTTCCTTGAGCGAGCAAAGATCTTCCCATCGACAAATTACAAATATTCGTATAGGGATCACACGGACACCGTCTTGTGAGCCGCATAGGATTAGGAGGCATTGAGCCCCATAGGATTAGGAGGCATTGGGAAGAGGCATTGCCACGGGTGATGATCAGGAAGGTCTTGCTCATCAACTGCTTACTCTGTACTTCTGCAAAAGAATAAATGTCTGGATTAAATCCCTCGCAACCAGTGACAGATTTATCTAGAACACTGAACGATTGAAGTCACAATTGTCATGAGAGCAACCGAAACAAAACTTGAACAAACATATGCAGTTTCACTTCAAAATGCAACTGATAACTTGCTGCAAACTGTTCACTGCTGAGCAGGAGCATGGGACATTGGGACGAAATTAGTTGCCCAGTCTTAGTGTATCTGGAGTAAGTATGTAGGCAGATAACAGCCACAGTCCTTATTTTACATTTATTCATGGAAGCGGGCACAAATATTGTACCTTAACAGTGTTGAGGAGACCTTTGGCTTCACTGCTGGTGTTGAAGTGGTCACGAACAGGCTGAAAATGCAAAATGGTATTAGGGCCAAGAAAATGTATATATATGAATAAAATATGAGACATTCAGATTATATGTATAAGATGTGAACTTGACTGAAACAAACCATAGGTGTCCAGATGACAAATGGGTAATTCGAAACTGCATTAACACGACACAAGATTGACAACTCAAGAATAAAAATGGTCCATCAATACAACACAAGATTGACAAGTCAAGAATAAAAATGGTCCATCAATACTATTTGCTAGGAATGACCCAAATCATGAGAAATGCAGTGATGGAATGATTGAAAAAATAACAGACATAAACTTTCTTAAGCATCGCAAAATCACAACACGATCGACTAAAAATGAATTATAAGAAACAAAGTAGTGGAATGGACAAAAACAACAAGCTAAAATTATGGCTCCTGACCGACAGCACCACATTATTAAAAAATATGAGAAAAACAATACCTTCAATATTTCGTTAATCGCTTTGGCCAAAGCAGGTCTAACATCAACAGGATGCAGAGCACCCCTCGCATAATCAGCAATGAGCTCATCCATGCTTAAAAATGTCCTGTTTAAAAGCAAACCTTGTTATATTTCACAAGCAAAGTCTTCCATACTGGAGAGTCAAAACTCAATAGTAAACAATTTTGAACAGAAATAAGTAAATAATTGACAATAGAAAGTAGCATTCTGAACATTTGGTAGTCAAAAGAACATTACTTGTTACCGCCATTGTTTTCCTTCCGAACCACCTCAAACCTTTCAAACCAAGGGAAAACGATGTACTTGATGTACTCAAGGCACGGATTACCCTCGACAATGTTGGGTGGGCAGAAAGCTTCCTTTATCTTTAAATTTACCTGAGCCTGCAATAAATTTGATTGTGGTACAATATCAGCTTAGGAAAAGAGCCGAGCATAGACATTCCTCATAAATTCTGAAGTTACTATCAGCCTGATACAATGATAAACAGATAACTGCATGCCATCTAAAAGAACCACTGAATTACAAAGGACCATACCCTAAAATATCCTAGCCGTATTATTTTTCAACATTCGAACATCTCCGGATGAGATTGCATGGACTGATTAGGTGTCACAAGCTTTGTAGATAAATAAAGATTGTTAACAAAGAGAAAATATTATGATAACCTCATCATCTTCCATAAAGATAGCCGATGATGGATCACTCTTTGACATCTTCTCCTGACCTTCTTTGAACCCAGGGAGCATATCTGTAATTCATGTTAAGGAACACAAGAATTTTTGTACAACCTGGTAATGAACCACTATTCAGCAATTCTAACACCATAACCATTGAGACGTATATCAACGATAATAAGAAAAACATAAACAGCACAACAGTGGCGGATCAGGATACGATGTGACAATATAATTGGTTTGGGCTTATGTTTTATGTCATCCCAATATTCCCTTGCTAACATGTTGACCTTCCTTTGGTCCATGCCCAACTGGCATATGTCAGCCTACACAAGGAAACAGTTTAGAGAAACAGTCTAGAATAATGGTATACCACCCTACAATATCAAGTGAAATAAAAACATATCAATAACCTTATCAACATTATGGAGATAATTTAATAACTACAATATTTTTTTTTTGAAGCGGTCACCGGGGGGAGAGAGTCCCCACTAATAATAATATCACTTGATAATAACTACAATATAAAAGAGAGTTGTCTGCAATATAAAGATAATAACCTTCAGGAAAATATATCAGCACACTGCATGCAAGGATAGAAGATCTGTGCAGCAGTCAATTCCTCGTTGTCAGCACGGCCCATGATCGTACAACATCTGTGCAGTAAGGGAAATAAGATAACTATATAAACTATGTTCGAGTTTGAATTTTGGAAGTAAAGAATCATTTGAATACATGCAATCTGAATGGATGTACCTCGTTATTCTCTTGAGATTATTTTCCTACCAATGTCCATTACAAGTGGCCAGTATTCATTTGCACGCATGTTGATTTCTTCTGAAGACCATAAGAATTCAACACCATCGAGATTCATACCAGCTGCTTTCCATATTTCAATCATGTAGTGCCCGACTGTCTGGATTTTTTCTAGGTCGCCACCCATTTGTTGTTGAGCTGAGCAAACCAGTCTGCTATCCAGATTTTCACTTTGCATCCCGCTCTGATCATCTTGTTAACATTAATTGTCTTCAAAATACCCTATGAATACAATACATGAGAATGTCTATCATCATCAGGTCTTGCTAAGGTCTTACGATCTGAAACAATTGCGCATATTGTTCTCCCGCACCGAAGTATACTATTTTCATAATTATGGAAGCACGCACAAGAATTGCTAAAGCACTTGTAGGATTAAACATTATAGTAGCACATTTTGTTCTTATTAATTTTACGGAACAATGAATCAACAAAAAATGGTAGCATTAAACTAATTGTTCTCCTTCCGGAGCCAGATTAACTGAGGCTGGGTTATCCAAAACCGACTGGCACTCCCATAGAGACATACTGGACTGAAGGTGCTCCTTATTTTAGGAATTTTGTTTCTGACGTGTTTCTAGTCTTATTGATCCAGAACTTCCGGCAATCACTATTTGTATTTAACACTTTGTTTTGGTTTCCTATTCTTCTTCTTTTTCTTCTTCAGTGATTTAAGCTGTATAACCAATAATCACTTGCGCAAATAAGAATCAGCAAGACATATATAATAATCAGCACATGACATTCAACCCCACATGAGTGGGAGTAAAAATTCAAATCGACTAATCCAAGTTTTATGCTTAGCAGAAAAAACTATACCAGGCATATATATCTAGTGCAAACACCCAGCTAGTGGTGTCATGCTAAGTGCTAACCTTTAATTTGGGTATTAAATTAGCTGGTTCCTATATATAGTACTACCACCGTAGGTACACATCACGACATTAACACCACCCTGACAAGGAAGATCGAGCACATGTTGTCGTTCATACTGCAGTCCGAAATTCGGGTCCACGAACGCTGCCTAGAACATAATTTTTCCTCCTAAATGCTGGTAGCCGATTCGAAATTACTAGCTAGAGGGGGCGTTTCGTGGAACCTGGGCGATGTGCATGCGGCCGGAGGGCTCGAACCCGTCGTAGCAGATGGGGACGGGCTTGTCCTGCAGCAGCTCCCTGAGCTCGTCGGTCTGAATGCACTCCTCGCCGATGCTCATCAGCAGGTGCAACCGCTCGTCCAGGGTCATCCCCGCAGCTGCGCCGGAAGAGGAGGCGTTGGGAGCCAGGGAAAGGTCCACTGATGCGGCGCCGACCTCGGCTGCGCTGGAGGCGCCGGAAGCCGAGGAAGGTCCATGGATGCGGCGGATGAACGATTTGAAGGAGACTAGGGTTTTACTACTACTTGGCTCAGAACGACAGGAAAAATAGACAGCCATGAATTAGCGGCTTTTTATGCCTGCGCCAACGAACAAGTCGAGTTGTACACGCCATGGAGCGATGATTGTTAGGAAACCGTACGAGCCTGGTAAAAGTTTTATCCAACCTGGTTCAACAGTAATATATGGAAACTTCAGAAAGAAGTTCAAATGCAAAGTCGGTAAGATTATCTTGTGTACGGAGTCGATCGTGCACAGGTTTACAACTGAACGAAACGGAAACTAAGGACCTCCACGTGAACTAGCACGCGTCAGGTTTATTCCTAACAACTTTGACACAAACAGCGTGTCAGACTAAAACTGGAAATAACGAAGTAACTTGACAACTTGATCAACCTAACACCGGACAGGTGGCCGGGCCGACGGCACCGACGCAGTCGATCTCGCAGGAGTCTCGGCACTGCTTGCCGAAGCGACGGACAGCATCCCAAGGAAGGCGTGAACAGCAAGGAGAGAACAACAGCGACTGCTGCCGCCTTGAGAGCAAAACCAACAAAGCCTGAGGCCATTGATGTGGGCACACCTTATAATAGAGCTAGAGCGATGTTATAGAAGGGGAAGGCTTTACTTAGTTGGTGAGCTAGAGCGATGCTGTTTTATAGGCAAGCAAGAACACTTGCTAGAGTTCTATCAGTACCAAGTTTCAAGGATTACATTCGCAAAGAAAAAAATCAAGGATTATATTGATGGATTGTCCCTATAAAATACACCATGTTGCAAGTCGACATCTTCGCATTAATGTTACGAAGTTGACTAGATCAATATGGGATCGAGACTAGACACTTCTACATAGGCATTGACTCGCAGCTGGGGCTGGATCTCAGTACGTTACTAGGCAAGATGGTGCGGCGTGTGTGGAAAAATAGTGTATTTTGTGTTTTATTAGTTAGGGTTAAATTAGATAGAAATATGTATATGTCCGTAAAAAAAAATGTTAAAACATGAAAGTTGTTTGGACTCGTCAAAGGAAAATTCAAACGGATGACTGAGTGCGACGAATTTGACAAAATTCGTCATTTTTTTTACGAATTTGTATCCAAAATTAAGGAGTTAAAGTCGACCAAACTCGAAACCGATCACGGGATGGTACCTACTCGTCGACGCGCATATATTTCATGTACATATTATCATGAAAAGGGAACGCGGATTTCGCCGAGCCGCTATGGCGCGCGTGTGCAATCTCCAACGTCCCTTTTCCTTGTGGATTGGAGCCTCAAAGTTGACCACTAGCCCCACACCTGCAAAGTCTGGTAGCATGTCAGGTATCCCAGTTAGTTTTTAGCGACGTATTCCACGAGAGATGCTTCCGTACGAGTTTCTGACTAGCCTGTTCTTCTCCCCAGCTCATGTGGAATCTCCCATGGAACCAATATAATCTCGTTTATGCGTCTGACACTCACTATCACGCAGGAGGCTAATCTCCCTTTTTCCTGACGGCATTGCTGTTCCTCTGCTCGTCCCTGGCGCGGGCCGGAGCCGCCGCCGCCCTCCTGCTGGCCGCCGTCGCACTTCTGCTTGTCCTGCAGCAGATGGGGACGGGCTTGTCCTGCAGCAGCTGCCTGAGCTCGTCGGTCTGAATGCACTCCTCGCCGATGCTCATCGGCAGGTCCAACCGCTCGTTCAGGGTCATCCCCGCAGCTGCGCCGGAAGAGGAGGCGTCGGGAGCCAGGGAAGGGTCCACTGATGCGGCGGCGACCTCGGCTGCGCCGGAAGCCAGGGAAGGGTCCATGGATGAACGATTTGAAGGAGACTAGGTTTTACGTACTTGGCTCAGAACGACAGGAAAAATAGACAGCCATTAATTAGCGGCGTTTTATGCCTGCGCCAACCAAGTCGAGTTGTACACGCCATCCAGCGATGATTGCCGTACGAGCCAAGCAAATCCTACCGTTTGACGATCCTACGGCAGCATGTTCATCCTAATCCCACTATAATCTGGATTAGGTAGGATCCATGTTGACCAGAATCTCGACCCTGTCATGGACTATGCCGATTCTTTTTTTCGAATGATTAGAATGCCGATTCTAATAACTGAATATGTGAGATTCAGATTCCTTCGTTTTGTTTAGTAGGATACCACGCCAACCTGATATGTGTTTTTGTACTTTTCTCCATCTCATACATGTTCCACAATCATATCAATAATAAATACATGGTATGTTAGCAGTGAAAGGAATGAAACAGAATACAATTAGCATTGAGGTGTACATTATAGTAATTTTGGGCCCAGCGGAAGTGATTCGAGAACAACCACTTGCACACACCTCAGAGAGTCTACAATTTCCTGTTGGTTACAGATAAGCTAGACATTTGTAATCTCCAAAACTCTACTAGATATTTCTTAAAGTCGTACCCTTGTCAAACTGTTCTAAAGATATTTAAATATGAGTTCTAAAGATTTTTAAATGTGCTAATTGATAGAAACATGAAGAAACAAAATATAACACATCTCTGTGTCACCAATTAACTTGTTGGTAAATGTGATTTGTGTCATTTTATATAATTTATTTGATTTAGACAATATATAATTCATAAGTTTGTACTTTGTAAGTTCTATGTTATGGAGTATATAACTTCAATCAAAGATATCGATTTCTAGTCGCATAGCTTCATAATAATTTTACAAAGCTTTCGCATAAATTTCTGCGAAATGAGCCAACAAACTTTACGGTCATTCATTATATTAAAAATCATTCAATTACCATACATGTTGTTACATACAACAGAACAAACATATTAGTTAGGATGAAAATGTAAATGTTTACATAACTGGACACATAAGCTAACAGAGCATTAGCCCATTGTTGCCATAATAGACTACACAGAAGTAAAAATGTTTAGTATAAACCAGTCATGACTATTTTTCGGGCTCACACAGGTCTCTGGCGAATAACTTTCTTATCAGAATTATGCCATATAAGTCAAAACAAATTAGATACATAGCATGATTACAAAATATGATTCTTCACACCCAAATTCAAACTTAATTCAGATAGTTGCGCCAGTGGCGCAATGGGTCATCTAGTTAGAAGAAGGCTGCCTATTGCAATAACTTCAGCTGCTAACGAATCCATACGATCCCTGGTACGTTGTTGCCAAGGACATGCGCTTCTTAAGAAAACAAGAATTTTACATTGGAACATGTATTTTCATACTAAGATTCTTCAATTCAAGGTTGTGAAGATAGTTTCAATCAGTTCGATGGAGCCTTGGTTCTTTTGTAGCAGAAACTTATGGATTCTTTGATTCATTATGTGGCTCAAAATCCATCATTAGCAAAACAATAATTTTGTTATGCCATTAGGACGCTAACCCATGAATAAGAGCTCCGCTGGTGATACGTCAAACGTATCTATAGTTTTTGACTGTTCCATGCTTGTTTTATATCATTGCTACATGTTTTCACTATAGGTCTCTAGCGAATAGGTTTCTTGCTTTTTTTTTAGAAAATTCAGACTACATAACTTCACGTCATATAGGTCAAAACAAATTAGATACATATTATGATTATAAAAGACGAGTCTTCACACCCAAAACTTAATTTCATGCTTAATTCGAATAGTTGTGCCAATGAAGCAATGGGTCATCTAGTTAGAAGAAAGGTTGCCAACTGCTATATAAATACAGCTGCTAGCGAATTCATACGATCCCCCGTACCGTGTTACAGAAAAATCTCAATCGTGACTCATCTATGTGATAACAAAAGAAACAAGGATTGTTACATTAGAACATGCATTGTGACTCAAACATGTGTAACTTAATTTAAACTAAGTGGATAGTAACAACATCGAGTTTTGTTACACAACATGAACTGGCCTAATCCACCTCAACGACATAATAATCCTTTGACTGACTCGGCCGAGAGACATTCAACTTACAAGTCCGAATTTGTTTTGAAGTTAGAGTTTATATAGTGGTAGCATTATAATTGCATGTTTCTTTTCAAGTTGTTCTGGTTGGCAATTCGAATTCTTTGATTTTACATCGTTTTGACAGGGAAAAGAAGATAATATGCACACGTGGCAACATGCCCCATATCATTAAACTTCCCGCAATGTTTTCGTTACACCATTCCAAAAATATGGGATAACATAGGGGTTTTTTTGCCAATAACCACCCTTTGCCTCTCTGCTTCCCAATAACAAGGAGATATTCTCGTGGCTGGCAGGTATCGCCTAGCTGCGGGAATCGACGACGACTACGCCAACCATGTTTTTAAAAACTTTTCGGGCTCGTGTTATTCAAGAGTATGAAGAACTCTCTCTCGTTACAAGCATTCTCTTAGATTAGATGTTGGTTTTTCATTTGCATCTCGAAGGAAATTTTTGTCTATGCTGCAAATCACATCACTTCCTTGTCCTGCGCCTTGACACCGACTTTAGCGAGGGTTGAGTTGTCGACGCTGGAAATTCGCCACAGTACGTGCTCGGCTGGGAGCCAAACCGAAGATGCCGGTCATGGACAAAGTTATCCGCGTGCTGAACAAAAAGATGGGAAATCAAATTGCAGAGAATGTCCCTTTGGAGTAGGCTCGTAAGCAAATTGTGGTTTGGTTTCAAGACGCAGTTGCCTGACTCGTCTCCACAGACGCTAGCTTATCTTTTCAAGCTCAACATGCCGATCCTTGCCGCCGTTGACAACGCCCGTTGCGATTGGCTGGTCCCGGGGTGTGGAAAAAACGCCTTCAGCTTAGTAGGAAGCCTATGCCTAGTTATTCTGCCCTGTCCAGCGTGCTCTGAACCATGACGAGGGTCGAGTTTTTAGAAGTTTTGACCGGCTGAGTTTTACTCCGATCGATCTTGTATCTTTTTTTTGTCCTAGGCCTCTGATGTTTACTCCTCTATGTCTTTTGCCTTTCTTTAAAAAAAATATAAACAAGACAGAATAAAATGTGGAACAAAGAAATGCATTCAACAAACTAAAATACTCAAGTGGATTAAATATGCCGTGTACCTATATTTTCACAAGGTTCCAAGAACTGGCCAAATCCATTCATAAGATAGGTACAACGATGAAGTATATGTGGAAAATAAAATACAGCTCATATATATATATATAGAGAGAGAGAAAAAGCAAAAGTCAACACACGCGAATGGCAGCCACTGGTAGAAAACGGGTCTATGATACCCCCCCCCCCCCCCCCCTTTTAGTACCGGTTGACCAAAAACCGTACTAAAGGGGCATTAGCACCGGTTAGGTTCGACTGCCAGCCCGGGCAACGCGGCACTGCCCTTAGTACCGGTTTTTAATACAAACCGGTACTAAAGACAGACCTTTAGTACCGGTTTTTTAATAAAACCGGTACTAAAGGGGTGGAGCCCCGCCGGCACATGCGGCCGCGGTCTGTGGCCCCACGCCTAGACCTTTAGTACCGGTTTGCTAGTAAAAACCGGTACTAAAGGTCCCGGCCACTATAACCTTCTTCCACCCAGCTCAATTTTTAGCTCGAACTCACTCCATTTTTCCTCTCTCTTTGCTCTCCCAAGCTCAAATTCACCACCATTTTCTCCAACAACTTCCAAGATTGGTGGCACCTACATATATAAGGGTTAGCAACTTCATCTTCTCTTCCGGCATTTCAAGTTTAGCTCATTTTCGTGCAAGTTTAGCAAGTTTGATTTTGGTGTGCTTGCAAGGTGTTTGATGAAATGCCTAAGTTAGGGATTTCATTTGTTTTATATGCATTTTGAGCTCAAATTAAAGTATAATTTGTGGTTTTATATAGTGTCGTCCCGTCCCCTTCCTCACCGCCGTCGATCGCCCGCGCCGCTCCGTCACCGACACCACCTCGGTGAGCCTCTTTTTTATCTTTTATTTTAAAAAATGTTAGTTATATGATTTAAATGCATAATTATTTCTTGTATAATTTTCTTATGTTTTTTTATATGTATAGTGTCATGGTTTTGATATCCGTCCCCGTCGGCCCTCGTCCGGTCTATGATTCGATGTGGTATATTTTATAACTATTTATTTTGTTTCGTGTTATAACAATCATGCCGACCAACTTGACATAGATATATTTTTATTTAGGAGGTAGTTGAACCGGAAATTCCAGCCGACCCTATTGTCGAGTTTTTAAAAAAGAAAACGATTTGAAAGCAAAATTGAAGATAAGTGAAGATCTTCGTCTCCAATGCCTGAAGAGAAGATGGATTGGACTTGAAGATTGCCGACATCGTTGATGCTCACGGGGTCGAGCTTGCCGACGTCGTCGCTGCTACGAGAGAAGATGGATGCAATGCGCGTCAAGCTTAAAAAGATTAGAAAATATGCATTAGTCAAGAGGCTTGGTATCATTATGCTGTTGGTTCAATAGTTACCTTGGTTGCGATTCTGATCGCATTTGTTGTTGGATTTAAATTCTTTAGATAGTTGTATGTTAGTTTCGATTGATGTATGTTTCGTGAGAACTATGTATTACATTTGGGCACTACTCTACTTTGGTTTTAATGTGATGAACTTGTATTAATTAATTTGGTCACGTATCTCTATTCATTATTTAGCTGGTGTAATGGTTTTTGATGTATTTATGTAATGCAGATGAGCCGAGAATGGATGTACGGTGATCGACGCTGTCCCGAGTTCATTGATGGCATGCATCGTTTTCTCGATGTGGTTAAGTTAAACAAGCTGAAGAATGGTTTTATGATTTGTCCATGTGATGAATGTCGGAATACGAGGAATTACCCGAGCGTAAGAACCATACACTCCCACTTGTTGCGACAAGGCTTCATGCCCAATTATTTTTGTTGGACCAAGCATGGAGAAAGAGGGGTTATAATGGAAGACCCTGAAGAAGAGGATGATGACAACTATCCTGTGTTCTCTGAACACGGTGATACTACAATGGGGGAAGACGAAGTTGAGCTCGAGGTCATTGTTGATGTCCGATGATGATGATCTTCGTCGGGTCATTCTTGATGAACAGATGAAGTGCGGAAGTGAAAACGAGTGGTCGAAGTTGGAGCGCATGTTAGAGGATCACAAAAAATTGTTGTACCCAAATTGTGAAGATGGCCAGAAAAAGCTGGGTACCACCCTGGAATTGCTGCAGTGGAAGGCAAAGAATGGAATATCTGACAAGGCATTTCAGGAGTTGCTACAAATATTTAAGAAGAGTCTTCCAAGGAATAATGAATTGCCGCACAATACATACGAAGCAAAGAAGATTGTCTGCCCTCTAGGATTAGAGGTGGAGAAGATACATGCATGCATCAATGACTGCATCCTCTACCGCGGTGAGAAGTACGAGAATTTGAATGCATGCCCGATATGCGGTGCATTGCGGTATAAGATCGGGCGAGATGACCCAGGTGATGTTGAGGGCGAGCCGAGCCCCAGGAAGAGGGTTCCCGCGAAGGTGATGTGGTATGCTCCTATAATACCACGGTTGAAACGTTTGTTCCGAAACAAAGAGCATGCCAAGTTGTTGCGATGGCACAAAGAAGACCGTAAGGAAGACGAGATGCTGAGACACCCCGCTGATGGGTCTCAGTGGAGAAACATCGACAGTGAGTTTGGATTTTGCAGCTGACGCAAGGAACTTAAGGTTTGGTCTAAGTACAGATGGCTTGAATCCGTTTGGGGAGCAGAGCAGCAGTCATAGCACCTGGCCCGTGACTCTATGTATCTATAACCTTCCTCCTTGGTTGTGCATGAAGCAAAAGTATATTATGATGCCAGTGCTTATCCAAGGCCCGAGCAACCCGGCAACGACATTGATGTGTATCTGAGGCCATTAGTTGACGAACTTTTACAGTTGTGGTCTGACGAAGGCGTACGTGTGTGGGATGAGTACAAACAGGAGGAATTTGGCCTACGAGCGTTGCTGTTTGTAACCATCAATGATTGGCCTGCTCTTAGTAACATTTCAGGACAGTCAAACAAGGGATACAATGCATGCACGCACTGTTTAGATAAGACTGACAGTATATATTTAGGTAACAAGAATGTGTACCTTGGTCATCGTCGATTTCTTCCAAACAGGCATCCGTAAAAAGGCAGGCAAGCATTTCAAAGGTGAGGCAGATAACCGAACGAAGCCTACACGCCCTGATGGTGATGTTATATATGGCATGGTCAAGGATTTGGAAGTAATATTTGGAAAGGGTCCTGGCAGTCTAAATGTTCCGAAAGACGCATAACACGTACCCTTGTGGAAGAAATCTATATTTTGGGATTTACCCTATTGGAAAATCCTAGAGGTTCGCTCTGCAATCGACGTGATGCACGTGACGAAAAATCTTTGCGTGAACCTGCTAAACTTCTTAGGCGTGTATGGGAAGACGAAAGATACATCGGATGCACGGCAGGACCAGCAAAGTACGCACGAACGAGACAACCTGAATCCAGAGAAGTACCAAGGTACTGCCAGCTACGCTCTTACCAAAGAAGAGAAGGAGATCTTTTTTCAAGTCCTGAGCAGTATCAAGGTCCCGTCTGGCTACTCGTCGAATATAAAGGGAATAATAAACATGGCAGAGAAAAAGTTCCAAAACCTGAAGTCTCATGACTGCCACGTGATTATGACACAATTACTTCCGGTTGCATTGAGGGGGCTTCTACCGGAAAACGTTCGAGTACCCATTGTGAAGCTATGTGCATTCCTGAATGCAATTTCTCAGAAGGTAATCGATCCAGCAACTCTACCAAGTTTACAGACGGGTGTGGTCCAATGTCTTGTCAGCTTCGAGTTGGTGTTTCCACCGTCCTTCTTCAATATTATGACGCACCTCATAGTTCACCTAGTCGAAGAGATTTCCATTCTCGGTCCTGTATTTCTACACAACATGTTCCCCTTTGAGAGGTTCATGGGAGTCTTAAAGAAATACGTTCATAACCGTGCTAGGCCAGAAGGAAGCATGTCCAAGGGCTATGGAACAGAGGAGGTCATTGAGTTTTGTGTTGACTTTATTCCTGATCTTAAGCCGATCGGTGTTCCTCAATCGCGCCATGAGGGGAGACTGCGTGGAAAAGGCACGCTAGGAAAGAAAGCAACAAGATATGGACGGGCATTCTTTCACTCAAGCACACTACACAGTTCTACAAAATTCCAGATTGGTGGCTCCGTATATCGTGAAACACATGGATATTTTACGCTCCGAATACCCGGAGGAGACTAACTTCTGGATTAAAGGAAACACGTGGAAACTTTCGGCAGTTGGTTGCGTACACATCTCATTAATAACAACACTGTTGGAGATGAGCTATACTTGTTGGCCAAGTCACCATCTTCGACTATATTGACTTTCCAAGGGTACGAGATAAATGGGAATACATTTTACACGGAAACCCAAGACAAAAAGAGCTAACCAAAACAGTGGTGTCCGCTTTGATGCAACAAACGACGATGGGACAAAGGACACATATTATGGTTGCATACAGCAGATATGGGAACTTGACTATGGACCTTCTTTTAAGATCCCTTTGTTTCAGTGCAAATGGGTCAACCTGTCAGCGGGGTAGAGATAGACCGCGGTACGGAATGACTACAGTGGATCTCAACAATCTTGGTACCACACCGAGCCATTCGTCCTAGCCAATGATGTGGCTCAGGTTTTCTATGTGAAGGACATGTCTTCCAGACCGAAAAAAAGAAAAGATAAGCAAGCGGTACATCATACGATCAGCCAAAGCGCCACATAGTTCTTTCAGGAAAAGAAACATCGTGGGAGAGGACAAGACAGACATGTCAGAAGATTACAATAAGTTTCATGAAATTCCGCCCTTCAAAGTGAAAACTGACCCAAGCATCGTGTTAAATGATGAAGATTGTCCATGGCTACGGCGCAATCAGAAGAAAGGGACACACACGAAGAAAAAAGTGAACACTAGATAGGGATGTTGTTGGTGATGTGTAATAATGTATTAAACCTTTATGTGGTGAAAACCATAATACATAGCTCGGGTCCATTTTTATTTAACCATAATACATCACGAATAATGTCACTAACTTTTGCCGGGTCCTAAGCCACGGGGTCCTGAGCGACCGGCGCTGCTCACCCAAAGAGCAGGAACCATCACAGGGGCAATACTCACGTGAGAAGGATCCCTATGAAGAACCATCCATCCACTGTTATACACCGCTGGCGTATCCAACTTAAACACATAGCGATTGACGTGCTCGTCCTCCTCCCTGATACGGCGACGTACCACCTACTCGGGGGCCGGCTCCCTCTGGAACGAGAGCGGCCCACGCGACTTCCACCAAACAAGATCCGGGTCGACGATGTCACCCGGATTCCTCACCAAGCGACGCGTCCCGGATTCCTCCCAGTGCCAGCCCGGCGGAGCCCAGTCCCGGACATCGCTCCTCGCATCCAACAGGCCGGACATTGTCGCCGAGATCTGAAAAAAATGAGTGGGAAATTTGATCAAACACCTAGGTAGGGGACGGAGGGCGGTGTGGAGCCTCCTTATATATAAGCAAAACTGACCAAAACACACGGTTTCCCCGTCATACAGCCCTACGGTGCCTGGTGAGTGACTGCATATCAAATGCACCGTAGGGCTGTATGACGGGAATCCGAATGCTTTGTATACTGCAAATCATCGCGTGGTCGTGAGACGGCAAATCGGCCTTCGATCCAGACAGCGGCAAGACGTCTCTGATGATCTGCAACCGTCCGAACAAGTGTTGGGGATGTTGCTAATCATCAGAGACCCTTGCCGCTGCTTGGATCCGACCGAGGGGAGGGTTCACCTTCAGCCTCCGCTCTAGGAACTCCTGCCTCTCAGAAATCTTGCTCTCTGCTACCCGTGAACAACAATGAGTGCCGTGAGTGCCCGGAGGGGGGCTATATATAGGGTCATCTGGCTCACGAAGAAACACAGTACGGTTCTAAAAATCCAACGGCTCACTAAGCCCTCAAAAGTAACACACCCCTGATCCAACGGCTCAGAAGCGTTTGAAAGAAACACATGATCCGTGTGATTCTTTAGTCCCGATTGGTGTTACCAACCGGACTAGTTCTAAAAATCCAACGGCTCACAAGCCCTCAAAAGAAACACACCCCTGATCCAACGGCTCAGAAGCGTTTGAAAGAAACACACGATCCGTGTGATTCTTTAGTCCCGGTTGGTGTTACCAACCGGGACTAGTTCTAAAAATCCAACGGCTCACAAGCCCTCAAAAGAAACACACCCCTGATCCAACGGCTCAGAAGCGTTTGAAAGAAACACACGATCCGTGTGATTCTTTAGTTCCGGTTGGTGTTACCAACCGGGACTAAAGGCGGGCTTAGAAAAACCATATCTATTTGTATGTGAGACATATTCATATTTATGTTCGTCTGTATGAGACATATTATTATCTATGAACGAGACATAATTGATACGAAACATCCCACATTGAATCGATAAATTAATTTAACATACAACTAGAGATCTACGTTACAACTTCACTAGTTCTAAATACTGGATAGAACAAATGAAGGTACAACTGCAAATTACGATACAACACAAGTAAAACAAAGACTCTACCTATCTCCCATCGATGCAGCCTGCACCATCCGCCGTGTTGCCACCCTTGCCCTTTGACGAAGATTCTGCCTTTTTGCCATTGCCCTTGGACGAAGATTCAGCCTTCTTGCCATTACCCTTGCTCGATGCTTCAGCCTTCTTCTCCTTGCCCTTCCTCAGTGCTTCAACCCTCATTTCCTTTGACGACGGCATGAAATTGTCGTCATCATCGCTGTCAACTACCCAGAGACATGAACGACCGTACGAATCACGGTCAGCTTCAGTTCGGTAGAACGGACTATTCGTAACTTTCCTGTCAAACTTATCTGCAAGCCTGAGCATTTCTGCACGAATTTGGAGCGGGGTCCTATACGGAAACCCATCGCGGCAGAGCTTCGCCCCAAGCAAAGCGAGATGACTCTCAGTGTGCAAAATTTCTTCAATTGGAACTACCCTACCATCTACCTTCAAATTGCTCGAAAGCCTTGCGAGATGCTCGGATGCGGAAATGTGAAACCCGGACACACACTTCTCGCAAGGACCAATACACACCATACTTGCGCTCAAGTGAGTACCATGCCTACCTTCGACTGGATTTTATAGAACAACCGGCAGGAAATAATTGGGCGGGAAACGGTGGCGCGAAAAAATTGTGCGGGAAAAGGTGGCGGGAAGAAATTTGGCATAAGACGGTGGCGGGAAAACTGCTCCGACGCCAAAGAAGAGAATCCAGGACAAAACTGCTCCAACGCCGCCCTATTTTTCAAATTTCCGCACCGCGCGTGCTATTAGGCGAAATTGCCATTAAAAATAATATTGTTTAAAAAAAATCCCATTAAAAGCATTAAAATTTCAAAATTGAAGACATTCAAACATGCATTTTGAAAATAAACAGTAGCAATATTGCGCGCGCCAAATTTGAAAATAAACAGTAGCAATTTGAAAATAAACAGAAAACATAAGAGAGAAAAAAGAAACTAGAGGAAAAAAAAATCGAAGCCCATTAGTACCGGTTGTAGTTTACAACCGGTACTAAAGGGTTGGACTTCGCGCGCGAAATTTCGCGCGGCCCAAAATTGACCTTTAGTACCGGTTGTAATCTACAACCGTACTAAAGACCCTTTAGTACCGGTTGTAGACTACAACCGGTGCTAAAGGGGTGTTTGAGCAGTTTTAATTCCCCACCGCGCCGATTCGATCCCATATCGACCAAGTCCTCCACCCTCGACGCCCTCGACGCCCTGCTCCGGCCGCCGTGCCCGTCGCCTCCTCCGCCGCGGACGCCCTCCACCGCCCCTGCACGCCGTCGACGGCGCCGCCGCACCGCCACGCGGCCCTCCGCCACCGCCTCCTCCGCGACGAAGCCCTCCCGCGACCCTCTCCTCCGCGCGACTCCGTCGACCGCGGCGCCGGGCCTCCTCCGCCGCGCCCTCCGTCGACGCCGGCCGCGCCTCGTCGCCCCCGCGCCGGCCTCCACCTCCGCCGCGCCTGCCTCCACCACCGCCGCGCCAATCGCCGGCCTTCTCTCCGGCCGCCACCGCCATTTTGAGGTTTTTTTTTAGTAGTGTTCATTTTTTTTGTTTTTAGGGTGAGTAAATTTTAGGTTGAGTAAATTTTATATTTAGGATGAGTAAATATGTTTAGTTTGAGTAAATTTTGCTAAGTTTGAATTCTAGTAAATATGTGAAAATTTATTCTAGTAAATATGTAAATATGTTTGAATTTATGTTTGAATTTATGTTTGAATTTAGGTTTGAATTTATGTTTTAATTTATAAGAATATTAATTTTAGTGGAGCATTTTATTAGTGTAGCAAATTTATTGGAGCATTTTTAGGTTTGAATTTAGGTTTGAATTTATGTAATATTAGTGGAGCATTTTTATGTTTGAATTTGTCTTTCAATTTTAGTGGACCAAATTAGGAAATTTAGTGGAGTCATTTTATTATTAGTGTAGTTAGCAAAGCAAGGTAGTTAGCAAAGCATGGTTATATTTTTGCAAAGTTAGAAAATTTAAGTTAGCAAATATTTTAAATGTAGCAAATATTTTAAGTTAGCAATTTTAAGTTAGCAATTTTAAGTTAGCAATTTTAGGTTAGCAAAGTTAGCAATTTTAAGTTAGCAAAGTTAGCAATTTTAAGTTAGCAAAAATTTGTAGATAGCATTGTGTTGTTGCCCATTTTTAAAATGTGTTAGCAATGTGTTAGCAATTTGTGGCAAATTTAGAAGTAATCTTTTAGAAGTTTAATTAGATTGTTTAAATTTGTAGTTAGCATTTTTGAAAGTTAGCAATTTTGAAACTTAGAAATATTGCTAAGTTAGAAATATTGCTAAGTTAGAAATATTGCAAAGTTATTTTATTAGTGTACAAGAAATTTTAGCTAAGTTTGAAAATTTAGCTAAGTTTGAAAATTTTGCAGTGACATTGAGCTATGGAGGACGACGCCCCCATCATCGCCGATGTCCCCCCCTTCATCCGAGATTTGGAGGAAGAAGAGCGATACCAACAAATAATATTTAACGACGCTGCCGGACCCAATTCCGACGGAGAAGATTTTGATGGAGAAGATTCCGACGAAGAAGACGCCGAAGATTTCAGCGCGAAATGTTTGAACGACTCCGGTGAGGGACTTGAGTTACAAAACTTCAGAGACGACGACAACGACGACGAAGAAAACTCCGGATCACTAGCTAAAAACGACTCTGCCAAGGTATATATTAAGTCTTGTTGATCACTAGCTAGATGCATTAATTGATTTATATGCGCACTTAATAACGAAACATTTTTCTTTCAGCCCTCTGGATCATCTAACTCAATCCCTAAACGAGGCCCGGCCCAAGGGTTAAAGCTGCCGGATGGTGCAAAGTTGTCGATCGATGAAGTTAGCATAAAAGGCAAACCGGAGAAACCCGATGGAATCTACACTAAATATGTAGCTCAATGCGGAGTTCTTGTAAGGGACATGGTCCCGATCACCGTTGCAGAGTGGAATGAGCCGAAGAAAAAAAACATTGGCACAAAATATCTCGAGCAAAGAATTAAAGATACCCTTTGGGAGTCGATATTGGGTTCTTTCAGCCTACCGGCAGATCTCCCACAGAGTAGGAAGGATAAAGTCAAGGAGTGGACTCTTAGCAAGATGGCCGAGCAATTCAACAACTGGAAGAAAACATTGTGGAGAAAATATGGAACAAAACTCCAGATTTCACTGGACGTCTAGAGAAGCTAAAAGATGACTGGCCTGAATTTGTGGCGTATAGGAAATCGGGCGTCGATGTGGCCCGATCAACCCAAAATAAGTTGAATGCTAAGAAGAAGAAATATTTCCATCGTTTGGGCTCAGGTGGCTACAAGACTGCCGTGCCGAAGTGGGAAGCCTATGAAAACGAGCTGCGTCAAAAAGGGATCACTCCACAGACAGATGACTGGCCCGACAGGTCCAAGTTATGGTTGTTCGCGCATGGGGCAGTGTTGGACATGGAAACAGGGCTGATTGTTGCAAAGGGAAAATGGAAGAAAAGAATTAGAAGAGTCGTAAAAAAGATAAAAGCCGCAATAACACTAGTCAAGTTGGGACAATATGTTCCCGATAGAGAGGACGACGAGCTGACACTCGCCCTCGGGAATAAAGAACACTGGGGACGATGTCGAGGTAGAGGAGGCGGGGTTGGTTTTCTTGAAGGGTTTCCGGAGGACGCTGCAACTTACAGAAAACATTGCAGAAGTAAGAAGAAGGAGGCGGACAGGGTTACTGCGTTAGAACGCACGGTGAAGGTTGTGCAGGAGCAACTAGCCTCAATTACCAAGACAAGGGAATCTCAACTGCGAGTAGAAGATCCTGCAGGCGATGCCTGCCCATCTCAGCGGAAAAGCAGCGTGGGTTCCACGCAGCTACAAGATGATCCTGCAGTTGCTGAACCGTCGGCGGCTCACTACCCTGTGGATGATATCACGGAGAAGACAAATTGTGAGTTACATGCGCCAATGTTGAACATTACTTGTCCGGTGGCGATTGGCTATGCTTTGCCACATCAACTTGGAGCAACCTTCCATTTTGGTGAGATTCCAGCTGGATTTGCTCGTGTCGGGGTCACGAAAATTATGTCGGGAATGAACTCAATAGAGCTTGAAATTCCCGGAGCTGAAGGAGAGAAGACACTAGGAGACGTCGAACTTGGTATCGTTCTATGGAAGAAGAATTTAATCAAGTTTCCAGACTCGGCGCCAAGGCCACCGACTCCTCCGGTTAGAAATTCACCACAGCAAAGTCCACCCTCCTCCCCCGACGATTGGGAGCCCACCGTGAGTCCATCGCCCGCGCCCTCCCGTCAGCCGACTGCTGCGCCCACTAGTAATTTGACAAAGCGGAAGCTGTTCACGGCGTCCCCTGTCAAGAAACGTGCAAAAAAACCAAGGAAGTCAAGGCTCCTGAGAAGTTAGCTGGCGAGATGACTATGGAGGAATTAAAACGGAGCACACAAAGCAAGCCTGCAGCCTTTTTTGAACAGAAAAAAAGGAAAGACTGCAGGCAAGACTTGACCCCATAAAGGAACTTCTGAAGACTATACCAACTGAGGTAAAAGATCGCACCGTTGACAACCTATATGACCCTCCACCGCCGCCCCTTTCAGACTATGAGCGAGGTATTGACAAGGTACTTTCCTCACAGAAGGAGGAAGAAAAAGCGTGCGGGAAAGGAGTTGCCCAGCTCGGAGAACAAGAAGCACAATCGATCTCCCCGCTCATTGTGCCTTCTGAACCTCGGGAAATCGAGCATGGAGAAGTTGTCATTGGCGACACAGGTCTCCCCGTAGCGCAGATAGCAATTCAATACCAATTTGAACTCGGGCTGCCTCTGGTCGAAAATCCGAGTGCTCTAACAACACAGTTATATAAATTGCATACCTGGTACATGACCGCCGCAAAAGAAGGGAGGACATATCTCATGGCGGGAGTTAAGGAACAGCACTTGTTCCGAGAATATGCTGTGCAGGTTGAGTTCTCCGAACTTTTTCAGATGTACAATCAACGTGCCCTCGACAAAGCTATCCTCAGCTGCTATTGTCTGTAAGTAATTTATTCGTGTAATTTAATTATTTATAGTTCAGCTTGTTCATTGCTTGTAATTATCCTCACAACATTCTTTTGTACGCTATTATGCAGAATGAAGATTCGTGAATGGCGAATGGGAGGAATCTGGGACATTGGGTTCATTGACCCGGATAAAGTTAATGTGGTGACCGTAGAAAATCCTCTGTATGCCGAGGACACAGAGAACCTTGTGCTAACGTGTTTTAAGCGACAAAGTACCAAAAAGGAAATACTTCTTCCTTACAACTTCGGGTGAGTGTTACTGTCTTGTACACATTCTATTTTGCTTTCCCGATATTAAGTGTAATTGATGAGTTCTGAATACCTGTGTATATAAATGTGCGCAGGTACCACTTCATTCTGCTAATCATTAGACTCGAGGAAGGACAAGTTGAAGTCTGGGACTCATTGAGGAAAGATGAAGATGATTACAAAAGCGTGCGTCTAATGATCAAGAGGTAATTTCAATCGCACTATATCGTCCACTTTCGTTCATTTCCGGATATCAAAAGTATAAGTAATAACTTCTCAATTCATTTTCTTTTCCGGGCAGGGTTTGGAAAAGGTTCATCGCGGAAGAACGCGGTGAATGGAAACAGAAGCTGGAGTGGAAAGCTAACAAAGTAAGTACTACTACGTATCTAGGTCTGCGTATCTTTCTAATACCATTATCGTTCTCTTGATTATTGTTTGATTAAATTATATTCTTGTATAGTGGTGTCTGCTTCAACCACCGGGGACGGAACTATGTGGATACTACGTTTGCGAGTATATTCACACGAGGGTCAATGAGAGAGTCAATAGTGTAAGAAATCGAGAGGTACGTAAACATCATACACAACTTTTATTTTGCTACCATCAATTGTGTTTAGTTTCGATCGTAACTGATTTGATATTCTTCTTTTAAAGATGTCAAGGAAGCGGAGCCAGCTCCTACCACAAAACCGCGTAAAAGCAATTGCGGAGGAATTGGCGGGATTCATTCTGACGCATGTCCTAGATGAATTCGGTGAATTCCACTATGTCAAAAAATAGACTCCCTCCATGCATGTACTAGCTAGCGGTGATCTCCATTGTAATTATGATCAGTACTTTATATGTACAGAGAGTACTTTATATATGTGTAATGAGTACTTCATATGTGTAGTCAGTACTTCATATGCGTGATCTCCTCCGAAACCCTGAAAAATGAGCGAAAAGGAAAAACACGGAAACCCTAAACCCCGAAAAATAAGCGAAAAGAAATAAAACCGAAAACCCCCTGAATAAATAAGGGGGGGGGGAAAGCAGGAACCTTTAGTACCGGTTGGTAATACCAACTGGTACTAAAGGTCCTCCGCTGCGCGCCCGCGGGGTCGCCCACGTGGAGGGCCTTTAGTACCGGTTGTATATACAACCGGTACTAAAGGGTTACCCCTTTAGTCCCGACCTTTTAGTACCGGTTGCACAACCGGTACTAAAAGCCCAATAAGACCGGTACTAATGCCCTGTTCTCTACTAGTGAGCCTTTATGTCTCTCAGAAAAAAAAAGCGATAGCCTTTACAACGGCAGGCACAGCAAAATCAACATACGCCACTACTTATACGATTATACAGAGTAGTAGTTTATCGGCCGAGGAACGGCTAGCTAGCAAGCTTACCTACACTAGTAGAAAAGGGGGCAACGGTGCGCCCCCTTTAGTACCGGTTGAACTAAAACCGGTACTAAAGGGGGCATTAGCACCGGTTGTATTGTTGTGGCAGCAGCGGCGACCTTTAGTACCGGTTGTTCAACCGGTACTAAAGAGGGGCCTTTAGTACCGGTTGCTATTAACAACCGATACTAAAGGTCCTGGCCACTATAAACCTTCTGCCACCCCGAGTCAGCACCATTTTGAGCTCGAACTCAACTCCATTTTTCTCTCTCTTTGCTCTCCCAAGTTCAAATTCACCTCTTTTTTCTCCAACAACTTCCAAGATTGGTGGCACCTACATATATAAGGGTTAGCAACTTCATCTTCTCTTCCGGCATTTCAAGTTTAGCTCATTTTCGTGCAAGTTCTAGTTTGATTTTTGTAGCGCTTGCAAGGTGTTTGATGAAATGACTAAGTTAGGGATTTCATTTATTTTATATGCATTTTGATCTCAAATTAAAGTATAATTTGTGGTTTTATATAGTGTCGTCCCGTCCCCTTCCTCACCGCCGTCGATCGCCCGCGCGCTCCGTCACCGACACCACCTCGGTGAGCCTCTTTTTTTATCTTTTATTTTAAAAAATGTTAGTTATATGATTTAAATGCATAATTATTTCTTGTATAATTTTCTTATTTTTTTATATGTATAGTGTCATGGTTTTGATATCCGTCCCCGTCGGCCCTCGTCCGGTCTATGATTCGGATGTGGTATATTTTTATAACTATTTATTTTGTTTCATGTTATAACAATCATGCCGACCAACTTGACATAGATATATTTTTATTTAGGAGGTAGTTGAACCGGAAATTCCAGCCGACCCTATTGTCGAGTTTTTAGAAAAAAAAACAACGATTTAAAGCAAAATTGAAGATAAGTGAAGATCTTCGTCTCCAATGCCTGAAGAGAAGATGGTATTGGACTTGAAGATTGCCGACATCGTTGATGCTCACGGGGTCAGCTTGCCGACGTCGTCGCTGCTACGAGATGAAGATGGATGCAATGCGCGTCAAGCTTAAAAAGATTAGAAAATATGTCATTAGTCAAGAGGCTTGGTATCATTATGCTGTTGGTTCAATAGTTACCTTGGTTGCGATTCTGATCGCATTTGTTGTTGGATTTAAATTCTTTAGATAGTTGTATGTTAGTTTCGATTGATGTATGTTTCGTGAGAACTATGTATTACATTTGGGCACTACTCTACTTTGGTTTTAATGTGATGAACTTGTATTAATTAATTTGGTCACGTATCTCTATTCATTATTTAGCTGGTGTAATGGTTTTTGATGTATTTATGTAATGCAGATGAGCCGAGAATGGATGTACGGTGATCGACGCTGTCCCGAGTTCATTGATGGCATGCATCGTTTTCTCGATGTGGTTAAGTTAAACAAGCTGAAGAATGGTTTTATGATTTGTCCATGTGATGAATGTCGGAATACGAGGAATTACCCGAGCGTAAGAACCATACACTCCCACTTGTTGCGACAAGGCTTCATGCCCAATTATTTTTGTTGGACCAAGCATGGAGAAAGAGGGGTTATAATGGAAGACCCTGAAGAAGAGGATGATGACAACTATCCTGTGTTCTCTGAACACGGTGATACTACAATGGGGGAAGACGAAGTTGAGCTCGAGGTCATTGTTGATCAGTCCGATGATGATGATCTTCGTCGGGTCATTCTTGATGAACAGATGAAGTGCGGAAGTGAAAACGAGTGGTCGAAGTTGGAGCGCATGTTAGAGGATCACAAAAAATTGTTGTACCCAAATTGTGAAGATGGCCAGAAAAAGCTGGGTACCACCCTGGAATTGCTGCAGTGGAAGGCAAAGAATGGAATATCTGACAAGGCATTTCAGGAGTTGCTACAAATATTTAAGAAGAGTCTTCCAAGGAATAATGAATTGCCGCACAATACATACGAAGCAAAGAAGATTGTCTGCCCTCTAGGATTAGAGGTGGAGAAGATACATGCATGCATCAATGACTGCATCCTCTACCGCGGTGAGAAGTACGAGAATTTGAATGCATGCCCGATATGCGGTGCATTGCGGTATAAGATCGGCGAGATGACCCAGGTGATGTTGAGGGCGAGCCGAGCCCCAGGAAGAGGGTTCCCGCGAAGGTGATGTGGTATGCTCCTATAATACCACGGTTGAAACGTTTGTTCCGAAACAAAGAGCATGCCAAGTTGTTGCGATGGCACAAAGAAGACCGTAAGGAAGACGAGATGCTGAGACACCCCGATGGGTCTCAGTGGAGAAACATCGACAGTGCGTTTGGATTTTGCAGCTGACGCAAGGAACTTAAGGTTTGGTCTAAGTACAGATGGCTTGAATCCGTTTGGGGAGCAGAGCAGCAGTCATAGCACCTGGCCCGTGACTCTATGTATCTATAACCTTCCTCCTTGGTTGTGCATGAAGCAAAAGTATATTATGATGCCAGTGCTTATCCAAGGCCCGAGCAACCCGGCAACGACATTGATGTGTATCTGAGGCCATTAGTTGACGAACTTTTACAGTTGTGGTCTGACGAAGGCGTACGTGTGTGGGATGAGTACAAACAGGAGGAATTTGGCCTACGAGCGTTGCTGTTTGTAACCATCAATGATTGGCCTGCTCTTAGTAACATTTCAGGACAGTCAAACAAGGGATACAATGCATGCACGCACTGTTTAGATAAGACTGACAGTATATATTTAGGTAACAAGAATGTGTACCTTGGTCATCGTCGATTTCTTCCAAACAGGCATCCGTAAAAAAGCAGGCAAGCATTTCAAAGGTGAGGCAGATAACCGAACGAAGCCTACACGCCCTGATGGTGATGTTATATATGGCATGGTCAAGGATTTGGAAGTAATATTTGGAAAGGGTCCTGGCAGTCTAAATGTTCCGAAAGACGCTAACACGTACCCTGTGGAAGAAATCTATATTTTGGGATTTACCCTATTGGAAAATCCTAGAGGTTCGCTCTGCAATCGACGTGATGCACGTGACGAAAAATCTTTGCGTGAACCTGCTAAACTTCTTAGGCGTGTATGGGAAGACGAAAGATACATCGGATGCACGGCAGGACCAGCAAAGTACGCACGAACGAGACAACCTGAATCCAGAGAAGTACCAAGGTACTGCCAGCTACGCTCTTACCAAAGAAGAGAAGGAGATCTTTTTTCAAGTCCTGAGCAGTATCAAGGTCCCGTCTGGCTACTCGTCGAATATAAAGGGAATAATAAACATGGCAGAGAAAAAGTTCCAAAACCTGAAGTCTCATGACTGCCACGTGATTATGACACAATTACTTCCGGTTGCATTGAGGGGGCTTCTACCGGAAAACGTTCGAGTACCCATTGTGAAGCTATGTGCATTCCTGAATGCAATTTCTCAGAAGGTAATCGATCCAGCAACTCTACCAAGTTTACAGACGGGTGTGGTCCAATGTCTTGTCAGCTTCGAGTTGGTGTTTCCACCGTCCTTCTTCAATATTATGACGCACCTCATAGTTCACCTAGTCGAAGAGATTTCCATTCTCGGTCCTGTATTTCTACACAACATGTTCCCCTTTGAGAGGTTCATGGGAGTCTTAAAGAAATACGTTCATAACCGTGCTAGGCCAGAAGGAAGCATGTCCAAGGGCTATGGAACAGAGGAGGTCATTGAGTTTTGTGTTGACTTTATTCCTGATCTTAAGCCGATCGGTGTTCCTCAATCGCGCCATGAGGGGAGACTGCGTGGAAAAGGCACGCTAGGAAAGAAAGCAACAAGATGTATGGACGGGCATTCTTTCACTCAAGCACACTACACAGTTCTACAAAATTCCAGATTGGTGGCTCCGTATATCGTGAAACACATGGATATTTTACGCTCCGAATACCCGAGGAGACTAACTTCTGGATTAAAGGAAACACGTGGAAACTTTCGGCAGTTGGTTGCGTACACATCTCATTAATAACAACACTGTTGGAGATGAGCTATACTTGTTGGCCAAGTCACCATCTTCGACTATATTGACTTTCCAAGGGTACGAGATAAATGGGAATACATTTTACACGGAAACCCAAGACAAAAAGAGCACTAACCAAAACAGTGGTGTCCGCTTTGATGCAACAAACGACGATGGGACAAAGGACACATATTATGGTTGCATACAGCAGATATGGGAACTTGACTATGGACCTTCTTTTAAGATCCCTTTGTTTCAGTGCAAATGGGTCAACCTGTCAGGCGGGGTAGAGATAGACCGGCGGTACGGAATGACTACAGTGGATCTCAACAATCTTGGTACACACCGAGCCATTCGTCCTAGCCAATGATGTGGCTCAGGTTTTCTATGTGAAGGACATGTCTTCCAGACCGAAAAAAAGAAAAGATAAGCAAGCCGATACATCATACGATCAGCCAAAGCGCCACATAGTTCTTTCAGGAAAAGAAACATCGTGGGAGTGGAGGACAAGACAGACATGTCAGAAGATTACAATAAGTTTCATGAAATTCCGCCCTTCAAAGTGAAAACTGACCCAAGCATCCTGTTAAATGATGAAGATTGTCCATGGCTACGGCGCAATCAGAAGAAAGGGACACACACGAAGAAAAAAGTGAACACTAGATAGGGATGTTGTTGGTGATGTGTAATAATGTATTAAACCTTTATGTGGTGAAAACCATAATACATAGCTCGGGTCCATTTTTATTTAAGCATAATACATCACGAATAATGTCACTAACTTTTGCCGGGTCCTAAGCCACGGGGTCCTGAGCGGCCGGCGCTGCGCACCCAAAGAGCAGGAACCATCACAGGGGCAATACTCACGTCAGAAGGATCCCTCTGAAGAACCATCCATCCACTGTTATACACCGCTGGCGTATCCAACATAAACACATAGCGATTGACGTGCTCGTCCTCCTCCCTGATACGGTGACGTACCACCTCCTCGGGGGCCGGCTCCCTCTGGAACGAGAGTGGCCCACGCGACTTCCACCAAACAAGATCCGGGTCGACGATGTCACCCGGATTCCTCACCAAGCGACGCGTCCCGGAAGATACCACCTCCCAGTGCCAGCCCGGCGGAGCCCAGTCCCGGACATCGCCCCTCGCATCCAAAAGGCCGGACATTGTCGCCAAGATCTGAAAAAATGAGTGGGAAATTTGATGAAACACCTAGGTAGGGGAGGGAGAGGACAGCACCCTGGGGAGGGGACAGAGGGCGGTGTGGAGCCTCCTTATATATAAGCAAAACGGACCAAAACACACGGTTTCCCCGTCATACAGCCCTACGGTGCCTCGTGAGTGACTGCATATCAAATGCACCGTAGGGCTGTATGACGGGAATCCGAATGCTTTGTATACTGCAAATCATCGCGTGGTCGTGAGACGGCAAATCGGCCTTCGATCTAGACAGCGGCAAGACGTCCCTGATGATCTGCAACCGTCCGAACAAGTGTTGGGGATGTTGCTAATCATCAGAGACCCTTGCCGCTGCTTGGATCCGACCGAGGGGAGGGTTCACCTTCAGCCTCCGCTCTAGGAACTCCTGCCTCTCAGAAATCTTGCTCTCTGCTACCCGTGAACTACAATGAGTGCCCGGAGGGGGGCTATATATAGGGTCATGTGGCTCACGAAGAAACACGGTACGGTTCTAAAAATCCAACGGCTCACTAAGCCCTCAAAAGAAACACACCCCTGATCCAACGGCTCACAAGCGTTTGAAAGAAACACACGATCCGTGTGATTCTTTAGTCCCGGTTGGTGATACCAATCGGGACTACTTATAAAAATCCAACGGCTCACAAGCCCTCAAAAGAAACACACCTGTGATCCAACGGCTCACAAGGGTTTGAAAAAAACACACGATCCGTGTGCTTCTTTACTTCCGGTTGGTGTTACCAACAGGGACTAAAGGCGGGCTTCGCGGTCACGACTCGTGTCAGACTAAAGGCGGGCTTCACGGTCATGATGATGATGGGTGACTACTTTTCGCATTGATATTAAACAAACCATGTAAATTACATTGACAACATAAATTACACAGACAAGAAAACACAACATAAATTGAAGATACATGGTACTCTGCAATTAGAAAAAGAAAATTCATCCACGACGCCGCACCCTTGCCCTTCGAAGCCGCAACACCCTTGTCCTTCGACGACGGAACACTCTTGCCCTTCGGCGACGCCGCCGCTATCGTGGGATTATCACGTCAGGTGTCATAGATGACTTCGTAGGTGTGGGATTACGCGAGTCAAGCATCTCCGAGCTTGGGATCACAGGAACAAAGATCAACACAGATTTACCCAGGTTCGGCCCCCTCAATGTGAGGTAAAAGACCTACTTCCTGCCTACCCTAGATTGGTATTGATATGATAATCGAGGGGTTACAATGGAGGCGATCCAATGTGGAACTCGCCGTATGAGCTAGGGTTTAAGGGCTTGGCCCCCTCTAAGTCCCGCGAGTCCTCTTTATATATCCAGAGGCTCGTCGGGTTACAAAGGAAACTTTCCCCACAAGGAATATGTTAACCAAGACCTACACGGAGACTAACTCGCCTCTGGACCTTCTAGATTCTTCCTCTTGTGGCGGTTCAATATTTGGGCTTACTCCCATGTGGGCCTTTGTCCGTGCGAGTAAAAGTAAGTCACATTGATATGGGCCGCGGGTTAATCCAGAAAGTATTCCCCGACATTAGCCCCCAAGTTTAGCTTGGATTTCGAGTGAGAACTTCTTTGTCTTGTTAGGCTGTCAAACGGCACACTTGAATGTCCTGGCTGAACTCCAGATCTGATTACTCGCAGCTCTGCAATTTCCCTTAGCGACTTCAAGGGCGCGACTTATCCTGTTTTGACGGTTGATTTCAGATCTGAACGTCTTCCGCGCCTAGGTTATTTATCCTGTCTTCATTGTTTTCCCTGGCATCCCATACCAGAGTCCTAGGTTGCCTCGCCATCACTCCTTCGCACCGCCTCTGATCCCGCTTCTTGCGCTTGCAATCCTCTGGAGATCTCCATCAATCTGAAATAATGTCTCGCCGCAAATGAAACTGGGAGGGCTCGTGGATCGACGAGGATTTCTTGGAGTCCCTAACCACCCGTGGCCTTCTTCCACCCAAAGATCAATGTGAATGGCGAGCAGCCGGTGAGGAGGTAATCCCTGACCCTCAACCAGGCGAAATAGTAATCTTTGCGGAGCACGTTGAGCGCGGATTCAAGCCCCCAGGATCTCCTTGATGCAACGGTTAGACCTTCGTTTCCATGATATTGGCCCCAATTCGATGTTGCAAGTAAGCAATTTCCATGTTCTCTGCGAAGATTATCTTGGTATTCCTCCCTCAATAGATTTCTGGCTCGCACTCTTTAGCTGTAATAGCCAAAGGGAAACCACAGACGGTCCCTTCCTTCAATGCGGCGCTATTTCCTTCCAGCGCCGTAAGGGCAGCATCTTCCCGAAACTTGCCCTTGCCAATAAAATCAAAGGCTGGCAGAGGACGTTCTTTTATTGTAAGGATACTTCTCCAGAGGACGAAGTTCATCTCCCTCTTTGGTCGCTACTTCTTTTCGAGGCAACCGATGCTCTATCTTTTAGACCTGATCCTTCTTCATTGCCGTCCATCAAGATTCTTCTGGACAGAATTAGGGCACTGACACGCCATGGTCTCACAGGACTGGACCTCGTGTCTTGCTGGACCAAGTGGCGAATTCAGCCCGTGAGTCGCCGCTTGCGACTTATAATGGATTTCACCTGCCAAACAGATGATGCTGACCGCACTTGCCCTGAGGACTGGGACAAAGGGAATGGATAAATTTTATTCGCCGAGTGACTGGTGAAAATATCAACTCGTATGACAATGTTGTCCTTGCTCCTTTCTGGGCTGAGCACAAGCCTTTTGTGGTAATGTCTGTTTCACAACTTGCTTTTTCTCTGATTTTTCCTTTATGATCACTTATTTCTGACTTGAGCTTCTTCTCAGATCGACCCTTATTTTTGGGTCCTTCCCTCAGAGGATACCGGTTTACACCAAGAAACTGTTGCTGAGTCGTCAAGGCGAACCGCGACTCCTGGCGAGGATATAACCATGCATGACGCTGCTTCTGATCCTGAAGGCAGTGCATCTGAGGAGGAGCAACAAATGGCCAATGCTCTTTTATCTCCAAGCACATCATTTTGCAACTGCCTGAAGTACCTCGCAGATCTTCCAAACGGTTTTTGTCGGAGGGCTCAGAGAATCCCTCGCAATCTGAGAAACGCCGCAAGGCCTTGACCTTATTGGGAGAAACAAGAACTGCCAAATCTTTGAAGCTCGCTGATCCTGGCAAGGCTGTTTTCTCCTCTGAGCCTGCCGCAAAGGACTGTTTTTCAATGAGCTCAGGTATTTACTTGCGACTTCTTCTTTTATACTTGCATATTTTTGTCAAGGAATTGCTGATCAACACTTCTTTTCATACTTTGTAGGTTCAGATTTGCAAGATCTATCCTCTCCTTCCTCTGGTTGCCTAATGAAGAGCATCCGCATAGCCGCTGGGTATGATTTTGCCTTCTTTTTCAATGTTATGGCTCTTATTAGGTCGGCTTACTAACCCATCAATATTCTGCAGGAGTATGCTTGAAGGAGATACCAAATCCAATTCTGACACTGCTTCTTCTCAACCAGCCATAAGCAAAGATGATGCGACGGACGATAGTATGAGAAACAATGATAGTGCGACTCATCCAAGGATACTTACTGTTGACGCGGCTCCTGCCACGAATCCAATCGCAATTCCATCTACAACTTCTGCTGCTGGTAGCTCCAGATCAATTGCAGATGCTATAATTGTTGCTGGAGACAAACATGCTGCACTGCTGCGAGACTTAGTCGAGCAATTTTCTTCGAGTCGCCAGGTACATATGCTGTAGCCCCCAAGGATCAAGATTTTGTGTCCTTCACAGGATGTTGATTCTTTTCTTGCTTTCAAATTGCGAGCCCCCAAGTTCCTGAATGGCTAACTTATGCTGTTTGCTCTATGTATTTGCAGCGTGAACTGTCTTTGCTTGATGCTTCTGGCTCAACAAAAGGTAAAGGTATTTCCACAGACCAGCCTGAGATGATGCAGTCTACCCAGGAGCAGCATAATATGATTATTAGGGACCAAGCTCAAGAAATAAGGTCTCTCAAATGCCAACTTGATTCCTGTGAGGAGCAATTTAAAGAACTTGAAGCAGATTCTCAGCAGCGACTCATGGAGAAGGATGACATGATCAAATCTTTGCAAAAAGGGATGGCCCTTGAATCTGAACTAATTGATAGACTGAAAGCAGACCATGCAAAAGAGCTCGCTGCGCGAGATGAGAAATATAACTCGCTGTTCAAAGCCTTTGAAGGTTTTGGCTCTATCGTCAAATCATCCATCCTTCAACTGGCTGGTTTGTCTTTTATCCCCTTAATTATTTTACTACAAGCAGTCTTTGTGAGTTGCTGACTTATGACTGACCTTTCTTTTCTGGTATAGGGTCTGAAGCTCCCATATCCCGCTCCAATTTAAAGGATCAGCTGGAATATCTTTCAAATTTGAACCAGCGCTTTTTAAAGGTCGCAAAGGAAATCATGACAACAATTTCACCCGCGACTGATGCTCCAAAATCTTGCGAGTATTGGGTCAACAAACTGCTCAAGGCTCCACATTATGTTTCAGATTGGAAACGATCTTCTGCTCGTACCGGAGCTGCTCATGTCTTAACATTGCTCCGGGCGTACTATCCAGAAATAGATGTTGGCAAGATAGCTCGCCATGCCTGCTGGGTACGCGCTGATGGCACTGAGCTTCCAATAAGTGAATACTTTGACATCTGGAAAGGGATGCGCGGATATGCCACAAAATTTGTTGATAATTTAGAATTGGGCACTTATCTGGATAAATTCAATCTTGATGGGAGCAAGGTGCCGAAGAGAAAGTCCTCAGAGGCTGAGTCATCTCAGGCTACTGCTCCATCATCAGGGTCGAGCGGCCCTTCCAGCTCGTCTGGCGGTGCCCTGATTATTAAGCCACCTGCGATTTCAGCCGCGAGACAAGCCGCACCAACCCCTGCTCCTGTAACTAAGAAGAGGAAATAAATAGTAGTGTGGGACATGCCCGTTAGTCTGTAAGACATTTATGTATGAATATTGCTCTTGTGACTCATAGGCAAGTCCTTTTCTTGATACTTCCCTTAAGTAGACGCTCGCGCGGCTCAGAATTTCCCAGGTAAACATGCGTGTTCAGGGTCGCTTGGCAGCCATGATAGGCGATCGCACTTCGATTGACACCGCACCCCAGTACTTTGGCCACATAACGCAAGACGCTTCTAGCTTAAGGGTTGCCACTCGTTTGGCAAAATTTGAGGTGCGATTGGTACTCGCGATGCTCGAGACGAGCCCTCAAGGGTCAGTGATATATGAAATTCTAAAGACTCAGCGACTCAATGATAGTTGAGACGAAACGACAAACCCCTGAGACAAGGGTGCCGGCTTTATTTCATAATCACTCGATGTTTTACAAGGTATGACAAAGACGATGCAGGCCCTTTAAGTGTGGGTTTTCTATTCCCCGCAGGCCGTGCATACTTGATACTCATCGCACTCAGCTACGAAGTAATACTCCTGACGGAGCGGGTTGAACACCTCATTGGTTCATAGTTGAGTCGCTAAAAGCGACTCGGGTCGAGCATGATAGCTCCGATGTGTGTCTTATGTAAAAGTTGGGAACGAACCCTTCTGAAAAGTAGCCGCCTGAGTTGCGGCTTTATTTGAGTCGCATCTGTGTTACGGGATCTCACGATAACTGGACCTCCTTGACTTTGATTGTTGATTGAGATTGGATCTACGCATATGCGCCACCTCCCATCTCCTTTTTGTATGAGCACGACTCTTGAATCATGTGCGACTTCTTGGTTATAATTCACCATCCTGTGAGTGCATCCTGGTGGCCGCCTCCGAGGTACTTCTAGTACGACTCGTTTTGGGCTTCGAAGGCTCTTCTCTTGTCTGTGTCCTCGTAAGGAATTGGCGATGCAAGCTTCTTCTGCCATGGTCGAGCCCAAATTTTCGCACTCAAGTGCTATCTGCCTGTCCCCATACACTGTGATCACACCATTTGGCCCTGGTATTTTCAGTTGCAAGTAGACGTAGCAAGGACGAGCGGTAAACTTGACATAAGCTTCTCTTCCAAAAATCGCATGATACGAGCTCTTATCAGCCACAACCTCAAAGTCTAGGAGCTCTAGACGGAAGTTCCGCTCTGTCCCAAAGCTGACTTCAAGAGTTATCTTTCCTATAGGTCGCGTAACAGCTCCCGGAATTATACCTTGGATTTCTCTTCTGGTGGGTCGCAGCCGCGACTCTGGTATGTTCATCCTCCGGAGCGTGTCTTGGTATAGGATATTTACTCTCCCTCCTCCATCCATAAGGACTTTGTGCAGCCTGTATCCTGCGACTTGTGGCGCGACTACAAGAGCTGGCTGTCCGGGATTCTTTACTTCTGGGGGATGATCACCGCGACTCCAAATGACTGATTGCTCTATCCAACGGCAGTATCTTTCTGGCGTCGGGTCATGACCACGCTTCCGGTCGTTACGTGCTGTTCGTACCTCTACAGTGTGAAATTGCATTACATTTCTTCCGGGTAAGGCTTCTGGATTTTGGTGAGAACTCGCTTTGTCCTTCTGCTGCACGGGTCCCGTGTGAGTCGCTCCTGGCATGTGACCCTCTCTCCACCTCCTGTAATAATGGCATTGCGCCTTAGTGTGGTTCGCAGGTCTCCCATCTCTTCGGCGATGTAAGTCGCAGGGGCTATCCAAGGTCCCTTTGACACTGTTGGGAAGTGGTTCTTTACTCCTTCCTTGCTTTTCTGGCTGACTCGCACAATGTTCAGTCTGTGCTGCTTGCTGCTCTTCCTTTGGGATTCGTGGAAAGCCGCTCGTAATTTTCTCAGTTTCCACATACTTGTTGACCGTCGCCCATAATTTATCGAAGCTGTCTATCTTATGCGCTGCGCGACTTAACTTATGTACTAGTGGCTCAAACCTGCAATTCTTCTCCATGATTGGTATTGCAGACTGTACTGTTAAGCTTTTGGCGGAATCAAGGGTTTCTGCGATTCTTCTCGCCCAATCGCGAGTTGGCTCACCCTCCTCCTGGACGCACTGTTTGAGTTTCTTCATGTCCTCAGTTTGGAACCTCTTGATAAACTTATCTTTTAGGTCTTCCCACGTGCTTATTGATCTTGGCGGTAGCTTTACAAGCCACTCCCTGACTTTTCCTTGTATCACCAAGTGAAAATACTTCGCTAGTACCTCCTGAGTTACGTCAGGTCCTGTCATGTTCGCCTCATACTCTTCTATCCACAGGGAGGGGTCTCGGTCTTCGCAATAAGTAGTAACTTGCTGCGACCCATCAAGGCTTGGAGGGAAGCGAGTGAGTCGTATTTCCTCCCTAAAGCATGCTGGCCCCTTTAATAGCGAGTAGGAGCTTACTGGTGCCGTATCTTGATCTGAGTCAGCTTCGTCCTGAGCTAGTTGAGTCGCTGCGAGCGCCTGCGACTCGCCTTTTGTCTCCTCTTCCTTTTCCAATGACACTTGCAAACCTGCCAACTGGTTAACCACCTCTTCAACACTATACTTTTCTCCACCCCACGATACCTCGCGTTGCGGCTCGTTGGGCGTGACTCCATACATGTTTGCTTGTTGTAAGGCAGCGGTTTGCAATAGATTAATCGCATAGCGAGCTTCCTTATCGGCTTGCGTGTCTCCCACTGGTATTATCCTTGATAATATTCCTATTGCGGCATGAACATTGCTCTCTGGGTTACCGTGGAACTTCGGTTTCATCTCTCCTTTGTCTGTCTTGATCTGATGCTTTTGCTGCCAGCGGCGAAGTCGCCAGTCCTCTTCTTGGAGTTTCTTTCGCTCAGGCGTCGTCTTGGTCCAAACGGCCTGACGTTTTTGCTGCCAGCGACGTAGTCGCTGATCTTCTTCCTGGAGCCTTTTGCGTTCAGCCGCGAGCCGTTGCGCCTCCTCGCAAAGCTCAGTCCTGATAACTTCAATCTCTTCAATCTTGAGGTTTTCCTCTTGATTCGGTAGAGATCCCCAAATAGGTTTTGACGGAGAGGAGACAGGTGCTTCTGTTGTAGCTTGATGTAGTTCTTCCAACACGCGGACCCTGACTGGCCGCAAATCTTCCACTGACTCGCTCCCACGAGCCGCATCCATAGGTTTGCGACTCACGGAACCGATGAAAACCTTCACTGATCCAACGGGAACTATGTATCCAAACTCAACGTGATCTGCTTCGGGTCCCCACTCTGAGTCGTCGATGAAGGGGACTCCGTTGATGTCTTCAACTTAGCCAATGGCGATATCCTTGAATCCTGATTTCGATCCTGCGCGGAACGTGACACTCTTGACCGCAGGCCCCACGGTGGGCGCCAACTGTCGTGGGATTATCACGTCAGGTGTCATAGATGACTTCGTAGGTGTGGGATTACGCGAGTCAAGCATCTCCGAGCTTGGGATCGCAGGAACAAAGATCAACACAGATTTACCCAGGTTCGGCCCCCTCAATGTGAGGTAAAAGACCTACTTTCTGCCTACCCTAGATTGGTATTGATATGATAATCGAGGGGTTATAATGGAGGCGATCCAATGTGGAACTCGCCGTATGAGCTAGGGTTTAAGGGCTTGGCCCCCTCTAAGTCCCGCGAGTCCTCTTTATATATCCAGAGGCTCGTCGGGTTACAAAGGAAACTTTCCCCACAAGGAATATGTTAACCAAGACCTACACAGAGACTAACTCGCCTCTGGACCTTCTAGATTCTTCCTCTTGTGGCGGTTCAATATTTGGGCTTACTCCCATGTGGGCCTTTGTCCGTGCGAGTAAAAGTAAGTCGCATTGATATGGGCCGCGGGTTAATCCAGAAAGTATTCCCCCGACAGCCGCTGCTGCAGCTTTCTTGCTCGCTTCAGTTGGCATGAAGATATCATCTTCATCCTCGCTCTCGACCCATAAAATCGGTTTACGAAAAGCATCCAACATATCTGCTTCACTCCTATATGCTAGTATCTTCATACAGCCTCACAAGTTCTTTTTCTATTTCCTTCGAATCCCTTCGTGGCCACCCATGCCTAGCTAGCTTCGCTGATAGCTCACGAAGATAAGGTGGATGACTAACAATATCTTGGAATGGGATCTTCTTATTGTCTACCTTGAAATCGACCGTAAACTGCAAAAGTAGTGCTGACATTCCTACCGGGAAACTACCATCTGAAGGAAAGCTCGACATGTCCGAGTGAGTGGACTAGAATGCTTACCAACCTCAAGTGAGAAGGGGTGTTCTTATAGGTCGAGATGAGAAGAATTGGCGGTAGAAACGGGCGGGAGACACGATGGCGGGAAAAAAGGGCGGGAAAGAATTTGGCGGGAGAGAAGAAAAAATCAAAAGCCCAACAGAAAACAAATAGATAGATAATTATTACAATTTTGTAGAAAATTAAATTAAATATATATTAAAGAAAAAGAAACTAGAGAAAAAAACAAAATAGAAACCAAATAGATATAAAATAACAACCGGAATCCGAATGATTTTGTCGTCGACCGGTGTATTGTTAACGATGTTTCTAAAATAACAACCGGTGTATTGTCGTCGACGGGTAAACCATGAGGATGTTGTTAACGATGTTTCTAAAATAAATAGATAATTATTATAAAATTTAAGACAATTAAATTACATAGATATAAAATAAAAAGAAACTAGAGGAAAAAACAAAACAGAAACCAAATAGAAAAAACAGAAAATAAAAAACAAATAAAAGGCCCATTAGTACCGGTTGTATAATACAACGGGTACTAAAGGGTTGGGCTTCGCGCGCAAATTTTTGCGCAGCCCAAAATTGACCGTTAGTACCGGTTGTACTCTACAACCGGTACTAACCGGTACTAAAGACCCTTTAGTACCAGTTGTAGAGCACAATCGGTGCTAAAGACCTGTTGGCGGCAGTTAAGTGCAGGGGATCGACGATTCGATCCCCAATTTCGCCAAGTCCTGCTCCCGCGCCGACGCCTCTCGCTCTCCTCGACGACGCCGGCGAAGTTCTGCTCCGGCGAAGCCCTGCTCCGGTCGTCCTCCGCCGCGTGCGCCGCCCGCCGTCGCCTGCCCTGCTCCGGCCTCCCGTGACGTGCGCCCCTGCTCCGGCGCCTCCCGCGCGTCGCGTGCCCCCTGCTCCGGCCCTCCCGTGTGGCGCGCCCTGCTCCGGCCGTCCTCCGCCACGTGCGCCGCCCGCCTTCGCCTCCCGTCGCCCTTCTCCGGCCTCCGCCGCGCCCGCCCCCTCCGGCTTCCTGCTCCGGCACCCTCCACGCCGCCCTGCTCCGGCCGCCGCGCGTCGGCCCTCTCCATTAGTGAGAAAGGTAATTTTTTTAATTTTTTTAGTACTGTTATTTTGATTAATTTTTATTAGTGGAGCATTTTATTAGTGTAGCAAATTTAGTGGAGCATTTTTAGGTTTGAATTTATGTTTGAATTTACGTAATATTAGTGGAGCATTTTTATGTTTGAATTTGTGTTTCAATTTTAGTGGAGCAAATTAGGAAATTTAGTGGAGTCATTTTATTATTAGTGTAGTTAGCAAAGCAAGGTAGTTAGCAAAGCAAGGTTATATTTTTGCAAAGTTAGAAAATTTTAGAAAATATTGCTAAGTTTGAAATATTGCTAAATTTGAAATATTGCTAACTTAGAAAATTTTAGTAGCAAAGTTTGAAAATTTAGCTAAGTTAGAAAATGTTAGAAAATATTGCTAAGTTAGAAAATGTTAGAAAATTTTAGAAAATATTGCTAAGTTTGAAATATTGCTAACTTAGAAAATTTTAGTAGCAAAGTTTGAAAATTTAGCTAAGTTAGAAAATGTTAGAAAATATTGCTAAGTTAGAAAATGTTAGAAAATTTTAGAAAATATTGCTAAGTTTGAAATATTGCTAACTTAGAAAATTTTAGTAGCAAAGTTTGAAAATTTAGCTAAGTTACAAAATGTTGCTAAGTCATTTCAGTTGCAATATTGTTATTTTAGTAGCAAAGTTATTTTATTAGTGTATAAGAAATTTAAAGTTGTTTGCTATGAATTACAAATTTGCAGTGACATTGAGCTATGGAGGACGACGCCCCCATCATCCGAGACGACACCCCCTTCATCCGAGACGAGGAGAATGAAGACCGGATGCAAGCAATTATATATGATAAGGCTACAGGACCCAATTCCGATGGAGAAGATTCCAGCGAAGACGACGAAGATTTTAGCGCGAAATGTTTGAACGACTCCGGTGAGGGACTTGAGTTAGAAAATTTCAGAGACGACGACGACGAAGAAGTGCCGTTAGATAACTCTGTAGAAAACTCCGGCGAGGTATATATTAAGTCTTGTTGATCACTAGCTAGATGCATTAATTGATTTATATTGCACTTATTAACGAAACATTTTCTTTTAGCCCTCTGGATCTAAGTCAATCCCTAAACGAGGCCCGAACCAAGGGTAAAGCTGCCGGATGGTGCAAAGTTGTCCATCGATGAAGTTAGTATAAAAAGCCAACCGGAGAAACCCGAAGGAATCTACACTAAATATGTAGCTCAATGCGGTGTTCTTGTTAGGGACATGGTCCCGATCACCGTTGCAGAATGGAATCAGCCGAAGAAAGCCAACATTGGCGCAAAATATCTCGACCAAAGAATTAAAGATACCCTTTGGGACTCAATGTTGGCTTCTTTCAGCCTACCGGCAGATCTCCCACAGAAGAGAAGGATAAAGTCAAGGAATGGACTCTTAGCAAGATGGCCCAGCAATTCAACAACTGGAAGAAATCGTTGTGGAAAAAATATGCGAAAAAATCTCCAAATTTCACCGGACATCTAGTGAAGATAAAAGATGACTGGGCTGAATTTGTGGCGTATAAGAAATCGGCCGTCGTTGTGGCCCGATCGACCCAAAACAAGTTGAATGCTAAGAAGAAGAAATATCACCATCGTTTGGGCTCAGGTGGCTACAAGACTGCCTTGCCTAAGTGGGAGGCCTATGAAAACGAGCTGCGTCAAAAAGGGATCCGTCCATAGACAGATGACTGGCCCGACAGGTCCAAGTTCTGGTTGTTCGCGCATGGGGCAGTTTTGGACCCAGACAGAGGGCTGATTGTTGCACAGGGAAAATGGAAGAAAAGAATTACAAGAGTCGTCAAAAAACTAAAAGACGCAATAGCACAAGTCAAGGAGGGAACATATGTTCCCGATAGAGAGGACGACGAGCTTTCACTCGCCCTCGGGAATAAAGAACACTGGGGACGATGTCGAGGCAGAGGAGGCGGTGTTGGTTTTCTTGAAGGGTTTCCGGAGGACGCTGCAACTTATAGAAAACATTGCAGAAGTAAGAAGAGGGAGGCGGAGAGGTTTACTGCATTAGAACGCCAGATGCATGATGTGAAGGAGCAACTGGCCTTAATTACCCAGAGCAGGGAATCTCAGCTGCGAGTAGAAGATCCTGCAGTCGATGTCTGCCCATCTCAGCGGAAAAGCAGCGTGGGTTCCACGCAGCTACAAGATCCTAAAGTTGATGAACCAGTTGATGAACCGTCGGCGGCTCACTACCCCGTGGATGATATCACGGAGAAGACAAATTGTGAGTTACATGCGCCGTTGAAGAACATTAGTTTTCCGGTGGCGACTGGCTATGCTTTACCACATCAACCTGGAGCAACCTTCCATTTTGGTGTGATTCCAGCTGGATTTGCTCGTGTCGGGGTCACGAAAGTTATGTCGGGAATGAACTCAATAGAGCTTGACATTCCCGGAGCTGAAGGCGAGAAGACATTGGGAGAAGTCGAACTTGGTATCGTTCTATGGAAGAAGAAATACATCAAGTTTCCAGACTCGGCGCCAAGGCCACCGACTCCTCCGGTTAGAAATTCACACAGCAAAGTCCACCCTCCTCCCCCGACGATTGGGAGCCCACCGCGAGTCCATCGCCCGCGCCGTCCCGTCAGCCGACTGCTGCGCCCACTAGTAATTTGACAAAGCGGAAGCTGTTCACGTGTCCCTGTCAAGAAACGTGCAAAAAAACCCAAGGAAGTCAAGGCTCCTGAGAAGTTAGCTGGCGAGATGACTATGGAGGAATTACAACTGAGCACACAAGGCAAGGCTGCAGCCTTTTTTGAACAGAAAAAAAAGGAAAGACTGGAGGCAAGACTTGACCCCATAAAGGAACTTCTGAAGACTATACCAACTGAGGTAAAAGATCGCACCGTTGACAACCTATATGACCCTCCACCACCGCCCCTTTCAGACTATGAGCGAGGTATTGACAAGGTACTTTCCTCACAGATGGAGAAGAAAAAGCGTGCGGGAAAGGAGTTGCCCAGCTCGGAGAACAAGAAGCACAATCGATCGCCCCGCTCATTGTGCCTTCTGAAGCTCGGGAAATCGAGCATGGAGAAGTTGTCATTGGCGACACAGGTCGCCCCATAGCGCAGATAGCAATTCAATATCAATTTGAACTCGGGCTGCCTCTGGTCGAAAATCCGAGTGCTCTAACAACACAGTTATATAAATTGCATACTGGTACATGGCCGCCGCAAAAGAAGGGAGCACATATCTCATGGCGGGAGTTAAGGAACATCACTTTTCCGAGAATATGCCATGCAGGTTGAGTTCTCCGAACTTTTTCATATGTACAATTAACGTGCCCTCGACAAATCTATCATCAGCTGCTATTGTCTGTAAGTAATTTATTCGTGTAATTTAATTATTTATAGTTAAGCTCGTTCATTGCTTGTAATTATCCTCACAACATTCTTTTGTACGCTATTATGCAGAATGAAGATTCGTAAATGCCGAATGGGAGGAATCTGGGACATTGGGTTCATTGACCCGGATAAAGTTCATGAAGTGACCGTAGGAAGTCCTCTGTATGCCCAGGAAACAGAGGACGTTTTGCTAACGTGTTTTAAGCGACAAAGTACCAAAAAGGAAATACTTCTTCCTTACAACTTCGGTGAGTGTTACTGTCTTGTACACGTTCTATTTTGCTTTCCCGATATTAAGTGTAATTGATGAGTTCTGAATACCTGCGTATATAAATGTGCGCAGGTACCACTTCATTCTGCTAATCATTAGACTCGAGGAAGGAGAAGTTGAAGTCTGGGACTCATTAAGAAAAGATCAAGATGATTACAAAAGCGTGCGTCTAATGCTCAAGAGGTAATTTCAATCGCACTATATCGTCCTCTTTCGTTCATTTCCGGATATCAAAAGTATAAAATAACTCTCAATTCATTTTCTTTTCCGGGCAGGGTTTGGAAAAAGTTCATCGCGGAAGAACGCGGTGAATGGAAACAGAAGCTGGAGTTCAAGGCTAACAATGTAATTACTACTACGTATCTAGGTCTGCGTATCTTTCTAATACCATTATCGTTCTCTTGATTATTATTTGATTAAATTATATTCTTGTATAGTGATGTCTGCTACAACCACAGGGGACGGAACTATGTGGATACTACGTTTGCGAGTATATTCACATGAGGGTCAATGAGAGAGTCAATAGTGTAAGAAATCGAGAGGTACGTAAACATCATACACAACTTTTATTTTGCTACCATCAATTGTGTTTAGTTTCGATCATATCTGATTTGATCTCCTTCTTTTAAAGATGTCAAGGAAGCGGAGCCAGCTCCTACCACAAAACCGCGTAAAAGCTATTGCGGAGGAATTGGCGGGATTCATTCTGACGCATGTCCTAGATGAATTCGGTGAATTCCACTATGTCAAAAATAGACTCCCTCCATGCATGTACTAGCTAGCGGTGATCTCCATTGTAATTATGAGTACTTTATATGTAAAGAGAGTACTTTATATGTGTAATGAGTACTTCATATGTGTAGTCAGTACTTTATACGTGATCTCCTCCGAAACCCTGAAAAATGAGCGAAAAGAAAAAAAGAAACCCTAAACCCCGAAAAATAAGCGAAAAGAAATAAAACCGAAAACCTAAACCCCCCTGAAAAAATAAGCGGGGGCTAAAAAAAGCAGGAACCTTTAGTACCAACCGGTACTAAAGGTCCTCAGCTGCGCGCGCACTGGTTCGCCCACGTGGCGGGCCTTTAGTACCGGTTGTGTATACAACCGGTACTAAAGGGGTACCCCTTTAGTCCCGACCTTTTAGTACCGGTTGCACAACCGGTACTAAAGGCCCAATACGACCGGTACAGTTGCCCTGATCTGTACTAGTGCTAGCTCCTCCTCATGCCGGTCCACCACCTATACACCCCCGCACGTCCACGTCTCTCAGCTTCAATCTCCTCCGGCGTCGGCTTCGTGTCCTGGTCCTGGTCCAGGCCCTCGTCCAGGCGGCACAGATACAGGTCGTTGTTGAACCGCTCGGGGTTGCCGGCGAAGCACTCGCGCAGAGCCGCCGTGGCCTTGACGCACGGCGCCTCGGCGTCGACGGCGGCGTGGGGGTCGGCGTGGCGGCACTTGATCATCGCGGTCCAGAACTTGCCGTAGCAGCCGCCTCTGCACACGTCGTACAGGACGCACACCGTCTCCCTTTTTTTTTGAAAGGGAGTTCGTGTACAAGATCAAACAGAGAAAGAACACACACGCACGAACAGAGGCAAGAGCCACACCAAACACGGCGAACACGGCACCACCAAGCAGCAGATCACCTTCGACCACCAGCAGCACGCCGCCGGGACAGAAGGAGGCGAGCTCACCTCGCACCGAAGCAGCCGGCTCGAACAACCTTGTTGAGATGCCGCAGAAGCCATCTGACGCAGGTGCCAGAATCTTGACGCTGAACGAGCATCGGCTCCGAGCCGCCGCTAGACCGCCGTGGCCGCCTCACGCCGGAGACGAAAACGAAGGCGCCACCCGTCTTCCACAGAGCCCACCGAGTCCACCTACGAAGGAGAGCATCCCGCCTGCAAACTCCCAGAGATTTTAAGCAAAAGCACCACCCTGCACCACGGCGAGGGATGAAGGACCCCAAGGACAAGAGCCGCCACCGCCATCACGGACGCCGGCTCGAGGGGAAGCACGCCGCGGCTCCGAGAAGCAGCGGACGCGCCAGCGACGGCAGATCTGCCCAGGGCCTCCACCGGAGCACCGAGGACAGAGGAGAGGACCGCCGTCACCAAAAGCTTCTCCGGCCGCGCCGCCACCTCCACAGCGCCGCCGGCAAGCACCCCACACACACCTAGACTATGTACACGCCGGGATCCGTTGATTCCCCGTCCTCCCGCCGCCGGAGCGGTCACGGAGGGCGAGGAATCGAGCGGATCGCCGGCGGCGAGCTGGGAGCACGGGGATCCAAAAATTGCCTCCTGACACTGTAGATGGGGAAAGGAGGAGAGGTCCAGGTGTTTGCTTGGTGACGCACACCCTCTCCCTGTTCCTCTGGTAGCCGGCGAACCACCCGAGGGAAAACCAGTAGAACCATGGCCGCCGGGAGATATGTACTGGCTGGCTAGCTAGCTATCGTGGGAGATGGCGGCCGCGGATGGAGACTTCCCGACAGGACTACCGGTCCGTTTAAATAGCAGACGCCCCTAGCACTAGCACTAGCAGATCCCTCTAGCTCGTTTTCTTTTTTCCTTTCTTTTGAAGTGCACGCCAAAATGCAAGCTAGCTAGAGAAATGTTACAGAAAAAAACAGATTTTTCTTTTTAAGAAATAAAACATAGCTAATTAAACGTAACTAATTGTGACATGACCATCCCTAAGTTCTTTATGGACATTTGTCATCTGACTAATGTTGAATATATGAGCAAATCAATACAAAATTTAATCCGAATAAATAGTAAGTAAATCATAACAAAAATAACATAGATTAAATTAATCATGCGGACCGACACAATGGATGAATAAATCAAATCTAGAGCACGTACTAGAGATGAGTAGGAATACGAGGAGAGCGCAAGTGGCGACTTCAGGATACGAGGAGGTGGAATAATGTTTCATTGGGTGAGATGAGAGTAAAGACAATAATCGAACCAAACAAGGAGCAAAATGATCCAAAATCACCTCTAAAATCTCAACTTGGTATGTGTGATAAAACGGATACGCACAAGATTTTGGAAAAAGAGGGTGTATTACTTGAAAGTACAATTCATGGTTTTCATCTGTCACATCCTCCCAATTATAAGCTAAAACAGTCAATTGTTTTATGGATTGCCAAAAATAACTAACGGTGCTTTCCAAGTCACTAGTCCACCACATCTCCCCTCATCAATCCTATGTATCAAACAGTAGACACATGGATCTTGCGCATTGACACTCCTGGTGCATAAACAAAATTCAGAAAATTCATCAAAATCAGGATCATATTTGTTTTTACTTGGCTCAAATTCAACTGGTCTTAACAAAACTAGACACAAATCATATAACCTAGTTTGTCTCGTTGACCTCATCCTCTACATTAATATCGTTTTTCGTAGTTCCCATTCACACTGGCCTCGGTCGCTAGTAAGAACTAAAATGATTACAAATTATACTAAACTTTTATACTTTAATTAATCTTTTTTACATGCTATATTATTAACAAGAATGATTATTATTATTATTATTTATTTGGCATTGTTAACTACGTAACATGTTGCTAATATATAGCGTCTGTGTTTGTATTATAGTTATAATGTATATCATCAGATAAATTGATTTGTGTTTAATTTGAACTGTACTTTATAACCAAAGTTCCTTACTAGATTAATTTTAATAATTGCATTAACTATATAGTGTACACTTTTTGTGGGGATGATATCTAAAGCGTACCTTCTAAAAAGTACATTTACTAAGAGTTTCTAGTACATGACTAGGAAACCATGCTCAATGGAATTTCAAAAGTATATATTGAACAATTGGCATGCCACTTTTTTCTTTTTTTTTGGTGATCAATGTGCCTTGCAAGTTAACATGGGTACAATAGGTAAGTAAAACATTTTTTTTTGTACAAAACGGTCGAGTATGGGTATCTCTTCTTCAACAATCATGACACAATATAGTTAGAGGGTGTCCTTATGTAGAAGGCATTTGTATACATGTGAATTTGACATAAGCGGTGTTTTTATTAGATGGTGGCTTATTCGTATGTTTGGAGAGTTCGCTAGAGAAGATTTTTGACTAGTGGCTAGGGCCAAAAGGTGATGCCACCTCAAACTCCTATTCTCCTTTGGTAGTTCTAATCTTTGCAAAAGTAGTGGAATCGACATAATCCACTCGATGCTTGAATAATCCTTGGTTGAATTGGCCGTGAGACGTTCGACTCAAAAGTTCGGACCTATTTCAAAATGTTAGTGTTTAAATTAGCGGCAATGTTATCATTGCAGTGAATTTTTTCGAGCTGTTTGTTGCTGGCTTTGCAATTCGAAATATTTGATTTTGTAACGTTTTGGAAGAAGAAAAAGAAGGGAATATGTCCACGTGGCAACTTGTCCCATGTTATTAAACCCCCGGCAATGTTTTTGTTAAAACATTCCAAAAATAGGGGAGAGTAGAGGGGGTTTTCCGCGAATAACTACCCTTTGCCTCTCTGCTTCATAGAGAGCGAGCTCGCGAAGACGACGACGCAGAAGAAGACGCCGGCTCACCGCCCGCCGCCGCCGCCGCCCGCGAGATGGCGCCGGCTCACCGCCCGCCGCGGCAGACCGACTTCGCGCGCATCCCGGACTCCACCACCATCGTCATCGACAACGGCGCCTCCACCTTCCGCATCGGGTAAGTGCCCCCATCCACGCTCCCCATCTCCGCCGCCAGGAACCCTAACCCTAACGCGTGCGTGCAGGTGGGCCGGTGAGGCGGAGCCGCGCGTCGCCTTCCGGAACATCGTGCAGAGGCCCCGCCACCGCAGCTCCGGTACGAATCTCCGCCTATGTGCCCATGTGGCTTTGGTGATGTGAATGTGTTTGGATTTTACGGCGCTGTGGTTCCTTGGTGCAATAGCGCTTGCGGTTTCAGAAGTTCATAGTGGCGTATTGTTGGCAATTGGGTGCTGTCCATGGGACTTGGTTGTGTCGTGACAGCAGCTAAACTATGCGCATCAGTTAAATTCTCCGTTTACTGGACTGTGAGAGTGAGTGAATCTGAAAAAGTTTTCAAGCCAGATGTAAATATCCTTGTGATTGCGCGAGTGCGGTGCAATGTTCATGCTAGTCTGAATATACAAAAGGGACACTAGTCTATTGAATCCTTTATGCTCGTGTCAGTTGATGAGCTAGTGGGGGGATTGAACAAAATTCTCATATTTAAACTGATGGCAACTAAAATGAACCACAACTGTTAAATTTTCAGAGTTATGGACACTTGGGTTTACCTGACTGTTAGATATTCTGAAAAACGTTGCCATGTCAGATGCCTGTAGAAACATATCTGTGCCTGTGTGCACTGCTATGTTTCATGGTTTATCTGAGTATACAAAAGGGACATAAGTTTATTTGAATCCCTTCTGTTCGTATGAGTTGATGGACTAGTAAGTGGATTGGAGAAAATTCTTGTATTACACTGATTGCACTTTGTTGTGGATGCAGCTGGCGAAACTGTAACAGTTGTTGGAGACACTGATCCAGCTCTGATGAAGTACTTCGATTGCACACGGACAATGATTCGCTCACCGTTTGATGATGATGTTGTCTATCAGTTCGAGTATATGGAATATGTTCGTCACTCCTATTACATTATGTTCCTTACTTTTAACTTATCTGCGAGATCCGCAAATGGTTTATTTATGCCTTTTTAGGCTTCAATGGATAAACTGTGCGGTCAAATCTGACCTGTCATCCTTCCTCTATTAATTTTTGAACTTTTTAGGCATGAGCAACTCTTAAGTCTTGACTATATGCTTGATATCAATCATATTAGTTAGAGTTCATATGAGTGTAAGATACCAGAACGATCCATATTCAATGTTTGAGCATAAGTTCGATGTGAGTCCCTTGTAGCTCCTAGATGTCAAGGAACTTCGAGATGCCATACTTTCGTAACAAACAAGTCTTTGTATCTTATTAACCTTTTTTGATCTGATATTATTTCAATGTTGCAGATTCTCGATTATGGTTTTGATCGTTTAGGTGCCACTTCAGAGGTAAATATGTGTTTTCCAACACCTGCCTCTTGAATGATTTCCATTTCGTATCATAGTTATCTTACAATTCTTGTTACCAGTGGAGTTTGCGCAGTGAACTAATGATGGTGATTAGGGACTCGGAAATTCTCACAAGAAATATATTTTTAGCATAGGAGATTCTTATACACTTCACACCAAGTGCTTTAAGAATACAGTTTACTCTTGATATTTTAAGTCAAACAGTGTATTATTCTAGAGAGCGTAAGTCAAACATTGTCTTAAGGGCTTCAGGAAAGAACTCACTGAGCATAGGCGAGGGAACTACTAGTGGATGCAATTACATTTTTGCAGATGCCGAGCATGGGCTATTATCTTCATTAATGATATATTCTCCTTAACAGTGTATGGTTAGGAATAACTCAAGAAGAGTTGGCATGCCTGAGTTACTGGTTTCTTGTTTTTGTGCAATGAAATTATAAAGTGAAATCCTACACATCAGTTCAGTCAGTCTCACAGTTTTAAATCTGACACAACCTTGTAACTGCATGTATTTTTGAAATCTGACACAACCTTGACTGGAAATATGGCCATGTAACTGCATGTATTTTTGAACTTCACAACCTTGTGCCTTTTCCTATAGCTATTATTTGTTTGAATCTTACAGTGGTGCTTGTCAGGTGGGCCATCCTGTTCTAATGACAGAGTGTGAGTGCAATCCATCCTTTTCTCGAGCACGAATGTCAGAACTTCTTTTCAAGACATATGGTGTGCCATCTGTTGGTAATGTGTTCTGTGATCTTTATGTGCTATTTTTAGTGTACTAGTATATGAGTAGCGATCTTGATGTAAATATGTAGTGCTGATTCTTTCTTTTACTATCTGCATTTCAGCTTTTGGTATCGATGATGCATTTAGTTACAAGTACAACCAGAAGCTTGGAAACTGTGGAGAAGATGGATTGGCTATTTCGTGTGAATTTGGAACATGCCACGTTGTTCCAGTAAGTTTGTGTCCTGAAGACATGCTTTTCTCAGACTTTGCGCAATATACAAATGTTTTTGACATTCTATTTGGCTCATTTTGTCAGATACCACAAAATGAGTACAGTTGCATCTGTTCAGGAGGAAATACCATTGACTGTTTAAATTATGATTTTCTAATTGGATAACAGTAACCATGCTAAAAACAAAGAGATATCACCGATAGATTATTTGTTGATTTTGCTATCCCTTTTTTTGCTCTATCCTGATAACTTAAGTCACAAAGATGCGGTTTTTTTTCCTTGAACATGACCCCTGAAATATTTAAGCAACAAAATGAATGCATACCATCTTCTTTGTTAGGTAGTTTTGCTCATTGACTATTTTGGAGACCATGTTCAAGAAAAAATCTCAGAAATTTGTGTTTATCTATCTGTATATTTCAAATTAAGTTGTTCTATGAACTAAAAAGCCTTGCTGGATCTGTTTTCAGTTCTTAAAAGGGCAGCCTGTGTTGGGGGCATGCTGCCGAACAAATGTTGGTGGATCTCACATTACTGATTTCCTGAGGCAGCTTCTCTCTCTTAAATATCCCTATCACGCGTAAGTATCAGCACATTTTTCTGAAGCACTTTATTCTTTGTTTTCCCTACCATGTTCATGTCTAACAGTAGCAATTTTACCTTTTCATAGTGCAAGCGTTACATGGGATAAGGCTGAAGAGCTGAAGAAGGAACATTGTTATATAGCTCTTGATTATATGTCGGAGTTGCAGATATTCAAAGTAAGAAAACTTTATCGATTGTTGTTTCCCTTATCAGCATGATGCTTATCAGTTTTCAGAATTATCAGATTTCAGTTTCCACTGTATTTGTATAGAATGGACAGTGCATTTGTCTTGATTATCTTTGTATTTTTTGTTTCTAGAAGTATATTTATAGCGGTTATATGAACATTTTTGGAACACCATGAATTGATCAATTCAGTTTGCACTTTGCAGAACAACAAGGAAGAAGCTGAAGAAAAGACTAGGTATTGGCAGCTACCATGGGTACCCCCACCCAAAGACGAACCTCCATCTGAGGAAGAACTTGCAAGGAAAGCAGCTAATAAGGAAAAGTCTGGTCAACGCTTGCGAGACATGGCTGCTGCAAAGAGGTCTCAGAAGATAGTGGTTCTGGAAAAACAACTTTCTGAACTTGAGGATTTAATGGAACAACTTGATGACTCTGATGAAATTGAAGAAACGCTTATTCTGTCTAGGACCGGGTATCTTTCCCAGCAGGAAATCAAGTCTGCTATTCTGAAAGTAACACAGTCCCTAAGAAAAGCGAAGGGGGAGTCCAACGGCAGCGAGGAGAACGCAGAAGCTTCTGGAGCTGATAAGTACCCACTTGTATCAGTCCCTGATGAGATGCTGACACCAGAGCAGGTTTGTGTTATGATAAGCTGTCATCTGTGGCTATTATGTGGTCAACCAAGGGATTCTGTTAATGTGCCTTTGGGATCATCTTGCACCTTTGTGCTGTTAGGAACTTAGGATAAACCTAATCTCCCAGTGTTAAAGAGACTTTCGACCACTAACCATTGATGTGTTCCCCTTTTGCATATTTTACCAGTTAAAGGAAAAGAAGAAACAAATACTACTTAAAACTACAACAGAGGGCCGGCTGCGTGCCAAGCAGAGGCGTGCTGAGGAGGCAGCATTGAGGGAGAAGCAAGAAGAAGAGAGGCGTACGTAAGTTGCGACATTCCCAGTCTGAAGTTTTTCATACATATGCTTCTCATACTTAGTTTTATCTTGCATTATATGGCAAAGTCCTCCTTTATGAAATTATGTGGTATCTTGTGTCTTGTTGATGAATGTATTATATAGAAAATTCCTCTACACAAATTATTTGGTGTTTGTGTCTTGTTGATGATGCAGTTGCCTCAAAGCCATTTTTGCCTTTTTTTGCTCTTCCAAGGTGTTCCATGTTTGTTGAAGTATGAACTGTAGGAGGACATTACATTCTGCATTTTGTAATACCAACTATTTATTTCAAAATTTAAAGAAAGAAAATAATGTTAACCATCATAGCAAAGCAGTAACCACATATAAGAGATGAGACTAAGGGGGAAGAAACCACCTTAACCTGTCTGTCTCAGAGATCAGTTTACGGGCCGATAGGTTGTACAGCCAGGTTGATATGGATAGCGTACTCTAGCTGCTGTAGATTTGTGCGAGTGTGTTGTATGCTGCTTTTGTGATCTGTTTCCGCTCTTTACTATACAGGGAGAACCCAGAGTTATACTTTGACGAGCTCCGTGCCCGATACTTGGAGCTTTCTGACAAAGTCGACCAGAGGAAGCGGCAAAAGGTCAACGGCAACAACAACAATTCATCTGGTGCTGTAGGCCGTGGCGAGCGTTTGAATGCTGCCCAGAAAGAAAGGATGCGGCTGCTCACTACTGCTGCATTTGATCGAGGGAAAGGCGAGGACACATTTGGAATGAGAGATGAAGATTGGTTGGTCTACAATAAGATGAGCAAGGAAAACGAGGAAGACAATGATGGGGACGACGACGAATCAGAACTTGCTCGAATCGCATCAAAGATCCAGGTACAGTGCCCTGCTCTCAAGCTTCCCTATTCATGATGATGTCCATTTTGTTATTGTAAATAACCACACGGCGCATCGCTTTGCAGGAGGTGGACCCTACATTCGTGAACAAGCACGAAGCAGCAGGCGAACCAGCTGCAGACCCTCACAAGGTCCGTCCTCTGACCGCAGAGGACTACAAGATCGCCATCGGGATCGAGCGGTTCCGCTGCCCCGAGGTGCTGTTCCAGCCAGGCATGATCGGGGTCGACCAGGCCGGCATCGACGAGATGGTGAGCATCTCCCTGCGGAGGCTGGTGGAGGACGAGTCGGTGAAGGAGCGGCTGTGCCAGTCCATCCTTGTCACGGGAGGCAGCTCGCTGTTCCCTGGCATGATCCCTCGGCTGGAGGCGGGGATCCGGCAGTTCCGGCCCTACCTCGCGCCGCTGAAGCTTGTGATGGCCGCTGACCCCATCCTGGACGCGTGGCGTGGCGCCGCCGCCTTCGCGGCCTCAAGCAAGTTTGCGAGGCAAACGTTCACGCTGGAGGATTACCGGGAGCACGGGGAGAACCTGTTCCATCGCCACAATATTGTTTACACGTTGTAGCAGCGTTGTGCCTGCTGCGACGTGCTAACGTAGAGACAGTAGACGCCTGTTGGTCGTGAATGAACAGATGTAATTTTGCTGTGGAAATTGTTATGATCATGCATAATGTGAAGTTGACAGATTTGTAGGTCGGTTTTTAAAAATATTGTAAGGGATCATTATTAGAGTCAGTATCTTAATCGACATCCTTGATTTAAGTGGATGTTAATGTTCTGTACTGCACTCTGTGGAAAGAAATGCATTCTCCAAGAATTATCTCTTGCTGCTGCTTGTAGAAGTTCTTGAGCCACTGCTGAATGATTGGTTTTATAAGAACCAGATTCTCGTGTTATATGGTAGTTATACATCGTGCTATTGTTGATTTTGCATTTCTGACAGTATGATACTTCAGCAGCTTGAATGAAAATATGAAACCTTTACAGGTTGAAGTTATGAAAAAAAATTATATCACTCGTCTTGACTGCAAATTGGGTGATTTCATTATAACCTTTATAAAAAAAATTAAGCCGTGATATTTTTTATTTCATGAATTATTTTAATCGTGAATTCAATTAAGTTGAATATAACGCATTTGCAAGAATTTACATACTCCCTCCGCTCACTAATAGAAGATCTTTTAGTTTTTTCTTGATTCATATGTATTTAGACATATTTTAATATGTATGTAGTCAATATTGAAATAGCTAAAATATTTTACATTAGTGAACGGAGGGAGGTGGAATAGGCTTGAAATGAAGTTAATGTAAACCTTTTAGTAACACTTCTAAATTACCTTAAGTTCAACATAATCTTGAAATTATAATTCAACAAAACTGTAAAAAAGTAATAAGGAAGAACATAAATTATAAGCTTACATAATGATTTTTCGAGTAAACTTAACTTACATCAGACTCGTACTGAGTGAGATTTGATCATTTCCTACTTTGAAGAAGATTTCGACAAACATTTTTTCTAATTCCTCAGCACAAGGGTGCCATTCCACTCAGCCATCACATGTTACTGACGTGTGGGGCTACCTGGTCAGCACAAAGGTACAATATTCTCATACCATCGCTTTTTGTAGTTCTTACCAACATGCTTCCACTTCGGCTTGTAGGGCTCCCATTGCCCAATAACATATTTAAAAATGTTAAAAATTACGAAACAAAATACGGTGTACATATGGATATTTTATATTTGCACATAAAGTTAGTATTTTGTGGCGTGTGTTAGAAAATACATTAAAAATGTCTCGTGAAAAGTCATCTTGAAGCACTGAATTTGTCTTTTTCGCACGGTCCACCCAATTAGTGTCTTTTCTTCATGAAAAAAAATTAATTGTTAAGAAATTTTGCGACGTAAAGACGACCGAGGTTGTCTAAGACGCCAATTTCAGGTACTGGTCCGAAAGGGTGCGTAAATTCATTTTGAAACATGTGAGCATATGCTCCCGCCACCCGGTAACTATATTTTGGAGTGTGAAAAAATTTGGCAAAAACGTCTTGACATTCTATATCTGCACACCAAGTTTCACGCAAAACCAATATTTTTTGTGAGTTTTTTTTTTCGAAATGGGGCTTACCCTAGCCTCTGCATCGAAAATATGCATGCGTCTCCTTTATTTCATTTATTCAACATAAGCTGGCAAAGAGCCTTACAACGAATGAACATACAAGCGGAAGCCAAAAAACAGTGAAAACACCACAACTAGCACAAATGATAGACGAAAACGGGGCCTTGTTGCTCGTCCTCAGCTATCGCCGGCTCACCGACGACTCTAGAGATAGCGCCTTGTGCACATGCTGCGGCCGTCGCCTCCTCCATCTCCCACCAACCCAACTCCAGCTTGTAGAACAAAGCGAAGACCCTCGCCAGTTTTGCTACCGACGCCACCATGACGCCAAACAGTGTCACCTCCCTACTCTCGTCCATCGTCATGCATCTGATGTTGATACTCCGCAGCTCCTCACTGCCAAGGCCCGTCGTCATTGATGCGGTCGATGCACGCCGCACCACCACCAAAATCCTCCGGCCAGCAGCTACTCCTATAAACGACCCTCCCAAGAGGGATAACAGCGTCGGGCACCGTTGTCGTCCGATCCGGGAACCCGAGTCTAGGGTTTCCCCAGGAGCATCCCAAGCGAGGGGACACAAGAACTATCAGCTGCAACAAAAATAGGATCTCCAAAATGATGCCTCCATGGAGGGGAATGACGCTCATGGCGCCGCCATCGACTTATCCGACGATCTGGGGTTTCCCCCGGAGATTCACAGCCTGTGTTGACGAAGTGCAGATCCCTCGAACGATGCCTCCACCGAGGTATACGGCGCCCGAAGGCGTCGCCATCGTCGGGTCACAGGGAGCACAAGCCAACAGTCGTGCCGTACTTCGTTGAAGACCGACGTCGACCGGTGTCCTGCAAGCCCAGCGAAACCACATGCCGCAGCCACCACGCAGCAACGATGCGAATGACGTGGCCGAGGAAGACGACCTGCCACCGCTAGAGGTGATGCGCCGCCACCACTGATCCGGGGCCGCCGCCCCAGGATCCGATCTCGATCCAGCGCAGCCGCTTCCTCCAAACGGCGGCACGAGATCGCAGCAGGTAGATCCCCGTCGCCCTCTTCCCCGGAGGCGCACGGCCTTAGTCCGGCCGCCACCTCGGGGGACGGCGAGGGAGGGTGGCGGCGGCGGGGAGCTAGGTTCGTCCCTCCTGTTGCCTAGAGGAGACGACGCGGAGGGGTACTATGCCTACTATTTTTTGTGGGTTGTGTAAGAAAGATAAATTTTGTCTCGTTAAAAGGCTTTTGTATCATCAAATTTTTTCTTTTTACACACGACAAAAAATTGTCTGTTTTCTCTTAAATGACTTCGTGAGGGTGTTAAGATGTACGCGCGAATTGTTGTTTCAATTTTTTTACAACTCAAATATATTTACACTAGAATTACAGTTTAAAAACCGGAAGCATATGCTCCCGGGTGTTAAAACATCACCCTCGAAAGGGTGTGGGTTCAAATCACATTCTTAACATTCTTCCTTTTAATGACGATCTTATTATTGCAGCTTTTATGGGAAACCGGTTTTAATAACAAATATATGATCGGGCCATATAATACAAAGAAGTGCAACGAAAGCAATTAGTAACGAAGATGATCAAGGCATATGCGCTGCTAAAACTGAGTAGTTTAACTTATCTAGGATACGAAGCAGCCAAATTTGTATCGGGAAAATTGCTCGGCTTTGATACCAACGACACAACTTTTCCCATAGCTGAGTCTGTAGGTTTTTAATTGAGAAACACGGTACAACGTAAACGCTCACATACACGTACGTACACTCACCCCTATGAATACACGCACATACATCCTACCCGTATGAGCATCTCCGAAATACTGAGTCGACGGTCAAGTCTTAAGAGTGATAAACGCATCACTATCGATGGGAATGTTGACTCCCAGAATGTTGACTCCCAGAACGTTCTTCTGGGGTCCGCTAGCCGACTATAGTGGGGGAGAAAGAAGGAGTAGATCGGGACTGAACGGCGACGAGTTTACCTAGGTTCGGATCTCACAAAGGCGACTAGATCCTACATGATGCTTGAATCTACTAAGAGATATGTGTGGTCCTAAATCGTTTCCCTAAGACTCCCCGTTGGCCGGTTTATAGGCCAGACCCAAGGCTTACAAGAAAGGTTCATATCGACTAAGAGGTGGAGATATAGACTAACAGGGCCTTGATGACACCGCCTTACTCAAATTCAGCTACTGGTCCACCGTCTAGGTCTTCTTAGCCGGCTGGGCTACCTCCTTGTGCTTCAGTTTACTGTGCCGCCCGATAGGCCTATCTGCACTATCATCAGTGGGCCACCTTGGTTCGTCGGTATTCATTCATGTTAATGATATCCTCAATATTAGCCCCGGAAAGCTTTGAGTTCTCTAGCTCCGACGAGGTTGAAGTAGTTTTGCCTTTGTTGTCTTGTAGTGGTTAGGCGAATATAAATAAACCTTTGTTCAAAATATTTATAAGCCGGATTCTTGGTCGTCATGCGTAAAAACGCATGGATAAGCCAGACACGCGTCGCCCTACCAGAAGAATCTTCTGACTTGGCATGTCAGGTTGACTGTAAGCCGGGTCGTGTACGTTGAGTCAGCAGCGTCGCAGACGTAAAGATAGTCGTGTCCTGGATGTCGAGGTTACCATGTGGTAGCTGTAAAGGCGGTCGTGCTGCAGCAGTGAAGCTGTCGCGACACAGATAAGTAGAGATGGGCCATGCCCGATCTTAGTCGATGTTCAATTGTGACAGCTCTTGTTCGTTGATACTCTCTCCGTTCAGAAAAGGATGTCACAAAAATGAGCTATTCCGAACGGAGGGAGTACATCATACATGGCAAACAATATGTAGAAAGGTTAGCAGCTCGGTGATACCCATTATTCTGAGGTGGGAGATTGGCTAGTGGCTCGTCGAATGGAATTAGGACGTGTCCGGTCTTAATCGATGTCATTATCATGCAGACCGTGTCCAGTATAACACGTTCGGTTTCCACGCTTCTGCCGTAGCTAGGCCGTGTCCGGTCTGCTTTCAGAATTGAACTGTGTCTGTTGGTGCCAGCCAATGTCCATTGGAACACAGTCAATTTGCATGCTTCAGAGCCGAGTCTATTCCAAACACTGGATGAATAAAAGATGATGTCCTGGTGGATATATGTAGCCCGAGAACGGAGCTTAGCTCAGTTGGCAAGGCGCGGGAGTTCGCAGCCAGCCCACCAGTGTTTGAGTCTCGGCTCGAGCGCTTGTTGCTCACGCAGTTTTCTTCTTTAAAAAATTTCAACAGGCTAGTCTAGCCCGGGTTGGTCGCGTCTTTTTTTGGATATATGTAGCCCCCGAGGCCCATGTCGTCTTCCATCTGAGGCGACTTGAGACTCATTAAATCCGATGACGGTAGCCTCCAAGCGTTGAGTTGACATACTCGAAAGTCGGCTCGATGCACAGCAAAACTGGTGCCGTTGTAGCCCCCGATACTCATGTCTACTTATGAAGTAAGGCGGCATGAGACTCGACGCAGCTCCCGAGCCATATTATCAAAACGGAATATTTGATGGGCTGTAGCCCCCCAGGCTCATGTCGGATTATGAAGCAACCGGACAAGAGGCTCGATGTGAACATCTCGCCACGTAACAGGGCGCAATGCCAATATGTTTAAAAACAGGAGGCGGCTGAAGATGAGTCGACTGCACGATAAGTCCTTGATGAAGCGGCAACTAAATCACATGCAGAAGAGACAATAGCTGCATTAAGGTTTATTTTTAATGTAAGGTGAACAATTGTATGGCGTGAGCCGGTAGTATTTTGCAAAAGGAGCGCTAGGGTGACACTGTCGTTTCCAGACAATCTAGGGAGACACTGTCGTTTCAGGACGATCTAGGGTGACACTGATGATTCCGGACGATCTAGGGTGACAATGATGTTTCTAGACGATCTAGGGTGACACTGTCGTTTCCGGACAATCTAGGGTGACACTGTCGTTTCCAGACGATCTAGGGTGACACTGATGATTCCAGACCATCTAGCGGGACGCTGACGATTCCGGAAGAACTAGCGTGACACTGTCGTTTCCGGACGATGTAGCGTGACACGGTCGTTTCCGAACGATCAAAGGTGACAGTGTCGCTTGTGGACGATGTAGGGTGACAGTGTCATTTCTGGACCATGTAGGGTGACACTTACGATTCCGGGCGATCTAGGGTGACACCGATGATTCCGGACGATCTACATCATTCTCTTAAACCATGATCTAACTCTACGAATTGGGATTAAACAAAGATCAACATATAGTGATCCATATATTGCATCCTCTTCCGGTAGAATTTAATTCCTAGTGTCAAAAATTACATTTGAATTGAATCGAAAAGGTGTATGATTGATTAAGTTGTCGTGCGATGAAATTACATCTACAGGATATTTGTACAATGCAGATTAAAGTCCAAACACGTCACGAGTGACGTACAAATATTAACTATTCAATACTTCCCAATTAAAACAACAACGAGGATAAGGAAACACAAACGATGTATTTGGCAACAAAATATCCCGTGCGGTGCGGGGCACAAGGAGCCTGATTCTGTTGCCGTGATATCCGCATTACTTACCTTTTCAAATTAAATTACGGTCCCACATAATTTGGTACTGGCCCCAAAGTTTTGGTACCTGGTCCCACATAATTTTGGTACCGGTCCCACACAATTTCCGGTTCCGCGGAACCGGTAGGTTCCGTCAGTCTGGTTCCGACTATTTTAACATCGTTAGATTGCGGTGGATGGACGGTTATTAAAAATGCCAACCACCGTAAAACTTGTATTTGCAAAAACACTTGTTGCAATATTTTTGGGTGGTCAAGCTTAAGTTATTTGGTTTGTGCACTTAGCCGTTTATGTGCTAGCAAAACCTACGGCGCTGATACTTCTGCTGGGCAACAGGGTGCAAAACCAAACATATTTAAACTCAGAAATAAAAAACCAGCTTTCAGCGCCAAAAACACATTACTAAACAACCCATGCATAAACAACAAATAAAGACATAAGCAAACAAAAAGGTAAAGATTCTTAGGCCCGGAGGCAAAAAACGGTATGATTGCAGGGAAAAGTGAGAATTTTTTATTCCATGATCATATAATGAATTTAAGACTTTAAGTGTACTAGCAAATGTGTCCGTGCGTTGTTAAGTAATTATTGTTCGGAGCAAGACTTATGTAGAGGTGAAATTCATGGGAAAATTGAAGGCTCTATGGTAAGGTTCATACAACCTGTGTGGAACAGTTTGTCTTAATTAGCTAGTTCCAACCAAATGTAGTGAATAATATAAGATTTTATATTTTGGAATAGGTAGCTCTTTTAATTATACCTCTAGGAATTCAGAGAAGGTGAGAGAGAGTTCAGTTTGATCAATATTGTATGGGAAAGAAGCTCGCCTGTGTTGTCATGGTGATGCAGTAGAGGAATTATCATTCCACTCTTTCTCCACCGCTGGAGCTTGCACCCAAGCTACCTCGAAGTGGAAAATAACTTGCATTGGTCCTACAAAAGGGAGGCCGACTTACAGTTTGAGGTACGACACCAAAATAGTATAGTGATCAGATGACGAGATGACTATACCGTGGACTGAACAATCATTAAATTTATTCAAAAAATCATCATTCACAACAGCACAGTCCAAGCGTTCTTTACTTTTTCTCTTTAAAAAAAAAAATCTTTAAGTCTTCAACATTGTCAAAACCTTTCTTGTCTTAAGGTTTCTCCCTCCCTTCTCCGGTCCGGCGAGCTCGCCGGGAGGGAGTTGGAGTTTGTGTACTCCGTGCTGGCGACCGTCATGGCGACGTGGGCTGCTGTGCATCTTGGAGTTCCTATCCTTCGGGTATGTCGCCATCGCGTCGTCTTCTTCTCCAGGGGCGACGTGAGGCCCGTGAGGTGGTGTGTACAGGTACGCTTCTCCGTCCTAACTTCTCTGGCCGGCCGTGGCGGCGAGGGGAGAGCTCGGCGGATGTGGGTGTCCTGGTTTTGCTGTTGGTGGTGGTGGTGGTCTACTCGGAACGAGATCCTCTGACGTAAACCTCTCTACTGCAGAGGGACGTAAATCATTTTCGTTCGTCCGTTTCGCATCCAACGACAGCCGTCCGAAGCAGAGGAAACGCACGGGAATAGTCAGCCCAAAACAACGAAGTGGAGAAGGGAAAACAGCGCTCCAGCCAGCTCAACGGCGGCGGCAACACAAAGGATGAGCACGGCGAGCCGGCGACCAGGAGGACACGGACTCCTTCTTCTCCTCTTGGAGGACGCGACCGAGCATGGTGACCAGGAGGACATGGACTCCTTCTTCTCCTCTTGGAGGACGTGACCGAGCACGGCAACCAGGACGACAGAGCTTTTGCGGCGGCGAACATCCAAGGCAGGCACCGTGGCGGCGGCGGCGACGGAGGCCACGACAGGTGCGGTATGAGGACACAGACTCCTTCTCATCCTCTTGGAGGACGCGACCGGCGTGCGCAAGGACAGCTGCAGCGCAGAGGTCGAGCGCGGCGACCAGGACGACGGAGCTGCCGTGGCGCCGAAGCGGCGAACTTCCAAGGCACTAAGGCGGGCACTGCCACGGCGGCGGTGGCGGCGACGGAGGCCACGGAGGCGGTGGTTGCGCAAGACACGCAGGAGGAGTTGTGTCTGTTGGCGAGCGGACGGCAATGGCGAGTGACGGCGACGGCGAGGCTTCTTTTTTCTAAACTGGAGCGTTTCCGTGCATTTGCTCTGCTTCGAACTGCTGCCGTCGGATGCCAAATGAATGAACGAAAATCATTTATGTCCCTCTGCAGTACATAAGTGTACGTCAGAGGATCTCGTTCCGTCTACTCCGTCGACGTTTCTACTCCGGCCGGCCTTGGTGGCGAGGGGAGTGGCGTCTGGAGGTGGCTCGGTGATGGAGGTGGTGGTCCTAGCTGGTGCGGTGGCGGCTGGAAGAAGGGTGGAGGCGGGAAGCGGCTGCTGTGGCCGTGCTCGTTCATCGAGATCAAGTTCCGGCGCCTGGCGGCGGACGGCTTCTGCGGCTATCTACAAAGTGTGGCGGCGTCCTCTTCCCGCCGGCGAGCGGTACGGCGTCTCCGGCATCGACTAGGAGGTTTGGGGAGCGGTGTGGATCCGATTGTGATCTCTTCAGGCGACTCAGGGGGCTCTGTGCAAATTTCTGGGTCTTTGTTTTTTTTCTTTTTTCTTTGGACCTGGCTGTAATTTGTACTGAGTTACCTGAATAATTGGGTCGGATCCTTCCTTAAAAAAAAAAAACCTTTCTTGTCTATTGTCCAGATATAGGAGAAACCGAGATACTGCAGGCCACAATCAGTCAGACAATTTCCGGACTGATGGCAGATCAAAGCAACCAGTTCCCACTCCATTTTATTTAGAGCATCTCCACCGGGGGGGCTCCAAATTCGTGTCCGGCACCCCAATGAAGGCCCAATTGGGGGTGCTGGACATGTGTCCGCTCCAGATTTGGAGGCCGCCCACCAGCGGCGCACCCCAAAGGCCCGCCCCCCCCAAAGGCCAATTCTAAAAAAAATCAAATCGTCAACACATCGGAGGTTTTAAGCATTTCAATACGAATTGATGTAATAAATATTACAACACAAGTTCAAATTTGAAAAACAAAGTTTAAATACGAATTCAAGTTTTTACCATGACCTATCAAACAGCCGCTGATACGTCTCCAACGTATCTATAATTTTTTATGTTCCATGCTTGTTTTATACCAATTGCTACATGTTTTGTATCTACTTTACAACACTTTTATACATTTTTTTGGACTAACCTATTAACAAGATGCCGAAGTGCCAGTTCCTGTTTTCTGCTGTTTTTTTATTCCAGAAAAGCTAGTCTGGAAATATTCTCGGAATTGGACGAAACTTCACGGACATCCCTATTTTCCCAGAAGGCACCAGATGGAGCAAAGAAGCAACGGAGAGGAGCCACAGGGGCCCCACACGCCATGAGGGCGCGGGTCCCCCCCTCTGTCGCGCCCTCATATGGTGTGGGCCCCACGGGGCTCGCCAGCCACCGCCCTTTCGCCTACTTATTCCCCCCGAGAAAATAACCCTAAGGGTCTGAGCCATTATCCACGAAAAGTTCCAGAGACGCCGCCGCCGTCAACCCTAGCTCGGGAGGGTCCAGAACCTCTTCCCGGCACCCTGCCGGAGAGGGGAATCGTCACCGGAGGCATCTACATCGCCATGCCTGCCTCCGGAGTGATGCGTGAGTAGTTCATCCTTGAACTACGGGTCCATAGCAGTAGCTAGATGGTTGTCTCTCCTATTTGTGCCATCATGTTTAGATCTTGTGAGCTGCCCTACATGATCAAGATCATATTATTGTAATGCTACATGTTGTGTTTGCTGGGATCCGATGAATATTGAATATTATGTCAAGTTGATTATCAATCTATGCCCTATGTTATTTATGATTTTGCATGCTCTCCGTTGCTAGTAGATGCTTTGGCCAAGTAGATGCTTGTGACTCATATTTATGCTAGATAGTGGGTTCATGCCTCCGTTGAATCTGGGACAGTGACAGAAAGTTCTAAGGTTATGGATGTGCTGTTGCCACTAAGGGTAACCCAACGATGCTATGTCTACGGGAATATGTGTTTGTTTACATTACGCGCTTTACTTAATGCGATTATCCGTTGCTTGCAACTTAATACCAACGGGGGACTCGGATGACAACCCGGCGGTGGATTATTAGTCATAGACGCTGTTGGATAACGGTCTATGTATCATGTCGTAATGCCCAATTAAATATCATAGTAATCATCATGTCATGTAGTTGCATTGTCATGCGCTCACTATTTGTCAATTGCCCAGCTGTAATTTGTTTACCCAACATGTTAGTTATCTTTATGGAGAGACACCACTAGTGAACTGTGGACCCCGGTCCATTCTTTTAAACTGATTAAACCACAAACTGCAAACTGTTCCTTTTTCATTCTCTGCAATTTAATACTCATTTTCCACACGAGACGTTTAATTCTTTGTTTTCAGCAAGCCGGTGAGATTGACAACCTCACTGTTTCGTTGGGGCAAAGTATTGTGATTGTGTTGTGTGCAGGTCCACGTCAGCGCCGGAATCCCTGGTGTTGCGCCGCATCATATTTTTTCGTTGACAACCTTCAGAAGAGTTGTTGCTCCTACTGGTTCGATAACCTTGGTTTCATACTGAGGGAAAACTTGCTGCTGAACTGCATCATACCTTCCTCTTGAGGTCTCCCAACGGACGTGTACTGCACGACAAGCAGCCGCCGGCTGAGTCGCTTTGATGGCCCACACACTACTACAGAACGACACTATGGCAACGAGGGCAAACCTTCTATGGCAACGGAGAAAGCATCCGTTGCCCCGCTTCCGATACTGATGTGAAGCGAGTTATCAGCAACGGTTATTTTGCCCATTTCCATTGTTGATCGTATATATTAAGAAAAAATGGCAGGCCACCGGCCAGCACCGGTAGCGGAAGCAATCAGTTGACAATTCATATTACTTTACTCTTTCACAAGACACATATAAATTATATTCTTGCGCGAGACATATGGGCAAAATACAGAAGACACAATTCATGATACACAGGTGTTGCTCTCTCCAAGAAAATAAAAAACCACTACGATTTCAACATGTCGTGCTTCTGGTAGATATCTTGATAGAATTGCTATGCTCTTCAGACAACACCTGTGGATAAAACATGATAAAAAGAAACTGCAGTCAAACAAATTGAAGGAATATTGACAACATGAGCTTAGAATCATCTGTTGCACACATCGTAATAAAAGGTAGACAGTAGTAGTACACTTAATTAAATCTCACACACAACACGAGCTTAGAATCATCAGCTGTTATACAACCGCATGGACGGGAAAGTCAATCCAGATCTAAAGCAGAATAAAGTATATAAATAATCGGCCGATGAACACACAAACTTTAAGATTGGGAAGAACACAGAAGCAAGTCATCGACTTGTTCATTCAGATTGTATTTCGAAGTTAAATTAGGTACAGCAAAGAGGGAACTGATAGGATCGGTGCTCCATGTGAAACAATCATGCATGAAAAGTACTAGCTGCTCTGATCTTATGGGCTGTACGTACCTGGATGACTAAGAAGGGATCCAGCGAGGACTCGAGGATGGGATCGAAGCTTTTTTTTTTTTTTTGAGAAAATGTTGCGCTTTATTAATCAGGAAGCATCCATACAAAGAGTTTGCCTAATACATTCTGGAGTAGAAAAGAACACCACACGTGAACTAGCAAACTCGCAAGACCTAGCTAGTATGTGTGCAGCAACATTCAACGATCGCCTGACATGGCGAAAGGAAGCTGAAGAAAAGCTAGCAGCCAGAAGCTTAATATCTGCCACCACCGCACCCACTTCAGACCGGTCACTGATGGAAGAATTCAATCTTTGAACCAGTGAGAGACAGTCTGAAACGAACACCACAGACGTGAATCCTTCATTGAGTGCAAGAGACACAGCGCGACGGAGTGCCCAACTTTCAGCAAGTTCTGGCGATACCATCCCTTTGAGTGGTTCTGAGCAAGCAGCCAAGCAATCCCCATTGCTGTTTCGGATCAGGATACCAACTCCTACCTTGTGCAAATTTGAGAAGATCGCTGCATCAACATTAACTAGGACTGAACCGGGCGACGGCGGAGACCATCTGACCGATGAACAAGATGACGTCTCACGACTATGCCCACTGACAGTCTTAAACAGATGCAGCAGAACCAAATCAACATATGCATGAATCTTAGAAGCAACACTGTATGGATGGATATTACCTTCATCATTTCTGACCGCATTCCTTGCCTCCCAAATATGCCAAAGTGTGATTGCCAAGACAGTGGACTGTTGCGGTGAGGCTCTATCAATGAAATCAAACAGCCACTGCTTCGGTGAGCGGAAATTTTTGCGGCACAAGTGGATGTCAAACCGGTCTTTGACCTGCCTCCATACCTCCGAAGCGAAGGGACAAAACAGCATACAATGTTCAACACTCTCATCTCTACCACAGTGCACACAAGCAGGATTTGCGGGAATATTTCGATGGCTTAATTGAAGACCAGATGGGAGACAATCATGTGCAAACCTCCAGAGCACTATGTTCATCTTGTTTGGGGCTTTGATTGCCCATATAGCCTTCCAATGTTTCACCTCACTTTCCATATTTGATGGCAAGCCATGGCCAGCTTTACTCTGCATTGAAAAGAAATCCGAATAGCGAGCCAAATTATATGCTGAACGGACAGTGTACTCTCCGTAGCGATTGTGAGGCCAATACACGAAATCATCCCCAGCATGGCGACTAATTTGGGTTTGTAAGATGAGTTCAGCAGTCTCCTCCGGGAAGAAAGCTCTAACATTTTCTTCATTCCAAGATCCTTGATCATCAGCCATGAGGCAACAAACTTTTGCGTTTTCAGGGATTGGAGAGAGAGTTTGCAACATGTGTGGTGGTCGTTCCGGTATCCAGTGATCTTTCATGATCTTAACTTTTTGGCCATTCGCAATTCCCCACCGAACACCCGCCTTAACAAGCTCTCGGCCAAATAGAATACTTCTCCAAGTGTAAGATGAGGATCTAGGCTTTGGCGCATCCCAGAAATGACAATGGGGGAAGTACCTTCCTTTGAGAACCCGAGCACAAAGAGAGTCTGGCTCAGTTAGTAGCCTCCAACATTGCCTACCAAGCATAGCTTGGTTGAAGAGTGAGAAATCACGAAATCCCATCCCACCTAGCGATTTCGGTGTGGATAACCACTCCCAGGAACGCCAATGAAGTTTCTTCTTGCCATCTTCCCTACCCCACCAAAAATCAGCAACAGCCTGCCTCATCCTCTCACATATAGCAACCGGGAGTCGGAAACAGCTCATAACAAGTTGGAATGGCCTGAATTACAGATTTTAATAACACTTCTTTTCCTGCCCGAGAAGGTGGCCTATCAGACAAACCCATGATGCGTTGCCAAACTTTGTCAGTTAGAAATTTGAAAGTCCTGATTGGTGATATATCCACAAGAATAGCTGCATCTCTACGAAGCTCCGGCGTCGCGGCCGCCACCACCGGCGCTCCCAAGACGCATGCATGCAGAGAACAAATCCGATCTGAGAGGCCACGAAACCACCAGATCCGGGCGAGGCAAAAGAAGTGTGAATCCCAGTGGAGAAAGAACCAAGAAAAAGAGATCCGGGCGAGGCAGAAAAAGAGAATCGGGCTACGATCCAGATCCGGGCTAACCTCTAGATGATGCTCCAGATCCGCCGCTTGGCTCTTCACGAAGATCCAGCGCGCCACCGTCGCTCCATCAACATCTCCGGCGCCCTTCTTGGAGCCGATCTCGTCGGGGAGAGTTCCCTCGTCACCGGAGGCGGCCGGCAGCACCGAGATATGTGAGAGGAATTAGGTAAAGGATAAGGAGTGTGTGTGGCTGCGAGAGAGGATTGGGCGCAGCCGCGCAGGCGTGCGAGGGCGACTAAGGAGTAGGGTTAGAAGTATTTATATGGGCCGAGTTTAATTGCATACGGATGGAAAATTTCACCCGTTTCTAATATATTGGATACGGTTAGATATATTTGTCCGTTGCCGATGTGCCCAGTTGCTCTGTTGCGCCGGCGAAATTCATGAGGCAAGTTCGTCGGATTGTCGGCAAAGTAATCTTGGTACAAGAGCATGTGCCCAGTTGCTCTGTTGCGTTCCTTGTTGGGCCTCCGCCCCTTCTCTGATTCTCCAAACTTCGGCGCCGCGTCTTCCTCGATCGTGGCCTGTAGAAGTGCGGCCATGACCATCTCATTCTCCTCGATGTCGGCCGCAAGGGCGGCATCCTCCTTCATCAATTCCAAAAACATGACCTCGTCGTCGCTGTCCATGGCCTATTGGACGAAAGAAAACAATGGAACAAAGCCACAAATGAACAATCAACCAAATGAGCCTACGAACGAATGGTCGAATAGGTTGCGGGCAGGGTGGGAGGAAAGAAGAGGTGTACCCGGCTTAGAAACTAGCTACGTCGGCGCTGGACTGGTCGCAGACAGGCGGGGAATGGCGGCACGTGGGTCTGCGTTGCCACTCCGGCTAGGTAGCCGAGGTGCGAATCAAGCAGGCGGCGACGAGAGTGGCGGCGATGGTGCGAATCGTCGGTGAGAGGAAAAGAGGAGGAGGGTGTGGGGAGCGAATGATTCAGGTCACGCCCGCGCTGTGGGTGGGCCAACCCTGTCAGGGCCATGCCCGCCCCGATGTCCGGCACCCCCGAGAGGGCCTCCAAGCTCGGGACGACCCTTTGGGGGTGCCACTGACGGTGTTTTTGGCCGTCCAGACCCCCAATGGGACTTTGGGGGTCATTTGGAGGCTCTCGGTGGAGATGCTCTTGGGCAGAGGTACTTATGGCTCATGGCCATTACATCTACCAACCATCCTTACTGGAACGACGAGCTGTGACTCCATGGGATGTTCACTGTATAGCTCTGGCTGGCTGGTGAGTGCCTTCCTTGATAATGTATCAGTTGCTGTGCGCGCTTGAATGCACCTGGTCCATCGCTCTGTATTGTGTCTCATTCAGGACCCGCAGCATTTGCTTACCATCAATTTTTTCACAGGGATCTGCCCAACCAATGAAGAAGAATCTCTGCAGCTGTGCAGCAATAATATAGCCATACATGTACATTAAATGATCTGCCAAACCACTTGTGTAATTACTGGTAGTAGTAGTTTTCACCTCTACTCATCTTGCATTTTTTTACTGGTTCTGGATCAATGTTGCGTCCTTCCTCTGGTAGCTGGAGCTGTCCAGCATGCAGCACTGTTCGTCCCAGTGCCTTCCCTGATAAGCAGTCCCGCTCGAGTTTGCTGGAGTAACTTCGAAAGACACTGCGTCGCGGGAGCGCTAGGAACCAACAAAAATGCACATATAAATATTCACGTTGTAAATGCGTTTCAAAATAAATAAATTCAATAAAATTGTATATTCAAGAAAAGACGGACCTTTTTTCTGGCTTGTGTGGGTCTCTTTTTCTATAAAATGAATTTTTTTTGTCTTTGTATACCGGCAAAAGAATATGTCGTTTTTTCCAATAGACTTTGTGCGCGCATATTGAATGTGGAGATGTATGCGTGCAGTTTCTTTTTTCTTTTATACCACATGTCGTTTTTCCACTAGACTTTTTGCGCGCATATTGAAAGTGGAGATGTATCCATGCATTGTTTTATAAAGGAATATATTTTTCTTTATAAAAGCATTTTTCCTTTTTACACTGACAAAAGAAAAATATGTTGAAATGCATCCTCATGCCGCCGGATTTCAGCCTAGGTGATCAACGTAGGCGGCCTCGCCGTGCCACCACTGTCCCCCGTCGAGGACGCATTTCGACACACCGTCGGCGGGATCAGATGATAGAGGGGGAGCACAACTGCCCTAAGAACAATGCCGACAACTTGGATGCCATGGGGGTCAGAGCGGTTCAGGCTGGAGCGCGACGCCGCGGTGGACTCCTTAGACGGCAGTTGGTGGCCGACGCGCCACAACGCCGCCGGCATGCAGTACAGGTGGGATACAACCGGCCACACGGTGACCAGCACCATCGAGACCGCCTGCCGCCGCGCCTTCACGAGGAACCCGACCCTGTTCATGTTGATACCTGTCGTCGCGCCGCCTATGCCACCGAAACGTCAGCGACGCAGCGGGTGCTTCACTTCGTGTGGTAGTGGCGGCGTGGCGGGAGTAGCGGCAGCAGCGGCGGAGGAGGATGTCGTGGCAGCAGAGGAGGCTGGGTCGGCTGTGCGGAGTCCTGATAGGTAGGCCCCGCTTGTCATCGACACAGAGCGGCGGTTTTATCCCTGCTTAATGACGTCGTTCAGGAGGCCGGTACGCACGTATAAATGGCGCCACTGCCCGCAGCAAGGCATGTGGCCTGCAACGGTGCAGGCGACGCAATCGCATTAGCCCACCGCCAGCGTTGCGCCAGTCCACGCGTCGTCGCGCCGCCTGATCCACGGCACCGCCCATTGGTCCACTGGCCGCCCCTTGGTCTACTCGCCACTGCTCGCCTACCCCTCGATGGTGAATAAAGGTGGCAGCGACGACCCGGCTCAATCCATGCCGCCCTCCATTCCACGCCGCTCACCACTCTCCTCATTACTCACCACTCTCCTCATTTTCGTCTGCTCCCGCGCACCGCCATCATACACAAGTAAGAAGCCGGCGACAGCTCGAGCAGACCGTACCGGGGAGGCCGCAATCTCAGGATCGACGAGGCGCGCCAGTTCCACCGGTACGGCATCCTCGTGCCGCCAGATTTCAGCCTAGGTGATCAGCGCAGTGCCACCACTGTCCGCCATCGAGGACGCATTTGAACACACCATCCTCACACGGCGGGACCAGATGATAGAGGGGGAGCGCAACTGCCCTAAGAATAATGCCGACAATTTGGATGCCATGCGGGCCGGAGTGGTTCAGGCTGGAGTGCGGCAATACATACCTAATATATAGTGAACATACCCAAGGTCTATAAAGTGCGGCGATATGAAGGCTGAGCCATAGTACGCCTACCTCAATCTCAAGATGCCGGGACCCAATAACACGATTACCATCTATGAAAACTTCACACGCTTCGATAAGTGCGACAGGGAGTTTAACAAGATCTTCGAGTCTTTCGGAATGCAGGTGAAGCTAACCCAGCTTAAGTCGTCGACGTACCACTCCCTCCTCCCCTTGAGAAAGAAAGCACACCCGAGGTGGAATTCAACTCGAGCAACAACATCCTACAATAAGCAACACTGGCTGATAAATTTTCAGGTGTATGCAAGTAAATGATTGTAAATATTTATATTCGTAAACTATTTTCATGAAAAATATATAACATAATAATACCAATAAATGATAGTGGTAGGGTGGAGTTTTGGCACCCGACAGCATGCTCCTGGTTTTCAAAATGCCGCTTCAGAAATTTTGGAAACTTTGGATAAAAAATCCGTACTTACATTTCGCTATTCTATATGATCACGAATTTGTTCACAGAAAAATCAATGTTTTTGTGTCGTTTGTGTAAAAAAGATAAAATTTGATATTAAAAAAGGATTTTTCACGAGATAAGTTTTATGTTTTTTATACAGGCCACAAAAAATACCGTTTGTTGTGCGTACATATAACGACGAGATGTTCAACAAATTTCTTTTGAGTTTTTGACATATGTTTCCAAGTTTGAAAGTGATTTTATACCGAATAAATGCATGTAGTGTTGTCGAGCCCCAAAAATCATCTACACTATGAGAGGAGATTTAAATGAACAACTATCAAAGAAAACAACTCGGATTGATATATATGGAAGAATATACAACAAGGTAAGCGTACATGTACTCGGACAAATACGTACAACTTGTTGGCCAGATGCAGGAAACGGATAAAACAAAGAGAGCACTGCTGCTCGAGAGCCAAAAGAGCTTTCCGCTACACTATCAAATAAGTCGCAGGCATCACATGGGGCTGTCGGTGGTTGGATGAAAGCACACTAACGGTTTTCACATCTCTAATTGGTTGATGAGAAGCACACAATCCGCCACCTTGCTCCTGATCGGTGGAATTCAAACTCGAGCAACAACATCCTACAATAAGCAACATTGGAAAGACTGCGTCGCCTCGTGGGAGTGCTAGCAACCAAAAAGAACTCCACATATAAAATATTTGAATTGTAAATGCGTTTCAAAACAAATAAATTCGATAAAATTGTATATTCGCGAAAAGACGGACCTTTTTTTTTTGGCTAGTGTGGGGTCTTTTTTTTCAATAAAATGAATATACTTTGTATTTTTATACCGGCAAAACAATACTATGTCGTTTTCTCATCAGGCTTTGTGCGCGCATATGGAGATGTATGCGTGCAGTTTTTTATAAAAGCATATTTTTTTTGTCTTTTTACACCGACAAAAGAGTAGGTTGTATCCCAGAATTATGAAAATAATATTTTGAGTTTCATTTCTTTTACTTTCTGTAAGTAAATACATAATGATATGATCTACATATCTGCATAATTTCACTAAAAATACGTTGTTTTTGGCAACAAAAATTTGACGCTAGAAAGAATAGAAAACTCACTTTTTGTTCTACATTTGTCTTCTTTGTGTAGATCACGGGCATAATATCTTTTGATGAACTTGTCTCATACTTCCTTCGTTTCTTCGTCTTATGCTACGGAACAGAGGGGTACATGTTAAACATATATTTGTACTTGTATACTTTTTCCTGAATTGCCTGAGGTTTGAAAATGTTTTCATTCGATTGTTTTAAATAGCTCCATCACTCCATGGAGTTCAGAGACCAAGGTCATTATAGATAATATAATAGCATACTGAAAGATGTACCAGCACGCTCCTCTCCCCTGCGTTTTGGTTGCATTAAATAGGGCTGGTAAAAACTATTTTTACGTTATACTAGTATACAATCCAGCCCACAAAGGTCGACCGATCCAACCCAAGTCAGAGGCAGGTCCACTTCCATGTACGGAATACACTGTATTTGCTGCTGAGAGCTCCATCAATGATGAAGTAATGATGACCATGTGCGCGCAGAGCTGCATTTGCCACCAACGCTGCTACTATTTCGATCCCTCTCCGTCTCCTTGCGAGCACTGTACCTGCGTGGGACACACAAAGTCGTTGGGGTGTCGGATATAAAATTGATCGTAGCAGCATCGCTCGATTATTTTACAAATATAGCCCCTATCCAATGCAATTGTCAAAAGTAGCCCCTTCTAATTCTTTTGTCAAAAATAGCCCTGACGGGAAGACAGGAAAGCGACACATGTCCTCCCGCCATGTGGGATGGCGGGAAGTGTTCGGCAGCGACACGTGGCACTTTCCGCCAGCTGGGGTGGCGGGAGGACACGTGTCGCTTCCCTATCTTCCCACCAGGGCCATTTTTGACAAAAAAATTGGGAGGGGGCAACTTTTCACAATTGCATTGAACAGGGGGCTATATTTGTAAAAAAAATCGCATCGCTCGAAGCTTCCATCCGGTTTAATTTCTATCTCGCATCACCGGCAGGTCTTCAGCTTTAGGTCGGCTGTGCGGAGCTCTGATAGGTAGGCCCCGCCTGTCATCGACACAGAGCGGCGGTTTTATCTCCTGCTTAATGACGTCAGGCACGTATAAATGGCGCCACTGCCCGAAGCAAGGCATGTGGCATGCAATGGTGTAGGCGACGCATCGCATTAACCCACCGCCAGCGTTGCGCCAGTCCACGTGTCGTCACGCCGTCCGATCCACGGCACCGCCCATCGGTCCACTGGCCGCCCCTCGGTCTACTCGCCACCGCTCACCTCCCCCTCGATGGTGAATGAAGGAGGCAGGGATGGCCCGGCTCAATCCATGCCGCCCTCCATTCCACTGTCGCTCGCCACTCTCCTCATTTTCGTCTGCTCCCGCGCACCGCCATCATACACAAGTACGAAGCCGGCGACAGCTTCATAGGTACAGCATCCTCGTGCCGCCGGATTTCAGCCTAGGTGATCAGCGCAGGCAGCCTCGCCGTGCCACCACTGTCCGCCATCGAGGACACATTTTGACACACCATCCTCACGCGGCAGGACCAGATGACAGAGGGGGAGCGCAACTGCCCTAAGAACAATGCCGACAACTTGGATGCCATGGGGGCCGGAGCGGTTCCGGCTGGAGTGTGGTGATACATACCTAATATATAGTAAACATACCCAAGGTCTATAGAGTGCGGCGATATGGAGGCCGAGCCACAGTACGCCTACCTCAATCTCAAGATGTCGGGACCCAATAACACGATTACCATCTATGAAAACTTCACACGCTTCGATAACTGCGACAAGGAGTTTAACAAGATCTCCGAGTCTTTCGGGATGCAGGTGGAGCTAACGCAGCTTAAGTCGTCGACATACCACTCCCTCCACCCCTTGAGAAAGAAAGTGCACCCGAGGTGGAATTCAACTCGAGCAACAACATCCTACAATGAGCAACATTGGCTGATAAATTTTCAGGTGTATGCAAGTAAATGATTGTAAATATTTATATTCGTAAACTATTTTCATGAAAAATATATAACATAATAATACCAATAAATGATAGTGGTAGGGTGGAGTTTTGGCACCCGACAGTATGCTCCTGGTTTTCAAAATGCCGCTTCAGAAATTTTTGAAACTTTGGATTAAAAAAAATCCGTACGTACATTTTGATATTCTATATGATCACGAATTTGTTCACAGAAAAATCAATGTTTTTTGTGTCGTTTGTGTAAAAAAAGATAAAATTTGATATTAAAAAAGGATTTTCACGAGATAAGTTTTATCATTTTTATACAGGCCACAAAAAATACCGTTTGTCGTGCGTACATATAATGACGAGATGCTCGACAAATTTCTTTTGAATTTTTTTACATACCTTTTTTTATTCCTGTGACAGAAACATATGTTTCCAAGTTTGAAAGTGATTTTATACCGAATAAATGCATGTAGTGTTGTCGAGCCAAAAAATCATCTACACTATGAGAGGAGATTTAGATGAACAACCATCAAAGAACACAACTCGGATTGATATATATGGAAGAATATACAACAAGGTAAGCGTACATGTACTCGGACAAATACGTACAATTTGTTGGCCAGATGCAGGAAACGGATCAAACAAGGAGAGCACTGCTGCTCGAGAGCCAAAAGAGCTTTCCGCTACACTATCAAATAAGTCGCAGGCATCACATGGGGCTGTCGGTGGTTGGATGAAAGCACACAAACGGTTTTCTCATCTCTAATTGGTTGATGAGAAGCACACAATCCGCACACTTCCTCCTGATTGGTGGAATGCATGATAGACCTGGATCGGTGACGTGGTGCAGTTGAAAATTCATAGTACTAGTGCTGTGCAAATTAGAGTACTAGCTAGCTAGCTGGATGACGACTGTGCAAATTCATACTAGTGCTGTGCAAATTCTACATGCTCCAGAACTAGGTATTCTACTTGCTATAACTGGTGAAAAACATCATGGGATCTGGTATCAATCATTTTCCTAATTATGTGTCAAAAAAAAATCATTTTCCTAATTTGTAATGACCCTTGTGTTTTGCTTCATGATCTAGCAAAGTTAAATACAACAAACAAAAGCACAAGGGATATCATTCGCGCCCGGGCCGACCACTTTGCCCGGTCGGCCGGATTATTCTACTACTACAAAGAGCAGCTCAAACACACGAGTGCGTTCTGTCGACCAAGCAACAAACCAACTAAAATAATCCACAAGCAATGGCCATGAATCTGGCAACGGGAGCCATGGGCTCCCTGCTCCCCAAGCTTGCCGAGCTCCTCAAGGACGAGTACAAGCTGCAGAAGGGCGTGAAGAAAGGCATCAAATCTCTCGAGCAGGAGATGAAGAGCATGCAGGCCGCCCTCCGCAAGGTGGGCGAGGTGCCGCGGGACCAGCTCGACGAGCAGGTCAAGCTCTGGGCAGGGGAGGTGAGGGAGCTCTCCTTCGACATGGAGGATATCGTCGACAAGTTCCTGGTGCGTGTCGATGATGATTCCGACACCGCCACCAAGTCCAACAAGCTCAAAGGTCTCACGAAGAAGATGGCCGGCTTGTTCGCTAAAGGGAAGTCTCGCCACAAGATTGCCGAGGCGATCAAGGAAATTAATATGCAAGTACAAGAGGTTGCTCAAAGGCGTGAAAGGTACAATGTTGATAATACTGTTACTATGCCTGCAGCCATCGATCCTCGCCTTGGGGCTCTGTACAAGGAAGTGACAGATCTCGTTGGCATTGCTGGGAAAAGAGATCAAGAGCTAATGAGATTGCTCTCGGATGGAGATAGTGTGTCCAAACAAAAGTTTAAAATTGTCTCCGTTGTTGGTTTTGGAGGATTGGGCAAGACCACTCTTGTTAAAACCATCTATGACAGGATCAAAGGTGATTTTGATTGCAGCGCTTTTGTTCCCGTCGGTCGAAATGCTGATGCGAAGAAGGTTATCATGGACATCCTAATTGATCTGCGCAAGTACGAAAGTCAGTTCACCGATTTGGATATAAGGCAGCTCATCAATATACTCCGGGAAAGTCTCGAGAATAAGAGGTACAAATAACATGCCACTTACTTGATGATGACATCTAGCTTACTTGGTAGTTATTTTTCCATTGTAGTTGCGCACTAATGATGAAGTTACCTCTCCAGTTTAAAAAATGAATTTTAGTTGTTGTACACCCTACAATAAGAACATTGGCTGATAATTTTAGTTGTTGCACAAACCAGTGAATTGTAGTAGTAATTCGTGGCAATGACTCTGGTAGTAAGTCATTTGTTTGTGCAACAAACAATTTGAGTCACTGGTTCGTGCAAAAATAGCCCCAAGAATTACTTGTTTGTGCAATTTCCTCTCAAGTAAACTTTGTTTTGCGAAAATAATGTTTTTTACTCGTGAATGAATTTCAATGAGTGAACTTCCAAAGTGTTTGGAATGAACTTTGCTGTATATGAAGGGTAAATTATCATTGACAAATTGATCGTTTTGAGAAGTTGAAGTGAATTTTCAAATAGAAGTGGAATTTTTAACCTAGTTTATTGAACATCTGTTTCATTCAAGGGAATCCCTTTATATAGGGTGAATTTTAAAATTCATCAAATGAACTTCTTTTTTACAAAAATGCGAATAAACTTTTTATTATATTAAAGTAAAAAATCCAATATGATTATGTGAACTTTGAAGTGACAAAAAGGTGAACTGTTCCGGATATTCAAAACGGCTTAGGGGTCTAGATGCTCCCATTACATAATTTATTTTTTGTTTTTTTTCAGAATGTCAAAAAATTCCAGAAAAAATTTCGGATGTACATTACAGCGTGATGTGTTAGCACAAAAATTGGCATGGTGAAAAAACTTTTTAGCCACCTGTACAAAAAAGACAAAATTCTGACACGTACATATACGTTTTGGTATGTCCGAATTTGTCTTTTTTGTACAGGTTGCAAAAAAAGTTTTTTCACCATGCCAATTTTTGTGCTGACTTAGAATGTGTTGGACAACATGCAAAATTTTTTTTTCGAATTTTTTGACATTTGGAAATTTTTTTTTTGGTAGTGGGTGCAGCTGCACCCACTACCCAAATCGCCGTGTCCGAACTGTTCGCAATAAACAAGTGAACTAGCAAAACAGATGGCTAAAAGTGGGCATCCATTTTCTTTGCTTGAACTTTTATGGCCACAACTGACTTCACAGAAGTCTGGAACTGCGCCATGAAGTGCATACACGATGTATCTTCTTTTTCTACTGAACTTCCAAAGCTGACCAAATTTACTTTTAATAGAAAAATTCTTAACCTCACAATTATAAAACAAGTATAGATCAATGAGTGTGGCGCATCCATTGAAGGTTGCCGATCCGATAGTAGGGGAGGTGCCGGCTGTCGGGCTCCAACATGCAGGGTGGTGCGGCGCATGCATCTGAGGCTGGTGAGAAGGAGCGCTCGAGTAGGGAGGCCAATAGCACATGCAGTGGGGGAGCCCGCATGTGCTCACTGGGAGGCCTCCTCGACAGGAGGCGCGCGTGGGTAGCCTGCGGGGTGGTATCCTCCTCGGGGAGGAGCGTGGGGTCAACTTCTTGTGGCGAGTCTGGGATGCAACGAGTCGGTGCGTGGGGAACCTACTGGTGCTGAGCAAGAAGGGGCTCGAGGACGGCGCACGTAGTTCCTCCCGATGGCGAGTGGGAGGGGCCTCGGGGAGCGACGCATGGAGGTCCTCCCCACGGCGAGTAGCATCGCCTAGGGGTCGCCGGCCATGGTGGTGTGTGGGAGAGCATACGTGGCCTTCAACTGGCGCAGGGAAGTTCGGTCAGTTGTTGGGATTCAGGATGGGCCTAGCGTCGGTGGGCGGTGGAGGGGGACCGACTGGCGGGAAGTGAAGGTGGGCCGCACCAACATGAGGTGGAGGAGAGGACGCCGATGGAGTGGGAGTCAGCCATGGGGAAGAAGGCAACTTGGAATGGGGTGCAGGTTGTAGGTAGCAGGGGGAGGTTAGTTGTTTTTTTTGTGGGTGGGTCGGATGGGTGGGTCGGCTCAAAACCGGAATAGTTCCCTGTTTAGTTAAATGGGAAATATTAAGTACTCTTAGGGCTAGGTTCCAGTTTATATATTAAGTACTCTACATATATATTAAGTACCCCCATATTCAATATTCCTCACATACGAGTATATTATTATAACTCTTTATATTTTTTATATACCTCATTAATTATTCTAAGATATCTCAATACAAGTTGTATGCAAAATATATCATCGGAGTCCTCCAATTTTTCAATATACCATTTTTTCATACATAACCAATGGAAATAAAAAATGATTTAATGGGTCTAACAAATATCTACAATTCACCTGCTGATAAGATATATTTACTTATAAAGTTTTATTAACTTTTAAAATTATAAATATTTTTGTTGGTTGGAACCTTTCGTGTGTTAGTCAGGAGCCTTTAGATTAACAAGCCCCGTTTGCATTTCAAAGAATAAACCTTTCAATTATAATGAAAAATCGGATCTCAAAACAATCTAACGGTTTTGGATGGTGTTACGCTAGTAACACAGTGTAACAAATCAAATGTGTACTAGAAATCCATTAGTGATCTCATAACTGCTATAGGCGCCTTATCGTAATTGATGATACATTTGATGAAAAAATGTGTAGAGTTATCAATCGTACTCCATCCTTATTTTTTGGTCTCTTTTATATTAATTCACCCTAATTATTTTTTGAGAATATTAAATCTCCGTTCTCCGGCTTACCATGTTCTCATGCAATGAATTGTTTATTTCACAACTGGTATAGGTATCTTATTGTCATTGATGATATATGGGACGAAGAACTGTGGAGAGTTATCAATTGGGCATTCTCTGGTAGCAACAATTTTGGCAGTCGGCTAATTACGACAACTCGTATAGTCAGTGTATCTAAATTATGTTGCTCCTCTACTAATGATTCAATTTATCAAATGGAGCCTCTAAGTGAGGATGATTCCAAAAGGCTCTTCTATACAAGGATATTTTTAAACGAGAGCGGATGTCCTCGTGAATTAGAGGAAGTGTCCATAGATATATTGAAGAAATGTGGTGGAGTGCCATTAGCCATCATTACTGTAGCTAGTCTTTTAGCTAGTAAACAACAAGTAAAAACGGTGGATGAATGGCATGGTTTGCTCGAGTCTATTGGTCGTGGACTTACAGAAGACCGAAGTGTGAAGGAGATGTTGCAGATATTATCGTTTAGTTATTATGATCTGCCTAGTCATCTGAAAACATGCTTATTGTATTTAAGCATGTTTCCGGAGGACTACGAGATTGGAAAAGATCAGCTAATATGGATGTGGATTGCAGAAAGTTTTGTCCAATGTGAAAAGGCAAAAACTAGCCTCTTTGAGATAGGAGAAACATACTTCTATGAGCTTATGAATAGAAACATGATCATGCCGGTATATGATTATGATGGCTGGGTAGTAGGTTGCAAAGTACATGATATGGTTCTAGATTTAATTTTGTCCTTATCAAGTGAGGAAAACTTTGTTACTGTAGTGAATGGTACTGTTGATAGCATATCTTCTCAGAGCAACATCCGTCGGTTGTCCCTGCAAGATGTTAGAAAAGGAACACCTCTCGAAACTCCAAGTCTATTCAAAGTGAGGTCTGTTGTTGCTTCATTTGGAGATGGTATTGATATAATACCGTCTTTCTCGAGATTTGTTGTTCTGCGTGTATTGGATTTGGATGGATGTTCTCTAGGCGATCATAATCATCTGAACCTTCGGGACTTGGGGAGTCTATTGCAGCTGAGGTACCTAAGTCTAGACTCCACAGGAATTTCGAAGATCCCAGAAGAATTTGGAAAGTTGCAGTTTTTGCAGGTGCTTGATTTGAGGAGAAACCATAATGTGGAACTGCCATCGACTGTTATTAAGCTGAGAAGATTGATGTGCCTGCTTATGGACAGGGACCACAAGAGGCTTCCAGATGGGTTGCGAAACCTGGCTTCCATGGAAGTTCTGGGTTGGATCCGTCTTGGTTGTGACTCACTAAGCATCGCGAAAGATCTAGGCAACATGGAAGGACTGAGAGAGTTGCGGATTGTGTTTGTTGATGTGAGCTTGAAGCTACAGAAAGCTTTTGTGGAGTCGCTGGGTAAGCTATCAAGCATCCAAAAATTATTTATCACTGTCAAGGAAGCCCGACAGGAGGATCTGGACATCCTTGGAAGGCTACCGGCTCTTCGTACTATCTTCTTGTGGATCGACCACTGGAGTGGGCCGCTACTCGTCGGCGCAGATGGGTTCCGTTGTCTTGTATCATTCCAATTATTCTCCGAGTCACCGGGCCAAATATTGTTCCGGCCGGGAGCTATGCCCAAGGCTGAAAGAGTTGAGCTTTGTGTCGGTTTGCGGGTCGTAAAGGAGGAAGCAGCTCGTGAGAGTGGTGATTGTTCTGACCTGCTGGGAATAAGGAACCTGCTGTCCCTTCGGAGGGCCAAAGTATGGCTCGACCGCTTTGGAGTGGCGGTCGTGGAGGCCAAGCAAGCGCAGACTGCGCTACAAAACGCACTCCGCGCCCATCCCAACCATCCCTACTTCAGAATTAACAACCACATCCGTAATGAACAACCACGATGCTAGTTTCCTTTCCCTGACGCTTTTATGCATGTCTCATTGACCTGACCTTTATTTTTTTCTTACTACTTCGGAAGACCTGCCTTGGAGCTACGAGTCTGAGGAGGAGGAATGAAGGACCTGCAGCACGCACGTACGGTACATACATATATTTCTTCCCCGTCTAAAGATTCCTCGATATAGATACGTACGTAGGCATTTGTTCAATTATCCGTAGCCATATGCTTATTTTGTGTGACACATTTATTATTCTGTATGTACATATAGGCTGTCATTGCACGCCGGCATGCAGACCGTGCGTACCGTCAGCTGCGACATCCATCAGACACTGCTGCCCGTTGAGCGATTTTCTTGGTTTTAAAAAAGATTGAAAAGAAAAAAAACATATGGAAAAAAAGAAAAAACAGTTGTGTCTCTCTCATAGTTCGATTTATGATTTTTAGTTCCTTTGCTCAATACTCTCTATTTAGAGAGAAAAAATAGTACTTTGCTTTTTATTTTTCTCAGTTGCTAGTGATAATTTCCCAAAATAGCAGAAAAAGTAAAAAAAAAAATCTTCTGTAGTATGTGTTCGTGTGTTATCTCAAGAAAAAAAAGAAAAAAAAATTATAGGTGTTGGTATTTAGGTTCCATATATTTCTGGTGTGTCAGTTTTATTTTTCTTTGGGTCAGGTTGTTGGGTGGATTTTTAGGGGTGGGGGAACTCCGCCTATGATATTAATGTTAAGTTTACACTTAATATTACTGCGTAGCCGGTCCCAAGCCCGGAAAAAGGAGGAGGGCCCAACCCGATATATCTAGTTGCTTTCTTTTACCATAAGACTTAACCAAAAAAATACTTAAGAATTTCTTATTACAATTGTCCTTTTTCTTTTTTTAGTTTTCTTTTATATCAGAAGTATACTTGCATCCATTTTATTCTATTCAAGCATTTCGCAATTTCATAGTAGAAAAATAGCAGTTATGGTTTGAAAACTTTGTTAAAAGTTCAGATTGAAGTTCACTAGAAGGAAATGCAGAGAAAAAAAATTGGGAGCCGTCTCTGGCAGCTGGCTCATATACCTGCTGCACCCGTACCCAGAGCCAACGAGCTCTGCATCCTGGACGCCTCCTTCTGAAGTGGTTGTCGGCCATGTTATAAAAGCGTTTAGCGGTACTTTGAGCCAAGAAACTGCAGTGTTCGTCGGTCAAGAAACTACTCCATCATTTTCAGCTTAATATTTCTGGTGTCTTAATTTTGTCTTTTCTCTTCCTTTCTACTCGACTGTTGTAATTTTTTCTAACCTGCATTAGGTTCTTTATGGGTTAGATCACAGACGGTCAGAACCACCTGGAGATTTTGTCCGTAGATGTCCATGCAACAGAGCCATGGTGAGTAGTGTCTGCTAATTGGTGTGGCCTTTATATATGATTCATCTCTGCGTTTTGATTTCTGATCATTAGTGCAGGATTTGGACGAGTAACAAGGGGGGTTATGTTTTGCATTTGGGACTACCAAACATAGGTAGGTTGCAATAGTATAGTGCACTAGACCGTGTACTAAGCATTCGGGACTGATTAATCAATGTTCTATTTGTGCGGGCAGAGGTGGACTCCGTTGAAGTCAGTGGAGAACCAGGCATGCTTCTTAACACAATCTTTTTCTCTCGAACCATGCCTGGTTTCCTTTTTTGTTGAACCATGCATGGTTTCCTAACACTACTCACCTACAAAAATAATTAAACTTGGTTTCGCCATCAACTTTTTAAGACTACAATTTAGTCGGAATGATCACCAGTGGAGAACCGAGGAAAAAATTGGAGGGTGGGCACCACTCCCTCCGTTTCAAATTATAAGTCGCTGGGCAAACATAGACAAACTTCTGTCACGTTACAAGATTTTTTCATTTTCCATTTTTGCCCTCCCACCGACCGCTCTCTCCCTCACACCGCTCTCTCCCTCACGTGACTGCTCTCTCCCTCACACCGCTCTCTCCCGTCGGCGCCCCGTCGCCTTCTCCCTCCCCGTCGCCGGCCCGTCGCCAGCCCGTCGCCGCCGTCGTCTCCCCCTTCCCGCCTTGCTCCCCACCACCCGCGCTCCCTATCTTTCTCGCACCAGTAACCCAATTTCTCCCCACCACAACCCGAAGGTCAAAGGTTGGATTTTTATCGACAGCGCCGCCGCCTGCTCTAAATCCACGACCGCGGCGTCGCCTGGAAGCCCCCCCTCCTCGGACCAACCCGTCGTCTTCCGCCGCAACCACGGCGGCGAGGTCGACTCCGACGGCAACTGCCTCTTCACCGCCGCCCGACGCGCCGCAGGCACAACCAAGGCCACCGCGCGTGAGCTCCGCCTCCGCGCCGTGCGCCGCTTCCAGGCCGTCTATGGTGCTGCCCCCGCGGAGGGCGAGCCGGACAGGGACGCGGTGGACGCCGCCGTGCGCCACCTCTACGCGCCGGATCTGGCCGCCGGGTGGGGCGTCCACGTCGTGCAGGACGTCAAGCTGCTCGCCCCAAGGCCCTGCGCGAGGAGCTTGACGCCGCCGTCGAGGAGCTCGTCGACCTCTGCGTCGCGCTCTCCGACGACACCATGGAGGCGAACACGCTCGAGTTCTTCGTCACGCCCGTGGCAAGGTACGCGTCCTTTCCTCCGCCTGAGTACTTGCTTTGCTTGATTGCTGTCCTGAATGATTTGCAGTAGCTGTCCTTGTGCTCCATGTACTCGCAAAGAGATAAAGAACTCTGAACTTGTACTCTGAACTTATGTACTCTGAACTTGTACTCTGACAAAATCGAGTATAATCGCGGCAGCTTATGTACTCTGAACTTGTACTCGTGAATTTAACAAGTGTTAACTGAATTTAAATGAACTTGGAAAAAATTCATTTGCAGTATTTAAATGATTTTAACAAGTGTTAACTGAATTTAACTGAACTTGGAGTAAAATTTCCTTGATGCTTTTTAAATTCTGAATGTTTCTTAAAGCTTGCACTGCTTGCAGCAGTACCATGCTTGCTTCTCCTCTCTGCGTGTTCTGCGTTGCAAAATTAGTTGCTCGATGTGCAACTAATATTGGAGTGCACCAGTGCTTGCTTGGTTGCTTATGTGCCTTATTATCTCATGGTGTTAAAATGGCTTCACATCAAATTAAAATTTTGTGCACTTCTTGCTTGATAGCACTGGAGTATTCCTTGCAATACTTCTTGTTTGTGCAAGCTCTGCACTAGTAGTACTGCAATTGTATGATTACAAGCAGAACTTGTGCTCACCGCCTTATGTTCTTCATCTTGTACCCTTGAAACTTCAGCACTAAATTACTTAATGAGCTTGCATTGCATTATGTTCTTCATCTTGTACCCTTCAAACTTATGTGCCTTATGATCTCATGGAGTAAAGCATCAACTGCTAAATTCATAAACTGAAATAAGCAATTGCTAAGTTCAGTTGTACTGGAAACTCGTACTTCAATTAGCAGTTTTGTTTAAGTAAATTAGGAGTAAAAAGCATCAACTTCAATTGTACTGTTGTGTGTACTTCAACTGGTGAAAAAAGTCTCAAGAAAAAAGAAATGTATAGCCAGTAGTTTATTGTGCTAGCACTTGCACTTGCATTTTGTGGTTCTTTGAAAATTTCCTGCACTAGACTTATAACCGCATGATTTGCTTGTGCTGTCTTAAATGTACCTGCAGCCACAACGTCGTCAACATCCATGCCGTTCTCTTCTTCGACCTGATCGATATCTCCTCCTCCGGGTATGATGCCCTGGATGAGAATTTCTGCAATCCTTGAATCATTCTTCTTTTGTTTTTTAACACACAAGTACATTCTCTTCTCTGCTCTTGAGCATTAAGAACAGCACTAATCCAGCAAAAAAAGTTAGTTTTTACAGGCTTTAACATCTACACAATATCACGGGCAGTGGCAGGGAGTGCGGATTTTTTAATCCGAGAAGGCAATTCCTAATCGACGGCCATCGGATCAGAATGAATGGGGCTGCGGCGGCGGCGCACCGGTGGAGCCGGACACGGCGCCGCTGCGCACGCCGTGCTCGATGCACCGCACGACCTCGGAGCGGCTGGCGACGACGCGGTGGAACACGGCGCGTACCTGCCGCTCGAGCGGGGCCAGGCCGTCCTCCAGCGCCCGGCACGCGCCGGCCAGCGCCTCGGCGCGCTCCACGACGTCGCCGGCACGCGCCTCGCTGACGGACGCCACGGCCGTCTCTGACTCTGCCGACGCCGCCTCGTCCTCCTCGGCGATCTCGTCGAGGAGGCTGCTGAGCTCCCGCGCGGCGCGCTCCACGGCCTGCATCTCGGCGAGGAGGCCCGAGGACGAGCCGGACGACGAGCCCTTCTTCTCCCTCCGCCTCGACTCCTCCACGATCCGCTCCTGGAGAATCGTCATCGGCGCCGCCCACTGCGCCTGCTTCGGCGGCGCGACGGGCGCGGCGGCGTGGGCCCGGTCCTGGCACGGCACGGCGGCGACCAGCGCCCACATGGCGAAGACGAGGACGGAGCTCATGGTGTAGATGGCCAGCCCGAGCCCGCACCCGGCGCCGGGCGCGAGCCCCTGCGACGGCGGCGGCGCGAGGTGCGCCGCCATGGCGTGCACCTGGCGCCCCGTTGACCAGTTCTTGGAGGACACGCTGAAGGACGACGTCGCCCTGGAGCTGGCGGCGTCGGGTAACAGCTTGGCGATAGCCCGGCGCGCGCGCGCGAACTGGGCGCGGTGGAGCGGCTGCGCGCCGCCGAGGAGGAGGCAGGAGGCGGCGCGGTGCGAGCCGCGGAGCGACGCGAGCGCGAGGGAGACGGCGTTGAGGACGTCGAGCGACTTGACGGCGCGGTCGAGGAGGTCGGCGGCGAGGCGGTCGGCGGGGGGCCTGGCGAGCGCGGCGCCGACGGGGCCCACGGCGAGGGCGTCCCGGAAGGCGGCGTCGGAGGAGACCACCGCGTCCAGGAGCTTGGAGAGGAACGCGAGCGAGAGGACCGGGCCGGGGGCGCGGGGGAGGAGAGCGCGGCGAGGCGGTCGGCGACGTGAGCCTGGAGCGCGTCGAGGACGAGCAGCTCGTCGTCCTGCGCCGGGTCGAAGGAGGCGACGGCGGTGGCGGCGCGGCGGAAGCTGAGCAGGCCCAGGAACCCCATCCCGCCGGTCGTCGGCGGCGGCGTCTCTGCGGCGGTCATCGTCCGAGGAGGAAACGGGTTCGGGCTTTGGGCTGAGGAGGAGTGGAGGGGGTTCTTCAACTTGGAAACCGACACGGACTCCAACACGATTCCCGGCGAAAACCTCACGTCGAAGGGGCTTTGGGCCGACGACGAGTCCCACCGCATCACCACCCGCTCCGCCGATTCATCCATGGTGTCCAGTTGGCTCCTCGTCTCAGCTCTGTGTTGCGCCCTACCAATGTCCATTGAAAAGAGTTTGTAATTGATAAAAAACATTCATACAATAGCCTGCTCGGGTCAGCACTTGGATCTCTCAATGTGCCTGCCCTCCAGGGCCTACAAAAATCATCCAATAGTGGAAAACGTATTTGTTTGAGTAAGAATATTTATACCTGCTATCATTAGGTTTTTCCTTCTCTTTCACTTGGTCCCTCTCTTGAATTATGTGCTGTTTTTCTTTTGTCAGCGTTCTTGCGTCACCACAAGAAAACCAATCGACTAACCGTACGATGATTCTTGGATTGCTTGCGTGATTGGTAATGGTGGCCGTCAAGGCCGACTCTGCATCAGCACCTGCACCACCAATTTTCGTAGAGATCTCTTCCAGGGCCGACAACCGCTCAATGCTGATAGCTGGGGTCACCTGTT